>OY856409.1:1194094248-1194741748 GCA_963693085.1 Alisma plantago-aquatica
CTTCTCTCCAGTGCTGCCTCGAATGGTGACAGACCTCAAACGACACTGCTTCCTTGGCACCTTCTCCAATGCCTCTTCTAGCTTTGAATGACGTCGTCGCCATCTCACCTATTGGAAGACTGCTCAGGCACCTCTTCCCACCTAGAGGCCTCTTTTCTCTATTCTCCTCTTCCCTCACCAGCAACAATCACCATCTTCATCATCAAATGGCAGCAACCGTGAACTCACATGACTACTTCGATCATACTTTGATCATCAAATGGGCGGTGAAGTAGAAGAATCTCTCAAAGAAGGTGCTTGTTAAAGATCAAATGAGGCAAACAATGACAGACATTAAACCAGACAGAGCTGAAATCGAAGCATGTACTCTACCTCTGAATCTTCAAAAAACCATCGACGACATGGAAGCTGTGATGAGCATGGTGGAGGGATAAGATGGTGGATGGAAGCAAAAACTCATCAAGAAGGTGTTCATCATTACAGAGGAGGAGAAGACACTCTTTGCAACCACACCATTCCATAGCCTTCTATAGATTAAGAGGACGCATGATAATGATTCCAAGCTCCTTCAAGAACTTACATTCTGTTACAATGAAACAGATGGAAGCTTTAAATTTGGAAATAAGGTTATTGACTTCACTGTGAATGAATTTAGACAACTAATTCCTCTCCCAATAAGAGGTAACATTGGGAAATGATCTCCTATTCATTCTTGCAAATTATTGTCATGAAGTAACATTCTTGCAAACGTTACTAAGTGAACTTTTTGCAAACTTTTGTGCTCAATCAAGTAACATTCTTGCAAACTTCTCTACCAATTTAAATAATCCACGCCCAAATATGGGTATTTGATACCCCAATATTGTTGATGGCACCCATGTATGGATGATTGACAATAAGGTAACAAAAGATTTAACACCCAAAAATGGGTATTTGACACCCAAACAGTTAATGTCACCCTAAAAGACTAAGTAACTGACACCCCAAAACACTAAGTGCCACCTATACAGTTGTACCAATGCTCAAGTATGGGTATTTGACACCTCCAAACCATTTATGACACCCAACCATGGGTATATGACACCTACGAATAGTTAATGGTGCCATACAAAAACACTAAGTGGCACCCACACAGGTGTTACAACGCCCAAACATGGGTATTTTACACCTAAAAATAGGTAATGACGCCCATACATGAGTGACTGACAACCCAAAACACTAAGTGGCACCTATACAGTTGTAACAATGTTCAATAATGGTTATTTGACACCTCCAAACCATTTATGGAACCTAAACATGGGTATTTGACACCTACAAACACTTAATGGTGCCCATACATGAGTGTCTGACACCCCAAAACACTAAGTGGCACCCCAAAACACCTACAAACAGTTAAGTGGCACCCACACAAGTGTAACAACGCCCAAGTTTGGGTATTTGACATTTATAAACCATTAATGGGTACATATAAACCACTGATGGCGAACATGGGTATTTGACACCTACAAATAGTTAATGGCTCCCATACATGAGTGACTGACACCCATACAGGTGTAACAACGCCCAACGATGGCTAAATGACACCTACAAACCATCAATGGCACCCAAAGATGGGTGAATGACACACCTAAATGCACCCATTCATGTCTACGATGCCCAAACATGGGTATTTACCACCTAAAAATAGTTAAGGGTGCCCCTAAACACTAAATGGCACCCTACAACTGTAACGACGACCAACTGTGGGTATTTGACACCTACAAACAATTAATGGCGCCCATGCATGAGTGACTGACACCCCAAAACACTAAGTGGCACCTCTTAATGGGTACATATAAACCACTAATGGAAAACATGAGTATTTGACACCTACAAATAGTTAATGGCACCCATACACGAGTGACTGACACCCATACAGGTGTAACAATGCCCAAAGATGGCTGAACGACACCTACAAATCATTAATGGCCCCCAAAGATGGGTGAATGACACACCTACATAGGCAAATAAAAACAAATGTGCCAATACATGTCTACGATGCCTAAACATGGGTATTTAACACCTACAAATAGTTAATGGTGCCCCAAAGCACTAAATGGCACCCATACAGCTGTAACAACGCCCATGTGTGGGTATTTGACACCTACAAATAGTTAATGGCACCGATGCATGGGTGACTGACACCCCAAAGCACTAAGTGGCACCCATTAATGGGTACATATAAACCACTAATAGAGAACATGGGTATTTGACACCTAGAAAATGTTACTGACACCCATACATGAGTGACTAACACCCATACAGGTGCAACAATGCCCAAAGATGGTTGAATGACACCTACAAACCATTAATGGTGCCCAAAGAAGGGTGAATGACACATCTACACGGGTAAATAAAAACAAATGCACCCATTCATGTCTACGAGACCCAAACATGGGTTTTTAACACCTACAAACAGTTAATGGCACCCCAAAACATTAAATGACACCCACATAGCTGTAACAATGCCCATGTGTGGGTATTTGACACCTACAAACAGTTAATGACACCCATATATGAGTGACTGACACCCCAAAACACTAAGTGACACCCATTAATGGGTACATATAAACCACTAATGATGAACATGGGTATATAACACCTACAAACAGTTAATGGCGCTCATACATGAGTGACTGACACCCATACATGTGTAACAACATCCAAAGATGGCTGAATGACACCTACAAACAATTAATGGTGCCTAACGATGGGTGAATGACACACCTACATGGGTAACTAAAAACAAATGTGCCCATTCATGTCTACGACACCCAAACATAGGTATTTAACACCAACAAATAGTTAACGACGACCCAAAACACTAAATGACACCCATACAGCTATAACAATGCCCATGTGTGGGTATTTGACACCAACAAATAGTTAATGGCGCCCATACATGAGTGACTGACACCCCAAAACACTAAGTGGCACCCATTAATGGGTACATATAAACCACTAATGGTGAACATGGGTATTTGACACCTACAAACAGTTAACGTCACCCATGCATGAATGACTGACACCCATACAGGTGTAAAAACACACAAAGTTGACTGAATGACACCTACAAACCATTAATGGTGCCCAAAGATAGGTGAATGACACACCTACATGGGTAACTAAAAACAAATGTGCCCATTCATATCTACAACGCCCAAACATGGGTATCTAACACCTACAAACAACTAACGACACCCCAAAACACTAAATGGCACCCATATAGATGTAACAATGCCCAGGTATGGGTATTTGACACCTATAAACCATTAATGGCACCCAAAGATGGGTGAATGACACACCTACATGGGTAACTAAACACAAATGCACCAATTCATGTCTACAATGACCAAACATGGGTATTTCACACCTACAAATAGTTAATGGCGCCTATACATGAGTTACTGACACCCCCAAACACTAAATGGCACACATACCTAGTTACTTGGAGCCCAGAAATATTGGTGCCCAAATATGGGTAATTGACACCCCAAGAACATTAATGGCACCTAAAGATGGTAAATGACACCCCCAATAACATTAATGGTGCCTAAAGAAGGTAAATGACACACCTTATGCATTTGACGATGCCCATACTTGGGTATTGCATCTAATTATTGTGTTTTCCTTGCAGATGGAAGAATAACCTATTCTACTTCACGATTGAAGGCTTACATTCATTCGAAGTAATTCTCTAGTGCCAATCCAAAGATGCCAGTTATTGTCACTACATTCCATGCAATAAAACCCAATACATAAGACTCACGAAGGGATAGAGTGAAGTTGTTGCATCTAATATTCTTCAGACATTTCTTGTTTCCAACAGGGTCAGGGCGTGTGATACAATTCTTGTATCCTATTGTTGATGATTTTGCAACCATAGACACCTACAATTGGGCTTTTGTAGCTCATGAACAAATTACTCTGGGTTTGGAATGCTTGAAATTGTGCAAAGATGGAGGTGGATAGATCAACAAATGCACATTGATCCTAACAGTATACATTTTTATATTTGAACGTGGATAATAGTTTGTTGCATATAAAAGTTCTCTTCAATAATTTATTGTATATAAAAATACGCAGACATGGTTATTAAAGAGGTTGCATTTCTTAATCCCACAATATCCTAATGAATCCTTGTTCATGAACAAATGGGCTTACAAGATAAGATTATCCTCCTACCTCTGACAGTATTAGTTGTGGTTGAGCACATTGCCTGATGTTAAAATGAGGCCTAATGTTAAAGTTAAAGTGAGGCCGGATGTTAAAGTGAGGTCAGTGAACAATGATGAACCAATCCAAACTAGACAACATTATACTGTATCATGCAATGAATAACAAGACCTTCGCCTACAAGCACTTCTAATTGAGAATGATAAGCTAAAGAAGGAACTTTTTTTGGAGAAATAGATCGCTTTGGGACCAACAAACAAAACAACAAAATGTTCTTGAGAATGCAGGATGATCTAGATGACCTCCACGACTACTGTGACAAACTGCATGAGGAGAATATTGCAATAAAATCACATTTGATAGAGTATGATCTAGCCTCCCAAAAATTTGTCAAACATTGGTCAAAGCATAGTGAAAGAAACAAACGTAAGGTATATGTTTGGAATGAAGAAGCACCCACACACCAAGAAGAATGGAGCAGAAAAATCTCTCCGATTCAAGACACAACTCACAGTGAACAACATCAAAGCCAAATGAAAAAAGCTCAAAATGAAGGTAAATTTCTTAAAACATCTATATATCTTGTAATAGCATATATTGTAATATGTACTACTGGGTACTATTGGATAAATTAACAAGAAGAAGAGATGTCCACACCAAAGAAGAAGGGATCTCCACCAAGCAACATGGAGATAGAACTCCTAAAGAATTTGAAGGAATACAACTCCCAACCGGAAAAGTAGATGACAACTCTAACAAGTCTATTGAGGCTTCAACAAAAGAAAAGGTTCTCCATGTTTTAGATTCACGAACCTTGAATGTATGTGTGATTAATTTAACTTTCACTCGCATGGCTTGTCAATTTAACTTTAACTCGCATGGCTTATCAATTTCTTTAAAAATGACACCTTAGTTGGTACTTTTATGCCTACTTCTTAGTCACTAGCCTTTCTTAATATTTTCTATTGACCCCTTATTGTTTGTTGATGTGAAGAAACAAAATCCCATTAAGTGCAAGATTGACAATGATCATCTCGGCAATGAAGCCCAAGACTTTCCTAAAATGGTCTGCGATACATATCCAAGGGGGAAACTTTTGTGGAATTGCGAGAGTATTGGAGTACAAGTGGATGACTTGTCGCCTATACTTGAATACCAAGGGTTTGCTTCTGAAATGGTAAGATATATTATCTACCACCTTCTTTATAACCTAAACTGTTACTAACAAATGAACTTGCACTATAATTAGTATATTGAGGCCGTTGCTAGCTGTACTGAGACACACAAATTGTAAAGGATGATCATCCAATTCCTTTTATTGTCAATGTTAACACATGTCGAGCAATAGAGAGCAAAAACCAAAAGTACATTGACATGTATTTAAACAAATGCTTGAATGAGCTAAAGGCAACCAACAATATAATCATGGTCCTTCACATAAAGAACCACTGGAATCTACTACATATTACAATAAGTGCCAAACTTATGAGCCACTATGACAGTGTCGATTTTTACAGTCATAAGAATAAAAAGGACGATCGGCCTTATTTGCCTAAAACATCATCAGAGAAACAGGCATGTGGGATAGTAAGTTTCTCTTTACCTTACATGCATACATTTATTTTAAAGTATAAAATTAAATGTACAAATGAGTCACTCACTGTAACATTTATAGGCTAAGTTCTTTAAGGAATATTTTCAAACAAATTGGGGTTACAAATCTAGCGACTGGAAGGTGGTGCACTACAGGACATGTCCACAAAAATCACAAGAGAGCAATGAATGTGGATTATACGTTGTCAACTGGGTTAAGCTACTGATGGAAGGTAAAAACATTATAGGAGATCAAGCTACTGGAGAGGATATCATTGACTTAGAGGAACATATGCCATCCAATTGCTGCAACACAAAAATAGCCATGTTTGTTGGAATGTGTCTTAATCTCAAATGTCACAGTATATTCTCACACTACTTTTTTTTAGAAACATTACCATGACAGGAAAATATTTTTGTTGTAAAAAAATTTCAAAGTCTGGAAAATATTTTGTAATAGAAAAAATTCATCTATTAACTGCTTGACTGTAAATTGTCTTTATTGCGGTATATTTATTATCAGCTACTTTTCAATAAAGATCCCAAATATGAGTAAATAAAGACCCCTGCAATGCAACACAACAAAAAGGCACTCAAATATGTCTTACTGACACCCACAACCAACTTACTGGCGCTCCATTAATGACACCTAGTTTTATTATACAAATATGATCGACCAAATATGATGAATACATCAAATTGCGCCCAGATATTTCTTATTGACACCCATAAATGACTTAATGGTGACACATTAACAAATAAATGGGAGACTGATTTTATTATACAAAGATGTCCACATATGATGAACAAATCAAAAAGCACCTCAGTATGTCTTATTGACACCCATAATTAACTTAATGGCGCCCCATTAATGAGCACCTGAATATGATGAATACAACAAATAGCACCCTCTTGAAACTGATGAGCAACCTAAAAGCGCCCCATTAAGAAACGAACCAAATAAGTTTAGTAAAAATGAACCATTAAGAAATGAGCCCACAAAATGCGCCTGATTTCATTATACAAAGATGAGAGCCAACAAAATGCACCGAAACATGTGTAATAGTGCCCAAATATCTATTAGTGACACACAAAAACAAATTAATTGTGTCCCCAAGTAGGTACCCAAAATGAAGTACAACGGCTGATTTCATTTGAAAAAATTTGACCCAGTCAACAAATAGCACCCAAACATGTGTCATTGACACCTTAAAGGTGCACATGATTTTCACAATAGGTTATTAACATCATTTGTTACTCGTATGCTTCTTTCTTAATTTCTTCTATTTGGGAATTCTTTCATCAAACAACTTAAATCTTCTTTTACAACGACAACCAACTTGTCCACCCATATTTGGGTCTTAAATGGAATTTTAGATTGATGGTTGATCAACCTACATGTAAGTTGCAAATATATCAAATTTAAATTGACACAGAACATCAAATACTACATATAAACAAAAAATGAAAATACTTTTACTTACATCATTTCTAAGACCAACTTCTCTCTTGAAGTTCTCTAAGGTTCTCTTATTTATTTCAAACTTTACTTGAGACATGAAAGATGACTCCGCCAACAACTCAGTGTCTTGTATAATAACATTATACCTATTTACTGAGTCTGAATAGTCTGTTGAACCTAATGAGTCTGGTTTAGATACAATGTATTTGACATCCTTCCTCCATCTATCAACTAAGTGGAAAGCCTTGTTCAACTTGTCAATTCCAAGTAAAATATAAATGCTAAAAACATGTCTACATATTATACCACATGATTCAAACAACATGCATTGACAACTAGCTCCACCCACAAGACTATTGTAAACAACAAAATAATCCTTGACCTGAGGGGTAAATATACTAGGACCAACACAAATCCTCTTTCTTTCATAAACTACAAAGTTAATCAAGTTCCCTATTGACCCAAATAGAATGTATGAATTGCAATACATAATTCCTTTCAACTCTCTTTGAAATTTCTTGAAAATATTCAACGTATACCAAGCAGCGACCTGTCTTTCCATTTCAAAAGTTGTCTTCAATACATGACTTTTATGAATGCACTCAAACTCTGCTTCAGCTTCCTTCATGTATTTCATGTTTATTGCAAATTCATATTGTTTAACAAACTCCTACAATGTTGTTCTTTCTTTCAAATATCCTTTAAGAAATGCATTTATTGATTCTCTCCTTTGAGTCATAGACATTCCGACCCAAAATGTTGTTTTCACAAAACATGGAACACACATATGACAGATAGGATACATATCGAGAACCCATCTATTTTCTTGAAGATTGTACAAGTTGATCAACTGAGACCATCTGGATTCAAACTCGGCTATGATAACTAGGTCGTACACTTCTAATTTGATTACTTTTTGAGTTCATTCGCTCTTGAATTTTTGTGGAGGTTTCTTCATTATATGCCTAAGGCACAACCTGTGTCTGCTGTTTGAAAAAATAACGACAATGACATTGATAATAGCTTGTGGTTGGTCAGTAATAATCCCTTTTGGATGTACACCTAGCATGTAGAACAACCATGTCTTAAACAACCACACAAAATTTTCTATTGTCTCTTCACATAAAAGTCCACGACCAAGAAGAATTGTTTGCCCATGCTAATTGATACCAACAAAAGGAGTGAATGGCATTCAATATTTGTTAGTGAGATAGGTCCTATCAAAAGACACAATGTTGGAAAAATAATTGTACACAGATCGTGCTCTTGAGTCATCCCAGAAGGCATTTCTCAAAACACCATCGTCGCCAAGATCAACAACATAAACAATTTGGGTGCAAATTTTGCATCTTAGTGAAATACTCTTACATGGCCGTGACATCACCCTTCCAAAGATTTAGTCTTCTTAATCGACAAAGAAGATTGCATGCATCCTTCTCAGTGAATTTAAGATTAGAAACACCACTAGCTTCAACAACAAGGGCAACTATTGACCGCGATGTCAAAATATCGACCCTATCATTCACAACCAACCTTTTCCAGCTGTACAAACGACATACTCTACATGGATGGTAAGAACATTAAACGGTCCACTTCAAGCATTTCATGATTGTGATCTTTGGGAAAATTTTCAACAAAAAAGCAATAATCTTTTAGATGAACAAATAGGTGAGCGAGCCAGTTATCCCTGGTACTAGTTCTTTGAGAAGAATTACTTCGAGGTAAACCTTCTTTTTGACATACCAGCTTCATCCTAGATAGTTCTCCTTTCCTATTTTTTCCTAAATACATAACCCTCAAACTGAATCCATTTGACATTCCAAACTTCTTGTAAAACTCTTTAACTTCTTTAACGTTATTAAATCTCATTCCAACACAAGGTAAGCTCGATTCTACAACACAAGCAAGAGAGATATTAGTGGATCAATTTAACATTACTTTGATCGACACCTAGGTTGTATCAATGCCTATTCAAACATTATTGTATGCCTAAAAATCATTATTGGTGCCCAAATATGGGTAACCGATGCCCCCACAACACTTAATGACGCCCATACATGCGTAACTAAATCCAAAATTCACATTTCATGTGTAAGAATGCCCAAATATGTTTTTTTTAAATTAACCATTCTCATCTCATGGTCGGGGGGTTTCGAACCTACGACCTCTTGGTCTTACATCAGTACTTTTACCAACTAGGTGCCACCTCTTTGGTAAATATGGGTGTTTGACACCCAAAACTGTAATGGGCACCCATGCATGGGTGACTGACTCCCAAAACACTAAGTGGATCACATACAAGCTTGATTCGAGCCCATAAATGATTATTGGTGCCCAACGATGGGTGAATGACACCCCTAACACACTAAATGATACCCATACCTGGGTAATTGAAATGTTATGTACGTCTAAAAATGTTAGCAAAGCACCTATTTTCGAAGAACCAACGCCTAATAAGTCCACACTTAACAACGTTCTTGTGCGTCTAATTTTATATATTCACCTCCTAAAGGCATTTTGTCGGTGCCTATTTAATTCATTTTGCGCATAAAGGCATTGGATTAACACCTATTTATATCATTGTTCACATGAATATCATTGCAAGCATTTTAACAAACCATTATTAAATTTTATTAAGTGCCTAACAACGTTATTGGGCATCTGTTATATTGGATCAACATATATTTAATTCATTGTGAGCATATTATCTAGCATGAATGCCTATGTTATTCACATTACTCAACATTAAACAAAATAAATTCACCACATGCAAAATATCCACACCTATGTTATTTTGAATAATATGTTCAAATAATATGTTTATTTTGGAAACAACTCTATTTACTCACTAACCTTAAAAAGTTTTGGATTTCATCTTGGGTATTTTCTTATAAGTATTATTCTTCTCTTGAATCATCAAATCCTTTTTCATGTTCATTGTGTTCTTCTTCCGAATTCTAAGCTATCAAGTTCTTATTCTTGTTCAAAATCATCAAAATCTAAGCCAAAGCAATCTTGATCTTGTTTGGAATTGTCAAATTCTTTGAAAAAATAACTACCATATACCACATCTACATCTACAGATATAATATAATGATAAATGGAAAGTGGTGTTTTGGAGAATTTAACAATAAAAGTCATTATACAAAATAATATGATACACATTATATCTAAGAAGAAAAATACCATTACATGGCTCCATTAAAAGTCCTTCTCTATATCCCAATTGAATGTTATAACTTGGTAGATGGAAAACAAGAGAGGAGAAATGAATGCTATGAATGGATGGGAAGGGAATACAAATGGTCCTGCATTAAATCCTTTCTTTTGAACATTTTCCTTCTAAAAATGTTACACTTTTCCCTCCTAAAAACATCCACTCCAGCCATAATCTACATCATTATGTGCATTTAATGGACCACCCAACAACACACACCACTCCAATCCGTCACATTTAATGCCACATCGCATGTCCGACCGCCCAAATTAGGTCCCAATTTCCAGCTCCCGTAAACCACCAAGGGCATGCGTAACACCCGCATGTGAGGGTTGTTGTGCATGACCTGATCATTTTTGGTTGCCTTCAATTGAGGGTGTTGGTGGTTGACAAAGGATGTAACCAAAGGAGAATGGATTGTTATTGACATGTCTTTTGTAGGGAGGAGCAATGATTTGATTACAGACTGAAGTTTGGGTAAGTATTGCCTTAGGGAATCCCTAGGCGCATGAAGAAGAAAGAACAGGACCACATGGGTCCTGGGTGAGTTAAAGCCCAGTTTGACCACTTAATGAAATGGGAATTTAATTCCTTTTTCTATGTATTACTATTTTTCCTTCACAATTGTATATTTCCCACTCCCTATATCTGTTTACTTTGCAATTTTAAACTCCAATCTAATAGTAATTACTCTATATATTAAAAATAGTAACTCCCTTTCTTTATGGTCTAAGATGGTTACTTTTTTACTCTCACATTTAATTTAAACATGAATATCTAAAAATATATATTGTCTTCTTATGTTATTCCGAAGACAAGAATCTATCATTGACTTCAATTTTATTGATGGGTACCAAATGAGTTAATTCAACCAAAATGAATACAATTTGTATTCCGATTGTCAAATTTCAAGATAATTCAAATGAAGTGTAAATATGAGTGGAAATTTAGCAAAAGAGATTTTCAATTCAAGAGGATAGCTCAAAATTAGATTTAGTAACAACATTTGGTATGTTACAATAATATTTTACCATATCAAATAATCTCTTAATTTCCTCCCTTTACCATGTGCTTGGCACTCCTCTACTATCCAAGAAGTTGGCTATGTGTTTGAACCATGATTTGTGAGTGGAGACATCTAGCATAAGATGCTCATGAGGCATTGATACCTTAATTTTGTTCAATTCTTTATAAGGTACCTCAATGCATGAAATGTGATTGGTTGTATCATTTTCAATTCCCTTCTTGTCAACAATTTCCAAATTGAATTTTTGTAGAGCAAGAATCCATCGTATTCATAAAAATGACTAGTTTCTTATAGACACTTAGATCATGGCTTTGAATCCTTTTTTGACATAAGGAAAGTAAGTGAAACATGATTGTTGTAGACAATGACTTTGTTTTAGAGAATATATGAGCTGAGATTGTCCAAAGAAAAACCTATAACAAGAAACTCTTTCTCTATGGTCGTGTATCCTTTGAGTATCATCTAGAGTTTTTCTAGTGTAATAGATTTCATGAGGTATCCAGCCAATCCTTTGGCCCAACACAACTCCCACTTCCAAATCCCATGCATTAGTCATGATCTCAAAGCTTAGGGAAGTTGTGGGGATGCATAATAGGAACATAATTCAACTTGTACTTTGAGTGGTTGAAGTTTTGAATGCATTTGTCATCAAAATTAGAAGTCAACCTCTTTCACAAGCAAAAAATACCAATGGTTTGACATTTTGTTCAAATCTTTGATAAAACAATGGTAAAACCTACATTGCCCAATAAAGAATGAACATGTATTATGATGGAGGGAATATTAATAGTAGAAATAAGGACAACTTTTTCTTTCTCAACTTCCTTTTGAAACTTAGTTCCAAGCACAATAGCTTTGAGAACTATGAAGTGACTTTTATCCCAATCAAGCCTTTACACATTTGTAATATCCTGACCTTTTAGGATATCTTGTATAATATGACCATATTTTGGTAACTAATAATTTATTGAAAACAATATATTTAGGCACTGTGTTAAGACTTAGAGTGGATGTTTCGAAAATAATGATTATAGAGAACCTTGAGACACTAAATGACGATGTAGAAATTATCTATAAGTATATGATGAATGAAGAGGATGATGTGAGTCCAAATGATCTTATGACGGTTTTAGATATGTGATGGTTTGGATGTGCATATACATATTTGAGTAATAGTTTGATAGACTTGGTACATTATTATGTCTTTCAACTCTATTTAGAGCATCTTAGTTTGAGTATCATTTGAGGTGAAATTGTATTGGAATGGGTTTGAATACCCCTTTTTATGAGCCTACATGAGGGAATTAATAACATACTTGAATGATATAACTTGGTCCCATTTTGAATAGGTTGTAGGTTTGAATCACATGTAGTGACTGTTAAGATTTCAAGATAATAAGATCTCTAACTTGAGAGATATTTATGTTTGATTCTTGATCTAATGACTATGGTTTCAAATAAGTAGAACTTAGTTAGATATTCTTTCACCTACACTAGCCCCATGTCACACAATGTTGATATAGTGGCAACTTCTAGAAATAGTAGGCAATAGATCTGCTTACATGCAATCTGATCATGAACCTGATCATGACCTAACATTTTAGGCTCTGTCTTCAATATCCACATCCTTTAGAGTTGTTGGCCATCTATCTTGTTGGGGACTTGAATGCTTTGTTATGGTATATAACATGTGATCTTGAGAGGGAGGCTAGATCCGCCAAACATGGATCCATTCAACAAACTCCCACTTGAAGCGAGAAGTGACAAATTAAGTAAGTTTGAACCCCTTCCTCTCTTTCTCTATCATCTCCAACAACAAAAGCATGCTAGGACTGAAGATGGTGGAATGGAGTTACACCTCCAAGGAAAGCGGGAAACATACAAAGAGTTTTAGCCCTTGACTTCACTAGACCCTCCACCCAAATGTGTATAGGAGGATGAGTGAGGGACGTTGGGCATCGCCACAACATCTGGTTGCCTTCCACTAGTCCCTGAAAACCCATCCTGACCACCTAAAGTCCATGGAGGGAGGATTTCAAGGCCTAAAAATCACCTTTGTTTCTACATTTCCCCACTACAAATTCAATCTAGATGTGAAGATGGTATCTCAGATACCTCACACTGTTAGAATGGCCTTTAGGTCTCAGTGATCCATGCCAAAATTGAGAGACACAAGGAAGGGGCATAGCTTCGTGGTCCTGATCACCCATGCTTCCCACACAAGAGCATGAGAAGTCACGAGTCACGACGATACTGGTAGGCTAGTGGAAGAAGTGGATCTGAGAGATGTAGGTTGCAAAGCTTCCTTTAATGATAGCTTGTGGTAGGGCTCACCCAAACCACCAAGATATGGAGCAACATCCTTTTACTCACTGGAGCCCTACGTGAGCCGATGTCCTTGCAACATCATCTAGAACTAGACCCCCGACTCCTAGTCACCTAGTGGGGTCGAGATCAAAAGATCTAACCAAGGACCCAAGGTTTTGATGACTCTCTTGGATCTGTGATGAAATAGGGGTAGGGTGCTACCAACTTGTGGGGTTCCTCACAACAAACCCGACTAGAGCTCATGGCCATGATGGCATTTCTACGAGAGGAAACAAGTGTGGAGTCAAAGAAAAAATAGACTAGAGGGTCTGCCAATTTAGCTGACCCACTCTCTCTACCAGACTGGTTCAATCAAGTCTCAGGGAGGGCCACTTACACTGACAGCAATGGACTGATCCCAAAGCACCACCTCAGGCAGTGGACCCCATTGCACATGTATTTTTGAAAATAGATCTGATTTTTGGAAATGCATTATAAATAGCACCCTTATCTAAATAATTCCCTAAAAATAACCCTAGATCCACAAAAATGACTAGTTTTGTATAAGGTACATAGATCCAGACATTTGAAATGCTAGTATTGATGGTTTTTAATTTACAAGACGATGCTTCATTTTAGGTGTATGAGATGTAATAGATGACATGCATTTGAGATAAATTCTCAAAAAATTACTGTAGAACCCTAATCATTATTGAAACCTATTTTTGGACAATGTTCTGAGTAATATCCCTTAATACGAGCTCTTTCCTTGTTAAATATGCATAAGTGATATTAATCTCATACTAATTCTAGAAAAATCGATCCATCATAAAAAATATGAAATTTGGACCATGATTATGACATATACATCAATATGAAAATATCATAGACAAGATTAAGACCAATTTAAACCTAGGATTTTCTAAACTTAAAGTGGACCTAAAATACCAAGAATAATGATTAGCCATGTATCAATGATGATTAATTGTTATTAATAAGGTGCGGCTTGTGGATAGATGATCAAGGATAAGTTGGTCTTGAATCTTTAAATTAGGCATGTGATTTAATAATTATATGGCTATGGATTTTTTGAATGAAATGTGATACATATATATGCTTGTTTACTTGTTCAAATATTTCCACATAGTATTTTAGTATTGCAGTGGATGTTTGTCTAGATATCATTGTTTTATAACTTGAAGATAATATAGGAACTCCATTATACAAACATTGTGCACCTGCCTATATTTTTGGGGGTAAGGACACGAGGCTGGGCACCCTACATGAGTTTTCAAGATAGGATAGATCATGTTGATAAAAAGAGTTAGCTCTTGGTGATGGCCTTGAGGTCCCTCTCATAGAAAAGGGTTAGCTAATCTTGAGCACCCTTACAGACCTTTCTGATGGGAATTTGGTCAAAGGACTTATGATATATGATGTTGTTGGTATAATTGAAGTAAAATGACATAAAATACATGCTATCATTCACTAAATACTTAACTTGTTTATTCTTTCTCGTTACTTTTGCAACTATTTTCAAATTATACAAATCTTATATATATGTATCTTTCTGCCATGTACTCAACACCACGTGCGTTGATTTGAATGTTTCACATATTTTTAGGTTCAGAGATTGCTAGAAGTTGATGGGCTTGGTGATCTTTGCCACATGTACTTATTGTAAGATCCATAATGTACATGAATAGACTTGTACAATTTGACTCTTAAATATGTATCTGAAATCTTGTAATAAGATAATGTTGCTTAATATATTTTGTTGAATGTTGAGATTATGTTGGTGCTTTATCTTGTTATCTGTTCATGTATGCTAAGCTTTTACGATTCCACACTTCAAACTTTTATTCCACATTTGGTTCATTTTGTCGGGATTCTGATTTCATGACAGATGGTATCAAAGCATGAACAATAACTACACCAAACATTTCTCATATGAAACACAAACAAAATTCAACCTTACATCTCAATTCTATAAATTTAATGAGTTTTCCTTAGTGGACTAAGTTGACTTAGCTTCTAGGTTAGGACCTATATGTTCTAGAACTAGGTGTAAACTTGTGTAATATTTTGAATCTTTTTTTTCTTCTCCTTTTGTCCTGTACTATGGGTTGTAGGTGTAGGAAGAGAAATGGGAGACCTTATAATTGAAACCCTAGAAATATCTTCACGACATGTGATTAGGGTAGCTACACAAGTGTGCACCATGTTCTTTCTAGTTCTCTAGGCGTCATGATACTAAACTGCCTATTGAGTGTGGTAACTCCTTTTGGTTTTGGTTTTATTTAGATGGAGTTTAGTGGATTCCATTGTTTGTTTAAACGTTGTAGAAGACCCTATTTCAATTATTTAGTATATATGTACAAATGAAAAATGTTACCACACACATAATGGAAGTGAGTATCCATGTAACCTAAGAGAAAGAGATGTAACATCAATCTATATGAGAGTGTTTATATGCTAGATGTAGTCTCTAGTATTAGCTAGAGCCATGATAAAGGTGATGACCTAAGTTGATGATGATGATGACGATGACGATGATGATAATGATGTTGATGTTCATGATATGAGTTGCTTCATGATGACCTAAGTTTGTTTTTGGAAGGGTCAAGTATGCTTTTATGACATGAGATGAGTATTTACCATGCAACCCTAGCTAAACCTAGCACCATGTATGGTACTAATGACTTGGCTGATGTTCTAAACATTAGCTTGTGATTGGCATGCTTGCTTGTATCTAGTCTTATCCATATCGAGATATGATTAGTGATATATGGTTTGAGACCAACACAAAACTCAATCTCTTTACAAAGGAGGACCTCTAGCATGCGACATACAAAAAGTATAAACTCTTATATGGGTCAACCCAACACAAGAGAAGGTTAGAGTACCTAACCTCCAAATTAGATGTAAAATTTTGAGAAGTATGAATGTTGAAATGCGTGATGATGAGTTCCTATATGGACTACTTATAAGTATGTGAGTTGAGACGCCTAGTGTTTGGTTGCTTTGAAAATGTTGATCCCTAGATTTCCTATGGATATATATATATATATATATATGTATGTATGGTGTTTTCTGTATAGGTGAGGGGATGTCCCAAGACCCTAAGATGATGTCTGATCTTCATGATGAGCTTCATACTCAGGTTAGTGTGGTTCTATGTGAAGTAATCTAGTAGTTTCCCTTGGTTTTGAAAGTTGGGTAGAATATTTTATTATGGTTAGATGTTTGTAGTTAGCACGTCTTGTTAGATATACAAAGGTCTTGTTTGAGTTGCCCAAGCAAGTGGAGATTTTTCTAGATACAAGTGAGATAATTTACAAAACCTCGATGTTGATGACAATTTTTATCCTGAAATGATGCTTGATATATGAAAGATCTCACTTCCATTAAAAATTAATATATGTACAATAAGACACTCTCATAAGCTAGACCTAATATGAAATTATACCATACATGAAAAATGTAAGATTTAAATCATGAAATTGACTTAATGATGTCTTGTAATCTTACCTTGAATAATCAAGGTGTATAAATTGGTTAATATGAGATCTGAATGAAAAAGGATGAGCATAATTGGGGATAATTGGTAGAATTTTGGGGGAAATACTAAGACATGCTTGAAATATAGTATGATGATGAAGTACATGTTCAATGATAATATCATTTGATAGTGATGATAATGAACATGTCCATTTAAGAGATCAATAATATATATATTAACACCTTGGACTCGTATGAAGACATGAACAAAACCTAATGTAGAGATAAATAAGGGATGAGAACATCTGAATGTCAAGATGAGGTCATAATATGTTGCAACACCAAGTAATATGTATAAATTGGGATGGATACACCCTTGTTGAAAATCAGCTAAGTGTGCACCTCATAGTATTGGATTCCTCGACACCTAAATATGGTTGCCTAAAGACATGATGAATATGAACTTTGATCTTTGACTATGATCTTGGATGAATTTCAAGTATGAAATTCCTTTTAAGGTGGGATGATGTAATATCCAGTCCTTTTAGGATTTCTTGTATAATATGACCATATTTTGGTAACTAATGAATTATAAAAAATAATCTATTTGTGAACTGTAATGATGCTTAGAGTGGATGTTTTGAAAATATGATTATTGAAAACATTGGGACACTTACGATAATGCAAAAGTTATGTAGAAGTATATGATGACTAAAGAGGATTATGTGAGTCTAAATGATCTTATTATGGTTTTAGATATGTGTGATTTTCATATGCATATTTCGAGTAATAGTTTGATACACTTGGTACATTATTACGTCCTTTGAATCTATTTAGAGCATCTTAATTTCAGTATCATTTGAGGTTAAATGGTATTGGAATGGGTTTGATTACCTCTTGTTATGAGCCTACATGAGGTAATTAATAAAGTAGTTGAATGGTATAACTTGGCCTCATTTTGACCACATTTTAGGTTTGGATGCTATGTATCTATTGTTAAGATTTCAAGATAATTAGAGTTTGAACTTGAGAGATATTGAGATTTAAATTCTTTATTTAATGATTAAGGTTCCAAATAAGTAGAACTTAGTTAGATATTCTTTCATCTACACGAGCCCCATGTCACACAACCTTGATATGGTGGTGACTACTACAAATAGTAGGCAACAGATCCTCTTACAAGCAATCTAATCTTGATCTGATGATTCAAACTCTGCCTTCACTCTCCGCATCCTTTGTAGTTGTTGTCCATATGTCCTATTAGGGCCATAACTACTTTGTTATGGTATCTAACATGTCATCTTGGGATGGAGGCTAGATCTGCTAAACTAGGAGCCATTCAATGAAATCCCACTTGAAGTGAGAGGTGACAAATTGAGTGAGTTCCCCCTTCCACTTTCCATGTCTTCTCCAACCACAGAAGCATGAAAGGACCAGAGTTGGAGGAATGGAGTTACACCTTCCGGGAAAGTGGTAAACATACAGTGAGTTTTGGTAATTGACTTCACTATCCCCTCCACCTAAATATGCAAAGGAGGCTGAGTGAGAGGCATTGGGCATCGTCACAGAAACTGCTTGCCTTCCACTGGTCTCTGACAAACCCATTATGGCCACCTAAAGCTCCTTGGAGGGAGGATTTCAAGACCTAAAACTCACCTTTCTTTCTACACTTCCCCAACACATATCCAATCTAGATATGAAGATGGTGTCTCTAGTACCTTACACCAGCCAGAATGGCCTTTAGGTCTCAATTCTCCATGCCAAAGCTGAGAGACATGAGGGGCATAGCTCTGTGGTCCTGATCGCCTATGCTTCCCATACGAGAGATTTAGAATTCATGATGGCACTGGTATTCATGTAGAAGAAGTGGAGCCAAGTTGATATGTAGGACAAAAAGCTTCCCTTCAACAATAGCTCATGGCAAGGCTCACCCCAACCACTAAGACCTAGAGCCAAATGCTTTTCCTTTATGGAGCCTTGTGTGTGGTGGAATCCTCATTACTTCATGCAAAACTAGACCCCCAACTCCTAGTCACCTAGCGGGGTTGAGATCAGAAGATATGTCTAAGGACCCAAGGTTCCAATAGCTCTCCTGGATCTGTGATGAATCCAGGGTAGGGTGCTGCCAACTCACATGGTTTCTTACTAAAAACCCTAGTGGAGATCATGGCCTCAATGACACCATTACTGGAGGACACACACATGGATTCAAGGACAAAACATATGAGAGGGTCAGCCAATTCAGTCGAATCACTCCCTGAACCGGGTCAGTTCAATCAAGTATTAGGAAGGGCAACTTACATTGACAGGGATGGACCAATCCCATGGTGCCACCTCATGCAGTGGACCCCATTACACATGGTAAATCATTATGTATATCTAGAAAATAGATCTGATCTTGGAAAATGCATTATAAATAGCACCCTTATCCAAATAATTCCCTAAAAATATCCTAGTATTGATGATTTTTAATTTGCAAGATGATGCTTCATTATAGGATGCATGAGATATAATAAATGACATTCATTTGATATAAATTCTCACAAAATTATTGTAGAACCCTAATTATTATAAAACCTATTTTTGAACTCTAATCTGAGTAATATCCCTAAATACAAGTTCTTTCCTCATTGAATATGCATAAGTGATATTAATCTCATACTAAATATAGAAAATTGATCCATCAATAGAAGACTATGCATTTGAACCATGGCTTGATTATGGCATATAGATCCGTAGAACAATATCATAGACAAGATTAAGATCAATCTAAACCTAGGATTGGCTAAGCCCTAATATGGACCTAAAATACCAAGAATGATGATGAGCCTTGTATTAATGATGATTAATTATTATTAATCAGGTGTGGCTTGTGGTTAGATGATCAAGGACAAGTTAGGCTTGAGTCTCTGAATCAAGTACATTCTTTAAGGATTATATGTCTATGGATTTCTTTCTTAATATGTGATATATATGTATGCTTGTTTACTTGCTCAAATATTTCCATATAGTATTCTAGTATTGTACTCAATGTTTGTCTCGATTTTGTTGTTTTATAACTTGAACATAATATACGAACTCCATTATACAAACCTTGAGAACATGCCTATATTCTCAGGGTTAAGATAGAGGGCTGGGTGTCCTACTTGAGTTGTCAAGATAAGGTAGACCATGTTGATAAAATGGGTTAGCTCTTGGAGATGGCCTTGAGGTCCTTCTTATGAAAAGGGTTATCTAATCTTGAGAAACCTTACAGACCCTTCCAATGGGTAGTTTGTCAAAGGCCTGAATGATATTGTTGGTATAATTGGAGTAAAATGACATCAAATATGGGCTCTCATTTTGCTAAATACTTAACTTGTTTATTCTTGCTCTTTACTTATGCAACTTTTTTCAAATCATACAAAACTTTTATATATGTATCTTTTTGCCCTGTACTCGTGTGTTGATCTTCTTGTGTTCACATATATTTAGATTCCAAGATGGCCAGGAGTTGTAGGGTTTGGTGAGCTATGTCAGGTGTACTTATTGTAAGATCCCTAGTGTACATGAAAAGACTCATACAATTTGACTCTTGAATATGTATATGAAATCTTGTAATAAAACAATGTTGCTTAATATATTTTGTTGACTGTTGAGATTATGTTGGTGTTTTATCTTGTTATCTGTACATGTATGCTAAGATTTTATGCTTATGGATTCACGCTTTGATATCAAATTTGGTTCATGGGGCCGGGGTTCCAATTCTGTGACAACATCTTCCCTAGAATAGTAGCGAGATGTGACAAACAATCATCAAAATATTTTAAAAAGACTGAAAAATCATTAATAAAGATTTCAAGAGAGAAGTCAAGAATCTCTATAAAGATGGATGTCACACATCTCTACTAGGTGGATGGAGCATTGCAAAGACCAAAAGGCATCATCTATAAGAAAATGTCCCAGTTGGACATGTGAAGGTAGTGTTCTCTTTACAACCTAGATGAACTTCCTATTGAAACTAATGTGAGTAACCATCAAGAACATAATGGAAACTCTATCTTGCGCATCTCTTGAGTATTTTATCAATGAAGGGAAATGAAAACTAGTCTTCATTGGTCTTTTCATTCAATTTTATGTGATCAACACACGTACTTCACTTGGATTGTTACCTCATAAGCATCAATTCACCCTATCCATTGGGTGCAATGATGATTCCATCCTCTTTTGGCACAACTTGGATGGAAATAACCTATGAACTATCAGAAATGGGATATATTATCCCCACATCAAGTAAAGTTATGACCTCTTGGGTCACAAATTCTTTTAACTTTGGATTTAATTTCATTTTCATTTTGCTACTAGGGTGAGTTCCATCCTCCATGCAGATCATGTATACAAAAATGGAAGTATCAACTCCCCTCAAATCAACAATAGACCATATAGTGGGCTCAATGTTCTTGTAAGACACATCATTGAGAGCATATTTTTGATACAAGGAACCAATGGAGGAAATGATCACCAGAAGGGTGTCATTTGGACCAAGGAAATCATACTTCAATCCCTCAGGTAGTGTCTTCAACTCAAGGATGGGAGGCTCTTCAATGTATGTCTTTAATGGTCTATATGCCATACAAGATGGATCTTCACTAATATCTACTACCTCAACCACCTTGACTTCCTCAATTGATGTTTCAGGGAATTCAATGATAGGTTCAATCCCTATGCCTTTAGTGGCAGTATTAATCCATGAGGGCAAGCATTATTCAACAATATCATCAAGACATTCAATCAAGTAACAATCCTTGTTAGTGGCACCAATAAATTCAACTCTAGTAGATGGTTTGAAGATATTAAATCTAATCTTCATGTTCATGAATGTAACAAACATAAAATTGATCCTCACATTAATCGCAACATAAGTAGTGGCTAAGAATTTAGTCCCCATGATTATAGGGATTTTTTGGACAATCTTGCTCCATATCTAGGATGATAAGATTTTATGGAAAGATGACAGATGTGTTATCATTAATTCTCACAAGCACATCATCTATCCTCACCCTTGGAATATTCACAGATTTTTCAAACAATTGAAGAGTTTAAATTAGCTGGTTCTAATTGACCTAAGATAAGTTTAATGTGCATATGATATGGCATCAATTTCCCACTTGATGCCAAGTCCAAAAGGGTTTTCTTAATGTGATGTCTCAAAATTTTGCAAGGAATGATAGGAGCTTCGAGATCCTTTCTCTTCCTAGGGACCACATGTTGTAGAATTCATCACACTTGTTTAGTGAGTTTCACTTTTTGGGGCATCCTTCTTGTAGACTTCCACTCAATTGTACACGTCTTTGAGGAATTTTTCATATAAAGGTATTTTCTTGACTACATCCAAGAGGGTTATGTTGATGTGCACTTGCTTGAATATCTCAAGGATGTCTTCAGTGTTCTTTTTCTTTCTTCTGGATAAAGAGGGTTCATCCAATGCATATGATAATGGAGGATTTTGCATAATAGGATCAATCAGGGGCAATGTATCATTTATTATCACAATGTCACTGCTTGGTATCATGGTGTCATCAACTATAAGATTCTAATAATCAACCTTTTCATTCATCACAGTACCACTGTCGACACTTTGTCTTGGCCTTTCAATTGTCTTGCCATTTCTTAGCATAATAATAACCTCCACATGCTTATGAGAAGAATAAGATGGAGGGGGAGAATAAAATTGTTATTGTTAAGGAGGTTATCGATGGACATGTGGGTAGATATAACCTTGGAGAGAATGTGATGGGGGTGGTGGTGGAAGAGTGAATTGGCTTTGATGGTATGACTTTTACACATGGTTATGCCCATGTTGAGGTGGACAAGGATGTTGGTAGTTGAAGGGTGTATATATGGGTGTGGTGAAGATTAATAATGGTGAGGGGAATGCAGTTTCACTTGTGTAGAAATATAAGGATTTTGAGGAATATCCATCAATCTACTAGACTTTTTTAGATTTCCTATGGGTTGGACATGAAGTTTCCTTTCCACATGGAGGGCAAGTTTTTAGGACAGATGCTTCATTCTTTGCACATGTCTACTAATACTTTGATCTTGAGTAGAAATTTTGTTCTTGACCTCATCAAATCCTTGCTTCTTAGACATGACCTCTTCTTCAAACCTCGAATTGTACCTTTGACCTTTTTGTTCCCGGTTGATATGAGAGTTAAGGGCCTTCGCCTCTTCACCAAAGGAATCAATAGAATTGACATAATTACTAGGGGCACTTCTCACTTGATTCTTTATAAGACTCATCATTGTAATAAGAATATTCAACATGTTTGGGCTTAACTCATTGGTAACTAAATATTGTCACACCAATGGAACAATCACAATCATTAACCACACTAGAGGCTCGTTACCTTGAATTTCCCAACAAGTGCTCAAATAAAAACCATGACTCATTGGGGGGTATAGCCATGAAAATACCTCCACAAGATGAGTCCACTACAACTTGACTTAGTTGAGACTTCCTGGAATATAATGATAACAAGTTGCTATAAAGGATATTCATGGTGAGGGCACTCTTTCAAAATATTCTAGAACATCTCCCAAGAATCATGGTACCTCTCTGTTAGAAGTTAAAGTCATATCATATCATACGATATATGGGCTAGAGTCTGTACTCCATTTAGAATCTCTAGTCATGTCTAGAAATCTCTAAATCCATGTCCACCTTATATTATGCAATATAGAGGGGGTTATGATGTATCTAACACTTTGTATAAAACACAATCAATACACTATCAATATATCATCCATATTATTTCCCTTCTACTTGGTATAAGACATTGATCCAAACCCTATAGAGAAATAAAATAACGTCTTCCACATGTAGGTGACCAACCAGTCCATACTGTCTTCCCATAGGGTCACCTATATAATTCTTTCTGTAGGACAATCTCCATCACACTATCTCTCTAAAGGGCCTTCATCATCTCCATCATCAACTTCAGAATGTATTCATCATAACATTGACTTCATTTTCTTCTATCATCCCCCATATATCCATCTTTCTCTTATTCATCATACCTCGATTTATCTTCCCCAAGTTCATCTTCCTCAAGCACGAAGTCTAGATACATCTATTCAGATGTCACCCTTGTTGCATCGTCATCACCAATCAAGGTCCAATTGCACTAAGATGTGGACATTATCTCCAACATCAAAAGCCCCAAAGTGATCTTATCTCCATGGTGGAAGTCATCTCCACTATCTAACATTTATCTCTACTTTTCCATGCATAAATCCAAAGATCTTTCAATATTTTATCTTTAAGGTCCCCCTCTACCTTTGAAATTCATCCACGAAGATAGTCCGGAAGTATTTTGGCATTTTAATGTTGATTTTGGCTGAATCTATGGTTCAAAAGTTCCCTAGAGATAGGTTACATGCTATGTAGTCACCTACATGCCCTGTAACTTCATTTGTAATGGAATTATTCATCAATGTGTTGTATAGACATACCACATGGCATGTCACGAGTAGTCTATCTAGATCTGCTATAATCAACATGCCGAGCTAACATCCAACATGATGTGTCACCATTACGGTTCTCAAACCACCCAACAACAATAGTGGAAGAGATGATGTGTAATCTAGTTAACACAATATGCCATCTAGTCAACACGGAGTGTCATCCAGTCAACACGGTGTGTCAAAGGTCATAAGATCCCTAACAAGACACTTCATCCATGCCATACAATATGTCTAGTCCAGAAAAGATCTTCTCCTTTCAACATACTGTGTAGGTGTTCAATATGGTGTATCATTGATAGGGTTCCAATCTTCCAACAAAGGCGAACACAACATGTCACTTCTAGGGTTTTGAGTCTTCCAAAAACGACTCAAATGACATATCGTATGTCAAACACATCATGTCCCATATCAATTCCATAGACATCTTCAAAGACGTCATGTATATTAGTCCAAACAACATGTTAAAAGTCATAAGCTCCCCAACAAGTCTTCACACTGCATGTCATCCATTCCAGACAAAATATCTAGTTTAGAAAAGATAAATGTTTTTTGGATCCTTAATCAGATATGTTGTTCGATCGAGTACATACCACAGGGGGCTCTACCCCACATGTCACATGAAAATGCAATTATGTTCTTCATTAGATTTTGTATTCAGGTCATAATCTACATCAAATCTAGTTATCAATTCTTTTTCTACAACTTCCTCTGCTAGTCAACCTTTCTTCAACGCCAACATGAAGTCCAATACTCACATGTTGACTTAGTTTTCTATTCAACAAAAAATTAACCTCTCTCACGTGTGAATATTCATCCCTTTCAAGCATAAAGTCAATCTTTCATATGTGTGAGTTGAGTTCTCTCAAGCCCATTGACCATTACAACACACACCTTCTCCATCAATATCAAGAAAATCCTTATCCAATCATTTCTTCCCTTTACACCCCATATTGTGTACTTATATTGAAATCTTATCACATGGGAGTTTCTCTTTGTCTGTGTCCACCCCTAACACTTTTTTAATCTCTTCGTGGTTGGTGTTTGGGGAAGAATAGAGGAGATGAGAAGAACAAGATGAGGAGAAGAGATGAGATGCATGTAGAGTTCATAGCACAAAAGATGAAAGAAGAAGAAGATCATTGTCTTCATATGGATTTTTTTTTGTACATGACATGTTATCCATATCTCACTATCTAGTTCAAGGCCAATACTCATCCTCATTATTCAGATTTTGAGTTGCCAAGCATTGCTCTATCATTCAGAATTCATCTTCTCACATCGTTGTCAGTTGAGGAAGATGTTTCCCCAGATCAGCTGGAGTTCATCGAATCTATACATTAGGTGTATATCTTTCCTCATCATCCATGTCTTGGTCATTCTACTCTAGAAACACTTCAATCTTGTAGCATTGTATCATCTTGGATATTTTGCGCATTTGGTTATGTATTAGTTCGACACTTATGTCTTTTTGTAGAAAACCATTCAATCAACTATGTCAATCGTGTTTTCCCTTTGTTCATTTTCTCCCTACCAAACACATTGACTCTGCTACAACCTAATATTCCTTTGTCACAAATACTATCAAGACTATCAAATGGTGGTCTTCTTCTAGAAACTACTTCATTGACAATAGAAATTGAGTTAGTGACTTAAATAATCTCTACATGTTCCTTTATCATACTCCAAGATACAAGCTCCAAGTGAGTCAAATCTCTAGATATCTCAAAGATCTGATCTTTATCAATCTAAAAGGAAGCTTCAAGTCAAAGATGCCAAATTCCATGTTGTACTATGTCACATGCTATCATGTTATTAGTCATTACTTTTTTCTATGTCTTGTTTTTGTTTGTATCCAAGATGGACATGTATTCTCCCATGCTCTACCTTGTGGGGCAGTTTCATATCATATCATATGATATATGGGTTGGAGTTTATAGACCTATTTTGAATATAGTCGGGTATGGAAGTCTCTAGTCATGTCCATCTTATCCTATATAAAGGATAGGGTTTCAATTGAATCCAACAAATTTTTTATCATATAGGTAATAATCTATCAATATATCGTCTATATTATTTCCTTATGCAGTCTCATTATCCATTTGGATGAAATTTACTTGGCATGCAACATTTTCTTCAACCTTGGAATAGAATAGAACTTTTGTAAGAAAACATTTTTCATATTGTCCAATTCATGATATGCATTTTGGAAAAATACCAATCGTTGATGTTGTCCTATATTTATGTGGGGAACATAGTCATATGTATGACATCATTGGTTGCATATGGAGTGCAAAAATTTGAGCATGGTTCTACAAATTCATCCACCTACTTGTAAGGATTTTCATGATATAGACCATAGAAGATCAAAATCATAAGCACAAGAGCTACAAGGATAGGGAAATCTTGTCTCAACATAGCTTCAATTCTTATTGCAATAGGTGATGTGTAACCTACAAGAAAGAAGTAGTCTGGGATAGGTCTCTGGGGCTCTCCATTATGAGGTAGTGGTTTTCCACTCAGATTAATAATCTCTTCTTTCTCCAACCTATGATACCACTTACACATTTTACTATCAAGAAAAGTTAGTAATCTCAAATGCAAGTGTGACACAAAGAGTTAATATAGAAATGAGACATCAGGAAAAGCAAAAGCAAAACAAACTAGCTAGGTTGAGCGCCACTCTCCCTAATAATGTTGCTAGAAAGCTTGATGTGACTCAATGAATGATAAATGCATATTCATCCTATTTTAGTGGCTGTTTTATCCCAAATTTGTACTCAAATCTCATAGTTTTTGTTAGGAATAGCTTCATTTCATTTTTTAGATTTTATGTTAATTTGTTAGAATTTGATACTTTTCTTGAGTCTCCTTGCTGAACTAAAGTCTTGTCTATTCATACCATCCAAACCAACGTGACCTTGTGGGTTCCACTGTCCTTCAGTGGGTGGGAGTTGAGAGGGGGCCACCTCTAGCAAGGTGCAAGGCAAAGTCCCAACACAAAATGGATTTTGGACACTTTCAGAAGGTAGATCAATCAACATTGTTTGTGTCCAAG
The DNA here is from genome assembly GCA_963693085.1 of Alisma plantago-aquatica. Taxonomy (NCBI): domain Eukaryota; kingdom Viridiplantae; phylum Streptophyta; class Magnoliopsida; order Alismatales; family Alismataceae; genus Alisma; species Alisma plantago-aquatica. The sequence goes on from OY856409.1 coordinate 1,194,122,132, forward strand.
GCCGTAATCAACATAATGATTGGCCTACCAATCGACCTTCAAAAAACACCATCTATCAAGTTGTAATGCTCGACCTGATTGGCCAATCAAGACCCATCGACCTCCAGGTGGATAGTCTCGTGCAAGCATTGATTGAGCTCTAGGTCAATCGACCAATTTTTTTGACCTTCAACCTATTGACCTCCCAGGTTGACAACTAGAGCTCGACGTCCATTCAATTGGCCTATACCAATCAACTTTCAACTCAAGCAACAACCAATCGACCATTAACCTATCAACCTCACCCAAGTTCCTTCAATGCCAAGACATGATCTCAACTATCCATGTGGCACAAATTTGTCCGTACAAATTTCTATAAATATGCATCATATAACCACAAAGGATGTCTCTTAGACCCATGCTAGTCAAGTCACACTTGCTAAAGCTTGCTCTCATGGATAAACAAGTGTTTTTTTATTAAGTGAGGTCAATCTTATTCATCCCACTCCACAAGCACATTAAATTCATCATCAGAGAAAAAACATCAACCATCCTCTCAAACACACTCTCAGAGGCACCCACTGAGAGTGATCGACCTCTCTAGAAAGAGATATCAACTTCTCGAGGTTCTTGAGTGATCTAACTACCTGTATGCTTAGAGAAATTAATCTCCCCACCAAAGGAGCAATCAAACTCCATTAATTCAGAGAGGATATGTAACGATCCATTTTCAAATTAGTCATCTAATTAGGGTTAGCTTGGATGATTGCATGCTTAACAAGATGTATCATTGTTTAGATCTTAATTAATGAAAGTAGTATAATTTGTTAATCTTTAAACCTAATGAGAAAATCTAAATATGATTTTATTTAAAATAATTAGGGTTTGAGAATTGAAAACCCTAATCGGTCAAAATTAGGGTTTTGGTAGCATATGAATACAAAATTTGATAAGTATAGTGGTGCCCTCAATGATTTTTAGTATTTTATATACAAATTTGTTTTTTTTGAAATTTGGATATGGTTTGGATAACTCAAATTCAATAATTCTTGAAAAATATTAAAACTTTAGAATATTTTATGACATATTTGTTGGCCAAGTTTCTCTAGGACAAACTCAGTCAACAATGCTTTCAGACTAAATTATAGTAGCATGATATTTGAATTTTATCTTTCTACTGGTAAGTGCAATTAGTTTAAAATTTTAACTTTAGTTGATAAACTCCATTTTAGACATCTTGTTAAATTTTCATATTTTTGAATCATGTACGGAGTGTGGTGCTGGCCGAGTTTCTTATTAATAACAACTCGACTGACCATGCTACAAGTGTAGTAGTGTAGTATTTGATTTTACTTATTTATTAGTAACTCTGAGTGATATGTAATTTTAATGGAGATATGAAATTCTTTCTCATGTAACATGCTAAATTTTCATAATTTTTGGAGGAGGTTTGACCAATTAAGTAAACAATATTATGTAACATTTTTACGACAGAAAACTCTATTGAGATAAAAGAAAGTGTAAATTGGGTCAATTTACAAGTAACCCAAACACCTTAATTGATTTATATGAGAAACCTAGCATCCAAGGATCTCTCATAATTTGTGACTCATTCTATATAAACAAAATCCTTGAGAGAGGGAGAGTTAGGGTTAAATAGGAGAAAGTGGTGAAATGGATGATCTATGGTTTCACCATCTGAGAAATGATCAAATCAAGTAAGTTTAGCTTCTTTTCATAATCTTTCATGGTGAATCTTCTCTCACATGTCAAGGTTTCATCCCTTCTATGATTTGATTCAAAATGATATCAAATCTCCCTCCATTCTCACTCTTTCTCTCCTAGTGTCCATTTCTAGGGTTTTTGAGTTGAGAGGAGGAAGAAGTGGATTCAATAGCTAGAACCTTGGCAGATTTCTAGAATTTTAGAGTTTGACCTATGATTTTAAGGTGCTTGTCACCTTAGGGGAGTGTTTATCTCCCTATTAAACTCTGTATTCATGTTGAAAGCCTAATTCTATATGGCTAAAATAATCAAAAACCTTGCTTGTATCTATATGTGATTGGGTATTGATTTGGAAAGATATCAGGGAATCAAATTCTACTGATTTTGATTATTTCTGATTGAATTGAACTTGCTTAGTTCCTTATATTGATTGACATTCCATGAAAAATTCTATGGATAGATGACTATGGTATTTCATGTGAATATTGCAAAAAAATTAGCCCAATGCCCGATAAGCCCGGGAATTGAATTGATATGTATAGAAACATACTTGAATTGTATTAAATGAATTGTACAAGTGAACTGTTGAATCTTACTGAAATTGAATATATATATATATATATATATATATATATATATATATATAGGGCCCATCTTTATTTCCCGCGCGGGTAGCTACCCGCCCACCCTTCCAATCATTTTTTTTCAAAATTTTTTTTTGCAATTGTAGAGGACTATTTTGTCAAGCTCTCCAAAAAATTTTAGCCAAAAATAATATCATTTGCCCCTCCAAAGTCAAAAAACCCGTCCTTATATATATCTGCTGTATATTTTGTACAAAGTTACTTTTTTGGCCAGCAGAGTTACTTTTTTGACACCATAATTACTTTTTTTACAGCAGAGTTACTTTCTTAGCCAGGAGAGTTACTTTTTGGGCTGCTGGGTAGCCAAAATCCAGGCTACCCGCGCGGGCAATGAATGGCCATATATATATATATATATATATATATATATATATATATATATATATATATATATAAGAATTGGTATGAGGCAGCATTATTCCCTATTTAGAGTTTGTGTTGCGTGATTGAATCAAATGAGTTAATTAATCAAGGTATAATTATGATTGATGAATGAAATATGTGAAAATGGAAACTAGGGTTTCCATGTGTGTAAACAGCCCTAAGGAATCCATGTGCACCATGATGAGATTACTAGATGATATGATTCTTAGCATGTGTTGAACTAAGGACGACTTCTTAAAAATCCTAGAAGCTTAGTATTAATATGAGTATAAGTGATAAAGCTAAAACATTTATATAATGTTGTAAATGTGATGAAATACTGAAGCGTAGGTATTAATGCTTCAATTGAAGATGATGAGTCTTACTAATATGATATAATACTAATGCATCTATTTTAGTATAATTTATGGAACAACGAGTATCCCTCACATGAATGTGGGTCCTTTTATAAAACCTACATAATAATGAATTGGGAAGGATGATTTGAGATTACGATGTAAGAAGATATAATATAATCCATTCTTTTAAGTAAAAGAAAGTAGCATTATAAGGGATAGAATAATATTTGATAATTATAAGAATGCCATTAGAAGTCAATGACATGGTACACTCAACTAATTACAAGAAAGGCGATGGATAAGACTAACTAAATGATGATGGCAAGTTACATATGAAATTAATGAAATGTGTATGATGAAGTATATAGTCTATATATAATGATAAAAAAATATAGTCTATATATTTGGATTACATGTGTGTTGCCCTAAATTGCATGAAATATATTAAAATAAGATTATGATGGATTTTAGTGAGAGGAGAAACTTTATATATTAAGTAAATTTAGAATTATTGATTTTAAGAATAGTCGTGAGCATCATATGAAAGAAGTTAAAAACTAATGAATATGAAATGAAAGGGAAATGATGAAAATTAGTAGATGGATCTAAGAACCTAACCCTAACCCTAAAATTAGGAGCTATGTGATGCTAATGAATAATGATCTCAAATGAGGGATTAATGAATGCATATGAGTATGGTTTAATTAAATTGCAATATGTGGTACTAGGATGTGAATTGCATTATAAGAATGTTCTCTTGGATTGTAAATATATGTTAGGATACTTATATTATAAGGATGACCTTTTTTGATAGACTTCAAATGAGATCACTTATGTGTTAAATATTATCCCTAACTGAAGAGTGGTATACAGTAAGAGGGAAGTATAACATGTGTTATGCATGTTTAAATTTCATATTCATTCATATCTATAGAAATTGGATAGAATAAATATTTTTTGCATGTTAAGCCTATTATGAGCATGATGAAAGACATGAGATGTCTATATGATAATATTGTTGTTAGTTCTAATATATCTTTTAATAATCAATGAGAATTATGATATGAAATGAATGGATACAAAATATGCTGAGATAGAATTTACATTCTTTGATTGCTTTTGAGAAACCCTGATGAGGGTAAATGTTGGACAACGAGATCATGTCTCAGGTTAAAAGCCCACTAATGATGATAAAACCCTGATGGGGGTAAATGTTGGACAATGAGATTATGTTTTGGGATGGAAGCCCAATGATGATGACCACTATGAGATGATGTGGAAATATAAAGAATTATATGTGTTGCAAAATTATAGATTGTTGTGCTTCTTATTTTGGTCATTGTCTTTCTTGATAAGCCTAATTTGTTTCATGTTATTCTAGTTACGTGAGAATATACACATATAATACATGATGTTTTGAATTCTTTTACATTGAGGAAAAAAGATTAATAACAAGTGAAATGATGACACATGTAGTTAAGTGCCATGAACACCATAAGTTTCTCTTGAGGTCCACACTATGGAAACAAAATGGTTCTCCTTGTAGTAATCTATGAATTACGCGAAGGATTTTTAAAGTGTAGATCAAGAACTTAAAGGTTACACCACCAGGATTTAGGATTGAGTCATCTAGAGTGGTGTTGCCCCTAAATCCTTGTTGTGAAAGTCTAGGTCCATGAGAACTAGACTTCGATGAAATGAATTATGTGCAATATGAAAATATGAGAAATGTTGTGATATGTGATATATTATTTTTTTGGTTCCTATCTCGTGTATTTTCAAGGCAAATGAATAAAAGATGAAAAGCCATGTATAATATGATTTGAATGTTTGTGACATTCATTGTACTTATATCTAATGACTTACCATTGTTGATTATGTTTCTTGTTGTGGAAAATAATCATTTTATTATAGAGATTATACTTCATATTCTAAACTTTCTAGTTTGGAATCTGATCTTAAGCATTGCCAAGTAGTTAATGTGGGATTCATATCCACTCTAAGTATGATTTGGATTGCTTGTCATTTGATAGTACTATTTGGTTAACATGTCTTATGTGGACTTTGGCTTCAGGACTGTAGGATGTGTTCTTGGTCCGATCGGTGGAGTATTATGAAGATGATGTTATAGTTATATATTGATTATGAATGTGTATATCTTGACTTGTTACTCATATTAAAGCATTGTCATTCTAAATTAAGTAGAATGTATTGATTTGTTCTTAGACATGCTCTAAAAATATTTTAAAGTTGGATTTGGTTTTAGTGATTACCTTATTTGTTTGATTAGATTATCATTGTAAACTAGATTTTATTAGATGTCAGAACAATCTTCTAGACTTTTGACTGTCTGCATGTTTCTTTTAAGTTCATTATACTTAATCAGATGTTGATGCATGTACCTAGCTTGAGTTGGAGGTGTTAACTCACTAGGTCTCTATATGAGTCTCATGAGGTTTTTTCAAATGTTTTTATGTATAATGCTATCCAACATAGAGATTGTGAAAATGAATATATAAGTAGAATAATCTAGATAGGTTAGAATGTCCATGTACTCTCTCTTTCTCGGTACGGGTAGTATACTGAGTTTGTTATTTCATGTACATGTTATTGATGTAAACATAAACATAACTAAATATGAGTAACAATATTTTGATTTTGATTTGAGTTCACTGAATATGGTTTGTGAAAATGAAAATGTTGTTCTTTGATGTGACGTTGTTTATGAAGTAAATGAGAAAGGAAAAAGGAAAAAGATACATGTGTTTTTCTTATATTGTGTTAATTGAATTTGTCGAGAATCAATTATTTTGTAACATAGTTTGGGTTTAGTTTTAGGGTTTATCTCTGATGGTTGGCAATTATGCTTATCAATGGAGAGGGCCCTAGAACGGGGTATCAGATCCTAGTTTAGATGAATCTGGAGGGACAATAGAACCTAGGACTAAATGATAATATGAATGTTGAACAAAAATTGAATGATATGCATACTAATTGAACTCAATATCTAGATACTCTGGTCAAGCATTTAGGTATTGAGATAAGCTAGTATGAAGCTCCGAACTTTACTTCTTCTGGATGCCCTGACCAAGCATTCAAATGAATATAGTTTGGGAGTATAAGAATATATATGGTTCTAATAAAAGGATAAAATGGTGAAAGAGAAAGGATTATATATTTCAATATCATACCAAAGACAGGCTTGAAATTTCATCTGAGAAAGATGAAAGTGTAATGGTGTAACATCCCTAATTTTTAGGAGTAAAATAAAACCTTTTGTGTAGTTTTCTTCAAATAATATTTTGTTAATGGCCTTAATGCAATTTGTCTAAAATAGTTTTTCCTATAGGATTTCAATGCAAATAGAAATAAGAAAAGGCTCGGAACAAGTTTTTTTTCCTCTATATTAATGCATTGTAAATATTTGTGTAATCTTGGTAATATGCTTCCCTTTTTCTTATAAATCTAAAAGTAATGGAAGAGAAAGAGAAAGAGAAAGAAAAGAAACAACAATTCGAAATTTAGACATTAATGCGTTTTTCCTTTTTATAGATTTCAAATTTAAAACCCCTAATGTTCATTTTCTCTCTCCTATTCTCAAAAGTTGCCAAAAATACATAATAATTTGCCCCTTATTCTTTTATTTCAAAAATATGAGAATATGAGTGCTCTCTCGGCATCTTTTGGCCACCTTTCCTTTTTATTTTGTAAATACATAAGAGGGAAGTAATATTCCCCTTGTTTTCTCTCTCCTCCAAAGAAAGTGCATAAAAGGGAAAGAAAGAGGTGTTGAATGACTTTTAAGGAGTTGATAATGTCTATCTCATAATTTGAAGCAAGGAATCACAACAGAAACATTTATATCAATTATTTAATTAGTTTGTGCATTTAAATTAAGAGAGAGTGACAACAATAGAAATCATAGACTAAGCTTTCAATAAACATGAATCTAATTGACTAGGAACGTTCTAGACCCTTTAATTAGTCAATGGTCCAAATTTGGACCATTTGGAGCTTGTTTGACCCTCCAAATAAAATAGGAAAGTTTGTTTATGGTTTGATCAGGAATTTCATTTAATGTCTCGAATTCCCTATGGTTTCGGAATTTAAATCCCTGTCACGCGTTACCCTTATTTTTCCTTATTTGCACACGATTTTCTGGCCTTACGATCTTGATCCTACGGTAGCTGGTTCCTCCCCTACCTCCGACGTTTTAGGCAAGTCAGACGCCTACAACTCGTATTTTTCCTCGATTGATTTCTTCCTATTCAATTATCTGTTTCATGGGATTTTTGTGGCTCTAGCTTCGTCTCTGTCCCATGCATCTCTCGAGCCCTAGAACTCCCTCTCTCATGGAGTATATAGGAAACGTCCATTAGGGCTGGACTCCTCCCCTCAGCTGGTTTCCGCAGCCGCCACCATCGCCCTCTCCATTGCTCTTTATAGGACCCACAAGCACCACCATCCGCCGTAGTTCCCTCCTCCACCATCAATTAGATCCCCCTCACTCTTGAACACCCCAACCTAGTCGACCTTCATATCTGGTGACCTCGGCTTCACCCGACCTCCTCAGTCCACCACAGTTCAATCGCGCGTGCGGTGAGCATCCCCGAGCTCTGTTCTTTACCCTCACGTTTTTAGTTTGCTGCGAGAATCCCCTGAACGCCGTGTCCTATAGAGCCAGTCGGAGTGCTCACCGGTGCTTTGACGCCATGGCACCTCCAGGCCTCTCCGTCTAGGGTAACACCACCCACAGATTCACCTGACTCCAATCGATCTTTCCCAACCCTTGTTTGGTGTTTTTACGCCCTGAGTCAGCGCTGACGACTTCTGACTTCCTCCTCTGTTTCCGCCTGTTCCTGGCATGCAACCACCCTTCCTTGGTCGATTCCTTCTTGAGTCGATGCCATTTGCCTTGGTTCGATCTCTCGGTGACCCTACATGTGTTTGACACCTTGTTCGTGGGATTTTCTCCAGTCATAGTTCTTGTGGCTGTGCTTGACTGGCTGGAGCCGTTCTGGAGCTCCAGTGCTCGCCACAGTGAGGGAGTTGGCTCCCTAGCTCCGCCGTGAGGCAAGGACGTCTCTCGAGGTCTCAGTTTCCCGCAAGAGACCCCCTTTTCATTAGTTTTGATCATAGCTTCGGGCTTCAGTCTCGTTGCCTCGCCATGGCCTGGAGCGGGGAACAAACCAGGTCTTAGTCTGACCTTGGTACCCCCGCGTGGTTAATCACTCGATTTGTTCTGTGAGGGCATTTTGGGGACTTCATTTGCCCTGCCTTGTTTGACCAAAGACTCTCTAGGGAAAGATCCCCTTGCTGGTGTGGCCACCCGTGATTGGCCCACATCAGCCGGGCCCAGGATCCCAGTGGATAAAAAGGCCCATGTGGCATTTTTATGAATTTCGATTGGTCCATTTTCATTAATTCATAGTAAATTGCTCGATGCTCAGAAAAATACACAAAAATATGTTTTGGAAATGGTTTTTCACAAGGAATCCGAATATGTGGTTTTCAGAGTCTGATTTTGAATCGCCAAATGTCGGTTTTATAGGAAATGGAATTTAGGGTTTTATTTGGTGAATAAAATGTATAATAATGTGAGATTTGTTGCAAATAGGACAATTAGGGTTCTTTAGACCCACAGAGTGGTTAGGACTCACTCAACCTAGGAAGAGAGAGAATTCACTCTCCAAGTAAAAAAGTAAGTGGTCCATGCAATTGAACATAGTTAAATTGGTTGATTTAATTATGCATATATGAATTTTGCAATGAATGCCATGTTTATGTTATTTACCGTTCCTAATTGCTAAAGTTAGTAAAGTTAAGATGAATTGAATTGCATATTATGTTTGGTATCATCTTCATGAATCTTAATGATAAAGTTACAAATGAAGTTAAATGTAAGGTTAAGAGCTTTAAGAGAAAGAAGAAAATGTTAATGTTAAGCTTATATAAGTACCTCATAAGAGAAGAGGCACCTCGGTGCATAAGAGAAGAGGCACCTCGGTGCAACCTAAGAGGCAATTCGGTGCATAAGAGAAGAGGCACATTTGTGCAACCCGAGGATACTTATATAGGTTAAGATAAAAGAAATTGATCTAAAAGAAAATGCATGTCTTTTCAATGTTCAATGTTAATGTTAATGCTTATTTTTAGTTTTCAATTTTTCTTATATTATAACATGTTCAATCCACTTACCATTTGTTTGATGCATGGCTGGGGGCGTGATGCCCACAGGTTGGAAGCTAGCTAAGGAGGGAAGTCCATCTAAGGAGGAAACCCTAGTTCAAGGACCTGCAAGGAGAAGAGCTTTGGTGGGGTGCCAACCATACCAAGTTTATAGACCTTTTTCCTTTTTCCATGATTATGTACATGTAACCTTGGTTAAGGTTTGAGAATGAGAAATTGTAATCTTGATCCTGTGATGGTTTATTTAAACTCTATTTTGTGCAATGAATGTCATGGTTGTGATAATCCCTCCCCGAAATGCCAAGTACCCCACATTATGGATAATGTTGGGGATTAGGATGTGCTTCCACTGGTTACGTATGTAACCCTAGGGAGGGGTGTTACAAATGGATTATGAAGATAATACCTAACAAATTTGAATATGAGTTTGAATATAAAATTATAAGAAAAAGATGATAAGTGAGATAGATGCTCGCTAAATGATCTTCTTTATGAAGAAAATTGATGGATGTGGATGATGATACATAATGGTTTATAATCTTGATCCCTAAGATACATAATCAAATTCTTAAAAAAGAATATGAAAAGGGATGTGAATCATATCTTTATAAATTATGTATTACTAAGATCCATGAAGTAAGTGTTTGCAATACTCAGATAGAGATATGATGATGACAAGGGATGAAATATCCATCTAATGCCAAAAAATGACGTCATAAGAAAGAAAGATAAAATGGAAATAATTCTAACTTGATGTTGAGAGAGATGAATGATTAGATGATATGATATTATTCTGGATCTTTTCATGGATTTCGGGACAACATTCTTAAAGGATGGAGAATTTGTTATGACACATTTTCAAATTAGTCATCTAATTAGGATTTACTTAGATGATTGCATGCTGATTGATTGTTGTTTAGATCTTGATTAATGAAGGTAATACTTGTGACTCTTTAAACCTAATTAAAAACTCTAAATAGTCTTAATTTCAAATAATTTGGGTTTGAGAATTGAGAACACTAATCAATCAAAATTAGGGTTTTGGTATGAATACATAGTTTGATATGTATAGCGGTGCACTAAATGATTTTTAATATTTATGTAAAACTTAGATTTAGTTGGAATTTGGATATGGTTTGGATAACTCAAATTTAAGCATTATTTAATAATATCAGAATTATTGAATATTTTATGGCTTGTTTGTTGGCAAAGTTTCTCCAGGAAAACTCAGCTGACCATGCTTTTAGGCTGAGATATAGCACTCTGGTATTTCAATTTTATATTTTTAATTGTAAATCCAATTGATTAGAAATTTTAATTGTAGTTGCTAAATTCCATTATAGATATCTTGTTAAATATACATAATTTTTGGATGATATTTAAGTTTTACAGAATGTGGTGTCGGTTGAGTTTCTTATTGATAACAATTCGATCGACCATGCTACAGACTGTAGTATAGCAGTGTAGTATTTGATTTTTATTTATTTATTAGTAACTTCTTCTTTACTTTTTATTGGATATCTAAAATTATTTCTCACACAACATTCTAAATTTTCATAATTTTAGGAGGTTTGACCTATTAAGTAAACGATATTCAATAACATTTGTATGACAAAAAATTTACTAGAAATAAAAGAAAGTGTAAAGTTGGGTCAATTACAAGCACCTTAATTGATCTATATGGAAAAACTAGCACCCAAGGATCTCTCATACTTCATGATTCATTCCAAAGAAACGAAATCCTAGACAGAGAGGGAGAGTTAGGGTTTGAGAGGAGAAAGTGGTGAAATTGATGATCTAGGGTTTCACCATCTGAGAAATGATGAAATCAAGTAAGTTTAGCTTCTTTGCATAGTCGTTCATGGTTAATCTTCTCTCACATGTCAAAATTCCATCCCTCCTCTAATTTGAATCAAAATGATATCAAATTCCCCTCTTTTCTCACTCTTTCTCTCCTAATCTCCATTTATAGGGTTTCCGAGTTGAGAGGAGAAAAAAATGGATTCAATAGCTAGAACCTTGGCGAATTTTAGAAATTCAGAGTTTGACCTATGATTTTAAGATGCTTTTCACTTTATCTCCATCTTTAAGCTTTGTATTCTTGTTGAAAGCCTAATTCTATCCAACTAAAATACTCAGAAACCTTGCTTGTAGATGTATGTGATTGTGTATTGATTTGGAAAGATATTAGGAAATCAAACTCTACTAATTTTGATTATTTCTCATTGAATTGAACTTGATTAGTTCCTGATATATTGATTGGCATTCTGTGGAAAATTCTATGAATGGAGGAATATGCTATTTCATGTGAATATTGATAAAAAATCAGCCAATGCCCGATAAGCTTTTGAATTGAATTGATATGTATAGAATCATGCTTGAATTGTATTAGAATGAATTATACAAGTGTATTGTTGAATCTTACTAAAATTGAATGTGATTTATTCATAATAATCAGTATGAGGTGGCAGTATTCCCTATTTAAGGTTTGTGTTGTGGTATTTAATCAAATGAGTTAATTAATCAAGGTATACTTATGATTGATGAATGAAATATGTGAAAATGGAAACTAGGATTTCCATGTGTGTAAATATCCCTAATGAACCCCTATACAACATGATGAGATTACTGGACAATATGATTCTTATGATGTGTTGAACTAAGGATGACTTCTCAAAAATCCTAGAAGCTTACTATTAAGATGAGTATAAGTGATAAAGCTAGAACTTGCATATAATGTTGTAAATGTGCTGAAATGCTGAACCGTGGGTATTAATACTTCAATTGAAGATGATGAATCTTACTAATATGATATAATCCTAATGCATCTACTTTAGTATAATTTATGGAACAATGAGTAGCCCTCACATGAATGTGGGTCCTTTTATACAACCTACATAATAATGAATTGGGAAGGATGATTAGAGACTATGCTGTAAGAAGATGTAACCTAATCCATTATTTTAAGATAAAGCAAGTAGTATTATAAGGGATAGAATGGTCTTTGTTAATTACTCGAATGCCATTGGAAGTTAGTGACATGGTACACTTAACTAATTACAATAAAGGAGATGGATAAAAATAATTGAATGGTGATGACTAGTTGCATATGCAATTAATGATATGCATATGATGAGGTATATAGTCTATTTACTTTTATTACATATATGCTGACCTAAATTGCATGAAATATATTAAAATCAGATTATGAAGGGTTTCAATGAGAGATAAAGTCTATATATTAAATAAGTTTATAAATATTTATTTTAACAATAATAGTGAGCATCATATGAAAGAAGTTAAAATTAATGAACATGGAATGAAAGGGAAATGATGAAAATTAGTAGATGGATATAAGAACCTAGCCCTAACCCCAAAATGATGAGCTATGTGATGCTAATGAATAATGATCTCAAACTATATATAAGGAATGCCATATGAATATGGTTTAATTAAATTACAAGATGAGGTACTAGGATATGAATTGGTTTATAAAAATGTTCTCTTGGATTGTAATTATATGTCAGGATACTTGTATTCTGAGGATGGCCTTTTCTGATAGACTTCAAATGAGATCACTTATGCATTGAATAGTAGCTCTAACCAAAGATTGGTAAATAGTAAGAGGAGAGTATTAAATGTTTTATGCATGTTTATACTTGATATTCATTCTTAAATGAAGAAATTAGATAGAATAAGTATTTGTTGGATGTAAAGCCTATTTTGAGCCTGATGAATAACATGAGATGTTTATATGCTTATATTGTTGTTAGTTCTAATAGCTCCATTAATACTCAATGAGAATTATGATATGAAATGAATGGATAAGAAATATGTTGAGATAGAATTTACATTCTTTGATTACTTTTGAGAAACCCTGATGAGGGTAAATGTTGGACAATGAGATTTTATCTTGAGATAAAAGCCCAGTGATGATGGTAAAACCCTAATGGGGGTAAATGTTGGACAATGGGATTATGTGTTGGGTTGAAAGCCCACAGATGATGACTGCTACAAGATGATGTGGAAATGTCACTGGTATAGAAACAATCTCTAGTGTCGGTTAAAACAACCCTATAACGTTGGTTATAAATTGGAAACTAAGTGGGCAAAACTACAACCACAAGTCTAAGGCGTTGGTTCTTTGGGGATGAAAAAAATGACATCAAAGATCTAGCGTCAATTATACGGATAAAAGCAACTGACACAAATAGGTGTCTTAGGCATCAATTGCATTCCAAAAACCGACGTCACAAGAGCCATACCAGGTCACATTTATAACTGGTAAAGGACCATGCATCGTCAGTTTGTTATCAATCGACACCTATCATGATGTACAATGTCAGTTGCGAACCCAAATAATTGATGATTATGATGTACAATGATGTTTAAATATATAAAGTTGACGATGATGACATGCTACCCAATGAGTTCATGTTTTCCAGCATAACAATTTTGGTTTTGTCCTTTAATGTCGGTTATTTTAAACTGACGACTTAGGTCTATAGTGTCAGTTTTTTTATACAACCGATGCCTAAGTTTTTTTTGTAGGCCTGCATACCTGTTGCTCGACTGGTCAGTAGGATGCAGAGCCTGAAGTTCAGAAGTGGAGTTCTGAATTGCAGGTTAACAACATCATGTGAATTTAGCTTAACAATAGGCCACCAAACCTGCAATAAAAAACATAATATATGCATATAACTCTATTCATTCTCCAATTCCATTTCAATCACATGTGTAAACATAAATCTTCACATTCTTCACACACATGATACTTCATTTACATATACACCAATTCCATTCTCATGACATGTAGAAAAACAATTCTTTCATTCATTCATACACAATTCATTCATTCATCTTCACATTCACACACATGTATATAGATCATCATTCACATATGCAACAATAATTTACTCACTTCAAATTTAAAGTTGCAACATAAATACCACATGCTTGAGATAGAAATAATGACATCAACCTTTAGAAAAGTTATTCCTTATCCCAATCAAATGCAAAGTTCACTTCTCTTTAGAAGGCTTCTTCCCATTTTTCTCGTGTCTCATCTAGTTGTTCTATCATAGAGGGCATTTGTATGACTTCTAGATTTTCTAGCGTATTGAAGTCTTTCATTTGAAACACCTACAAAGATAATGACGTATATAATTAATAATTTTGATATTTTCATATTATCTAATGAGACTATATACTTATGATGATCAAGACTATATATATGTATATATATATATATATATGCATGCCCAACCGTTGTCTTTTACAGAACACTATAAATTTCAACATACAAAACATTAATAAATAAAAGTAAGCATAATTGGAATAAATATGCATCAGAGTCTGAAAACTACCTCTACATTCTCCCAAACTATTGCTTTCTTTTTCTTGTCCACCTTTCCTCACACTTTTTTGGAATCTTTTATAGCCCTATATGTTAATGTAACACATTGAATTATATTAGTAAATAGTCATGTAAAATATATGTTACATATATAAATATAAAAATTTACTCACGTGAATAATGCCCTTTTCAAATCATGTCCCCCACTGTCTATTTTGTCACCCTTAGGATCTAGATAATACACAACTAGAATCGCGGGGACAATAACCAATAACTCCTAATGTTTATTCCTGAGTAATAGGAAGGAAAACAAAATATAACTCAAAATCCACAATGAAATGTAATTTATAAAGTCAAAATTATAAGCAGAGTAAGTAAACTTACTCAACATTGTATAGAGCTAACATCACAAACTTTTATTTTTTATCAAAATATTTAAATGCGATAGAGCAGCATTGGGTAACAAATGCATGGTCTTTAATTACACATCTAATGAAGGATGGAACTAGAAATGCCACATGGGGCAGTGAAAACTCTTTACAGACCCTATGTAAATGGCTGCAAAACATATATCATATATGCATTAATACATAAGAAAACATGTCAACATAAATAAAACAAGGTATATAGCTATATGAAATCTCACCATATACAAAGTTCTATCACAAAAGTATTCAACCAAGCATAACCAAACAACTTCAAAACATCTTGCAAAAATATACTAATATCATGAGGTGGACCTACAATGTCCTCCTTAATAGAAACCATCATAGGTGACCATATGTCATGTTTGCCTATCCATAGTGTCATACCCCTGCACTGAGGACCTATCAAGTCAAATAGGTCCTTTTCAAGCCAACTAGGTATTTCAAGAGGAGGTGGAGGTGGAGGACGAGTTGTAAGGGGTTTCTTAGGTTCTATGTCCTGCACATATATAATTTTATGTCAATAGTGTCATGTATATAAAGATACAAATAGAATATAAATTTACCATACATCAATATAGATAACTCCAGCTTTGGGCCAAGCGACCACGATGCATTCTGCATCACCTATAATGTCATGGGAAGGGTGCGCATATGGTAGTGGATTCTGCTTCCAAGGGGCGTAGACAAGGTTCAACGACACACAAACCGCATTGGCGGGCAATGATGAACCGTGAATCAAGTCACCTTCAAGGCATGGGTAATTCCCAACGACATATTCTTGTAATTTAAGATGACATGGCCTCAATCCCTACAAATTTGCATAGAGTGTTATATATATCATAAAAATCATTCTGAAAGACTACTATGTCATAAAAATACTTACAGTGGGCGCTGCTAGTAGTGGGTCCATAAGATTACTCCCAACCAACTCTGTCAGGGGGTCCGCCTCATAAGAAGAGTGGGGCGACACAAGTACTGTCGGGGTAGATGCTGATTAATAACATAAATCCTAGCTCATTGGTTTCGAAATTCCCTTTGCAATTAACTATTTTACTTCCTATTTTGAGAAGCCCTCTTTGACATATTTGCGCTTATGCTCTGATTTCCCAAAGAACACTCTTATACTGACACCAGCGCCTGCAACACTAACACACTAGGATGCTCTAGGTTACCTAGAGCAATTGTCAATTCATACCTTGTACCCTTAGGGATGAACTTGCCTTGTTTCCTTTGCTCATAGAGCTCTTGCTATTCATCATCAATAGTAATTAGTAAGTAAAACATAACAATCATCAATATTAATTGCTCTGAGAGTTAAATTTTACCATTTTTGTAATCACCTCAACATTTGTGGGGTTGGGTATATCTTCAGATTTATTTTGCCTCCCAGCTATCTATAAATCATGAGAAGTATATGTTTAGTAGTAATAGAGGACTCAAATGTTCTAGGAGTAGGCTGCTGAGAAGAAGATGCCTATAGTGGATTTTGGCAAAAATGTGCCTAGCCAATTGGACCCAACGTGTGGTTGTGCACATTCTTTGCATGCCTTTCTCTTCGAGCATCGCTTGCAGCCTGGTTAGTAACAATATTCAATAGTAATTTGTAAGCAAAGAATAACAATCGAGGTCAAGGCAAAACAATGAATTCATAAGAATGTATTCATAATGGGAATCGAGTCTTAATACCTTGAATTCATTGGTATTTTTCATAGCAACAAACACCCCCAACATATCTGGGTCAAGATAGCCCCATTGATCAGTAGCTGACTTCTTCCTCTTCTCAGTGTCTCATATGTATAGTATTGTCAGAGTTGTCCTATAATTCCTCAGTACCCTCCCACAACATTGCATCATCTTTTTACGATGGAGATTTTCATCCAGGTCATATATGCTCTACAAAAGTTCATATACTTAATGTAATATTCTTAGAAATAGAATTGTAAATAACTTTAAAAATAGAATTTCAAATGATAATATCTCACACATAGTTCTTTCCATATGAAGTCTTTCTTGCTTTTATTAATTTTATGCTAAGGTTATACTTCTACACTACAATGGCTATGAGTGAGAACCCCTAGATATACCACAAAAGAGTTGTGGTTCTTTCCAACAAGATTTCCTGCATGATCAAACTCAATGACCAACTTCAGTCTGTTACCCCTTTGTTGTATCAACATGTTCATCATGGTGAAGCCCCTTACTTTTGCCTTTTTACTATGCTTCTAATTAGGTTGAGAAAGATCCTTAGGGTGTACATCCTCAACCTAAATTTGACATAAAACCACATATAGGTCATAAAAATATATACTTATAAATGGGACAAAACAATATAAAAATACAACAAGATAGACATATTGTAAAATGCACAGAGTGTTGATAAAACAATACACAACTTACACCAGTGTGAAGGTGCACATCGTGATGTTTCTCATCCTCACGGTAATCATCATCACGATCATCATACTCATGGCCAGACACAGTATGAAAAAATGGCATATACAAATAGTCAAACAATGAAAGATAAAATTATAGAATGCACATCTACATTTAAAAATAAAATAAAATCATGCCTCTATTATTGAGATCTTTTATCAATTAACATTTCCTCAGTGTGACCTCGACACACATATAAGTCAGTGTCAGTTTCAATATTTGGTGTTGGCTAGTCAACTAAGAATGGACTGGATTCATCATACTTGTCATAGTACTCTTCTTCATCTATAGGGTCTTAAATGAACTATCTTTTACCATGAATAACAACAAACTAATTTTCATTTGTAGGATCATCGATATAGAGTACTTGCTTCTCCTGTGATGCCGTTATGAATGGTTCACCCTTCTCGCCAATCTTTTCAAAATTCATTAATGTGAAACCCAATTCATCCAAAATAACTCCTTTGGTGTTATCAACCCAATTATACTTAAAGACTAGAATTTTGAAATCTATATAGCTAAACTCCCCATATGTCTTCAAGGACACTGTAATATGACATTTTAGCTTCACATGGACTCTTATCCTTTGTACTAGAAAAAATCAATGAAGACGCTTGAAGGGTTACCCCACTGTTTTAGACAACGCTCTTATCATCTTGACTCTTTATGTAATATGAAAATCCATTTATGTCAAACCCTTTATAAGACATAACATTCATTTTTGGTTTAAAGGCAAGGCATTTGATATTTTAGCAACATTATTTGATGCTTGAGATAGTTGACATAAGACTTTATCTTCAAACCACCTAATAAATGTCTTCTTATGCTCTCTAGCAAGCCACATTGAATTGGTTCGATGATATTTTGTCTTGATGAAATTGATATGTTCGGTGATATAAACACTCACTTCATTGATTTAGTGAAAAATATGCAAGTGAGCTTGTTCCCACAGATCACGACTGATTACTTGCACTCGTTCTCCTAAAGTCCCTTTGTCAGAATAGTCCTCAACATTCTTATCATTTACATGAGCTTCATTACAACTCAGAAAGTCACTGCAAAAGTCCATAACCTCCATGGGCACATAATCCTCAATAATACTCCCTTTAGGCCAACAATGGTTTTGAGCATCACCTTTAAAAACTCTCATGTACCATTCAGAAGGATACATCCAATGCAAGAAAATTGGTCCCAACATTTTCACTTCCCTAGTCAAATGGACAACAAGATGTACCATGATATCAAAGAATGAAGGAGGAAAATATATCTCAAGCTGGCATAGGGTAATAACCACTTCTCTTTGTACAAGATTCTCATGATCAATAACTTTGCTGCATAGAGTATTGTAGAAAAAACAAAGTCTGGTGATTGCAAACCTGACATGCTTCATTAGTATAGATTGAATTTCCACAAGCAATATTTGTTGCATTAGAGTGTGACAATCATGACATTTAAGACTTATGAACTTCAGATCTTTCATTAATACCTATCTACAAATATTGGAAGATTATCCCTATGGTACCTTAACATTAAGCAAGCACTTGCAAAAAGTTTTCTTCTCCTTTTTAGACAATGTGTAACAAGAAGGAGGTAAATATGTTTTCTGATCACTACTAACTACTTTTGTTAATTTTTTCCTTATTCCCATTTCATGTAGGTCCATTTTTGGTTTGATGCCATCTTTAGTCTTACCTGGTATATTCAATAGAGTACCAATGACACTATGACTAACATTTTTCTCAACATGCATGCCATCGATACAATGTCTAACTGCCAAAAAACTCTAATAAGTAAGATCCTAAAATATTGACCTCTTCTTGTATAAAGATTTGTCACTTTGTGTGGGAATAGTACATTGTGATCTCTTACCGAATGCATTGACAAAGTCTTTTACTCTTTCATAAACAACCTCCTCTGATATAGGTTTAGGGGCACTCTGTTCCTCATTCGATCCATTGAACACTTTGTGCAACCTTCGGTAAGGATGAACTTTTGGAAGAAACCTTCGATGATAGAGATATACACTCTTGCCATCATATTTTAGTTGTATTGAATTGGTGTTCTCTTCACATATAGGGCATGCTTTGGATCCTTTTACACTGTATCCAGACAAATTTCCATATGCTGGAAAGTCATTAATAGTGCAAAACAACAGAGCATGCAAACAAAATGTCTCTCTACGTAAAGCATCATAGCTCATCACACTTTCTCCCCATAGTTTGTTTAGGTCATCGATCAGAGGTTCAAGATAAACATCGATATCATTGCCATGTTATTTAGGGCCTGATATGAACAACGACAACATGATGTACTTATTTTTTATACACAACCAGGGAAGAAGATTGTTTATAATAATCATAACAAGCCAAGTGCTATGTTGGCTATTCATTGTGTTGTATGGATTCATTCCATCGGTACAAATCCCAAGTCTTAGAATCCTGACTTGTTCACTAAATTCAAGGTATAATAAATCAATCTTCTTCCACTGTGGGGAATCAGACGTGTGTTGTATGATCCCATCATTATTTTCCTTTACCTCTGCATGCCACCTTAAATTATTCACATCCATGGGATTGGAAAACAAGCATTGAAACTGTGGTATTATAGGTAGATACCACATCACCTTGGAAGGAGAGCCAGTTTTGAGATTTCTCAAAGTCATCATTTAATAACTTAACACCCCACATTTCAGACAATCTTTCAAATCGACATAGTCCTTTTGAAATAACACACAATCATTCAGGCATGTATGTATCTTCTTATCCTTCATTCGCATTTGGCACAACATTTATTTAATTCATATGTTGAGATTCAAAGCTCATTGTCTTCAGAAAGAATTCCTTTCAACAAAGACAACAATGACGTGAAGCTTTTGTTCCTCCATCTATTATTAGCCTTAGGAGTATACAATCTCAACACAACACTCAACTTTGTAAACTTAGAGCAACCTAAGTATAGTGGTCTCTCAACATCATGCACAATGTTTCTAAATAAGGAAGGTGGATCAGTGTGCTCTAACCCACAACTATCTAGCATCGCATCAACCATGTCTATCAGAATCAGTTTGTTCACATCTACATCATCAGTGACAATTTATTCTTCAATACAAGTACTTTATCGACATCTACTAATCTCACCATTTGATTCTCTTAATGCCATCACCATTTTGTATATCCCAGTATAATCTCATTGCACATGACATGATTTTTGATTTCATCAACATTGTTGACTTTCAAGTTGTTACTGTAATGCCTACATGGACAATAGAACCTATCTCTGGGTTGTTTCCTATGTTCCTCCACAAATCTTATAAACTGGTCAAGACCGGAAATAAACTCCGGGTGCAGCAATTTGGAATGGACATCCATGATCTATCCATGCTATGATCAACAAACTAACAAGAATTAGGATTTAGGGTTTACATGATTAGGGTTTAGGATTTTTTTGGATTTAGGGATAAGGGTCAGCTAGATTAGGGTTTACAGTTTACAAATTAGGGTTTATGATTTATAAATTAGGGTTTAGGGCTCCGTAATGAATGTGTGTACCACCCATCCCATTTTGAACACCTAATCTCACTTATAAGTGTATAATGTGTATTCAATTTAAAAAAAAATTCAGCTGTATTTCCCCGCAGTACTCTAAGTACACCGATGTAGATGGGCAAATGTCCAACAACATATGTACTTAGAAAACAAATGGGGAAGTATTTATGAAACATCTTGATAACTAAATATACATTATACACTTACATACTAAGTGAGATTAAGTGTTCAAGAACAATCCTAAAACCAGGGACTGTCCAAGATTTACTCCTAATGAGTAAATCCCAGACGGGTTTCTAGGCCAACAGATATATATGTACAAAATTAAGGTTTCAATTCATATCATTTTGTGTAAATACAAACCTATAAACCCATAAGTCATATGTATGCATACACCGTATCATCATTGCATCACATAACATCCAATATCCTTATTCATGCATGTTTATACTAATATTTATATTCATGTTTTCTCTGCTTATTGAGAATTGATCTCTCACACTTTATTAAGTTTGTAAATGTATTTAGTTTATATATTCACCCTATAATTCATGTTTCTCATTAGACAACAGGGTTCTAATGATATTTAAGTTATTAATTACCCAAACTTTAATCATGCAACATTGTATATAAATAACAACTAATAAGGTACACACTATTAGAGATGACATAAGATAAGTGGTCACTCCATTTCATACTAGTTATGCAACTTAATAGAGAGCACAACTCAATTTCATCATCCCATATGTATCACAAACCCTAGATTTCAATTCATCATTTATGAATCCTACTTATTAACATTTAGGATGCAAGAAATGGGAACTACTGTGATCTAAAAAAACACATTGGTTTGCTGGTGACGGTAGAATGATCAGGAACAAGGTCCGACAGAAGCACAATAAATAGCAAGGTCCAGTGGCGACGAACACGGTGAGCTCCAGGTGGCTAGCTCTAGTGGCAAGATTTAAGAGGTCCAGTAGTGACAGCGGTGGCATCTAGCAGCAACGGCGAGCACAACAAGCTCCAGTGGCGGCAATGTCCAGCAGTAGTGGCGAGCAGGACAACACCTCAGGCGGCAGTAGTAGCGTCAGGGGAGCACATAAATCACCAGAGCTAGGTATCGGCCAGAAATGAAATAGAGAATGGGAAGGGAAAAGAAATTTTGTGGGTCTTAAGTGGGACATAATCGTCAGTTGTAAAGAAAACTGACAGCTAAGGCGTTAGTCGTCGGTTGAATGAGTAAAACCAACACCACACATAGTGACTTAAACGTTGGTTTATTCCAAAAAACTGACGTAGGAGGCCTTTACCAGAATGAAAAAAACCGGCCTGAGTAATGGGTAAAGGCGTCGGTTACATACAAAAAACTAACACCACACATACTGACTTAAACGTCGGTCTATTCCAAAAAATTAATGCAAGAGGCCATGATCCAGATGAAAAAAATCAGCCTCAATAATGACAATATTTGTCGGTTGTGTATGAAAAAACCGATACTAGAGTGCAACTTGGGGGGATTTTTTGGGGATGTGGCGCTAACATTAAGACGTCGATTTCTTTACGAAAACTGACACAAATGTGCAAATTTTCATGATTTTCATGTGAATAAATGTCAGTTTTGTGGAGAAGAAACCGACGCCAGAAGTATTTTGGAGGCAACGTTTATTAAGTGCGACGATGTCTGTCGTCGGTTCACTGAAACTGACACCCATCTTAAAATTTTTGGAGGAAAATATTCCCCCCCAAAAATTATATTTTGCTGATTACTTTAGATGCCAATTTTATTGAAATACAACCAATGTTAATGAAAAAGTGGTACCCGCATCGTTTTCCAACCAGTCAGACTTCATCTATGGTGTTTTTGCTAAACAACACCGATGTTGTTTGGTATCTAGCATTGTTTTTTAGTGTAACTGACGTCAGGAAAAGTGACATTAGAGGCCAGAAATCTACAAGTGTGTAAAAATTTATATGTGTTGCCAATTACATATTGTTGTGCATTTTTTGGGTCATTGTCCTTCTTGATAAGCCTAATTTATTTAATGTTATTCTAGTTATGTGAGAATACACACATATGATACATGAAGTTTTGAATTATATTAAGATGAGTAAAATATATTAATAATAAGTGAAATGATGACACATCTAGTCAGGTGCCCTAAACACCATGAGTTTCCCCTGAGGTCCACATTGGGGAAAGGAACACATCTCCTTGTAGTAATTGATGAATTATGAGAAGGATTTTTAGAGTGTGGATCGATACCTTAAAGGTTAGACCACCAGAATTTAGGAGTGAGTCATCTTGAGTGGCTCTGGTGCTAAATCCTTGTTGTGAATGTCTTTGTCCATGAGGAATAAACTTTGATGAAACGAATTATGTGAAATATGAAAATAGGAGAAATAATGTGATATGTGATATGTTGTTTTCTTGGTTCCTATCTCGTGTACCTGAGATGAGGATGTAGGCCTCTTTAGGAAACCCTAAGGTGGGCTAGAGTCTATTGTTGATATCTTAGGGTGGTTGACTAAACCCTAAGATAGTGACGATGAACCGTTGACACGAGAATAGGGAGTGGTAACTTGTACTTGGTGAGGTACAAGCCAAGTAGTTTCCAGGAAAATGAATAAAAGATGACAAGCCATGTACAATATGATTTGAATTTTTGTGATATTCATTCTAATTTTAGCTAATGATTTACAATTGTTGATTACACTTCTTGTTGTGGAAAATAATTATTTTGTTATAGAGATTATTCTTCATATCCTTGTTTGTCTAGTTTGGAATCTGATCTTAAACATTAACAAGTAGTTAATGTTGGGATTCATATCCACTCTGAGTATGATTTAGATTGCTTGTCATTTGATAGTACTATTTTATAAACATGTCTTATGTGGACTTCGGCTTCAAGACTATAGGATGTGTTCCCGATCCAGCCGTTGGAGTTTCACTAAGATGATGTTATGGTTATTTAATGATTCTGAATGTTTATATCTTGACTTGTTTCTCATACTAAAGCATTTTCATTTAGAATTAAGGAGCATCTACTGATTTGTTCTTAGATGTTCTCTAAAAGATGTTTTAAAGTTGGAGTTGGTTTCAGTGACTACCTTATTTGTTTGATTATATTATCATTATAAATTAGATTTGATTAGATGCTAGAATGTCTGCTAGACTTCTCAATATCTACATTTTTTAAAGTTTATTGATGGAGCTTCCACTCGCGTGGAATTGCGTGCACCACTAAAAATCCCAAAGATAGTAAGTCTTTAGGTTTGGCCTTGCTTATACTAGGTTAAAACTCCACCCACGTATGCTGGGATACATGGAAGTCTTATCACAGTATAGTTAAGGGTCGAATCCACATGACAACGGTCTTGTTGGCAACAACAAGATGGAAAACGTAAGAATTTCACTTAACTCCTTAATAGTTGATATTTAGCCCAAAGATTTGATTTGGTTGTTTTAAACTAAGTGCAAGTAAAGTAAAAGCAAGAAAGTAAACTTAGGTTGTTAACAATGATAAGGAATCACTAGGATGTGATCGGTTTTCACCACCACTACACATGGATCAAGACATGCAACATAAAAACATAACCTGCAACAAGAGTATAGTCAATTAGTGTCTTTGTAGACTTAGTTTACTTTCGGAGAACTAACTACAAGAAGTGCGGGAATGTTGCAAAGTCAGCCATCCCTGAACGAATGGTCAACTACTTTGCATCATTCCCCTCGGAAAGTGTGTTTCTCGACTCATTAAGGTTGTACTTTCATACGTCAACTGATTCCATTTCATAGTATGAAAGTACAACGATGGAAGTGAGTTTACTCCACTTCTTGAGATACACTCCTAGACACCGAAACAGATGCATGGTGGATACATGCACCAAGAACCAACATTCAAATGAGTTTCGAATCTAGTAGTAAAAACGTAGACAATTCATACTAAAAGATAAAAGATAACACAAGTTGGTGATCAAGCAACAAACATTCATTAAGCGTTTGATGTTGAACTGAAAAGATAGTATCTCTATGTTGCAAACTATGGATTACATTACATGAGATGAAAACATGGGTAGCGGGGCTACTCCCCGCACCCCAGTGAGAGAGACTACTCGCTCATAGCTAGGATAAAGAAGGAGGCAAGAAGAGAGAGAGAGAGCATCATCCCCATAAAGGAGAGAGGAAAGTCAACCCCTTGGAGATAGAGAGAAAGACGATCTTATAGCTTCACATGTTGCTTGGTGATGAGGTCCTCTCTTCCCACCTTCTTTGGCAAAGAGAGAGAAAGCAGCTTCAGGGTGGAGTGTGGATATCAGACCGGAAGCCCCTGGGCAGAGGTTGGAGGTTGGATTTGCTCTGGAGTGATAGAGGCAGCCTCTGGACGTCTGAAAACTTCTCGTCTTTTGGGAGGACCCCTTGGGTCTTATTTATAGGCCTTAAGTGAAGTCCAAATGGTTTGGACAGTTTTGGGTCCAAATGGTCTTGAAGACCATTTGGACCCCGAGCCCGTTTGGACTCCGAAACCATTTGGACCTCAAGACCGTTTGGACCCCGAGACCGTTTGGCTTCATGCGGTCTTGAGACTGGTTGGCTTCGTGTGATCTTGAGACCGTTTGGCTTCATGCGGTCTTGAGACCGTTTGGCTACATGCGGTCTTGAGACCGGTTGGCTTCATGCGGTCTTGAGACCGGTTGGCTTCATGCGGTCTTGAGACCGGTTGGCTTCATGCGGTCTTGAGACCGGTTGGCTTCTTGCGGTCTTGAGATCGTATGACTCCATGCGGTCTTGAGATCGTATGACTCCATGCGGTCTTGAGATCGTATGACTCCATGCGGTCTTGAGATCATATGACTCCATGCGGTCTTGAGATCGTATGACTCCATGCGATCTTGAGATTGTATGACTCCATGCGGTCTTGGGACCGCTTGAGTCTTTTGTGATTTTTTTTGTGTCTTTTTCTGTAGGTAAAAGGGAGAAAAGTTAATCTAGCAGTATGTTTGCAATAAAAGAGAATAGTTAGAGATTTGTCTACTTTATCTGAGAAAGAGTGTTGAAAACTGAAGAATATTACTAAGATAACATCACAAAATTGGAGGTTATCACCCCCCTAACTTAGAGTCTAGCTTGTCCTCAAGTTAAATAGAGCTGGGGCATGTAATGGCGAGGCAATTTTATTCAGTTAAGATTTCCATACTCTTGCTTCAATTCCAAACCTGAGATCTCTTAAGGTTTTATCGGAGCTTTTTGCCTTAACTCTTTCAGGTATTGAGAGTTACTTGGATCTCAGGTTTCTTCCATATCTTAGCCCGCATTGGGACCACTTTTTTTTTTCTTTATTCGGTGCATGTCGTTGACTCTAATCAGTTTCATACTCCTCTGAAAATCCTACCGGAAACTAGAGTGGGTATGGGGGTTGGCTAAAGGCTTAGTGTGTAACTCCCCCTTCAAGTGGGGGAGGGGTTGTCTATGCTTTTAGGATCTCACTACCGGGCACGATACATCTGCCTTCTTGAGGGAAGCTGAATGTACCGGCCGGGCGAGTCCTTTATCAGCCTTTCATATATTTAGATACCTTAGGGTTTCACTACCGGGCACGACACATCTGCCTTTGTGAGGGCAGTTGGATGTACCGGCCGGGTGAGACCTTTGTTGGTTCTTCATATAGATCCTTATTTATGGAACAACTCTCATGGTTTTATTCAACACTCTGGATTTTATTCGTAAACTCACAGGCTTGGGATTTGGATATTTAGGGATTTTGATTTGGGCGGCCAAGCCTCTTTTATTTGGAGAGAAGAAAATTGTTCTTAAAGTTGTTCGACATGCACTTGTTTGGTTTCTACTAGTGGTCCACTTGCAAGGCTTCATGATTTGGATTTCACCTGATGTCCCTCTCATCCTTGAGATTGTTTTGGCTTATTGCAGCCCTGATGTTGTCCTGTGGAGAGTCAGATATAGAATTGAAACAGAAGCATGGAAATTGAGTGATGATGATTTATTAACTCGCCATTGCATGTCTATGTGCTATTCTTGTTATTTCTCTTGAGGGATACTGGATTCTAAAGTTAGCTGGAGTTGACTTTGTTCCAAGTAGGTTTTATTATCAGGAAAGAGATTAAAGCGAAAACTAAGTATATGCAAAGAAAACTAATTTTTTTTTATACGGGATTGAAAAAAAGAAGATAGAAAGTGAAGGATTTAGAATTGATACCTCGCCCTTGTACAGTGTACTCCCCCCCTAATTTATCACTCACTCTGTCCTCAGAGTGTTAAAGGGATAGGTTGAGAAGTACAAGGACAAGGGCATCAGGCGCCCGTTAGTCCTTTATTTGCACCATGTGTGCGAAGGAGATTAGCGGCAAGCTTTCCACGTAACACGTGGTAATCCACATATGTCATATCCTCTACTGTTTTTTGAAGGTCCATGATGGTGTACATCCAGTGGAGGACGTGGAAGCCACAGTCGTTTGATTCCTGAATTTGTTGGGGACATTTATGGTTGAAGGATGGGCGATGAAAGTGGTCTTTGCCGTATGCCCTTGTGTGCTGACTTAATAAATCGATTAGTTTGTTTGCACATTCCTTCTCTACTACCTCCGTGGGTGTCTTTGGTATCACTACAAAATTCTTCTGCCGGGGATTGAACTGGCTGTCGGAACTGTTGTAGATGGTAGTTGTTCCTTCGGGTAGGTTTGTTGCCAGAGGCATCCAGTGCTCATGATAAAGGAAGGGGAGCATGATAAAATTCAGTGTTGTATGTTGTAGGAAGGAAATGAGTGCCTCAGTTGTTCCGAAGTTCTTTAGCTTTAATAAATCATCCTTCATGTAAGGGGATGCCATATATGTTGTGGGGTAATGCTGTCCGAGAAGGAATTGATAAGCGGCCATTAAGCTTACGGAGAGAGACCCTTTTAGCTGTACAGTTTCTCGTAGTGCATCCACCATGACCAGAATGTCTCCGGACATGAAAACGAGGTCATCGTTCTTGGCGTAAAGCCTTGACATGATGAGACGAAGTTCATTGTCAGAGAGACTTTTGAAAGCACTGAGGTCGAAATCTGAGAAGGTTGGTTCTATGGCAGATAAGGGCATCATTTGTGATGAGGGTCTCCTGAAGGGTGCCCCTGACAAAAAATCTATGTCCCCTTTGTCCTGCTCAGGGACTATGGCTGGTTGTTTGTTTTTCTCCAATTCCTTTAAAGTTTGTCTGAAAGGTCACCTCTGCAGACGTTGGATTGCTGAAAAAAGGTAACGGGGGACGTCATCTGGTGCCATTGTCGGGTCCTTGAAGAACCTTCTATCACAAATAAGCTCCATGGCGTAACGCTCTCGTAGGGAGTGAAAATCTTCGGTGACTAGATCAGTGAAGGGGATTTCTTGGTTTAGCGCTTGAATGTGACAGATAGTGCAAAAAGAGAAATCCCCAGATCCCGCAGCAACTTGGACTTGTGGGTTAATTATTTGGAACCAGGGTTGGCTCCAGTCTTGACGGAGGGACGGGCATGCATCCCAAATTAACTTAAGGAGTTGGAAGGGAATACATCTTACTTCTCCTGCTTATTCTCCAACAAAATTTATTGTACCGACAGGTAGCTCAGTGCCGCAAAAATTATATACCTTGGCGTCCCGAGCCTCGGTGTCAACAATCATAAACAGCCAGTGGTTGGACACTTGGAATGGCACTGTAAGATATCGTGCCCTCCGTGCTAGGCTGGCACATAGCTGCTCTATTGACTTGGCTCGTATTTCTTTGTATAACAAGCCTATGGATAGATCCGGTGAGGCATTAAACACTGGCTGCTGCCTCTTTGGGCTTCTGTAGACTTCTATGCAGTTGGCAAGTAAGACACGGAAGATTGCCATTGACATCGTTGATCGTGGTCGCAAGATGTTGCGGAAGTCTTCGCGTGTTAACTTGCACTTAGTCTTTGTGTTGTGGTAGATGATGTCGCCCCCCTCTTTGGCATCGTCGACAATAGTGTTCAGGATGAAGATATCCTGAGCATCTAGTGTTGATATGGATTCCATATCTAGGTCGTGCATCTTATGCGGTAGAGGTGGTGGCGGGGGAAGCTCCTGCAGAGGGGGTGAAGAGGTTTTCTCCAGATCTTCTAAAAAAACTTGCATGTCTTCATCTGAGTCGAAAGCAGAATCGAGTTCTTCGTCAGTATCTAAACGTACTCGTTCTGAATCTTCCTGATCTGGAGGAAAGGGCACTGATTGGTCAAGTGCGGAGAAAGGTTGAGGAGCGGCTGCTGGTGTGTTTGTGCTGGTTCCTAAGATACATTGGTGGAACTCAGCAAAATCCGCATCTTTTGCAGACTCCCCTATGGATCCCAAAGCAGAATAATCAAGGAATTGGTCTCCATATGATATATTTACATTTTCGTTGTGGGTTGGGGACTTGGTGTGATGCCCACCTTCTTGGTGGGCTCTCTCGGATCCTTTCTGAGATGGTTCTGCTCCTTGGCTTGGGCCCTCCCCAGCATTGTCTGGGTCATCAGATTTTTCATCCGAGGAGGTGGTATCGTTGTTAGAATTGGCAGAGGAGTCAGAGTCATCATCGTCTTCATCATCGCCTTCTTTGTCAGCTGTTGCTTTATCTGCGGGCTTCTTGTGTGCTTTCTTTTTGCACTGCCGATGAATGGCCTGTAACTCGTCAAATGCCACTTGCACATGCTCGTGTGTTTCGAGCAGTGCGTCGTGTGTTTCTTTGAGATTGTTGTATCGGCCCTCGGCGGAGAGGGGTCGTTCTGTAAGATCTGTTACTGTAGCTCGTAGTTGTTGGATTTCATTGTTTGTCGACTCCTCTTGGCGATTGTTGAGGTGTGTGAGGGTGCTGCTGATGTTGTCCAAGTGCGTGCTAAGAGCTGTTTGTTGCTACTTGAGCTCGCAGAGGGTCTCGGGTAGAGGTTGAGTCTGTGTGGAGATCTCATCGACTTGCTTGGCCATCGCTTCTTGCTGGTGTTTTGCTCCAAGGACCAGCTCGTGCAAGTTGTTGTAGTGGCAGTTGATGTGATCAACTTGCCTAGCCACTTCATCTTGTCATTGCTGAAGACCTTGGAGGATGTTTGGCAAGGCACGGTTCTGTTCGTCGATCATGGCAACCTGTTTAGATAATCCCTACATACAAGAAAAAATGGAATGCATAATGTTAGAAGGATCGGTGAGGAGGGTTCGGATGGCGTCAAATTGACGTCCGAATTCCTCACCGAATTTGGAAAAGGGGACCCCAGAAGTGGAAGGGTGGGGTGGCTGGGGTCTGTGTGGGAGGGTTGTAGTGTCTTGCGGAAGAGACACTGTTGATGGTTCCGCAAACTGCATGGTGACTATGGATGGGGTCACCAGCGGTGTCGGGGTGGTGGTGGATGGGAAAGGTGAGGGTATCTTTGGTGAAAGTGGAGGGGGTGATAGTGTTGGGGGAAAGACTGTGGTGGTGGAGGGGAAGGTGGTAAAGTCGGGCGTAGGAGTGGAGAAGGGAATGCCCGAAGGGAAAAAGGGTGAAGAGGAGGATGCGGGTGGTAGTGTAGTTGTGGGGAAAAATGGAAGGGTGGTGGATGTTGGTGAGGTGGAGGGTGGTGAGGTGGTGGTGGTTAGCTCAGCATTTAGACTCATTATGAAAGAGTCTAGAGATGAGGTGGTGATGTGATCTTCAGGGTTTTATTCTGGATGTGGTTTGGATGTTGGTGTCCCCGATAGCTGTTGTTTCTGCGAAAGTCTTGTGGGGGGTCGTTTCACAGGAATTTTTGTTATCCTAGCTGTCGGGGCGGTGATGCTAAGTTCTGTCTGCCCCGCCTTTACTTTTTTTGCTGGTGCTTTGACCATAGCTATGAGTTTTGTAAGCTCCTCGTCAGTGAAGAGGAGCTTTTCCTTGTCATAATCTATGAGTTCCAGAAGCGGTAGCAGGGTTCTAGAGGATTTGACTGTAGGGCAGAAAATGTAGAATAACTTTGCATCCTTCTCTTTAATGATGTAGGAGTTTTTCAAAGTTTGTTTGTTTGTTAGGATGTTGCCTTTTATCTGCGTGCATCTTGGTAGAGGTCTGTCCATCTTGAGGTATTTGATGATGGATGTGACATGACCTCCCATGCAAATTTCCTTCCCCAGGGCGTAAGCAGATAGTTTCTGGATCATATGACGTCCAATGTTGACTGGCATCCCGTGTAGAATTGACCAGAGAACAAAGAGATCTGAAATTATGACATTCCCTCCTTCTGTCCTGGGGAAGAGTGCGCCTGTGAGAATTTTATGTAAAGTGCGCACTAATCCAGATTGTATGTTTGAGGCCTTGCATGTCTTTGCATCATAGGTGGGGAGCCCTGTCAGAGATTTCCAAAAGTTATGTCTGTTGAAACTAGTATTCTCTGTTCCCACAGCTTTGGCTTTCTTGAGCTGCTCCTGGTTGTCTATAAAGATTTCATTCAACATATTTTCTGTTATGACAACCTTGCTGCCGAAGAGTTTGGTGACCAACCTACGATCCCCTCCATCCCTTGATCTATCCATGATGTCGACAGGTTCTTTATTGAGAAAAGTGAAAAATTCAATTGTAGGTTCAGAGTAGGAGATCTCAGGTACAAAACACAACCTTGAAAGATTGGCGTTGTCTAGCATGGTGAGGATTCTGTCGTAGATCCCCATCTTGAGCAGTACGCTGGAGCAGACGTACTTTGTAGGTTTTAGGGTTTTATCAATGGAGGGAAGGGTGTGTATGTAGAGTTTATCTGGTGGTGGTGCTGTAGTGGTGATGGGAGGGAAGGAAGGGACAGTGATTATGGCGGGAGCGGAAGCGGAGGTGGTGGTTGGTGGAATATTTCCTGCCAGGGTTCGCTCCCTTGCAATGACAGGATGAACCTACTTCCTTGCCCGCTTCTTTGGTTGCTGAGTTGTGGTGGCTTCCTGGGCCATCCTTTTCCCTTTGCTCTTTGTGGCGGGGGATTCCACCTCAGGAGTCGACTCATATTCTGAGCCTTCATCATCATCGGAAGAAATTTCTTCCACTTCTTCTTCAGGTGCCTCGGCTAGGCATTTGTTGATGCGGTCAATTTCACACAGAACCGCCATGATTTTGACATTTGGTGGGGCCTTCCTAGTTTTGTTGTAGTTGTCGATAATTTGTTGGAGCTTGGCTCGGTCCTCTATCAGTTCCTCTTATGTCCAGTGAGGGTTATTAGCAGTTCCGGTTGGTTGTTTTGCTGGAGAAGCCATTTCTGAAAATAGAAAGTCATGTGTTAGCATAAAA
The DNA here is from genome assembly GCA_963693085.1 of Alisma plantago-aquatica. Classification (NCBI taxonomy): domain Eukaryota; kingdom Viridiplantae; phylum Streptophyta; class Magnoliopsida; order Alismatales; family Alismataceae; genus Alisma; species Alisma plantago-aquatica. The sequence goes on from OY856409.1 coordinate 1,194,154,396, forward strand.
ATTGACTATGTATGAGTTTTTATATATTTTCATGAAAAGCAAGCGGTGCTTAAAAAAACTAAATGGTTTTGAAGATTGTTTAGTTCCAAGCGGTTTTAGGACCGTTTGGTTCCAAACGATTTCAATACCATTTGGTCCCAAACGGTTTCAAGACCATTTGGTTCCAAACGGTTTGGAAACTGCTTGGAAGGTGAAACGTCGGGGGTGCTGCGGATGGGAGAGAGGCAGAACACGTGGTGAAAGCAAAGACGGAGGAGATAATGACGACGATGGCGATGGAAAAGAGGCTCGCGGTGGTGCCGTAGACAGCGACGATGGTACAGACGGTTGCAGAGGTGGGAAGATGATGGTACAATAAAATGGGGAACCGCGGCAGGATTGTAGTCGTCGAAGATGGTGGCTCATCTAGCTTGCAACAGGTGGAGACGTCGGAGGTGAGGTCGCCGCAAAGAAGCACAGGACTAGGGTCGACGATGGCGGATGGAAACGGCGTTGCAGGTTGCGCGGGAATCAGGAGTAGAGAAGGAACATGTGAGTCGTTCGCACGAGGGTTTAAGGATGCTCAGGAGTCGAAAGAGAGAAGAAGAAAGAGGGGGGCTAGGGCTATATTTATAGTATTCGGGAGGTTGACCTTGCAAAACCCTTAGGTCAAATGGTTTTGCGACCGTTTGAACTTCAAACAGTTTCAATACCGTTTGGCTTCAAATTGGCTCCAAACAGTCTCAAGACCGTTTGGATCCAAACGGTTTCAAGACCGTTTGGGAGGGTTAGGGTTATTTTGATTTTTTTATTTTTATGTTTGTTTTGGTTATGTGATTTTTTTGTATATTTTCAGAAGATAAACTTAAGGTAATTAAAAGAACGGAAAAATAAAAGAAGATGCTCAAAGCTTGGTTTGCCTCCCAAGTAGCGTCTGGGTTTTACGTCGCTGGCTCGACGAAACTTTGATGTTGTTATGCTGATGGCGTGGCGTCTCTGATTTCGAAGGTCTGTCTCAACATTTTATCTGCTGGAGTGTAGTATTTTTTCGATCGATGGCTGTTGATCGTTCTTTCTCCTCCATTATCGTCGACAATTATGACAGCTCCAGTTGGGTATATATGCTTGATTGTGAAGGGCCCGGACCACTTGGTGTGGAGTTTTCTAGGGAACAATTTGAGCTTGGAGTTGAAAAGGAGTACTTTGTCACCGATGGTGATGTCTTTCCTTTTAAGATGACCGTCGTGCCACATCTTGGTTTGTTCCTTATAAATCCTGGCACTTTGATAAGCGGTCATTCGGAGCTCCTCTACTCCTGCAGCTGGAGTTGTCTGTTTTCTCCAACACTTTTAAGATCGAAATTTAGTTGTTTGATGGCCCAGCAAGCTTTGTGTTCCAGTTCCAATGGAAGATGACATGACTTCTCGTATACCAAACGGAACGGGTTGTCCCAATTGGTGTTTTATAGGCTGTTCGGTAAGCCCAAAGGGCATCGGGAAGCTTGGTGGACCAGTCAGTGCGGTTTCTATTGACTGTTTTTTCAAGGATCGCCTTTAGTTGTCTATTTGATACCTCAACCTAACCACTGGTTTGTGGATGGTAAGGCGTGGCTACTTTATGGTTGACTCCGTATTTTTTCAATAGGGCTTCAAAACTTCATTCCAGAAAATGGGTCCCACCGTCTGATATGATAGTTCTGGGGATTCCAAATCTGGGGAAGATGATATCTTTAAACATTTTAATAACTGGTTTGGAATCGCTGGACACTGTCGGTATAGCTTCGACCCATTTCGAGACATAGTCCACCGCAACCAGGATGTAGGAGAAACCATGGGAAAAAGGAAACGGGCCCATATAGTCTATCCCCCATACGTCGAAAAGTTCAATTTCTTGCCACATTGCGAGGGGCATTTCATTCCTTTTAGAAGTGCTACCAGAAAATTGACATTTGTTGTAAGATTTCACAAAATCATAGTAGTCCTTTTCTATGGTTGGCCAGAAGAAGCCTGATTGCAGAACTTTTATAGCAATTTTCTTTGCACTCATGTGCCCCCTGTGGGTCCTGAATGGCAATGCTCTAGGACGGGGGTGATCTCTTCTTCCGGTAAGCATCAACAGAAAAGTCCGTCTGCACATAGGTGAAAAAGGTAAGGTTCATCCCAATAATATTGCTTTATATCGTGGAGGAATTTCCTTTTGTCGTGGTAGGAAGCAGAGGGGTGAATGATTCCTGTAGCTAGATAATTGACAATGTCCGCATACCAAGGGAATCCATGGGTAACCTCATTAGTTGGTCGTCTAGAAGAGAGTCTCGGATGGGGATTTTATCTTCATCTTCAACTTCAATATGACTGAGATGGTCGGCTACGCCGTTTTCCACTCCACTTTTATATTTAATTTCCAAATCGAATTCCTGAAGCATCAACACCCAGCGGATAAGTCTGGGTTTGGCATCTTGCTTCTGAATGAGGTATTGTATGGCAGAGTGGTCAGTGTAAACGATGACCTTGGATCCAATCAAATAGGAGCGGAATTTCTCAAACGCGTAGATGACAGCCAGGAACTCCTTTTCTATAGTAGTGTAGTTCTTCTGTGCTTCATCAAGCATTTTAGATGCGTAGTAAATTACGTAAGGTTTCTTGTCGATCCGCTGTCCTAATACGACACCTATGGCGTAATTGCTGGCGTCGCACATGATTTCAAATGGTTGCGACCAATCTGGGGCTCTTAGTATGGGAGCAGAGATTAAAGCATTTTTGAGAGTTGAGAAACTTTGCAAGCATTCTTGGTTAAAAATGAACTCAGTGTCTTTGGTCAGGAGTTGGGTCATGGGTTTTGCTATTTTTGAGAAATCTTTGATAAATCTTCTGTAAAACCCAACATGACCCAAGAAAGCTCGTACTCCTTTTATATCTTTTGGTGGCGACAATTTTGAGATAACATCGATTTTTGCCTTATCGACCTCAATCCCTCTGTCACTCACTCTATGCCCGAGGACGATACCTTCAGTTACCATGAAATGGCATTTTCCCCAATTCAGTATGAGGTTCGTTTCCTCGCATCTTTGTAAAACTTGTCCAAGGTTGATTAGACAGTTATCGAAAGAATCTCCGTAAACCAAAAAATCATCCATGAATACCTCCATTATGGATTCTATTAATCCTGCAAAAATGGCGGACATACACCTTTGGAATGTAGAGGGTGCATTACATAACCCGAATGTCATTCTTCTAAAAGCATAGGTTCCAAGGGGGTAGGTGAAGGTAGTTTTCTCTTGGTCTTCCGGGTGTATGGGGATTTGGTAGAACCCGGAATAACCACCTAGATAGAAGAAGTATTTATGATGGGCTAAGCATTCTAGGACTTCGTTGAGAAAGGGCAGAGGGTAGTGATCTTTCTGCATGGATTTGTTTAATTTCCTATAGTCGATGCACATCCTCCACCCCGTCACCGTCCTAGTGGGTACTAACTCATTTTTGTCATTAAGCATGACAATGGTGCCTCCCTTTTTAGGAACTACTTGAATGGGGCTGACCCATTGAGAGTCTGATATCGGGTAGATTATGTCGGCTTTCAGTAATTTGAGGACTTCAAGGTGAACCACTTCTTTGAGATTAGGGTTCAGCTTCCTCTGATGTTCGCGTGATGGCTTGAATTCTTCGACCATGGGCATTCTATGCATGCATAAGGCTGGGTTTATGCCTGTCAGGTCAGTTATCTTATACCCTATGGACTTCTTGTGTTGTTTCAGCTCATCAAGAAGCCTTTCTTCCTGATTTTCTGTTAGGGTGGAACTGATGATAACCGGACATAATTTTTCCTCGTCCAAGAAGACATGTTTAAGTCCCATGGGTAGATCTTTGATCTCAGGAGTCTTAGGTGGCTCTATTGCTTCTAAAATGGTGACAACTTTGAGTTCTTCAAAGGTGGCCGTCGATGCTTCTTCGGCCTTCTCTAAGTGTTGCAGACATTGTTGAACCAATTCATTTGCAGAGAATTCGACTTCTGGGTTGGTTAGAACATTCTCTTGCTCGTCCAATGGTTCAGATGTTTCTAATTGTGACATTTGATGTATTGCGTCTAAGAGAAAGACCTCCTCTTGAATGCTGGGGCCTTTCATGCTGTTGAGAACTCGGAATTGAATTGCTTCTTTTCCGATTCTTAGAATGATCGTGCTAGCTTCAACATCAATAAGCACCCTAGCTGTGGCGAGGAAAGGTCTGCCAAAAATTATTGGGTATCTCAGATCCTCCTTGATGTCCATGATGACAAAGTCGCACGGGACATAGGCATCGTTGCCTATCCTAACTGGAATATCTTCAATAATGCCTAGAGGTGCGGTGATGGTAGAGTCAGCTAACTGAATTGTCAGTGCTGTGGGAAGCAAGTCGGTAAAACCTAATCATTTGCACATGGAATAGGGCATAATGGATATGCTGGCCCCTAGGTCAGCTAATCCCTTTTTGTTTGATGCATTTCCAATGCAGCATTGAATTTCGAAGGAACCTGGGTCCTTCTTCTTCTTTGGAATTTTATTGAGGATGATATCAGAGGTGGTTTGGGCAAGTTTTACGGTTTCTTGTTCCTCAGTGATGTACTTCCTTGATAACAGAGTTTTGAGGTATTTAGCCCAAGCCGGTACCTCTGAGAGAGCATCGAGGAGTGAGATGTTGATGTAGAGTTTCTTCATCGCCTCCTTAAATTTTTGGAACATGGTGTCCATTTTTGTCTCCCGTAATCTTCCCGGATATGGGATTCTTGGTTTATGCTGTAATATTTCTGGTTCTGTGGACACTTGTTCTTTTTCTTTGCCCTTTGCGTTCTATGTGGGCTTTTCCGTTCCTAGCTTCGGGCTCGCATTTGGCATAAGGGCAGGTGTATCATCATCATCAAAAGTGATCCTTGTATTTTCATGAAGGGTGCGTCCAAATCTCGTAGTAACATCATTCAACTGTTCATGCCTATTCTGGCCATGTCTAGGGTTCGATTCAGGCTGTCCTGTAAATGTGCCTGCTGGAGGCTTCAGTTGCGCAACAATTTGGGCTAGTTGAGCCTCTACTGCCTTTTCCTGAGCTTGTTGATTAGCGAGCATAGTTTGTTGGGATTGCAGCATCTGCCTTATCAAAGTCATCTCATCTTCTGGCTGAGAAGGGGTATTTTTTCTGAGGAAGTTGTTGTTGTCCTGGTTGTGTTTGTTGCGGAGGCATTGCTAACTGAGGTTGCTGCAACTGGGGGTGCAGTTGTGGGTGCAGAGGAGGGTGGGTGTATTGATAGTAGGCAGATGGATTCCTGGGGTAGTTGGATCTCGGGAAATTATTTCTAGGGTTCCCTTGATTTTGATTGAAGTTGTTTTGGAACCCCAGGGGCAACCTATTAGAAGATCCGCCCTGTGTCTGGTGTTGCGGATTTGCAGTCCCATCAGGGTTCCCGTATTGAAATCCTGGGTGGTTTCTTGGTTGATTAGGATTATAATAAACTTGTCCAGGAATGGAATGAATGGAATTGACTTGTTCTGGCAATTGCTCTTCAGGCTGGTCAATGATTGGTTCATATTGTTGTGGTGGCGGATGCATATCCATCATTACATTGTAGAGCAAACCACACGAAAGAGTTGGATGATCAGATGCGTGACAGGCTTCGCAGGTTCCTGTGGCAACTTTGACCTGTTGAACCTGAGGGTTTTTCTTCTTGTCAATTTCTCCAAGAGAAGTTTCAAGAGCTTGTTGCTTATGAGCTATGGTCTTTAAGGCTTCAACAATAGCCTTCATCTCCATAGATTCCTCTGCTTTATAAACCTTGAGGACTCCCTTGCCAGCTGATCGTCCCCAGTTGGACTGATTCTCGGCTCCAAGTGTGACTATCTTCCATGCATCCTCGTAGTTCTTTCTCATAAAATTTCCTCCAGATGAGGAATCAAGAAATTTCTTGATGTCATCACTCACTCCCCTATAGAATGTTTCTATTAATTGGTTTTGGGAGATGCCGTGATGAGGGCACTTTCGCAGAAGCTCTTTGAACCTTTCCCATGCTTCCGCAAGTAATTCTCCAGGAAGTTGGGAGAAGTGATTAATCTTCCCCCTAATTTCATAAGTTAGTGAAGGGGGGAAGAACTTCTACAGGAACTTTTCTTCCAGGGGAGCCCATGTGGTGATTATTGGCTCCCTGTCGAGCGAGTTATACCAGCTCAGGGCTCTCCCTGATAGAGTGAAGTGAAACATGTGTAGCATTATTACGTCGAATGCTACTCCGGCCTGTGGGACCAGTCAACATAGTGCCTTGAACCTCTTCAGATGATCCATACAGTCATCTCCAGAACCTCCAGAGAACGAGATGCCCTGCATGATTTGAATCCATTGGGTCCGGATCTCAAAGTTGGGTATATTGATGATCGGAGGTCGAACGGGATGGTTGTCTTCGTAGTTCTTGGGGACAGCATAATCCCTCAACTGCTTGTTCCTGAGCTCTAACTGGACAGCTTGGTTAGCTGCTTCGTTTTCAGCTCGGATACGAGCTTGTTCTTCCCCTCAGATCTCCGCTTGAATCTGAGTATGGGTGTTAGCAATAAGTTGTTCTCTTTGAGCGGCGATGGCGACGTTGACCCTCTCCAATACCAATGCAGCATGGCGTTGGTCCTCAGCCATTTGCCTGGCTTTTTGACGATTGAGTCTGATACGGTGGTGGAAACTTCTCTCTACCTCAGAGTCGTACTCTGGATCAGGGGAGAATCCGCGGTTATGCGATGATTGCATACACGTCTTCTACCTGAGTAGAGAAAGAAGCACACTTTTTAGATGATGACAGAGATGTAATGATTTCAAGAAGATATGAACTAATGATTAAAAGAAAGTGTAAAACCCTAACCAACTAGCAAGATACTAAATGAAATTAAAACGTTCCGTTGTCCCCGGCAACGACGCCATTTTTTGATGGAGCTTCCACTCGCGTGGAATTGCGTGCACCACTAAAAATCCCAGAGATAGTAAGTCTTTAGGTTTAGCCTTTCTTATACTAGGTTAAAACTCCACCCACGTATGCTGGGATACATGGAAGTCTTATCGCAGTATAGTTAAGGGTCAAATCCACAGGACAACGGTCTTGTTGGCAACAACAAGATGGAAAATGTAAGAATTTCACTTAACTCCTTAATAGTTGATATTTAGCCCAAATATTTGATTTGGTTGTTTTAAACTAAGTGTAAGTAAAGTAAAAGCAAGAAAGTAAACTTAGGTTGTTAACAATGATAAGGAATCACTAGGATGTGATCGGTTTTCACCACCACTACGCATGGATCAAGACATGCAACATAAAAACATAACCTGCAACAAGAGTATATTCAATTAGTGTCTTTGTAGACTTAGTTTCCTTTCGGAGAACTAACTACAAGAAGTGCGGGAATGTTGCAAAGTCAGCCATCCCCGAACGAATGGTCAACTACTTTGCATCATTCCCCTCGCAAAGTGTGTTCCTCGACTCATCAGGGTTGTACTTTCATACGTCAACTGATTCCATTTCATAGTATGAAAGTACAATGATGGAAGTGAGTTTACTCCACTTCTTGAGATACACTCCTAGACACCGAAACAGATGCATGGTGGATACATACACCAAGAACCAACATTCAAATGAGTTTCGAATCTAGTAGTACAAACGTAGACAATTCAGACTAAAAGATAAAAGATAACACAAGTTGGTGATCAAGAAACAAGCATTCATTAAGCGTTTGATGTTGAACTGAAAAGATAGTATCTCTATGTTGCAAACTATGGATTACATTACATGAGATGAAAACATGGGTAGCGGGGCTACTCCCCGCACCCCAGTGAGAGAGACTACTCGCTCATAGCTAGGACAAAGAAGGAGGCAAGAAGAGAGAGAGAGAGCGTCATCCCCATAAAGGAGAGAGGAAAGTCAACCCCTTGGAGAGAGAGAGAGAAAGATGATCTTCTAGATTCACAGGTTGCTTGGTGACGAGGTCCTATCTTCCCACCTTCTTTGGCAAAGAGAGAGAAAGTAGCTTTAGGGTGGAGTGTGGATCTCAGACTGGCAGCCCCTGGGCGGAGGATGGAGGTTGGATTTGCTCTAGAGTGATAGAGGCAGCCTATGGACGTCTGAAAATTCTCGTCTTTTGGGAGGACCCCTTGGGTCTTATTTATAGGCCTTAAGTGAAGTCCAAACGGTTTGGACAATTTTGGGTCCAAATGGTCTTGAAGATCGTTTGGACCTCGAGTCTGTTTGGACTCTGAAACCGTTTGGACCTCAAGACCGTTTGGACCCCGAGACCGTTTGGCTTCATGCGGTCTTGAGACCGGCTTCGTGCGATCTTGAGACCATTTGGCTTCATGCGGTCTTGAGACCGTTTGGCTTCATGCGGTCTTGAGACCGGTTGGCTTCATGCGGTCTTGAGACCGGTTGGCTTCATGCAGTCTTGGGACCGGTTGGCTTCGTGCGGTCTTGAGACCGGTTGGCTTCATGCGGTCTTGAGACCGGTTGGCTTCATGCGGTCTTGAGATTGTATGACTCCATGCGGTCTTGAGATCGTATGACTCCATGCGGTCTTGAGATCGTATGACTCCATGCGGTCTTGAGATCGTATGACTCCATGCGGTCTTGGGACCGCTTGAGTCTTTTCTGATTTTTTTTTTGTGTTTTTTCTGTAGGTAAAAGGGAGAAAAGTTAATCTAGCAGTATGTTTGCAATAAAAGAGAATAGTTAGAGATTTTGTCTACTTTATCTAAGAAAGAGTGTTGAAAACTGAAGAATATTACTAAGATAACATCACAAAATTGGAGGTTATCATTTATTATACTTAATCTTATGTTGACATGTGTACCTAGCTTTAGTGGGAGGTATATAGTCACTGGGGCTCTATATGAGTCTCATGAGGTTGCTTCAAATGGTTTTAGGTATAATTCTATCCAACGGAGTGTAAGGACCCGTTCCTAAATTACTTTAAATCCTAGTTAGATCTTACTAAGCATCAATAGATATTGATTTAATTTTGTCCTAATCAGGTCAAATATTAATCACACACATAAACCTTGTTTGTTATATTAATGTTGTGAATGATTAGGTTGGTAGGGTTATAAATTTAAAACCCTAGTTGCATGAAATCATCAATAGAGATTGTGATGATGAATTTGGAGTTAATAGTAGTCTAGTAAAAGATTTTTATTATTTTGTGTGTGACACATATTACTTTTAATTTTGGATAGGTATTGTATAACTCAATTATGCATGTTAGTGAAAAATTTAAGAATTTTTAGAGTTTCCTAGACCTATTGACCAGTCGAGTTTTCCCCAGGAAAAACTCAGCCGATCATGATATAAAGGCTTAAGTATAGTAATGTAGTATTTGATTTTTTACAATTTATTGGCTTATCCAATTAATCTCAAATTTTAATTTATGGTTTAATACTCAGTTTTCAACAACATATTAAATTTTCATAATTTTTGGAGAACTTTTGGATCACAACAGAACCTTGTATCTCTCGAGTTCAGAGAGAGACAAACTCGATCGACCAGATTTTTTTGGAAAAATAAAAAAGACTGAAAAATGTTTATAATTACTTATTCCAAGCACCTTAATGAGTATATAGGACTCTATTACGACCCAAGAACCTATCATTTCTGTCCCACACCTCAGAGATTCATAATTCTTAAGAGATAAGGGGATTCTAGGGTTTGGAGAATCAAAAGTGGAATTTTCAAATTTCTGGGTTTTCTCTTTCCAATGTTGTTAAATTCCGTATAGATCATTAATATTTACTAGGTTTATTTGCTTTTATTATCTCCTATGTATAGAACTCATCACTTCTTTGATTTGGATCAAAATATACCAAATTAATCTCTTCTTTCATTCTTTCTTCTTCAATTCTTCTTCTTCTAGGTTCTTGAGTAAAGAGGAGTAGGAAATTTTTGTTTTCTTGAAGCAAGGACTTGATTCAAGAATTAGCAGTAGTAGTTGGGCTACGAATTTTAGGTGTTTCACACCTGAGGTGAGTGGTGTAGGTTCATTTGAAAACTATTAGTGAATTATAATCCTAAATCTCCTCATTAAACTACAATTGGTGGAAATTGAGAACTCTAATAATGCATAGGACTGTTTGCTTATTTGACCTTGGATATGATTCTTGTATTGATCCTTGCAAATGAATCAAGTGGATGTTAGTTTTTCTTTATCATGAGTAATGCAAATTTAATTGAATTCAGATTTCATATTATTATTATATATACATTGCAAATGCCACATTATTTAAATATGGAGTGTTGTCTATGATATGTGAATTTTTGAGTTGTGATTGTTTCATGCAAATTTATATGATGGAAAAAGGATATGTAGGGTATCTATAATATGAATTGAAATATGGTGTATCTCAGAAACCTTAATCCACATATCCTAGGATTAGAGTGTGAATTCACCTATGTGCCATATAATAAACTCCTATTTTCCTTAAAGTGAGTAAATGCACTTAATATTCGTTATAACCTAATCATCTAGATAGGAGCCCTAAACACAACGATTTCCCGCCGAGGTCTGCACTGGGGAAATGAAATGAGATTATTTCTAATAATCATTGGATTATGAAAAGGAATGGTGATTCTAGACCTTGAAGTCTAGGTCACTAAAATTTAGGATAGATTTCAAGATGAGATGGTAACCTAAATTCTCTATTGTTGAGTGAAAGACATGTATTGTATTTGAAACACTATTATGGAAATTGTGATCTTGATGTGAAAGGGATCAGTAGGGATAACTTTGTTTAGTATCTCATACGTGGTGCCCTAGCTTTGACATTTATGTCATTGTACCTATCTCATGTACGTGAGATGAGGTATGTAAGGTAGATAGGTTTTATGCTCTTACCTAGCCATTATTTGGCAACTCTGAGGCAGACAAGAGTCTGTTATTTATCTTAGGGTTTCTGGTTAACCGTAAGATGTAGATAGTGATTCGTTGACACGAGAACCTGGTGTGGCAACTTTTACTTGATTAGGTACAAATCAAGTAATTTCAGGGCAAACCTAACAATGAATCTTGACAAGCCAAGAACAAGATTTGATTATCAATCTCTGATTCCATGTCAGTTCTATTTGTTATTTTATGTTCATCTTATGTAGCTTATATCTGTCATTATATGCATGATATTTAGATGGTTTGATTTAATCTGAAATATACTTATATCTGGTCAGTTTAAAAAAGGATTAGTTCAATGCTAGTTTTGTCTTGAACCTGTTCCACTCACCTAGTGTGCTGATAAGTGGTGGTTCAAATTTTTATAGGTATTGATTAACCTTCAATTCATCCATGAGCCTCTCATTTGTTCTTATACCTATTACAGTGTCGATTGACCCTGGTGGTACACATTCTTTTGTGACTCGGGATGTCATAGCTAGAGGTCAGCTTTCTATTGAGGAGCTACCTTATGATTTACTATACAACCTACAATTGTGACATAGGTTTGTCCAGGATGTGTTCTAAGCTTTAATGGACAATTCTTACAAGTGGACTTATTACCACTTGAAGTGCATAGCTTTGATATTATTCTAGGCATGAATTTCTTAGAGTAGTATCGAGTGAAGCGAGATTGCTTTACCAAGGAAGCTATCTTCTCTAATGGAGATATTTCTTGGACCTTTCAAGGGGACTAGAAAGTACTATCTACATGTTTTATATCTTCTATAGCTATTGAGAAAATGATGAGGAAGGGATGCGCATGTTATCTTGCACATGTAATGGATACTAGGGTTGAGAACCCTATCTTATCTGATGTACCCATATTAAAAGAGTACAATGATGTTTTTCCTGATGAACTACCCAGATTACCTCCAATTAGAGATATTGATTTTGAGATCAATCTAACTCTAGGCACTCAACCTATTGTACAAGCACCATATCACATTGCTCCAGCTAAATTAAGAGAGCTAAAGAAGCAATTGCAATAATTTCTTGATAAGGGTTTTATTCGACCTAGCACATCACCATGGGGAGCACCACTGCTTTTTGTAAAGAAGAAGGATGGCACAATGCGTTTGTGTATTGATTATAGGAAAATAAAAAATTCACTATCAGGAATAAATATCCTATGCCTAGGATCGATGACCTATTTGATCAATTAAGAGGGAAAATAGTGTTTTCTAAGATTGATTTTCTATCAGGTTATCATCAACTCAGGATCAAGGTTGAAGATGTCCCTAAGACAGCTTTCAAGACTAGATATAGGCACTATGCATTTTTGGTTATGTCATTTAGACTAACCAATGCACCAACATCTTTTATGGATTTGATGAATAGAGTATTTTGTCAGTACCTTGATTAGTTCATTATTGTTTTCATTGATGATATCTTGATATATTCTATAAATAGGGAGCAACACGAGGATCATTTATGGTTGACTTTGCATTTACTAAGACAAAATAAGCTATATGCTAAGTTTAGTAAATGCAAGTTATGGCTATCTATGGTGGCATTTCTAGTCCATGTGATTACCTCTAAAGGGATTTGTGTAGATCCTAAGAAGGTAAAATCTTTAATCCAGTAGGAGAAGCCCAAGACATCCACGGAAGTGAGGAGTTTTCTTGGTTTAGCATGATATTATAGAAGGTTTATACAGGACTTCAACATTATTGCCATGCCTTTGACTTGTTTGACAAGGAAAGAAGTCTAGTTCATATGGACAAATCAGTGTGAGCATAGATTTCAACAATTGAAGAAGATATTGACATCTGCACCAGTACTAACTCTTCCTCAGATAGGGAAAGGTTATGTTGTGTATTGTGATGCTTCTAAGAAGGGTTTAGGTTGTGTTCTTATGCAAGATGGCAAGGTAGTGGCATATGCTTCTAGACAGTTGAAGAAGCATGAAGAAAACTACCCTATGCATGACCTCAAACTTGTTGTAGTAGTCCTAGCTTTGAAGACATGGTGACATTATCTATATGGAGAGCCTTGTCAGGTATATACTGATCATAAGAGCTTGAAATACATCTTCACACAGAAAGATATAAATATGAGGCAGCATAGATGGCTTGAATTGATTAAAGACTATGATTGCACCATTGATTACAATCTTGGAAAGGCAAATGTGGTGGCAGACACATTGAGAAAAAAGTCACCATTTTTTATGCCTTCTATAGAGATGAATTCCATGGCATGCATTAGAAGGGACATGCTTTTGTCTTTGAGGGAGATGAATGTGCATATGGATATGACATCTTCTGGTGGTCTTCTGGCACAACTCCAGATAAAACATGTGTTGGGGAAACTAATTAAACAAATGCAAGGCACTGATCCTTACATTCAGACTTTAGTGAAAGAGATGCAAGACGGGAAAAGAGAAGGCTTCCACTTCACTAATAAGGATCTTTTATGTTTTCATGGAAGTTTATGTGTTCCATATCAGGCAGAGCTGAGAAATATTATGCTTGAGGAAGAACATTCATCTATGTATGCAATGCATCCAGATATTTCCAAAATGTATAAAAATCTCAAAGAATTGTATTGGTGGCCTGGAATGAAGAAAGATGTAGCTGATTTTTTTGCAAAATGTGGTATATGTCAACAAGTAAAGGCAGAACATCAAAGACCCAATGGCTATTTGTAGCCTTTTCCTATACCAGAGTGGAAATGGGATCACGTGACTGTGGATTTTGTAGTCAATTTACCCCATTCCTCTAAGGTACATGATTCCATATGGGTTTTTGTAGATAGATTGACAAAGACAACTCATTTTCTTCCTATCAAGACAACTTTTTCTACTGAAAGACTAACTCAGATATATGTTGATGAGATAATCAGACTACATGGAGTTCCACTTTCAATTGTATTAGATAGAGGTCCACAGTTTACTTCTAGGTTTTGGGATAGACTACATGAAGCAATGGGAACTCAACTGAAGTTCAGTACTACTTTTCATCCCCAGAAAGATGGGCAGTCAAAAAGGACAATACAAACCCTAGAAGACATGCTTAGGGCATGTGTTCTACAGTTCCCTGGAAGTTGGGACTCACATGTTAGCCTGATTGAATTTGCATATAATAATGGTTACCAATCTAGTCTTGGATGGAACCTTATGAAGCTCCATATGGTAGGAAGTGTAGATCGCCCGTATGTTGGTATGAGACTGGTGAGAGACAAATGTTGGAACATGAGATAGTACAACAAACCTCTATGAAGATCATTGTGATATGACAACAATTGAAGGTTGCACAGGATAGATAGAAGAGCTATGCAAATTACAGGCGTAGATCTCTTACCAACAACGCACTAGCCCAGTGGGTAGCTATCCTCTGTGTGTGCTGGAGGTTGCGGGTTTGACCCTGCACGACGATGACACAGGATGGGTAGGGGTAGATGGGGGGGTTTGTGTTTGGGGTGGGATGGGAAAAAAATTAAAAAAGTAAAGGCGTAGACCTCTTGAGTTCCAAGTAGGGGATCTAGTATATGTAAAAGTTTCTCCTTGGAAAGGTGTACTTAGGTTCTGGAAGTGGGGCAAGTTAGCTCCTAGATATATGAGACCATACCCTATTCTGCAACAGGTTGGAAAAGTAGCTTACTGACTTGAGTTACCACCTGAGCTAGAGAAGCTACATGATGTGTTCCATGTATCTATGCTAAGGAAGTGTCATCCTAATACTGATAAAATCTTCTATCCATATGATGTACACTCAGCAGATGATGTGACTTATGAGGAAGTCCCAATTCAAATCGTGGATAGGAAGATCAAAAGGTTGCATAGACGTGAGATGCCTATGGTGAAAGTCTTATGGAGACATCATGGAGTTGAAGAGGCAACGTGGGAACTTGAAGATGAGATGCAAAGATGCCATCCCGACCTTTTCTAGAGTTTTGGGATGAAACTCTAAAAGGAGGGGAGATTTGTAAGGACCCGTTCCTAAATTACTTTAAATCCTAGTTAGATCTTACTAAGCATCAATAGTTATTGATTTAATTTTCTCATAATCAGGTTAAATATTAATAAAAAACATAAACCTTGTTTGTTATATTAATTTTGTGAATGATTAGGTTAGTAGTGTTATAAATTTAAAACCCTAGTTGCATGAAATCATCAATAGAGATTGTGATGGTGAATTTGGTGTTAAGTATAACAGTATAGTAAAAGATTTTTATTATTTTGTGTGTGACTCATATTACTTATTATTTTGGATATGTATTGTATAACTCAATTATGAATGTTATTGTATTCATAATTTTTAGAGTTTCCTGGACCTATTGATCGATCGAGTTTTCCCCAGGAAAAACTCAGCCGATCATGCTATACAGGCTTAAGTATAGAAGTGTAGTATTTGATTTTTTTATAATTTATTGGATTATATATTTAATCTCAAATTTTAACTGAAGGTTAACACTCAGTTTACAACAACATATTAAATTTTTGGAATTTTTGGAGAACTTTTATATCACAACAGAACCTTGTATCGGTCGAGTTTTGAGAGAGACAAACTCGACCGTCCAGATTTTTCTAGAAAAATAAAAACGACTAAAAATGTTTATAATTAATTATTCCAAGCACCTTAATGAGGATATATGACTCTATTATGACCCAAGAACCTCTTAGAGCTTCGTAATTATTGAGAGAGGATGGGATTCTAGGGCTTGGAGAATTTGAAGTGGAAATTTCATATTTCTGAGTTTTCTCTTTCCAAGGTTGGTAAATTCTATATTGATCATTAATCTTTACCAGGTTTATTTGATTTTATTTTGTCCTATGTATATAACTTGTCACTTCCCTGATTTGGATCTAAAGATTCCAAATTAATCTCTTCTTTCATTCATTCTTCTTCAATTCTTCTTCTTCTAGGTTCTTGGGTAAAGAGTAGGAAAATTATACTTTCTTGAAGCAAGGACTTGATTCAAGAATGAGCAGTAGTAGCTGGGCTACGAATTTCAGGTGTTTCACACCTAAGGTGAGTGGTGTAGGTTCATTTGAAAACTATTAGTGAATCATAATCCTAAATGTCCTCATTAAACTACATTGGTGGAAGTTGAGAACTCTAATAATGCATAAGATTGTTTACTTATTTGACCTTGGATATGATTCTTGTATTGGTCATTGCAAATGAATAAAGTGGATGTTATGTTTTGTTGATCATGAGTAATACAAATTTAATTGAATTCATATTGCATATTCTTATTATATATACATTTCCAATGCCACATATTTTTTAAATATGGAGTGTTGTCTATGATATGCGAATTTTTGAGTTGTGATTGTTTCATGCAAATTTATATGATGGAAAAAGGATATGTAGGGTATCTATAATCTGAATTGAAACATAGTGTATCTCTGAAACCCTAATCCACATATCCTAGTATTAGAATGTGAATTCACATATGTGCCATATAATATTTCTTAAAGTGAGTAAATGTACTTAATATCCATTATAACCTAATCATCTAGATAGGAGCCCTGAACACTATGATTTCCCCCTGAGGTCTGCACTGGGGAAATGAAATGAGATTCCTTCTAATAATCCTTTATTATGAAAAGGAATGTTGGAGTGTGATTATAGACCTTGAAGGCTAGGTCACCGGAATTTAGGAAAGATTTCAAGATGAGATGCTAACCTAAATTCTCTATTGTTGAGTGAATGAAATGTATTGTATTTGAAACACTATTATGGAAATTATGATCTTGATGTGAAATGGATCAATAGGGATAACTTTGTTTAGTATCTCATATGTGGTTCCCTAGCTTTGAAATTTATGTCATTAAACCTATCTCATGTACCTGAGATGAGGTCCTAAGGTAGAGAGGATTTATGCTCCTTCCTAGCCAGTGTTTGGCAACTCTGAGGCAGACTAGAGTTTGTTGTTTATCTTAGGGTTTCCAGTTATCCCTAAGATGTGGACAATGAGTATTGACACGAGAACCTGTCGTGGCAAATTTTACTTGATTAGGTACATATCAAGTAATTTTAGGGCAAACCTAACAATGAATCTTGATAGGCTGAGAACAAGATTTGATTATCAATCTTCGATTACATGTTAGTTCTATTTGCTATTTCATGTTCATCTTTTGTAGCTTATATCTGTCATTATCTGCATGATATTTATAATTGTTTGATTTAATCTGAAATATACTTATCTCTGATCAGTTTAAAAAAGGATTAGTTCAATGCTAGTTTTTTCTTAAACTTGTTCCACTCACTCAGTGTGCTGATAAGTGGTGATTTCAAATTTTTATAGGTATTGATTCAACTTCAATTCATCTAGGAGCCTCTCATCCGTAGTCATCTTTTCTTCACCATCTGAGGTCGAGAATTCTCTTCTTGTTGTAGGTTATATGTATAGGTTTTCCCTGTACTAGGGATTTTTGGGAGGGTGTGTGTGTTTGTAGTGATGTACTTTATCTTGATCTAGGTTGTTTATGTGAATGTAATAGTGTATCTTTCTACTTCATGTTGTATTAGAGTTTTATCTTGAATAATGCTTACATATCAATCTTGCTTATATATGATCTGTTGAAAATGAATAATACTTAGTTGCTTGTGTCAGATCTAGAATTAAATGGAAAAAGTTAATTTTATTTTTCATATAATAGAATGCATTGATTCTAGGTTTTAAATGTTAATTTGAGATTTAGTGTGGTTAGTTTGGATAACACTGTGGGGTCTCAGAGGTGGTGTCCCACATAGAGAGGTCATGAAAAAGAAGATATAAATAGAATAATCTAGACAAATTAGGAATGCCATTGTACTCTCTCTTTCCCAGGATGGGAATTATAGTGAGTTTGTTATTTCATGTACCTATAGCTGATGTAAACATAACTGGATATGAGTAACAAGATTTTGATTCTAATTTTAGTGAAACTGAATACAGTTTGTGAAACTGAAAATGTTGTGCTTTGGCGTGACATTGTTATGAAGTCAACGAGAAAGGAAAAAGGAAAAATTTACTTGTGTTTTTATTGTACTTTGTTAATCATATTTGTCAAGAATTAGTTGTTTTATATCATAATTTGGGTTTAGGTTTAGTTTTCTCTCTAATGTTTGGTAGTTATGATAATCAATAGACATGGCCTGACATGATCATTATTCAACAACTTTGCAACTATCAACCTCCAAGTGCTTGATTTCTTTGTGAATCAAACTTGTGATTGAATTCAACAATCCTAGAGAAATTAAACTCTTGATCAATTGACCTCTTGTCCTAGTTGTTATCCATACATATATAGATCATAAACAATCTACCTCCATCCCAGCAGGTCGATCTACCTCCTTCAATCGACCAACCTAGTTGTTACCTTCCTGTAGTGATGTCTAAAATTGTCCCCTTTGCTTCAGTTAATTGTAAACATCTCACTATGAGGAGTGACAAGTCCTCTCAATAAGGTGTGGGGACTAGCCTTTCTACCCATCTCTTGCAATTTCATTCTTACTCTAATTCTTGTATGAACTCATTTAATTCATTGTATTCATTTAATACATGTTGGATTGATCACCCACTCTATGTGATTTATAACAACCTTAGGCCATGAGAACTTCAATGTTTAAGATTCAAATATTGACTAGCTTTGGTTGATGCCCTAAAGAGAACTCCTGATGGGAAGTCTACTGAGGAGTAGATATATGATTTGTAAGTATTAAGACATCAAGATCATAGTGTATCCGCTCATGAAAGTTTCTATTGCTGAAAGAAAAAACTTGCACAACTCCAAGTATCTCTTCATATAAGTTTGGATTTGAAAAAATGTGTAGATACAGATAGTAGCAGTGAAACTCAATTCACTCCAGTGTTTTTCATATATAATGACCCAATATTATTCCGAGCTTTTACTTTTTTTGCAAGAAGTTTAACTCAACCAAATCAAATATTATTTTAAATATTGGTGTTAGTTAAAAGGGATACAAACTTGAATGGTTCTTAAAAAGATTGTCCCTTGGGATTCAATCATGTACTATTCTTTCATAAGACCCATATGCTTGCAAGTAGAATTATCACACATTTGTGTTGGTAAAAACTAGGAATTATATTTGTAGTGGATTTGTTAGTGGGGTAATTTCCACATAAAATTTTGGCACCGTTGTTGGGGACAAAAAAATCATCTAGTTTAATCCAGTTCCATTAAGACTAATTTAGGTTTTTACTTTTACCATTGATGTTGTTGTACACTCACTTGAACTTAATATTTCTAAATCCATCTAACATGTGGAAGATCTTTCCATCTCAGGCGCAATAATCTAGTGCATGCTATATTCCGCTAATGTTGGTCTCACATCAAGCTTTGATCCTTAGATAGAACAAACCTTTCACTTATGGAACAAAGGGAACTGAGCCAAAAATCGTAGAGTTAGAGATCAGAAAGGGTGAACTGTACCATTGTAGCACAGAGAGAGAGAGAGAGGCTTACACAAGAAATTGGAACTATCATCCAAGATGTAAACCGTATAGCCCAAGTTGTTGCACATGAGGGCCGAGTGCCAAAAGGAACTCAGGAATTTCTTAATCCCAAAGGATACTGATGTTCAACATCTAGTAAAAGAACCTCTTGTTGATGCCCCTAACTTTAAGAAAAGGACACATTGGATCACATTTCTACAAAACATCCCCATTTAGGCAAACAAGGGGAGAATTGTCAAGATGTGCAATGACAAATAAAAATGGAGTTTTCTAGTGATTTTATTAGACTTCATCTTTTAAAATATTCACTTATAGATAGAGTCGGGAGTTGGTATAATGCTTTGTCGGGTGATCCTATTACTAGATGGGAACAATTTCAGATAAATTTCCTTAATAAGCTGTACCCTCCTTCCTTCACATACACCATTAGAGGCTAGATAATTCACTTTACGTAGGTCTCTAGTGAAACTCATCATGGAAAAGATAAAATGAGCTTCTTCGCAAATGTCCACTCCATGTTACTTCTGAAAAATAGCTCATTGAGTTTTTCTATGGAGGTGTGGATGACAATATTGAAAAGTTTCTAGACTCCTGATTTGGAGGAAACTTCATTATCCAAAGTTATGATAGATCCTACAAGGTAGTGATCCTTTGAGCTGAAATTCAAGCCAACTGGGACAAATATGTAGGCAAGGGAATGCCAAAGGTAGTTATGACAAAAAGTACTTCCCAATTGAAATATATGTTGAAATATCGAAAGCTACATGCACTCAAACAAGATAGTTGAGACATCTTCCAACACCATTGAAAGAAGAAATTTCCCACCACCACAACAACAAGTCATGCTTGTAACACAATTTTTAAAACATTCAAAGGCAATGATCACTCTACCTTTGGTTGTAGTATTCTTTATGATGTGGTTATTAGCAATCCAATGACTAATGAAGACACAAATCATATGGAGAATCTAAACTCCATTCATAGTATCCCAAGTCAAAGGTATTATAATATGTATCAAAATAGAAACCATCTTAGTTTTCAGTACGACAATCCTACAAGGGCAGAAAACTCTCAATATCTTATACATGATAGAAATCAAGTTTGGGGTCCTTCAGGTTTCTAGAGCAACCAACAAAAAAATTAGGAACCAAGGGAATTATTGGGTAACTTCCAGAATAGAAACTATAATCGATACCACGATCATAATAAAGAACTACAACAACAAAAACAACAAGGACAATATGATAATACTCTTTAATCTAATGATAAACTTTCATCCATTGAGAAGTCCTATAGTCATAGAAGGCAATGATTGCAAATCAACAAGATCATTGAAAATCCATTCAATCTCAATTGGCTCAACTTTCATTGAATATTCTCCCCCTATAGGATCTTTTGTAGTTGTTACAACCCCAATTTTTGGGTTCTTTTGGTGAGAAATGTAATTTCTCCTATTAAAGATATTTGAAAAAATAATGATATAATTTTTTTTGAATAAATGGATTTCGTTTACAATAGCCTTTTTGGTTGTTTTGTGGGCTTTATTGGCTATTGGGCCCAATAACAAGGAAAAGACAAAAGAAACTCCATTATTAAAGGAATAAAATAAGAAAACGGAGAAAAGACAGATGTAGAAACCTCTAGAAGGCAAAAGAATGCTATCTAAAGGCGGATTTCGTGCCTCTTGGGTTCCTTGGGTTCCAAGGAGTCCAAAGTTGCAAAAATAATGCAACAAGAAAAGAAAAGATCAATTAAGTATTTCTTTATTAAGAAAGAAATTGAAAATAATAATAAAATGTGGGAAATAAGTGAAAAAGGTATACTTGAGTTATCTTTGGTGGATTTTCGTATCCATAAGGTTCCTAATGTTAAAAGGAATTCTAATAAGGAAAATATAAAGAGAGATAAAGAGAAATCCTCAAAAAGAGATATTTTAATAAAGAAATAAATAAGATAATGAGAAATAATGGCTATAGATGCATTTAGAAGGATAACGAGTATCCACTAAAAAGGATTTCGAAATATTAGAGTTTATTGGGGTCCAAGGAGCCCCAATGGAGAAAAACAAAGAGAAAATACTAATAATACAAAACAAGAGGATAATGTGATACATAATTAATGGATATTGTGGTGTTGTTAAAAAGGAGGTATTTTCTACTAAAGGAAAATATAATTTTCATGGCCAATGAATTAAAAGCCAAGAACAAGAAGATAAAAGAAATCATTTTTGAAATCCTTAATAGCCAAGGATCATAGAATCAAGCAATTATTCAAAAAGAGAAATCTTATACTTGATTAAGGAAAGTAGGTTTCCTTTTTGAGAAGGGGCCTTGTTTCTTCGTGGGCAAGCACCCTAGGGCGTTGCTATCTATCCCTATATAAGGGATGAACCCTATAGCCTTGAGTTGCCTTGTCTCCCACTCATCTATAACCATGCACCTGCCCAAAAACCCTAACTAAAAAGAAGCAACGTGATCATGAAGCCATGAGGCGGTAAGAGGAAGTTGTGAGGGAAGCCTAATGCTTCATGATACCAGGAAGCAACTTCTCCATTGTGGCCGTTCCCTAATGCAGGCGCAACAGCTGCAACTCAGCTACATAGGACCGCCACGAGTGGCAGACTGTCGAACCCAGTCCACACCACCTCGACCATGTTTTGAGACCTCCACATGTGCGGAGGAGGGTGGCGGAGGCAGTGGGACCTTTGCGGGTGTCGAGGAGCCAAGGATGGAGGGAGGAAACCCTCCCCCGAGCCACTGCATCTGGCAGCGTTAGGTTTTCACGAGGAAGAAGAAGCGTGAGTGGAGTTTGACACTTTTACCCCTCCGTGGGCTGAAGGTCCAGCGGCTTACATGAGGGTATAACCATAATTTGGTTATATTTCCAAACCAGTGAACTGCGTTGCATGAGTTGGCCGACGTGTTAGCCTCTGATTGGTCCAAGTAAGGTTTTATTGCAAAAATCATATCTTTTTATTGGTAGCTTGGATGAATGTGTATAAAATATGAAAGTTTCTCAGAAAAACAAGAGGAATCCAATAAAAATATTTTAGACGCAAATTCCTCTTGAAAATAGAAAAG
Source organism: Alisma plantago-aquatica (assembly GCA_963693085.1). Classification (NCBI taxonomy): domain Eukaryota; kingdom Viridiplantae; phylum Streptophyta; class Magnoliopsida; order Alismatales; family Alismataceae; genus Alisma; species Alisma plantago-aquatica. Next base: position 1,194,176,815 of record OY856409.1, read on the forward strand.
TAATAGAAGTTATCAACTTTAATGCATTAATGATTAAGAAACCCTATTTTGAGATGATTAATGTATTGATAAGGGTTTTATGGATGATTAAAGTTTATATTAACCTGTTAATTATAAAAGGATACATTAAGATAAAAAAGGATGAACTTTATACGTAATTGGATTAATTTAGAGTTCCATGTGCATAAACGGGCTTTAATGGGCCTTGAAACCCTAACGTTAGTCATTATGACTCTTAATGGCTTTAATTATTCAAATTCATGGATAAAGCTGAGATATGAGGGTTCTAAGATATTTTGAGTATAAAGTTTCCTAATTGTGGATAAATACCCTTAATATGGAAATTAGGGGTTTTCTAATGGATAAAGATGGAATTAATGATAAATTAGATGATAATGAACTATGAGTTGTTAATCCAAAAGGAACAAAAGATTATAATTAGGCCTAATGATCTTGTCATAAATTAAAAGGACAAAAATGGTAGTTTTAATGTAAAAGAGGCATAATAGACTTAATGAACATTTAATTGTGCCCTTAATCCGAAATTAAGGTAATATGTTGTTAAAAGGTAACCTTAATATCTTTCGTGAAGAATAGATGAGATAATTAGGGTTTGTGAGTAATTGTATAAAATTAGGGTTTAAAATAGTATAAATGAAGTGAAACCCTAATTTCAATGGAAACCCTAAAAGTGGACTAGAAACCCTAGGAAGCGAGCTAGGTTTAATAGACCTTGATGGCATGATCAATAATAGGAAATTGGATGCATGTTTTAGGATTATCTTGTTTGCTTGCTTGTTTACTAGATTTCTTGCTTGGTTGGATTATTTCTGCACTGAAGTCAGCCTGACAGGTATGTGGTTAATTACGGTTAATCGAATTAGTTTCCTGAAGAGTTTCCCCAATGATTCATCACATTAAATGCAACTTATTAGTTTGGATGTTCATACTTGCAAATCATAAAGTCACTAAGATTATCACAATAATAATAGAAGTGTGTATTCTCGCACCTACATGCCACCCTAATGGATGATGCCAAAGGTCAAGCCCAGGGGGGAAGACCAATGGGCACTGTGAGTGGTGACCCCAGACACCAAACTCAAGATTGAGAAGGTGGTGTTTATAGAATGACTAATGGGCACTATGAGAGGTGACCCCAGGAACCAAGCTCAGGATTGAGAAGGTGGCCTTAAGTCATTGGCAAAAGAGAAACTCGAAAGGGGTATGCCAGGGTTAGGGCAAAAGTGGTGGAGAATGTCACACTGAAAGCGTAATTTGGCTTGTTAATTAACGTGATTGTGATATTTAGATTGTTAGCCATATCTATGAAATTATGGTTGTCCCCACATACCAACATATTCATTTATGTTGACCGGCGTTTTGTTTGTCAGCATTTTAGGTACAAGATTGAAAAAGGACAAACAGTAAAGTGGCATATGTGGAATTAAATAAGAATTAAAGTACAAAGGAGGATTAGTTAGAATAGACTCTAGATGTGGATAGAAGTAGATATCCAAGTTTTTGAAAAAGGTATGCAAAGTTTTATTTTACACCAGATTTTAGTTTAGTTTGGTAGAATTTCATAATTGTTACTGATTATTTGTCGAACCTTTGATCCTGTTATTTGGGATAATGGCTCTGACCTCTTGGTCTCCCTTAATTGGGGGTTACTGGGAGGCGGGGTCGTTACATTTGATATCAGAGCATAGGGTTCTCATTTAATCTGTAATAATTATTAAATTTTACAAACTCTATAGAACCCAAGGGAGTTATTAGAGGAATTTCTGAAAGACAGAGGTGTCTAGAAAAGGATCACGTCTGGGGGCTGGCAAAATTTTCCTCCGCACCGCTAGTCAGAATATGAGGACTCTCGGATTAGTGTGACTGCCTGGCCAATGTCTCAGGATTTGACTTGAAATAAGATACCTTTAGGACTCTCTCATCTTGTTCATCCCTTCTCAACTCAAATGATGTTAAAGGACCTTAAGTATTAAGGTTTTCTCTCTTTTCCTCACCCTCTTGAGGGATGGGTAAGGTTAATAAGGTTTAAGGAATCCTCCACCAAATTAATGAAAAGCATGTAAATAAGATGTCATGGACATAAGCTTAATAGTTTAAGCATAAACTAAAGAATAGATACATGCTTAGGTCGTATGACATATGTTGTCATGCCCTCAGAAGAGACCTAAGGCTAGACCTCCTTGTTAGGAGGATGAGTGGAGAAAGTTAGTCTTGGAGGTAGAGACCTCCATTATAAGTAGAGACCTAGCACATCCTCTGAGGATGATGCTAACCCTAACCCTAAATGGTGGTTAGAGAGAGATGGCATGATGAGTTTGATGTCATGATAGACTAGGTGTGTGGACATGCTTTTAGATGCCCATGACGTTTTGAGCCATGTGAGGTTGGATGACCTAGTGCCTTAGCGACCCAACCCTAGGAAGGGTCGTGCATGTTAGAGTGAAGGATAGCTCCTTCAACGATGAGGTTAGTGAAGAACCTATGGAAACCCTACTATGGGTTTATGTGAGTAGGGCATAAATTGCACCCAGAGTACGTCAGTAGTGCGGCAGTAGGTTGAAACCATGGCCAGGAGAGTATGATGGATAGCTTATGAGATAAGCATAAAAGGCTATGGATAATCTTGAGCAAACATAAGTTGAACAGAGGTTTCACCCATGTAGGGGTATGCTTGTGATCTTGATCCACCTGCATGGAGATAGGACCCCTAGTAGTAAGGCTAGTTGTGGAGTTAGCTCTAGAGAGAGAGAGTAGGACCTAAGTAAGAAGGTTGGAAACTTAGACTCCGAGATATGAGGAACAATGGGGAGTTGAAGATGATGCAACCTAAGTGGATGGTTGCGGTTGCCTCATGCATGATCCCTGGAGACTGATGATATCTTGGTTGCCTTTAGAGGAACCAAACCCAAGAAAGAGGATGAGGTTGCTAGTACCTATATGAAAATAGGTGCTTACCTTCTGAGCTAGGAAGAAGAGTTCCTTAGACCCTGAAGAGGTTTAGTAAGAGGTTGTGAGGCCTTATACCTTGTTGGCTATCCTTGAAGAGGACTTAACTCTGAAGTGTTGTTCAAGTAGAAGGATCATGGGAAGTGCATGTCATACCCTGTACATGCTTGGCTCATGGTTAAAAAGTTGAGCAGACAATTGGACATCAGAAAGCTAAACCTAGGGTTCCTAGGCCTAAGAGGGAAAGTGGTGTACCTGATGCTCATGATGAGATTTGGGTTTTTATAGATTCGAGCATGGTACTCCTGATGTTTAGAGGAAAGGGAAACCCCTTAAGTTTAAGGTATGTTTGATGAACCCCTCACATCTAAGTTGGTGACATGGGAAGGTTTGTTCTAGGTCCAATGTTGAGGATGAGACAAAGTATGAACTAGCATGGTTTAGTAGGTGGTCTGCTTGTGCCTTAGTAGCTTGCTAGGGTTAAGCATGATGTAAACCCTAGACATAAGGATGTTTGTGACCTTGGTTTCTATTAAGAGATAGTTTCCTCCTATCCTAGGAAGGGACCCTTTTGAAGGGCATGAATCAACTTTTGTTGGGTTTAGGGTAACCTAAAAAGGTCTCATAGGATCTTGAGGAGCTAAGTGAAAAGTACATAGCATGAGAATGAACCTGTAAACCCAAAGATAACCATCTCTAAGTGCATGTGGATGTGTTTCCATGAAGGTAACTGGTATGGGGCCTGACCAAGGTAGGCAGGTCACCATGACCCCTGTGAAAGGATGAAAGACAACCCAGGAATGTAGAGAGAGATGATGGAGACTTGGGTAAGGTTCTAAGTTGGACATGTAATATCCTAAGTCTGTCCTAGGGTCAGGTAAGGATAAGACCGATGGAAGTAGGAGTTGCCTAATTCCCTAGTTGTACATGACCATAGGGTCGGGAGGTAACATCTATCATTGTCTGAGGGCCATGGGTTAGGAGATTGATCACCTTCATGAACTCATGGGACCCAAAGGGTAGATGAGGAGGGCACTCTCTGGATGCATAAGGGAAGAGGGATGACCCCAAAAGTGTCGGCACCCTATAGACCTAGAGGAGATGACCAAGGATTGTATGGTAATCCAAGTAGGTTCGAGACCAATTTTTCATGGAAGTAACTTTGATATCGAATTGATTATGATGTAGAGACATAAGTTGCATGTTTCAACTTAGATTTGAAGGTGTACTGGCAATGTGGGATGTACCATCTCTACTCTTGGAATAGGAAGAACTTTCTATTTGGATGGCCGCCAAATGCTTATTTCCTCTTGTTATGGGAGTGAGAGATAGGACAATACACATACCATACACCAAAAATAAATATGATGTGAGTGGAAATGTTGCTTAGAGGTATGAGGACAAAGATTATAACATACCCTTGTGGAGTAAACGATATGTAGATGGTTTACAAACATCAAGAGAACTAAGGTAGTCATCTTGTGAGGATGTTTTATCATGAGCTATGTGGAATTTGCAAGTTATACAAAGTTGAGTTTGATAACCAAGAGGATGAGCTCAGGGTGTTCTTGATGAAGGTAGACTTAGAGTCCGAGATGAGATGATAAGTGAAATGGATGGAGGTGAATGTCTTCAACATTACCTAACACCTAAAGATTTGAAGTGGTAATGGATGCTCTGGTTGAGATGCAGCTTCCTAGATTAGCTAGATTCTAGAAGAGGCTGTTAGGTTAGCCCTAAGTTTGGGAAAGAAGATATGGTTGGCTAACACCCAGATGTGACGAGATCTGTTGAACCAGTTAGTGGTTGTTTGGTTAGCCATCCTAGGCCTTGATGCAATGAAGGGATGATTGTAGAACCTCATATGCACTTCTCTAGAAAAGAAGGTGATGAAACCCCGACTAGAGTGGTTTAGGGTTTCTGAGGATTTAATCTTGAGGAATCATGACATACAAGAGATCATGATTTTAAGATCACCATACACCATGGTACTGATAAGATAATAAGTGGTAGCAGTACTTTGATGCCTAAGATGAAAGTGTACAAAGTTGCATGTGGCATGTGGCCATGTAGGCTAGGAGGTAAAGGATGAACACCAATAACCCAGTGTATTGATATAGAGGATAAAGAGTCCCCGAGAGGGTATGGGAGTTCATCACTATGGATGTTGTGGTAAGTCTCCCCTAGACCAAGGAAGGTCAAGATGCAATATGGGTTATGGTAGATTGCCTTACCTAGATAACATGAGAAAGAAAGAATACTGTCAAGGGACGAATCTGGTTGAACTACATATGAGAGAGAGATGGTTCAACTACACCATGATGCGAGTTCAAAAGTTCTAGAGTATAACCTAAAGATTCACTTCCATGCGGTGGAAGTAGATACATGAAGAACTCAATGTTAGTACAGTTTATCACCCCTAACTAATAGGATGATCCAGATTAGAGGGTCTGATGAGAGCATGTGTGCTCATTCAGGGTGATACATAGAGACAGTTCTTGTCCTCTATAAGATGTGATGATAACCACCATAGTCAGTATAATGATGTAAAGAAGCTATGCAAGGGAGGTTGTGTCACTCACCACTTCATTGAGATGATGTTGGTGAAGGGGCCTCACGAAGGTTAGAAAAGAACCACAATGTGTGCAGATGAAGTCACTTTGATCATGCAATGGCTGAGAGAGAGACCAGGGGAGACATGAGTCGTGAACTGATGCAAAGCAGACTGACATGCAGTTCACTGTGGGAGAGTATGTGATGTGAAAATCCAACCCCTCTAAGTTATAGCTAAGAGAGAGTTGAGTCCCGACTGCATGGTCCATTTGAGATGGATTGGTGGAAATGATTGTGTTTAGCCTTACCCCTCAGGATAACATGATGTATAATGTGTTCCATGAGTGCTATCTAGAGAACTATGTGAGGTACCCAAGCCATGTGCTGAGCCCTAAACCTATTCAGCTTTATGAGAGGCTGAAATGTCCTGAGTCACCTATGAGGGTACGATATACCAAGGTAAGAAAGAACTCAGATGGAAGAATAAGAGATGATGAAGGTTCTTGGGAAGCACAATGGAAAGGGTGAGGCCACATGGGAGCCATGATGGGCATAAGAAAGTCTCATCCTGTTTGTTTGTGTGCCTGGTGGAATTTTGATGGCAAAATTCCTATAAGAGGGGAAGGATGTTACAACCCCAATTTTTGGGTTCTTTTGGTGAGAAATGTAATTTCTCCTATTAAAGATATTTGAACAAATAATTATATAATTTTTTTTGAATAAATGGATTTCGTTTACAATAGCCTTGTTGGTTGTTTTGTGGGCTTTATTGGCTATTGGGCCCAATAACAAGGAAAAGACAAAAGAAACTCCATTATTAAAGGAGTAAAATAAGAAAATGGAGAAAAGAAAGATGTAGAAACCTCTAGAAGGCAAAAGAATGCTATACAAAGGTGTATTTCGTGCCTCTTGGGTTCCTTGGGTTCCAAGGAGTCCAAATTTGCAAAAATAATGCAACAAGAAAAGAAAAGATCAATTAAGTATTTCTTTATTAAGAAAGAAATGGAAAAGAATGATAAAATGTGGGAAATAAGTGGAAAGAGGTATAATTGAGTTATATTTGGTGGATTTTCATATCCATAAGGTTCCTAATGTTAAAAGGAATTCCAATAAGGAAAATAAAATGAGAGATAAAGATAAATCCTCAAAAAGAGATATTTTAATAAAGAAATAAATAAGATAATGAGAAATAATGGCTATAGACGCATCTAGAAGGATAATGAGTATCCACTAAAAAGGATTTCGAAATATTAGAACTTCTTGGGGTCCAAGGAGCCCCAATGGAGAAAAAGAAAGAGAAAATACCAATAATAAAAAACAAGAGGATAATGTGATACATAATTAATGGATATTGTGGTATTGTTAAAAATGAGGTATTTTCTACTAAAGGAAAATATAATTTTCATGGCCAATGAATTAAAAGCCAAGAACAAGAAGATAAAAGAAATAATTTTCAAAATCCTTAATAGACAAGGATCATAGATAATTAAGGAATTATTTAAAAAGAGAAATCTTATACTTGATTAAGGAAAGTAAGTTTCCTTTTTGAGAAGGGGCCTTGTTTCTTCGTGGGCAAGCACCCTAGGGCGTTGCTATCTATCCCTATATATGCGACAAACCCTATAGCCTTGAGTTGCCTTGTCTCCCACTCATATCCAACCATGAACCCACCCAAAAACCCTAACTAAAAAGAGCAGCGTGATCATGAAGCCACGAGGCGGCAAGAGGAAGTTGCGAGGGAAGCTCGATGCTTCATGATACCAGGAAGCAACTTCACCATCGTGGCCGTGCCCTAATGCAGGCGCAACAGCTGCAACTCAGCTGCATAGGACCGCCGCGAGTGGCAGACTGTCGAACCTAGTCCACGCCACCTCAACCATGTTTTGAGACCTCCACAGGTGTGGCAGAGGGCAGAGGAGGTAGTGTGACCTTCGCGGGTGCCGAGGAGCCAAGGATGTAGGGAGGAAACCCTCCCTCGAGCCGCTGTAGGTGGCAACGTTAGGTTTTCACGAGGAAGAAGAAGCGCGGGTGGAGTTGGATGCTTTTACGCCTCTGCGGGCTGAAGGGCTAGCGGCTTACATGAGGGTATAACCAGAATTCGGTTATATTTCCAAACCAGCGAGTTGCGTTGCATGAGTTGGCCGGCGTGTCAGCCTGTGATTGGTCCAAGTAAGTTTTTATTGCAAAAATCGTATCTTTTTATTGGTAGCTCGGATGAATGTGTATAAAATATGAAAGTTGCTCAGAAAAATGAGAGGAATCCAGTAAAAATAGATTTAGATGCTAGTACTCTTGCAATACGAAAAGTAATAGAAGTTATCAACTTTAATGCAATAATGATTAAGAAACCCTAATTTGAGATGATTAATGTATTAAGAAGGGTTTTATGGATGATTAAAGTTGATATTAACATGTTAGTTATAAAAGGATACATTAAGATAAAAAAGGATGAACTTTACATGCAATTGGATTAATTTAGAGTTCCATGTGCATAAACGAGCTTTAATGGGCCTTGAAACCCTAACGTTAGTCATTGTGACTCTTAATGGCTTTAATTATTCAAATTCATGGATAAAGCTGAGATATGAGGGTTCTAAGCTATTTTGAGTATAAAGGTTCCTGATTGTGGATAAATACCCTTAATATGGAAATTAGGGTTTTTATAATGGATAAATATGGAATTAATGATAAATAGAGTTCAGATGTGAATTAGATCATAATGAACTATGAGTTGTTAATCTGGAAGGAACCAAAGATGATAATTAGGCCTAACAATCTTGTCATAAATTAAAAGGACAAAAATGGTAGTTTTAATGTAAAAGAGGCATAATAGACTTAATGGACATTTAATTGTGCCCTTAATCCGAAATTAAGGTAATATGTTGTTAAAAGGTAACCTTAATATCTTTCGTGAAGAATAGATGAGATAATTAGGGTTTGTGAGTAATTGTATAAAATTAGGGTTTGACATAGTATAAATGAAGTGAAACCCTAATTGCAATGGAAACCCTAAAAGTGGACTAGAAACCCTAGGAAGCATGCTAGGTTTAATAGACCTTGATGGCATGATCAATAATAGGAAATTGGATGCATGTTTCTGGATCATCTTGTGTGCTTGCTTGTTTACTAGATTTCTTGCTTAGTTGGATTATTTCTGCACTGAAGTCAGCCTGACAGGTATGTGGTTAATTATGGTTAATCATAATAGTTTCCCGAAGAGTTTCCCGAATGATTCATCGCATTGAATGCAACTTATCAGTTTGGATGTTCATACTTGCAAATCATAAATTCACTAAGATTATCACAATAATAATAGAAGTGTGTATTCTCGCACCTACATGCCACCCTAATGGATGATGCCAAAGGTATTGTCCAGGAGGGAAGACCAATGGGCACCATGAGTGGTGACCCCAGAAACCAAGCTCAGGATTGAGAAGGTGGTATTTATAGAATGACTAATGGGCACTATGAGAGGTGACCCCAGGCACAAAACTTGGGATTGAGAAGGTGGCCTTAAGTCATTGGTAAGAGAGAAACCCAAAAGGGGTATGCCAGGGTTAGGGAAAAAGCAGTGGAGAATGTCACATTGAAAGCATAATTTGGCTTGTTAATTAATGTGATTGTGATATTTAGATTGTTAGCCAGATCTGTGAAATTTTGGTTGTCCCCACATATCAGCATATTCATTTATGCTGACCAACATTTTGTTTGTCGGTGTTTTAGGTACAAGATTGAAAAAGGACAAACAATAAAGTGGCATATGTGGAATTAAATAAGAATTAAAGTACAAAGGAGGATTAGTCAGAATAGACTCTAGATGTGGATAAAAGTAGATATCCAAGTTTTTGAAAAAGGTATGCAAAGTTTTATTTTACACCAGATTTCAGTTTAGTTTGGTAGAATTTCATAATTATTACTGATTATTTGTCAAACCTTTGATCCTATTATTTGGGATAATGGCTCTGACCTCTTGGTCTCCCTTAATTGGGGGTTACTGGGAGGTGGCGTCGTTACAGTTGTACATATACAAGATAATACCAAGAACCAAGAATAATTGAATGTTGTTTCTACATGACCTACAAGAGTTTTTAATAGATGCATCTACCAAGAACCCTAGGATTGACACAAATGAGGATGATTTCATGATCATTCAAGATCATGTATTACCTGATCCATTGGCACAAGAACCAATGATGCAGAATACAGGAGTGCAAGATACTATAGTTGTCGATAACACAAACAAAGACAACTTAGAAGAACCAGTCATCATGGAGAAAAGTGAAAATGTACCAATTCTACAATTCTATATGCCTTGCCCTCATTTCCAAGCCCACCTAAGGAAAATACAGCTTGACACTCGCATTGTGAAGTTCAAGGAGGCAATAAAAAAGCTTTGTGTGGATGAAACCTTCTTGGATGTCTTAGCAGATATACCTTCATGGTCAAAGTATATGAATATTCTCCTCATAAGGAAATACACAACTGAATAGTATGAGATAGTAAAGCTATCCATAACAACATATGATATTACTCAGAACAAAATGACAAAGAAGCACAAGGATCTAGGCTCTTTTTTGGATTGCATGCCACATTGGTGACTCTACATGTAAGAGGATTATCTAAAATTGGGGTCCACATCTCCATTATGCACTATAGACTCTATAAGAGGATGGTATTCAATGGATTAATCCCAATTGACATGATGATACATCTCATGAATTCTTCAATGACTGTCCTGGTGGGAACCATTGAGGACTTCCAGGCAAGGTGGGAAAGGATTCTTATTTCCCATATGATTTATAGGTTATGGGAATAAAGGAGGATCTCTGAGTTCCTCTTATTTTTTTTCTGACCAAGCCTAGCCACAACAATAGCTTCAACATTTTCAAGATAGGAATGCTACTTCTGAGATTAGTGAAAGAAACCCTTGAATTTAGAGGTTTCCCACCGTAGTGAGTCAAGCACTTTGCATGAAAACAATCTCTATGGTAGAAGTTTCAAGCCATCAGTGGAACACCAACATAAATTGAACCCAAACATGAAAGAAAATAGTTCATCTTGAAACTTTAAAGTTACTCACATTTGACATCATTTACCCCTTCTGACCCATAGTGGGTGTGTGATGCCCCACACCACACAAGCGAGATTACTCAAAACGTAACTACAGAAGCAAGATTAAACAAACAAATTATTGGAAAATGATGAAAATTAAAACCCATTTCATTAAACACCAAAGAAGCAAAAACCATTACATACCAGTCCTGACAAGATAGAGAGTAACTACATCAAAATCTACTTACCAGGTATGCCATCATCTAGATTACAAGAAAAACTTGTCATATACATATACATCCACTGTATCTTTTCATCAAAAGGGGCATAACCCAAAACACGCCCAAAACTAATCCAAGGACCCGAGTGTATAGAGATGACTCTATGACTCTACACAAAAGACAAGCATCAACACCTCCAGCCTTATCAACTACTAGCCTTCCTACTGTTGCTGCTCTACCTCAGCTGCATGATCTTTGCTTCCTTGTACGTATCCACCTAAAAGGATGTGAGGAACCCACAGGGTGAGATCCAAATCTCAACGAGAGATATAACTCTCCACCAACACTATTATTAACACATATATGAGTAACATGAGTAAAGCTATTAGTATGATAGGCAGATTCAGACACATGATATGTTGAAAGCAGATTAGATAAGCAATTTTTACTTGGATTATGGAATATCTTATCATCATGAAAGGAATACAAATAATGTGTATATTTACTACCATATGTACTGTATCAAAACAAGCAAGGCCTCATCCAATGTTCTTGTATTTGTCCCTAAGAAAATATACTACATGACTGGTTACATATTTTATTCTACCCTAAGGATTTGAGTCGTACCACACAAATCCAACCGACCACTTCTAAGTTAAAATCAGTGCCAGGGTATGACCAACAACCAATCCTGTGAATGCATATACTCAACAATATATGTCTCCAAGCCTTCTATAAGGAAGACCTATTTCACCATCCATCAAGTGTTGATGCTGAGATGGATCTATGGAATAGGGAAAAACTCCATGTATTAAGTTTCAATGGATTAGTTAAGTCCATCAATTATCTTTTATCTCAATCAAGTTACAACGTATAAAGTCATAGCAAACTCTACCAAGATAAAATTTCAAAAGCATATAAAGTGTGACTTCATCACATCATCATCATGTATTGTTCATATCACTGTCACTCATAACATCATCATCATCAAGGCCATGTGACATAGGGTATCAACCTTTCAAGTCATCATAGGGAATGTTATCTTAAACTAGGCATCAAGCCATTATCAGGTCATGCCTTATGGAAGCTCATCCAACCTGTATCATATCATAATTACCATAGCTTCCACTTAGCTATCCATATCAACTTGCAACACCTGCACGGTTAGGAGTTCATAACAATAGAGATACACATTCTATTATCATAACCATCCCATAGAAGGGAACTAAGCAAGATACATTGTACAATATTAGGGTCAAGCTAAGTGCATCGTCCAAACCCCAACCTCATTCCCCCACCCCCATTATCTTGGAGTACACTCATTTTAAGGATTAAATGATATATCAAATAGCATGTTACAAGGCCTATTCGTTGCTCATACAAGTACATCTTTAAGTATCCAAGCATTCCCTATAACCATCATTACCACCATGTGTTGGCTACTCAACGATGTGGTGTCTTGGTCTGTCCTCAACTTAGGGTGTCAGTTTAACACTTAACCTGTTATGTTGGCTTAACACTTTCATGGGGTGTCAATCTATCATTAGCATGGTGTATCGACCTAAGACCATCAAGGGTTGTCAAGTACCCATTAATAGTATGTCTCGGTCTAACAGCACCAAGGTGTGCCACCTTAACAACATCACAGGGTATCTATTTACCATCAACATAGGACATCCGATTAGTATCAGCCTAAGGTGTCAGTCCATCTCTATATAGGTGTCTCAGCCTGTCATAAACACAGGGTGTCGGCCCAACATTTGTAGGGGTTAACAGTCTATCAATCGTGTGATGTGTCAGTCTATCAATATCAGGGTGTTACAGGGTATCAACCTATTGTTAATGCAAGGTGTGCTGACTATTGACCGACGTGCATTGAAACTCATGCAATATGTCATGACATGCAACTAAGATGAAGGTATCAGGCATAATCCGTCATGGGTTTCATATATCACTAGGGTGTCAGCCAGGCCTCAACATGATGTATTGGTTCTTCAGTGACTTAGGTGTAACGACAGCTACCCGTCGCTGGTCATCCCAAAGGCATCTCTTGGTGTATCGGCCACATGCCAGCATGAATTGCAACCTAGGTTAAGATGAAGATCCAGTAGTCATGTAGGGTGCCGGGCACAACACTTCATGGCTAAAGTCATCAATAACATGACCAAAGTCGAAATAGAGAAAAACAAAGTCTGAGACAGTACATGGCTCTGCCATTACATGGTAAAAGCTCCACGAGTTAGGTACTTAAACTTTCTTCAAGGAAATACCAAGTTCAAGAGTAAAAGACCTTACTTATCATACCCCAAAACATCAATTTAAGATCAGTATTAAGTTCTAGCATATAAGAGAATGACTTTAGAGAAGAAACAAATTCATGCATAAGCAAAGAGTGCAATAATAGACATGCTAAGAGTTATATAACCCGCCTTATAGAAATCTTCCACCAAAGATGCAAGCTCCAAGGTCATAGCTCCTTGCACCGGTCCAAAGGTTGAAGTTGATTTGCCAAAGATCCCAAACTTGGTCACAACAACACCTCCAAGAGAAAAGAAGACACCAAAGTTAAAAAAGAAGAAAGGTAACTCTAGCCGATCCAAAGAAGAGGAAGAAAGAAAAGGATGAGAGAACTTCACCTGACATGCCTTAAGAACAACCTTCATATCAAGGCATGTTCCATGACTGAGAGAGAGGAGGAGGACGGGGAAGAGATACCAAAGAGGTTGTCATAAAGGAAACACAACCCACTAAGGTATGAAGAGACACAAAAACCACCACGAGCTAAGGATTCGATCACCAAGCTTTCTAGGGGTTCCTTCTAGATCATCAAGCTCCAAGATCATCCACCAAGAAGGGGGAAATAAGAATGGTCAAAAGGATTACAAGGGTGAAGAGGAAATGAGCTATATACTGGTGGAATGAGAGAGGGAGCAAAAGCAAGGTGTCATCTCCTTAAGCCATCTAGGGGACACTTGTCCATGAAAAAGGTCCACATGCAACCACTCTTGCTTAACATGTAAGCATGGTGATGCACTCTATGTTGAGGTCTTGGCCACTTGGCCACTTACCACGGGCGCAGCCCACGGCAACACCCCAACCACATTCCAAGGTTAAGGCATATATAACCCATAAAAGCCTTAAACATTACAAAAGATGCCACCCCTCATCCAAGATGAAAACAAGGTGCCCACTCATATCTCTCTCCTATAGATTAGGTCAAGAGATGCAAGGGTCATTCTAGAGGTGACAAATTGCACATTAACCCCCTATATTGGGTAAATTCCAATCCACACCAAAACTATCATATAAAACACAGACATCATCCAAATATGATCAAACTTGGAGATTACCCTCTCCACAAGCCCTAATTTATCTCAAAATATTAAAGAGAGATTCTTAAACATATGATTAAGCCAAAACTAACAAGATTACCCAAAAACTCATGTCAAGGTCTTACAGGCCATAAACCCCTAATAGGGATTTTTCCCCTGGAATCCTAAGAGAAAAGGGAGGGGTACTTCCTCCTCATATCCTCCTTGAGTTCCTACATGGCTTCTTCAACACCTCGGTGATGCCACAAAACCTTCACAAGCATTATGTCTTTCTTCTTTAGCTTCTCCACTCTCCGGTCAAGGATCAACACTGGACCTTCGACATAGGACATATTCTCATCAAACTCTACCTCTATAGGTTGCAACACTAACTCTGTATCGGGACGACACTTCCTCAGCATATTCACATGAAACACATGATATAACTTGTGCACTCAGGTGGCAATTCCAACTTATAAGCCACCTTTCCAGCATGTGCTATCACCAGATAATGTCCCATAAACCAGGGAGACAACTTACCCTTCTTCCCAAATCTTAGAACCCCTTTCCAAGGATATACCTTGAAGTATACTCTATCTACCACTTGGAACTCCAAGGGTCTATTATAGTTATCTGCATATGACTTTTGCATGTCTTGTACTGCCCTTAACTAATGTTGAATCACTTTGAACTTTTCTATCATTTGTTGCACAAGCTCATGGTCAAGAAGTTGATACTCACCAATCTCATACCAACACAATGGAGACCTACAATGTCTCCCATACAGTGCCTCGTAGGGTGCCATGTTGATGTTTCTTTGATAACTATTATGGTAGGCGAACTCGATCAGATTGAGATGAACATCCCAACTACCCAAAAACTAAAGAATACAAGCTCTTAGCTGATACTCCAAGGTTGCTGATACAAGCTCTGAAATGATGCTGGACCTCACCAATCCAACATATCCACTATAGAAGTTGAAGGAATCAAGTCGAGCCATCGACATAAAATAAAGGCGCTTGTCGGGAGGCAACTCGATAAATAAATTCATATTTAGTTTTAATTTCAAATTAGGATTTTTCCTTAATTTTGTTTTAACCTTTTAGATAATTTTACACCAAATAAAATTGCATCACGAGATGCTATTTTGAGTTCTAAATGGTCTTTATGTTTGAGATTTTCAGATGGAGGAAACACGCTGATTGGAACGCAACCACATCCGGTGGTCCAAACGGCATGAAATTTCCCCTCCATCTTAGATTTAGAGTTTGCTCAGGATGAGCAAATTTCTATGTTCGGGGTGGAGGGTGGGTGGTACATATCTTACTCTCCACTTTCACCCATCTAAATCAGACTTAAGATTTCATTGTTGCATTTTGACCTAAATTTTCAAAATTTTCAAATAAAATTTTCAAAAATTTTAAAGTTTTCAAAAGAAATTTGAACAAATATCGGATGAAGTTTTGACACTTTTTCAATCTCTATGCATTTCGAATCATTATACCCTCCTTATTCGAAGCAGATCCTCAAAAGGACCACTTTCTGAAAACTAGCCTTTTGATTGAAATCATCTTGTGAAGCTTATGAATCCTAACATCATGATCTTTATGCAAAAATGGCAAGTGTCTGTCGAACTGATAGGGATCAAACACATCGTGCTTCCTAACTGACTAGTGGAACAACAACATGAAATCCCCTTCGGATCCCCATCAAGTCATTATTTGAGTAGAGTACGATAAAGAGAACGACCCGATGCACCGAATTGTAAATCAAGTTGCATTCTGACCTGAACTCTCTTCTACAATCTTCGTACCCCTCCATTCATCAAAAAGAAACAAAAATAGCCAAAATAGTGCCAAAACCTAAGTTCGGGGTGGCACACCACTTCCCTCTATATCCGTTTCTTCCATACCCCTCACAATTAAATAGGGGCGTATCACCAAGAAAAGATGCCAAAGTGCACACAAAAAGAAATGCAATCTCGAGTTGAATAGAGGAGAGATTCACACAAAAAATGCAATAAATGAAATTGCAAATAAAATAATAAAAATCTCAAGTCAAATAGAGGAGATATTTATTCCTTCCTTCCACACCTCCCTTCACTCCCTTTTCTACCTAATGGCACAAATAAATGCCTCCACCACCCTGAAATACACCAGTGTCAGATTAGATGCACACTTGTTGTTCTACGGGTATCTCTGGACTCTTACGAACCTCTTTGACATGTTTGTTGTTGGAAAAAGTGAGGAGGAAGTGAAGTTGGAAAGCAAACTCAGGAACGAAGATATGGTAAGACGTGTTCAGTGGTCTCAAGAAGTTGAGATGCTTAGTCACACTAAGCAGAGAGGAAACAATCGTGATGTGAAGAGGAGGCAATCACATGACCAGAAAGTATTCATTTGGTGACTGTTTCAGATTTTATGTTACTTGAGGATGAGCAACGCTTAAGTTTGGGGTGTTTTGATGAATGCATATTCATCATGATTTTCAGTTGCCTTCTTGGGCTCTTTTTGATTCAATACATCCAATTCCAGTTACTAAATATCAAAATATGCAAAATTTCCTAATTGGTTCAATTATCAAGGTTTCTAACTGAGTTTATGTTGATTTTATGCAGATTTTAATGAGGTTCAATCATCAGATGTCACCTATCTCCATTCAACCCTAATCCACAAAATTCACCACCATTCGATCTTCATCTCAATCAACCATCATCCATATCAAACCCTAAAGTGTGGGCCACCCTTCTCTGCCCTAGATATACCTTCACCCATCCTTAGTTTGACCAATGGGTTTTGACCATACGGTCTCAACCATATGGTCTCAAGACCGTATGGGTGACCTCTACCCCATGACCTTTTGGATTGTACTCGTCTCCAAGACTGTTTGATGTCACCGTCATTCTATAATGATCAAGGAGTCGAGCGATCAAAACTGTTTGGCCAACGCCTTTCTATCATGACCGTAAGGTTGCTGATTTCTCAAACCGTATGGGAAGTAACCTACTCAAGACCGTATGAAGGTTCCTACTTCCCAACTTCTTCTTCTTCCTCCTGCTAAACCCTAACTCCTACACCGACCGCTGCATCCAAGCTCGACCTGCAACTCAACCTTGCTCACTGCAGTAGCACCCTGCACCTGCTCCCCTCCTTCCTCTACCTTCTCATCCACCTGCAACTCAAGCTCCACAGCATGTTATCCATCCTCCTATGTTTACCCCCTGCTCCGTCCAGCCTACGACAACTGTCTGCAAACCCTAGCCTAGCGCCTACTTTGCTCCACCTTCCCCTCACATCACTTCCCTGCCTCGCCTCCCACCTGCAACACCCACGGTAGCACTGCCCGCTCCCACTCCGCACTCACCGTGAGAAAACCCTCACAGTCTTGAGACCGTGAGGCAACGATTGATTGCAAGACCGTTCAGAGGAAGAGACTGTGTGGAGGCCAAACCATTTGGATGTGGTCGGACCCTGAGACCGATAGAATCAGAGGCAGTGATTTGTTCATAGACCGTTTGGATATTACTTACACAAAGACCCTGTGATCTCCGAGAAGCCAGAGACCATTTGGAGCTTTGGTCGTAAAGACCGTTTTGATCATAGATCATCTTAGACCGATAGAACAGAGTCCAAGACCGTATGGAGGTGTACTGCCCAGACCATTTGATGGAAATCGGTCTTACAAACCATTTGCTTCTCCAAAGCACAAGACCGACTGGGTATATATGAACGATCAAATCCAAACCGTATGAAGGCAAGCATCCAAGACCATTTGGTCGAGTATTCAAGATTGTTTGGGCAATGTCTTCCAAACCATTTGATAAAGATACCAAGACCATTTATCATATACATAGAAACCATTTGAGATAAAAAGGCTAAGCCGTTTGGGCCCAAGTCAGTAAACCATTTGGACCAAACCGAATGGAGGACTCTCACCAAAAATGAGAGGACCAGACCCGAGCCTATAAATAGGACCAGTAGGGTCCCCATTTGGGCATCAGTTCTGGGACGCTAACCGGCTGCCTGTACACTGGTCCGATCCTACCACTTCACCTACCGTTCCTGCTGGAACTCAAGGAGACTGAGAAGAGAAGGAAGGAGGAGTGAGAAAGACTACCCAGTCGGTCTTGGCATCCCTCGTTCTTTGTCTAGATCTTCTCCGACACGACTTAGGAGACCGCATCATCTTCACCGAGTTTCGACCACCTTCTACATCATGCTCATGGAAGAATCCTCTCTCTTTCTTATTCTTCTTGTTTCTCGCATCATGAGTGAGTAGTTCCTTTTCACTGGGGTGTGGGGACTAGCCCCGCTGCCCATGCATTCATGTATTTTCATTTAACATTCCAAGGCAATGTATATAACTTTTCATTTCATTGCTAATTGATATGCTTGTAGTTGATTACTTGATTGCTTTCATCTTGTTCTTCTATTCTTAGCATAGAATGTCGATTAATGAGGTAGACTCCTTGACTATAAATAGAATGGGGTTCCTTGAGTTCGTAAGTGTATGATCCGTGAGGGGACGAGCCATCTAACCTATGGTGACGCTTCTGTGGTATAAACATCCCTCAGGGAGGACCACGTCCTTAGTTGGATGTTGTATCTTCTTGTTAATTGTCGATGTTTACTTGCAGACTTATCACCTACATGCTTGTCAATTAGCGTGGTTGACTCCCAGACTAGAAATAGAATGGGGTTCCTTGAGGTCGTAAGTGTATGATCTGTGAGGGGACGAGCCATCTAGCCCACAGTGATGCTTCTATGGTCTAAACATCCCTCAGGGAGGACCACAACCTTAGTTGGATGTTGTATCTTCGGAATCATAAGTGCATGATCCAGATGGCGATGAGAAATTAGATGCCTAAGGGGATGCTTACGCGGGCCTAAACATCCCTCCGGGAGGGTTCACAGTAGTTCCATTTTGATAGTTAGATGCTTGCCTAGATGTTATGTGTTTGGATGTGTTTGCATGTGCAGTGGTGGTGAAACCCGATACCATCCCAGTGATTTCATATCATTTAATCTAAAACAAACTTTAATTCTGCTCTTTTACTTTCTTGCAATTAGTTTAATCAACCACAACCCAATCAATCATTCTAAATATTAGTCTTGCTTGAACTAGATTCGACTGACTAAGATTCTTAAAAACGTTGTCTCTTGGGATTTGATTCTCAACTATACTGCGATAAGACCCGTCCGTTTGCGGGTGGTATTATTGCACATTGGTTTTGGTAAAAGCTCGAGGATTTCAACCCCGAGTGAATTTGTTAGTGCGATAATATTCCATGTCACTTCTCATCCATGTACGTGTGAGGAAAGTACTGACTGCGAACTCACGTCAGAATTCCTCCCAACTGACAACAACACCATGCCTCTTCTTCTCTTCAGTGGCCCACCAATGACCATCACTCCCTTCAAAAGGTATACAACATGCATCACTTTGTCTGCCTTGGGGATGTTGAGGATTTTTAAGACCTTCTCCAAATCAGTGAACCAGAAATTTGCATCTACTGGATATGCCATACCAACATACTCCACAACCCCAACATGTCTTAGCTTCTTAAAGGTCTTCCCAAAGCCCAGAGATTTAGCATTGGGAACAACTTCCCTTGGATGTGGTGCAGGCATTCTGCCTGCCATGTGTATCATTGTTGCCATGAACAACCCAAACAAATACCAAAAGGAAGGGTTTTCCATCATGTCCGAGTCAAACTGGGGTACCGTAGTCACCTGATCTTCTATAGCCTGATCCCTAGCACCACCTCCAGGTGCAACAACACTACTCTCTGTAGTGTGTTCTTTGTATTCTCCTGACATATTTTTTACTCTTCTTCTTCTTCTTCTTCTGCATAAGCATAAGTCACTATAAGACATACTGGAGGACACTATAATAGACACAAACCCCAGTACTAGGTCCATGTATACTCAGTGAACACAAAGATCTGATACCAACCTTAACTGTGATGCCTGACACACCACAAACGAGATAACTCAAAAGCAAATGCGAAAGTAAAACTGGACATGCAGATTACCAGAAAAAACAGGAAATTAAAATCAATTTCTCAAAAGCACCATATGCCAAAAACTTATCACATATAAGTCAACAAGCCCGTCACATGCATTACATATCATATCACAAGGTGCTTACATCATTTTACACTATCATTCCTATAATCAACCTGTTACAGGAGATGTCTGTTCCACATATATACATATACACATGCCATATCTTACATACATGGCTCGCAAGCCCAAAACGTCGTATCAATAACATATCCACAAACACATCGAGAACAACCCCAAATACCTAAGTGTACAGGGACAACATCTTGGAATCTATCATCAAAATACTAGCAGCACATGCAACCTTATTAGCTACTACTCTTCCTCAGCTGCACGATCTCTACTTCTTTCTGCACGATCACATAAAAGATGTGGAAACCCACGGGGTGATATCAAACATCCCAACAAGAAATATAACTCTCCACCAACATCTATTAAATCATAGATAACTAAGCATGTAGATACAAGTACTTAGCAAGATGAGCAGATTCAGCTAAATGATATGTATCCAACAGATAAAGAATATTAAGCAAAACTAGGCAGTTACCACAGAGAAGTAGAACAATTAATATTTTAAGAAGAAATATGAAGAACATGTATAACAGTTGACTTATCTTACCACCTAATAATTTTATAAATTAGTACAAAGATAAGGCAAGGGGTTCAACCATTGGTTATTCACATTTTGTCCCTAAGAAATCACACCACACAACTGTGTTACGTCTTTTATTATTGCCCTAAGGATTTGAGTCATACCACCCAAATCCAACCGACCAGTATTAAGTCGAAATCAGTGCCACACAAGGTCAATGGAAGAGACAGAATCCACGACCTCCCCAACACCTCTTGGTCAGTACAAGAAAAAACACCACAGAGACATATCAGTCAACTACAACAATGACATATAGTCAAGCTGAAGGATTGCCTCATGCATGGCCATCCATATATAACAACACCTAGCCCACCTTGGTATAGGTACAATGCTAGAAGAACAAGCTCACACATGGCCATTCTAAGAAGAAATGATTCACTCACGCATGGACATCCATATCACAAGGAGAGAAACTCATGCATGACCATCTCACACAACCTATAATTGTGGATGCAAGCATATACTCAACTTGCACCCCACATATTAAAAAATATGCTCTCCGAGTTTCCTGTAGGAATGACTCATTTCACCATCCAACACTAAGACTGACATTGGAATGGGTCTATGGCACAAGGCACCTACATGATTAGGGTTTCACTTTAATAGTTATGCCAATTGAGTGTCTTTTAGCATCAATCAAGTTACAACATACAAATCCAAAATAAACTCTATAAAGATAAGGGAATAGTACAACTCCTGAAGATATAAAATGTATAAGGTGTGAACTAGTCACATCATCACCACATGATACTTGTAGCACTTCCATTCACAAGGCCATCACTAATGTCACATCATCATGGAATATCAATCCCTCAATCACATCACTAGAGGATGTCACCTCACAACATGCATCAGACCTCTACCAGGTCATAGGACCCAACCACATAATCCTTGTGTGTATACCATCACATTATGCCTCAACAATGTGCATAGTCACCATCTTGTATAATATAGAATTCACCATAGCAATCACATAGCTATGTCATTCAAGTTCGCATCACGTACAAGGTTAAGGGTTTATAAACAAGAGATTAGGGTTAACCAACCAATCATTCAAACAACACTATACATGATTCATTACCTTCTTACTCATATACATGTGTTGACTATATGTTCATGTATATGTCTCAACCATCCATCACATATGTGTTTTGACCACTCATGGCACATGTGTGTTTCAACCTCCCACCAACACAAGGGTCATGCCTAAGACACATCAACCAGGTTGCGACCAATACACACCATGATCATGACCACCACCTGGGTTAGGGTTTTAACCACCCTTAAAACACACTTGTATCGACTTCAAACCAAAAGTTGTCGACCACCTCAAGTAAAACATCTCGACCAAAATAGAAACATATGTCACGACCAACACAAGGATATGATGTCTCTAACAAAACAAGTGCATTTGTCTTGACCCAAAATAGGAACAACATCTCGAGCAACCACCCAACATCAATGTGTCTTGACCCAAGAAGAAATCAAGTTATAGAGACCACTAAGGTCAAGATACCACCAAGGAAAAAGACCTTCATCAAAATAGGGATTAACCAAGACTAAAACAAAACTATTTCATAGATAAAATAGAAGACAACAATAAGGAAAACCACCATCCTCAAAGAGAAGCTTTAGACAAAATCGATCACCAAAAACCCTAACACATGTGCCATGAAACCACCATGAGAGAACCTCATGCAAGAGAGAGATAAAGCCACGTTTATAACACATCCAAAACAGAAACAAAACTTCAAGACACACAAACCTCATGCATGTGATCAAAGCCAAGATCATAAGATAGAAAGAAACCCACCATCACACAACCATCTCTAAAGTCAGGTATCTTGAATTATGGTTTTGGATTCCAAGCAAACCAAGCATGATAATCACCATCATTCAAGTTGTAGAGCATGGTATCATCTACTAGTGCTATAGCCTTTAGGTGTTAACACCTCATCTCCACCTTACCTCCCTCCTCATCGAGTATATAAAGCCTCTTCTCTTCATGCAAGTGAACCTTTTGATAAAGTTGAAAATATTTTGATAAAGCCTCTTCTCTTCATGCAAGTGAAGAGAAGAGGGACACTTTTGATAAAGCCTCTGTTTGATAAAGCCATATAAGCTCTCCAAAAGTTCTAAGAACATCTCAAAGGATTAGAACAAGGTTATAAGCACTTGATAAATCCAAAAAACATGGTTATCCCAAAACATAGGTCAGGGGTCTTACAACATCTGTGATGGCTCTCAATTATGAGGTGGTAGTCTTCCATTTAGATAAGCCATCTCTTTTCTTTCTAACTTACATTGTCATGTGCACATTGCATAGTTGAAAATATTTAGTAATCTGAAATGTAATAATAACACAAAGGATAAAAAATATTGGTGAGGGAAATAGGGAAATTTAAAGTAAAATAAACTAGTCAGCCTAAGCACCAATCTCCCCACAACAACATCAGAAAGTTCGATGTGCTTGCACACACCGAGGACAACAAAGATTTGTAAGGGTCCTAATAGACACACAAAAAATGCATAAAATACTTATCCCACAAGTGAACATGTTCATAATATATTATATACTAGTCAAGTGAGGGGTAAACCCATACTGAGAGATGGGAGCACTAGAGATATATTTTCTTCACTAGTTTCCTATTACAAAGTGTAGGGGTTTTAGGGTTTGAATTTGGAGTTTGAATTACACTAAACAAGTAATGGAAAAGAACAAGAATAAAACCTAATTTAACTTAATGTTACCTAACTAAGAAATAAGAGAAATTACTCTATACTAGACTAACAATCAAAGCTACACGAACAAAAGCAATCCCAATCAACACAAAACAAGACAAGTGGCTAAGTAAGGCAAGATAAAGAACAATTAGTTACACTAAGATAACAATTACACTAAGAAGGCAGTTAAAGGGATAAGATACAAAGTAACTAAAAAACCTAACACAACTAACTAAGAATAATCCCTAACTGCTCTATCAAATATTTATGAACATGAACAAGTCAATTGAGTAACTAAACAATGAAGGAAGCTAACTAAGTTAAAACACTGACTAAAGAAAAGTGCAATTAGAGTTTCAAGAAATTAATTAATAAATTGGGCCATTTGGGGGTAGATGTGACTATAAACCTACTTAGGGTCATATCATGCAATACATTCAATGAAACCATGCTATCAAACCAAACAACAAGGTGCGATGGTGAAGAATTATCTTATACTAGTAGTTGACCATGGGTGATATATGGTTTACATAGAGGAACTAGTCTCTATTACTTTCTATCCGACCTTATAAGGTTCAATTGACTAGGGTATAGGTATACTAATATAAATACAAACAATAGCCTAGGTTCCTAGGAGTGATTATCCTGCTTAGTGGAAAAGGGTTACATGGAGTGTATGAAAAGGGTATTTCACCTCTTTTTACACCATCCTACCTATGGAGATTCTCTTTTCTAAGAACATTAAGTGAGGCACTACTAGCCACCCAGATATCACACTTAGGATGGGAGTAGATAGATATGTAAGAATAGGGGTAGCTATATAAGGACCCACTTTTGGACTTAGGAGCTTTCCCCAAAATAGCCACATATACCAAATTCTTCTATGCTTAGGTGGTTTCAAGCATCGATCACCATAGAAAGAGATGGGAAATATATAGAAGCATTAAGATAACATTTTCAAGTGAAATTATAATGTATATGGTAACAATTTCCCAACATGGTACCAAACACATTATTGCATCAGACAATCCACCAAGGGGCTTAGCTAAGCATGAAATGGAAAGTGCAAAATTGGAGAAGAAAGATATAGAATAAGCTATGTGGATCGAAGTAGTGGTTGACTCCTTATCTAGATACAACAAGCTCAGACACTTCCCTCCATGGTCCAAATGCATGGGAAATGGAAGTGTAGTGGCCAAAATCATAAAAATTAGCATTTTGTGTTGGAAGATGAAAATATGAGGGTGTAAAGTGGTAGGTGGTAGAAATGAATGTCCAAGGGATATAATCTTGTGCTCCCATATACCACTAATGTTTATATAGTGGCTAGTGAAGCATAGGGTTAATTGGGGGTAAGATGGTAAAATAATAATAGAACAACATTAGGGTTATGTGGGTAGCACGAAAATGGTGGTGGGTGAATGTGAAAATAGTCATGGTATTGGAAAATGGTTGTGTTGTGAATATAAAATCATTAGATGATTTTATTGGGTTTTGGAGTTCAAGTAGCATCACTGCGGTGGGAACCACTATGGTCATGTGTTTGAGTAGAAAGACTGTGGCGGGTGCCATAGTCATAGTGGAGGTGTTGAGGAATGGTCATGACTTGGAGAATGGTTGTCTTGGGATGTTGACTACCCTGATTGTGCTTGTCAATATGTGCATGCACTACTTTGAGCACCATGGTTGCACTTCTGGACTTCTTTAAAGTCAATCTTTTATATGCATTTTTGGATTCTCTCACATGGTCATGTAAAGATGTCACAACCATTTTGGTATTTTGTAGCACTTTGATTCTTGAACTTGGTTATCCATGGAGATTTTTGATTTAGTACACCATTTGATCACTCTGGGTAGGTTAGGAGTGATATTGACCACATTTTGTAAAAATCCAAGCCTGTAGAAAACCTAGATTCATCCTCCTTTTTTTCCTTTCCATATCTTATTTCCTATCCATCTTCTATCCCTATCTTCAGTACTCACATTTTGTGCCAAATTATCTTGTAGCATATTGTTTGCAAGTGTTAAGTGGGAGCAAGAGTTAAATTTATATTGTGATTTTAATGCTATGATTGTGAAGTTGTTGATAGAAATATGACACATCCCCTCTTGATTGAGTTTAATATAACTAGTATAACTTTCTTTTGATTATATAAGGTGTTTAAAATACATATTACCAAAACAATTATTTATTGTTGCCCTCTCTATATACCCAGTGGGGAAGAGGGTAAGGGTAAGGGGTAAGGGGATTGAAGGGAATTTCTAAGGATGGTAATTATCCTAACCCTCGATACCTTTTAGTGAATAAAGGTAAGGGTAAAGCCTTGCCTTCCCCATACTCTCCCTGTTGACAGTCCAACCACACACCCCATATCCACATACAAGCACAATTGACTAAGAATATTATAGTTCCATGTCATTTCTAAGTCACCATCATCTCCAAGCCGTCATCATCTCCAAACCACCTTTATTGCCAAACTATTATTACCTTTAACTCTAGGGCCTGCCATCCTCAATTTGGTGCATGAAGGTTTTATCTAGGCATGTCTCCTTCCATTCTCTCTCAAGCAATTAGAATTATACAAAAAAGTCTAATCAACTGATGTAACGAAAAGAACATGTACATAATTTATATTTCACCGACTCTGCGAATTAGCGTGACATGGATTTTGTAAATTTTGTCTTAAAATCACACTCCAGAACACATGCCTTCCCCTGATTGACCAATTCCATGCACCCCTATGCCGGAAAAACCAGATTACAATCTTCTCGCGGGCTCTTCCATCCTCTCTACCAGCAACCCATGTGAAATATACCAGTTGGAATCCCTATGACAGCCAACACCCTATGTGATATACCATATCCCATCCCATTTTTAGTGGCCTCTTCCGTATTCCTATTGTTATCTTCTCTGTGGCCACCATTGTGTTTTGCAAGATCTTAATCATAGTTTATGTCTTTGCCACATCTCAAGTTCATTATGTTTTCTATCTTCTATCTTCTACATCCCATGAAGCATTTCAAATGGGCTATTACTACTGTTAGAAACTATTGCATACCTAGTCATACTTACGATGCTTAATCACTATAAAATTTATGCATCTTTTTTCTTGTACACAAATGCCATTTGTCATGCTTTAAGTATGATTGGTTAAACTGGCTTCTATAGTTTCATTCTATAGATCAGGTTGTTAGGACACTATGTTGTGGCATAAAGTTAAAGTTAAGGTTGGAAGAGGAGGTATATGGTGTCTTGTTGCATGAACACATAGATTATGGACATGAGTGTGAATGAGTATTGTGGGAGAGTAGCACAATGTGTAAGGATAGGCATATTTTAGTCTACTATTGTTGAACTTGTTGAAACTAAGTTGTTATTGGTGTATGAATTATGGCGTCATGGGTGTATGTCAAGAGGGGGTGTTCTTTGATATGGAGGTTGTAAAACGGAAGGTAGGATACATGATATTGGTTGGAATTCCCTACTAGACAAAGCCAACCACACATTAAGTTCTTGGGTCTTTGAGAGGTGAGTTGAAGGTGAATGGACCGACATCTTATACTCCCAGGGGAGATTGTAGAAAATTTAGAGGAGAGGAGTCAATGGTACTATAGAGTGACTAAACTCCAAATAGAACGGCAAAAAAAGTGATGGATATGAGCATGTGGCTATTGGATAGATCTTAAACTCATTGATTCATGAAATAAAAATGGATGGTCATGTTTATGTTGTATGCACTACCTATACATATAATTTTGGCCTTGTTTTCTTAGGATTGCAATGTGTTAATGTGCAACATTTCTATTAGAATATTCTCCTCTGTATATGCTTCAACAATTATTTTTTGGTGATGTTGGATGTTCATTCAAGTAACTTGATTCGGTCAATAGCATGTGCTCATGATTTGCACATTTTTCTACTTATTGTAGAAATAAGATGATCTATGTTTTGGTTCCTATGTCTTTCTTCTTATCTTTTTCGTTAGCAAAGGTATGTACAATTTCTTTTCCTCTCTCTTTTGTCATTGAAACTTGTAGTGATCTCATCTTATTTGGGTTTCCTATCCAAGAATTAGATCATGTATCCTATCCAAGAATCATTTTTATATAATTACACTAACATTCTTAGCTTTGCACAAATTATAGTCATTGTAGTTGATAATAAACATTACATGCAAAAAGATACACTCTCTTTGTGCTGAAATAGGCAACCAAAATTTTCTTCTTACCCCTTCACCATAACCAATTGTCCTCCAAGGAATACATAGTACATTGAACATATAGGGGTGAATTTTGAGGATATCAACCATCTGATATATTTCTTAGTCATTCACAAACCTGGTGTTTTGGGGTCTGACCTGGTATAACGAAGTAACAAACAACCTCAAGGACATTTTACACAAATTAAAAAGTTGGATTACTATCAAATATGTATTGGTTGTCGTTTCATTGTCATTTTTCACACATCTATATTTATGCAAGCATACACTATAATTCCTAACTTAGGATGAATGTTATTCACTGTATTTCGTTCCAAGCATTAGGAAAAACAAGAAATTGTACCTTTGTATTTGAATAAGAAACCAAAATTTGCTCATGTTTGTGCTTGAAAACCCTAAGCATAAGGTGACTTTGTATTTCTATTTTGTTGCTTAGCATCCTTTCTGACTCAGTGACGTTTTGAAATATAAACATGCATCTACTTTGCCATATCTTCCAACCTATAATGGTAAACCATATAGAGCAGTCTTGCCACTGCCCTTTGCTCAGATTCATCTACATGGATTTGTAAAGCATGTTCATAAACTCATTCAACTGGATTTCCCTTTACTCAAATTCATCTAAATGCAATATGCTCAATCTGTGGCATTGTTTTATTCTTCTTCAACAATTGAAGTAAAATGTGCTACCTTGTTGGTTATAGTTCCCTAACTAGTTCACTTAGGTTTCACACATGTTGACTATAGATCTACCTAGCCAAGGATATAAAGTTTCTAAAAATATGAAATGCGTACATACCCTTTGTAATTGTTCCATACACACAGAGGTTTGAAATAATATTGATGTGATTGAAATCCCAGGCAGAGGCAATACTTTTGTTATGACCACGTCTGAGCTAAAATTGGTAAATTACGGTTTACCTGGAAAATTACACGCTGAATTAGACTGACCATCGCTTAAACTTGGTTAATTAGGGTAGCTTAATTATAATGTTTCGAACCTAAGAAAACTGTAAGCATGATTTTGTTTGGGGTAATTAGGGTTTGAGAAGTAAAAAACCCTATCTGGATAGAATATTAGTTTTTTCTCACCCGACCGTGTTGGGCAACCTGTCCGTGGTGCAGGAGAGCACAAAGACCATTCTAGAATGGAACATGCAAGGTAAGAAAAGGGAAAGTGAATTTGTAGTTGGAGGCTTGGGTAGTACGGTCATGGTAGGCACTACGACAGTGTGGGATTGATGGTGGCAAGGACATTCTGGGCCACACGACCATTTAGGAGGAGTAGAGTGATTTTCATACTTGGGACTAATAAATTCAAGGCACCGCGGCCATGATAAGAAGCACGACTGTACTGGGTCCTTCTTGGCATGATTGTGTTAGCTTGCATGGCCATTTTGTGGTCTTCTAGGGCATTTTTCTCTTCAACCGACAATAACTGCAGACTGTAATATAGAAGTGTTGTAACATACTGAAATCCAGGGTCTTTCCTGCAATTTACCTACTTTTGAGCTTTTCTTTGCCTTCTAGTCCATTTGGACCTTTTTCATAAATTTCCCATCCTTTTGAATCATTTTTGGACTCTATATGCAATTTGAGCATTAATGATGGTGAAATTCCATTTTACCCCCATTTATGATTATAAAGGGGTATTTGCACAAATAATCCACTTAAGGTAATAATTGAGGACTAATAATGCAAAACAGAGTTTTATGATAGATAATAAGTGGATAATGTTAATTTGGAGCTTTCATATTATTTTGGATAAGATAGGAGCAAAATATTAATTATGAGTGTAATTAACCTAATTTCCTTCTCTCTCCTAAAAATGATAATAATATATATAAATAGAATATAATGGTGAGATTTTGCTCTTAAAGTTAATAATGGTTGGATATTTCGAATTTCACTCATATAATCCATTAAAAGAAGTCTTTTCATATAACTCATTCATTTTAATATATTAAAATACACCTTAATGAGAAATATATTAATTAAGGGCCAAATAATGGGTGAAATGAGAATCTAATTGTATAGCATGATTCTAGACATTAATTTGTCTACGTTTTTAAAATTTGGTGCCTTTTGGACTTCATTTGACCCTTCAAATTGATTTTAAAAGCTTTTAATATAGTATAACTATAGTGCATGCATTGTATCAATTATATTGATGTGTAACACTACGATTTGGTCGATTTTTCTTGTCACGCGGGTGGCCCAGATCCAACGGTGAGGATTAGCCTCAATTTCAATCCAATGGATGCGGGCCTTTCTTCAACCTCAGTCTGGGTGCGAGTACATGAGCAGCCCCGACCACATGACTCCCTCGACGCCGTTCTCCCTCCACAGAGATCCATTTCTCGCGATTTAAGTTCCTTTCGCTTCCTCTCTTCACACCGATTCATCTGATCCCTTGCTCGGCCACTGTGGTGGCTTCTACGAGAAACACCCAAGTCACCTCTTCTCCCCTTCTCCGCTGCAGGTTCACAGAGGGGTCTAGACCCTTCCTCCCGGCTATATAAACCCCCCTAGAGTACCCTCGATACACTATAACTCTTCCTCCCCATTCAATTTGTTCCCTAGTATCCCCGTTCACCCCGACCTGCTAGTGCTTCTTCTCCAACGACCTTGGTCCCGTCCTCACATCCCTGACCACATTCTACTCAATTAGTGAACGGGTAAGCAACTAGGACCTCCGTTCTTCCCTCTTTTACTCTCGGGTTGCCCGGTAGTGGTCCCAGCCTCCGTGACCTATAGCCGTGCCACCATGCTCGCCAACACTTGGCTCTTCTCCGTCACAGTGCTTCTCTGCCCTTGTGAAACCCCACCTTCTACTTGCCTCGACTCCATGATCACGACGAGGGCTTTATCTGAGGTTTTGCTCATCATTTTGACCCTGATTTTTCTTTTCTCTGTTCTCTGACTTTTCTCCATGGTTTCATGTGTTTTCTACACCAAATGTCTAGAATTTTGGTTCCAACTTCATCGCTGAGATCCAGCAAAAGCAATAGGCCTATTTTCCCGAACCCAAACACCACCAGGGCTCAAGATGCTTGTGTCAGGGTTCCTAGTAGTCTGCCTCTTCGCCATGGAAGCGAGAGGAAGATACCTGGTCATGGAATGACCAAGGTAGCTGTGCCGCTATAATTGGACAATTTAACCAGCATGGGCAGTAGTGACATTTCACGCTTAGTTTTATTTTATCGGCCGCATGTCTTTGTTGGAGTCTAATTGAATTTAGTACCCTTGCAAATCTAATTAACTGATTTATATGGCAAGGGTATATCAGTCTTTTCATGCTTTGCAAATATTTTGGTAGCCTATGTGGAATTTTGTCCAATTTTAATTGGTCAGTTTTGTTTATTTCATTATCAATCGATGCCTTGTCAGAAAAATGTGAACAAATAGTCGCTGGAAAGGATTTTTCGAGTAGAATCCAATTTGTGGTTTTTGAAGCCTGGTTCCAAATTCTTTTTCGAAATTTTCCTAAGATACTCTTTTGATGATTTAAAAGTTCTAAAATGCATAAGTAATTCATTTTAAGTCCAATTTGCAAAATAAAATATGTTTTCCTAATCACTAAAGTTTAGTAATGTCTTGGTCTAAGTTTTGGGTCTCAAATCGAAGGTTTTCCTAAAAGGTTTAAAAATGGGTTTTTCTTTTTATCTTTATGCTTAACACATTCTAATACAAGGTAATAATTATAACTAGGGAAATATGGATGGTGATACAATCAACTTGATGAAAGTTATGTTTGTGAATCAAATCTAAGGTATGTGAATCCTATTTATGTATGTGAGCCCTATTTCAGTATGTGACCCTTATTTAAATATGTGGACCATGTTCCCTATTATAATTGTGAAGAATGATTAATGAGAAAATACACATATTCCTCAGTTGGGATTTTATCCAACCCCACATTACTAAATTTCTATCCTTGTAATCCCTCTAATGCCATTTCTTCACTCTATTGATTATTTGATGCTTCAAATGCCCATGTTGGCACTTTTATAGAAATACTTGTACATTACTTGAAATGCCAATGTTGGCTTGCTTAATTGGAATGTTTGTTGGAAATTATTCCCATTTTCTATGATGCAATTTTATTTATATCTCTTAATGCTGCCAAGTGACTTATTTATGCATGATGTATTTATTGGACAAATGACAATGTAGTGTACATGAGTACAAACCACCCATAGGACACTGGGGTTTTAGTCCCCCTGCCACTTTATACAGGGCACTGAGGTTTTAGTCCTCCTGCCAGGCACTGGGGTTTTAGTCCTCCTGCCATTTTAAATATGGTGAGGTCCGGTAGGTGCCTCACCCTACATTGAGATGAGTTTGTGTCATAATATATTCATGCAATGTGATAATTGTTGATGTTGAACTATGACAGATTTCCAATTCTTATTTGATCACTTGCCTCATACACTTGAAATCCCTTAGTATAGTGGATTCTTTTTAATATGAAATGCTTTAGCTTTATAATTGTCCTTATCCTTTATTGACACATACTTTTATCTTTCTCTTGCTGGGTGATCCCAACCACCCAGATTAGGATCAGAGTGTGCATAGGAAGCTTGGTGAACCTGCCTAAGGCTAAGGAGATCGTGCACCTCTAGTTAGCTTTGACTAGTTGCATATACTTTTGTTATGTTGTTTGTGGAGACAATTTGTATTAGTTTGAGTCTTCCTCTACCTAGATCATTGTTCTTGTATAAAGATGTACCCCATTTGGGAAAATCTTGTATAGTATTCTTTATACATTTTGAATAAAGTCAAGTTTTAATCATCCGCTGCTACACAATTGGTGTTTTTGTTTGGCATGGGTTTTAGTAGAGACTTGGTCTTTACAACATGGTATAAGAGCATCAAGGTAGTCAGAATCTTGACTAATTCAAATTGTCTCCTAGATAGAACCCTTATCTTATATAGTTTCCCTATAGTAAGTTTTTCACCTTAGAGTAGACCTATGATGAAAGTTTGATTTAGGATCATAATAATTTCAGATTAGAAATAAAAATTGTCAACTTTTTGGTGAATTATCTATTGAGTAGCTATTAGAGCAAGAAGTTGAAAGTGATGGTGTCTAGAAAGGGTCAGAACTTGGGGGCTGGCAAAATTTTCCTCCGCGCCACTAGCTCGGCCTGGCCTGATCTGATTTGGATAGCTCGAAATAGTCTATCCTTAGACATATTACCTTATTGTTGAGTAACCTTAGAAACCCTTATATGATGATTTGATTTTTCCAAACAAAAATCATCTAGTAATCCTTAAGTACCTTATATGTGTCTTAGATTGCCATGATTAGGGTTAGTATACCCTATGCTACACCTTGAGTTTTTTAAGATAGTGATTAGTAAGACTTTTAATGTTGGATCTTATACCCTTAAAATAGTTTGACTTAGTCAACCCTTTTATGTGTAGTGGCAGTGTTAGATTTTGGAGTTGCTGATTTCGAGGACAAAATCCTCTTTAAGGGGGTGGAGTCCCTCAATGCCTTGAAATCAAGAAACCCTAACTCCTTAGACATGGGATTAGTGAGAGTTGAACAAATGTAATATAATTGTAATTCATCTTGTTTGTTTATGAACAAATGGATAAATCATCTAAGGAATAATTCATATGCTTGAACCTTAATATATTCTTGATGCAAATAATAATTAGTTATTCATTAATATTTGTGAATATACATAATTTTGATTTAGTCACCCTAATTATAGATGAAGGCTTAATATGTAATGGTCATGTTGACCTAAACCCTAGGATGTAATCATCTAGCCTTAACAAGGTATACACATCCTTAATGCTTTCATGATACACTAGTGACATTAGGTGTCATCACATAATATACCTTGGTACATGTAAATGGATTATAATCACCTAATCATATTTGTGATCAAGTCACCAACATATGTTAGGCATATCACTTTGTTGACTAAATACATCTCATTAATCATCTTATAATAAGTTGGTTTATGAATCAAATCCGTAATATGAAAATGAGTAATTTGATTCACATAATGTGATGCTAATTAGTGTAATAAGAGAAAATGACTAATGATGTCGTGGATATGAGTATGAAAGATGTTGTGACAATATGTAACTTAGATATAAGCCATTAACGTGACACACTTGGAATTGTTATAGGTTTAATAATTTGCTGGATAATATTATATGGTTCTCACCACAATAATATGTGATAATCATACACGATGTAGTTAAAGGAGAATAGTATTAAGGTTTGTGATCTAATGCATCTATAAATGTTGAAATGGCTTAGTAAACCCTAATTGTGCTTAAAAACCTTAATGAGGGGAAATACATATGATATAATGTTGAGATGTAATTGTTTTGAATAAAAAGTGGAACAAGTAATGGGATAATAAATATGCTGCCTCTTCATGAGGGAGATTATGCTAATAAGACAAACATGCTAATAATGTTGTGTTTGATAAAAGGCTATAGGTTTGGTGGAGACCTCTATAACACCTGGCTTATGTGTAGAGCTTTTAGTACCCACCTAGTTGTTTAAGGTTGGGATGTTACACACTCACCCTATCTTCCCTCTTGTTGTGATTTCGGGGATGAAATCCTCTTTAAGGGGTGGAGTGTTGTAACATACTAAAATCCAGGGTCTTTCCTGCATTTTACCCACTTTTGATCTTTTCTTTGCCTTCTAGTCCATTTGGACCTTTTTCATAAATTTCCCATCCTTTTGAATCATTTTTGGACTCTATATGCAATTTGAGCATTAATGATGGTGAAATTCCATTTTTACCCCCATTTATGATTATAAAGGGGTATTTGCACAAATAATCCACTTAAGGTAATAATTGAGGACTAATAATGCAAAACAGAGTTTTATGAGAGATGATAAGTGGATAATGTTAATTTGAAGCTTTTATATTATTTTGGATAAGATATGAGCAAAATATTAATTATGAGTGTAATTATCCTAATTTCCTTCTCTCTCCTAAAAAATGATAATAATATATATAAATATAATATAATGGTGAGATTTTGCTCTTAAAGTTAATAATGGTTGGATATTTTGAATTTCACTCAAATAATCCATTAAAAGAAGTCTTTTCATATAACTCATTCATTTATAACATTTAAGTTTGAACCGGCTAGCGCGATGTCCCGGGAGGCGACGAACAAGGCGATTCTGCAGGCGAATGAGCGCCGCCGGCCCTCTGCTGGAGATTCCCACCGGATCTGGAAGCCTAAGTCTACAAATGAGGATCCTAATCTCATGCTTAGTTCTTCGAAGGAGTGGTTCGAGGTTATACAAAGTTCAAGAAAGCCTGTCGCGCCTCTAGCTCCGACCAAGATCCAAGTTGATGAGGGACGCATCCGGTTCCCAAGCGCTGAAGTGTCTGAAAATGCTACAAAATGGAAGTTCTTCTTAGCTGGATACATTGTGGACTTCTTGCCAGATCTGGATCTTCTTCATTCTCATCTTACAAATGTATGGAACCTGGAAGATAAGTTTGATATCATTCCGAGACAGCACGACATGTTTATTTTCAGATTCTACAACCCTCGAGACTTGAAGCTTGTTCTTAAGCAAGGCCCTTGGTTTGCGAAGCAATATCCTATGGTTTTGATGAAATGGAAGCCTGGTATCTCCTTGACGAAAGTTGGGTTCAGAAGCATCCCGATCTGGATTAAGTTGTTTAATCTTCCCCTGGAACTTTGGGACTCAAGGACCTTCGAACATATTGGATCTTTTCTCGAGATCCCTATTGGTACTGATATAGCTACAAGGGACTATACTTATCATGATTCTGCTAGGATTCAAGTCCTTATTAATCCTCTGTCTAATTTTCCTCCTATCATAGAGCTGCAAGGGGATGATGGAAGGATCTTTCCTATACACCTTGAATATGAATGGATCCCAGGTGTTTGTAAAAAGTGTCGACTATTTGGTCACGAAGAAATTTGTTGCTCTGTTTCCCCTGGAATTCTTTCCTCTAAGAAGACAGTTAATTCTGTAACTCTGGAAAATATGGAGCCATCACCCGTAGTTAACATGGATGCTTTAACTGCAACTGATTCTGAAGCCCAGCGATCGATCCCATCAACTCCCATTCCTGTTTTTGAAGACCATGCTCCGCTTTCTGACTTTGATCCACCATCTGCTATCAATTCAAAAGTGTCTCACTGCTCACCACCAGTGGTTGCTTCTAAACCGATTATGGGTATACCTTTGAGAGTTATTAACTCTATGTTTTCTCCATTAAGCATCTTGGAGACTATCGAAGAAACAGCTGAGGCCGACAGCTCAACAGCCCAAGTGGTTAAATGACTCCATCTATCAAGGTCTCCTCCTGGAATGTTAGGGGAATTAGCATAAAATAAAGAGTGTACAGGAGGAGCTGATTAGGGTGGGTAGTAACATCTTTATCCTTTTGGAAACTAAGTTGAGGAAAAGGAATTTAGATAAGTTTGTCTCTAAGCACTTTCCTAATATGGAGTACTTATCAAATATTGATTCTCATGCTCTAGGTCAGATTCTGATTATACGGAATTCTAATGATTGCTCGATTATTAAACTGGCTGAAAGTGATCAACATATCTCCTGCAAAGTCTTGATTGACGATTTATCTTGTTTCTTGACAGCTGTTTATGGACATAATGGAGATTATGATAGAAATAGTCTCTGGGAGTCGCTGAATGATATTTGTCTTAATTGTAATTCTCCCTGGATTTGTATGGGGGATTTCAATGCAGTCCGTAAAGATGAAGAAAGAATTAGCAAAAACCCTCCGTCTAACAAGTCCATGAGTGACTTTAATGATTGGGTTCAGAACTGTGGTATTTTTGAATTGGAGCTCAAAGGTCCTTTTTATTCTTGGGATAACCACCAAGATGATGATGGTTTCATCACCTCAAAGATAGATAGAGTTTTTTATAATGACCTTTTTATGAATTATGTGGATGAGTTCTCTAGAGAGCTGATCTCCAATATTGTTAGTGATCACAGATCTATCTTGTTTTCTATTGGGCATTCTAGAGTGATTAAAGCTCCTTTTCGCTTCATCAATTCCTAGGTCTTAAAGAATGACTTTATGAGCGTGGTTAGTAATTCTTGGGAGATGGATGTTGAAGGCACTGCTATGTTTAAAGTCTATAGGAAATTTTAGTCCCTTAGAAAAGTTTTGAAGATGTGGAATGATTCTAGAGTTGGTGATTTATTTGATAATGTGAAGATTGCCAAACTTTCTACCATTCAAGCTCAATCTAAGGCTGATCTTGACCCCACCAATGCTCAATTGCAACTTGATGTTAAAGCTCAGAAAAAAGTCCTTTTTGAAGAAGAAAGAGCTGAGGAGATCTTTTTGAGATAGAAGTCCAGAGTCCAATGGCTTGCCGAGGGTAACAGTAATACCAAATTCTTTTACACCTCCTTAAAAACTAGGCGTCAAAGAAATCGGATTAGAGGTCTATACATTGATGAACATGTTAATTATGATTTGGATACTAATAGAATTCATATCCTGAATTTTTACTCTAGTCTTTTTAACAATGGCCAGTCTTGTGAGGGTCTTGGCGAGTTTAAATGGTCTGGTCCTACCATTAGCGAGGAACAGAAAATTGATATTATTAGGCCTGTCACACAAGCTGAAATTGATGATATTATTTCCTCCTGCAATACAGATAAGGTGCCTGGGCCTGATGGATTCAACTTCTTCTTCATTAAGAAAACCTGGTCTATTGTTGGGGAGGACATCTCTAGGGCTGTTAAGGATTTCTTCTTGAATGGGAAGCTGCTGAAGGAGGCTAATAACACTTATATCACCCTTATTCCGAAAGGTCGTGATTCTTTTGACATCATAAATTGGAGACCCATTTCTCTTTGCAATTGTGTTTTCAAGATCATTTCTAAAATCATGGCCAACAGACTTCAGAACATCCTTCCTCAAATCATAAGTAACAACCAATCAGCCTTTATTAAAGGGAGGAATATCAAGGATGCTATTTTGCTTTCTAATGAAGTTATTCATGATTTCAATTGGTCCTCTTCTGAGGGTAAAATGTGTCTGAAGATTGACATATCTAAAGCTTATGATAATGTCAATTGGAAATTCTTATTTGGGGTTTTATACAGAATGGGTTTTCCTGCTATTTGGATTGGTTGGGTTGCTAGCATCCTTAATTCTACATCTTATCAAGTCCTTTTTAATGGTGAGCCCACTGAAAGGTTTTTTTCCTACCAATGGTATTCGGCAAGGAGATCCCTTGGCTCCTTACTTATTTGTGATTGTTATGCAAGCTTTTAATGTTATCATGAATCAAGCTGTGGAAATTAACTCTATTCAGCCCCTTAAAGCTTCTCATTCTTTCTCTCTTTCCCATCTTGTCTTTGCGGACGATTTGATGATCTTTCTGAAGGCTAGTACCCCACAATGCGTCTGAAATTCTCAATATTCTGGATTACTTTGGTAAGCTCTCTGGTATGAGAATCAATAATCTCAAGAGTGAAGTTTTATTTAGTAAGAGTGCTAACAAAGATGGCATTCTTAGTATTCTTGGTTTCAAGGAATGTACTCTACCGGCTACTTATCTTGGTGTTCCTTTGGTTACTGGGAAGCTCCCTAGATCAGTGTGCTCTGGTCTTATTGATTAAATTAAAACTAGGTTGGAAGGTTGGAAATCCAAAATCCTTTCTATGGCTGGGAGGCTTGAGCTTATTCAATCCACTCTTCGAGTTCTCTATCTTCACTGGTGTTATGCTTTTCCTATCCCTAAATCTACCATTAACTCTATTGATATGCTATGTCGGGATTTTCTTTGGGGGAAAAAAGATGAGAAGGCCTGCCTGCACCTTGTTAATTGGAATAAAGTCACCTTGCCCAAGAAAGAGGGGGGCTTGGTATTAGAAAGATCTCTAAAGTTTCTAAAGCTTGCCTCCTTCTTAATGCTTGGGATATAGCTAAGAAAAAAGACTCCTTGTGGGTCAAATGGGTGAATGAAAGATATTTATCGAAATCCTCCTTATGGTCTATTAAAGCTTCTTCTACAATGTCCTGGATATTCCTTAAAATTCTGGAGTGTAGACCTCTACATTTGAACCATATGAGATTTAGTATAGGCCAAGGTAAAGAGTTCTTCTTTTGGCTGGACCCTTGGGTTCCAAATAAATGCTTCCTATGGGACTTAGTTGGTAGAGAAGCCTATCTAAAGCTTGGTTTGCCTATCAACTATAGAATTAGTGATGTGTTGGTTAATGGAGTTTGGATAATACCTAACAACAGAGCAAATGGTAGTCTCTTGGAGGGCCTTCAAGGTATTCCCATTTCGAGTGTGGGCATTGAAAACTTATATCTTACTGATAGAAAGGTGCCTAAGCTTAAACATGTCTGGGATGCTATTCGTGAGTCAGCTGATGAGTCTGA
Source organism: Alisma plantago-aquatica (assembly GCA_963693085.1). NCBI lineage: Eukaryota > Viridiplantae > Streptophyta > Magnoliopsida > Alismatales > Alismataceae > Alisma > Alisma plantago-aquatica. The sequence goes on from OY856409.1 coordinate 1,194,215,988, forward strand.
TCTTTTTGCTTGGTTATGGAAAGACTCTATGCCCAAGAACTTCCTTTTGAATATGTGGAAAATTTTACATGATAAGCTGCCTACTTTTGAGTATCTTTAGAGAATTGGGTTTTTTGGTCCTTCTCATTGTTTTTTGTGTGAAAAGGACACTGATTCCACTGTCCACCTGCTGTTTCATTGCTCTTTTACTAAGCATTTATTGGAAAAGCTGAACAATGAGCTGGACATGGCTGTTTGTATTTTAGAATGGCCTGACATCTTGAAGATTAAGGAAAAAAACATAAATTCACTCTTCTCTGTGCTCTGTACCATTCTTGGCTTGAGAGGAATTCAAGAGTTCACTTGGATCGCATATGCTCTGTTGAGGTTATATGCAAGAAAGTTCTTAATGATTTCTATGGATATTGGAATTGACTGTTAGGTCTATTCTTGGATCTGTCTTTGTCTCTTTGGACCTGCTATCTTTCTTCTGCTGTTATCAGTGCTGACCCTTAGGGTTTTGATCTGATCATAGCTGTTCTGTCTTGAAGACGTTCTTTTCAGCAGCTTTGTTAGGATCTGGAAGCGAGCTTCTGAAGATTTTCAGTAGTTTATTTCTTCTCTTCTTGTATAGTTTTTCTGCCTTTTTCTGTTTGCTTCCCCTATGGTCTGCGTGCCATGTCTCACCTCACTATCTCTCTCTTCTTCCTTTCTTTTTTTCTTTTGCTTTGTATAGACACTTTGGAAAAAATACAAAAAAAGAGGAAGGAGTTTTCGGGACCAAAAAAAAACTCATTCATTTTAATATATTAAAATACACCTTAATTAGAAATATATTAATTAAGGGCCAAATAATGGGTGAAACGAGAATCTAATTGCATAGCATGATTCTAGACATTAATTTGTGCATTTAGTTAAAATTTGGTGCCTTTTAGACTTCAGTTGACCCTTCAAATTGATTTTAAAAGCTTTTAATATAGTATAACTATAGTGCATGCATCGAATCAATTATATTGATGCGTAACGCTATGATTTGGTTGATTTTTCTTGTCACGCAGGTGGCCCAGATCCAACAGTGAGGATTGGCCTCAATTTCAATCCAACGGACATGGGCTTTTCTTCAACCTCAGTCTGGGCGCGAGTACATGAGCAGCCCCGACCGCAGGACTCCCTCGATGCCATTCTCCCTCCACAGAGATTGATTTGATTGGTGGGATACATTAAGATTGATTTGATAAGCATCAAAGGCAAGCTTCCAATTCATTCTGATTCAGTCATATGAGATAATGATAGAACATATTGAATGTCTAGAGAATGACAATACTTAATGACGTATGCTTTCAGGATGAGGACCTGAACGGTGAGATCATACAGATGCTAAGAGTTTGTACATTCTTATTATGTCCCTAGTCATATGTCATTGTTGAAGGTAGATAGACAACAATGACACACAAGACTAGATTGTGGTGTTGGTTGATGACAGAATCTCGTTAGTCATGATATGGAGATATCAACCCAAACACATAGGTACTTGTTAGAGAACAAGTGTACTAGACAGACCCACTGTGAGTTTGACACATGGAACCATGACATGGTAGTCACAATCAGTTCTCACAATGATGGTGGTGAGTGTGATTCTTTGACCTCAAATCACTACACTCAACACATGTCGTTGGGTACACTTTGACATCATCAAACACAGTCCTGAAACATGGGTTGTTATAAAGGTGATGATTGAGTGGCTTTGACACATGGGGCTTTTGAGGGGTGAGTGATAGATATGGGATTTGTCCCTCCTGAGGGAGTTTGATATCCATGGCCACTTGATGAGTAGGATTGAGATAGGCGTGCGTACATATGTGTGAATCAGTATGTGATATTGATGTCATACATATCTCCTCCAATCTAATCTGAGATCAAGAAAGTGAATGAATGTTGACAGGATGACTGTTCCATGCCTTGATTGCATTCGGGATATCTGTGACAAAGGAATTATACATTTACTCTAACAACATTCACAGATTGTAGGATTGAAAGTTGTTCTCCAACTTTCTATTTCACTTAGGTAGCACGGATGTGCGACTAGGCACCACTCTTTGCTTGTGAAGTGATAAGTGTTATGGACTTTCACTGCCAACGTGAAATGGTCCTACAGGGTCACACACATAGGATTTAACCTGAAAGAGGAGTTTATCCACAAACAATGTTTAGATTGATTACTAAAGGAGTTTAATAGTTCAATTAAACACTCAATCAATTGATAGCTTAATATCATAGTGTTCAAGGTGTTGGACCGATTAATTAGAGTATCAGATTGATTGAAACTGCAATTGACTGATTTTGCACATTCTGCACTCCCAACCGATCGGCTCATATAATGAACCGATTGACTCAGCTTGGTGAACCGATCAGCTCATGTGATGAACCGATCAGCTTAGGATAGGTTGAGACGACTGGTTCAAAGGTTGAACCGATCAGCTCAAAGGTTGAACCGATTGGCTCAATAGGTCCAAACGAGCAAGTTGGGAAAGTTAGGTTGGTGAGAAATTTCCTTTCGTTTCACTTGTCCAATTTGATTGGAATAAGGATTGGTATTTGGATCAATTCAAAACAAAAGAGGAGAAGTCAATCGGGAACTGATCATGACCACGAACTGATCGGCTCGTGCTTGAACCGATCGACTTAGGTGTCCCAACCGATCAGTTCAGGTGTGAACCGATCGACTCAGGTCCCCAACCGACTGTTTCATGCTTGAAAAGATCGGTTCAGTTGGCGCAGTTGGTTGTTTTGTGGAAAATCTCGAATCCTTCTACTCCTGCTTTAATCCCGCATTTACCAGGGTAGAGAACCTGACCCATGACCCTCCTATATATAGGGGTACTGGGGGCTTCTCAAAGTACAACTCAAAACACCAGTTGCTCTACAAAGTTGTCGTTCTCTCTGGTTGTGGTAACCGAGAGAGCCCGAGCAAGTGCTACCCGATAAGGGAGGCACAACAAGGGAAAGACAACTGCAGAAAAGCGACTGGTTGCAGGAGAGTGTGTCGGTGACTAGTACACCGACAGGAGGGTGCGACTCCTACTAGTGCCTTGTGCGACAAGGCGATTGGAGTTCCAAGTGGTCCACGTGGACTACTATAGAGGCGGTATATTTCTGCCGCTCGGAGGACAGTTGTCAATACCAACAGTCCCGGTGAGACCAGGAGCTACAAAGACACCGTCCAAGATCGAAGGTGAAGACCGTGCAAGCTGCGAGGTAATGTCGCTGAGCAAGCCTCGGGACAAGGTATGCGATTCCTTTAGAGTGGGTTCGGGAGAAGAACATTTTTGTTTCCACTGCCTTCTCTGTCTCCCCTAAAACCCAATAGTAACCTCAAGCAACCTCCCTTAGACAGCCTCCAACACCTGTAGTAGTCAAGGAGAACAAGTACAATACAAAGGAAATAGATTGGAAGAAAGAAATACTTAACCAACAAAGTACAATGTCTTGATTCCTATATCAAGTGTTTAGACCTCCTAACCACTTTTGGATGGACATTTCTTGGATGGTGTCTAATAGACTATAGCTATAGGATATAAATTTAAATCTCAAGGAAGAAGATAGAAAGTGATTCTTAACTTTTTTGCTCTCTAGAATGATTGCTCAAGTGTAGCTTGTGTGTTTAAGTGTCCTATGGTCACCCCTATTTATAGGAATGGTTTATAGGTGACTAGGGTGCTTTGTGGGAGAGTCTAGAGGGTTCTAGGATGATAAATACCCATTAGGGTTGGTCAAAGTTAGGTTCAACAAATAACTTTCTCGAATGTAGAAAGAACAATCCAGAACCTAGTTCAGTCGACAAGTTTGTTGACCGACCATGTCTCGGTCGAGCATTTCTTCAACCAAGCCTAGGTTGAATGCAAGTGTATACCAACGTCTATGTCCAACTCCCAACTCTCAACTACTTTGTCTAACGGTCATACTGAGGTTGAGTCGCTCGACCATATTCTCGACTAAAAATGACTTTAGAGCACAAATGTGTAAGATTTTGACCGGTGCATGGAATGCTCGACCAAGGTGGTTTTTGGTCAACAATATCGTCGACCGAGTGTGTCTCAGTAAACTAGTTTCTTGACCAAGAGTGTCACTGGTGAAATGTGTTAAGCCACCTATCAAATGATTGTTCTAATGAGGGATAATGACTTTAGAATCTAAGGCAAATCCTAACTTAGGGTTTTGTGTGGATAGGAAAGATCTAACACTTTATTTACATGATATATAAGTACTTGTACATTATATACTTGTACACGTTTTTACATTTAGTACAATTATGAAAATATTAAACATTTAAGCATATTGATCCTAAACTGTTCACTTCGTACGATCTGCTCATTTTCTTGAACACTGAGATACTAAAGTAGCACGTTAGATCCACAAGAATGAAATGTTTGTAATCATCAAAATGAAGGGTATTCTAATGTCCAATTTAGGCAACAATAACAATCTTCCCCTAATTTTTGTACGATATCTTTGTCCTGGATAGATTGTCATGTAGGACATCAACAAAGACATGCACATCTCTACATGATATTCTAGAGACGAATGCCATGTCCATTCCTGCCATTTTTCAAGGGAGGGGTTGAGTTACGTGGTCTTGAGATAAATCTCCTGGGGATAAAGGTCGGGGCTCTCTAGAAGGCACATCCTTGAAGAATGAACTAAGTCTATCCTCATCTTTGTTAGAGACACCCTTTGTATTAGTGAGATTGGAAACTTAAGTCTATCCTCATCTTTGTTAGAGACACCCTGTGTATTAGTGAGATTGGAAACTTATGCTTCTATCTAAAATTTTGATGGATCGGTTGTCTGGATGACTGGTGCCACTGGTATTGTCTACTCAGCTTCAGGTGTAGGAGCTTATGATGTTGTTGGTTGCAATATTATGGCTCCCAATTCTGCCACCCTATGGAAGTCCACACAGACCATGCAGAACTCATGTCGTCCTACCAGAACGGATAGGAAGAATTTTCCCTCCCGTTGGTGTACTAGTCACCAACTTACTCTCCCACAATTGTCTCTCCCTTGCTATCCCTCCCTTTAGCGGGCAAGACTTTCTCAGGATCTCTATTAGTTACCACAACCAAAGAGGACAACAATTGTCAGAAGCAATTGAGTTGTGCTATGGATTGTTCTTTCTACCCAAATGTAGAAATCTTCTTTAAGGGGTGGAGTGCTGTAACATACTAAAACTTGGACATATTCTCTTTTTAGCCCTTTTCCAAGCTTTTCCTTTCCTTTTTATCCTTTTTTGGCCTTGATGTTTAAATTGTGAAATTTATAGTTGTTTGGTGAATATTTATTCAATAATTATACCAATGGAAGGGTTTATGCACAAATACCTCAATGAAAGCTTATTTAAGGATCTAAAATGCAAAATCACCACTTAAGTGGAACAATGGTAAATATATTTGTGCCAGAAGCGTAAGGCCACGAACCTTGCTTAATGTATTGAACAAGCTTAATTACCATAATTAAGTAATATAAACCTTAATATAACTTTCTTATGTGTTTTGAAATCATAAATTGAGCCTAAGTTTCAAATTTGGTTTGATTTGGATGTTGTTTGTGCAAGTTATGCAATTTTAGGTACATTCGAGACTTTTATGCAACTTACCCAATTGGGAATTTTTCTATGCAAATTATCACATGAATTATAATCCTTAGATATTACCTTACCCTTCTCAAGATTTTGAACCATGGGGCACCTATTTGCACCTTGGTTTGAAGGTTTTTCTCTCCAAGGGCATTTTAGGGATTACCCTCTTTATAAATGAGCTTATCTTTAAAAGCTATCAACCATTGGGGTTATTTCTTTGATTGGAGGATGGTGGGGATGGACTAGAAGTCTCCATGGGCTTTTAGAACTTACATTTGATATTCAAGAAGCCTCTATGAGCTATCCTCTTGCATGACCATGAAGCCCTAGGCTAAGGACACATGGAAAGTCCCATAGACACCTCATGCTTGCCCCCTTCTTTATAAAGCCATATCTACCCTTTCCCACCTCCCAATTTGAAAACTCTTTCTCTCCTTCTCTTTCCTCCAGATTAGATCATCATTCCTACTCTGTTTGGCCATGAAGGTGCTGTCCCAAGGTAAAATATAGTGCTTACCTTGGTGAAGAAAACTTCTAGGGTTCTGAATTTGCCCTATTTAGGGTTTCTAAAGCTCATTCTTGGTGATTTTGACCAAAACTAGTAAGTTTCCTCCTTTCCTTCCCTATTTTTCATGCTATTCGTCTTCCTCCCACCTTCTTTCAGGTCAGAACCATGACCTTCCATGGTGAAACCCTACCTAAGGCCCTTAAACACCTCGTCTCCATGTTCTTTTGCTAGGGTTTTTCACCTCTAAAGTGGAGAAGGTACTTCTTGATTGAGATAGGAGTTTTGTTGGAGAAACCAACATCTCTAGATTAGTAACCTTGCTTCTTGAACATGTACACCTTCCTAGAGGTGAGTTTTATAAAACCCCTTCTCATATATTGCTTACTACATGCTTAAAACCCATGCTTCTATGTTTAAAATCGATGATCTCCATCTCTATTTACCATATTTTTCTAATGTTTTGGTTTCTTGCCTTTTACCTTCTCTAGAAGATCTAGTTTGGTTATCTATGCATATCCAACCCTAATCATGGGTCAAATGGTGTTTTCTCCCTCTCTCTCTCACTCTTTCTCTCTCTCTCAAAGATTTCTAACTTGTCATTTCATGATTGGTTCAAATTGAAAATTCATATCTTTTAATCTACTTATCAAAATTTGACAAATAAACATATTTTAGAATAATAGAATTAATATCTATACAATATACATGCTTTTGAGGTCTGGTTTCAAGATTTAATGAAGGGTGATTGTTGGAAAATGAATTTAATGCATAAAATCCTTAAAATAACATCTTAATCATCATAACTCCAAAATTAATATAAAAATATGTTTTCTTGATCAGGAGAACCTAATAAGGTCATTGGTTAGGTTTTTAAATTCTAAATCTGAGTTTTGATAAAATTTTTCTAAAATTAGGGTTTCTATACATTAATGTGCATTATGTACTCTAATACATGTTAATACATTGAAAATAGGCTAAGAAGAATTTGGACTCAATTAAAGTGGTGAACGATAGTAATTGATATAAGTAAGAGAGGTATGTGCATTTCTTACACCCTATGTTGGGATTATTGAAACCACACCCTATATTTCCCTAATGAGGATTTAATGAACTCTATTTCATCTTTTCATGATTCTTTTGTTAAATTGCCTCAAAATCAGTAATGATATTCTTTTTCTTGGGTCTTGTACCCCACTACCATGTTTCAAATATATGATGCTTCTACTTTCCATAGTTTCTCTTAGCATGTTTATTTTATTAGACTATTTAGATAATGTAGTGGTACTTATGTACAACCACCCATAGATAGGGCATGTATTAATTCACCTTGGGGAATGTCTTCTTCTCCCCTATAAAAATATGTGTAGGTGTATGGGAATGTATTAATTCTCCCCACCTATAGGTTGAGGTCCTCTAGATGCCTTAATCCTACTTAGTTAAGGTAGTCATAATGAATCACGCATGCAAATCTTTTATTGTTTATCTTGATATGGCAAGCATCTATTTCATTATGTCTCATACTCTTGTTCTCTTCATCTTATGATGAAATATTAGCCTTTACTTTCATGTTATTTCCTTATCTTTTGTTCTTGTTCATTATTTGACACATACATTGTATTTCTCTCTCTTTTTGGGTGATTTCCCAACCACCTAGGTTTAGATCGTGGTGTTGAACACGAGCAAGGAGAACATATCTTCCAACATGGACCTAGCTCTTGGAGATGTTGCTTGGAGACAGATTTAAGGTAGTTTCGACTTCCCTCTACTTAGATCCTTATGTTGTATCATACATGTAAACCCTTATGGGATATCATGATGCACTTTTGTAATCTTTTGTGAAAATTGAATATAGTCATTTGTTTAATTCCACTGCTACACTTTGGTTGTTTCGAATACCATTTATTGAAATTTGAAAATTTACCTATTCCATCATACCTTTAAGTGTGTTAGGAATGGATGTTTTATTCTTCAATTTTTTTAGTAGGGAGTGGATCCCCCCTCTCAGGTCCCACTCCTTACAGACATTTCATCCCATTTTCTAATATTACCAATCCTCTAACATTTGTCACAAGACTGAACAAAGTTGTAAGAGTTCTTGGAGATGGTCGACCAAAAGAACCCACACTGCAAGACTTTTAATGCAGTTTTTGGAACTCATATGGCCACCACCTAGGCCCTAGTGACATTGTTCAAAGACTAGAGGAGCCTACTCTTCTTGGATACAATGTCAATAGAGACTGTTAGAACAAAGTTGAAAGAGGTATGGTTCATCCCAGTGATATTGCTTAATGTTGTGCATGAATCTCTTTGGTGCAATATCGGTGCATCAAGGATGGATACACCTGCATCGAGGTAGTTTAATGACTTCTGAGGCCTTCATAAGTTGGTGATGGGGTAGAGAGTCATTGATTGGGACCATGTCTGTGTCTAGAGTATGAATGCGGCTTAGATGATCTGCCACAACTTTTTTTTTGTATCCTTCTTGTCTCTTATCTCTAAATAAAATCCTTGAATAGGAGGATCCAACTGATCAATCTTGGCTTCACATCTTTCTTCACCAGTAGGTAATTGATCACAGAGTGGTCTGTATAAACTATAACCTTTAACCCTAATAGATATGATTTGAATTTGTCGAAGGCATACTCTATATACAAGAGCTCCTTTTCCATTGTTGTGTAGTTTCTTTGGGCTTCATTAAGAGTTCTTCATGCATAATAGATAACATGATGTTTCTTTTCTATGTGTTGACTTAGAATGACTCCCACTGCATAGTCACTGGCATCAAACATGATCTCAAAGGGTTGGGACCAGTCTGGAACCCCGATAATGGGAGTTGTGGTGAGGGCTTGCTTCAGATTGTTGAAACTTTTCATACATTATTTGTCAAAGTGGAATTCAACATCTTTGAGTTGAAGGTCGGTCATTGGCTTTGCTATTTTAGAAAATCCTTGATGAATATTTTGTGAATGCCTACTTGACCTAGGAATGATCTGATTTCTCTTAGATTAGTATGAGGGCTAAGCCTTGCGATCACTTTGGTCTTTTATTTATCTACATCGATTCCTTGGTTGCGAATTCTATGTCCAAGCACTACACTTTCTTTCACCATGAAATGACATTTTTCCCAATTTAGCACCAAGTGTTCCTTTTCACAACGTTTGAGCACTAGATTAAGGTGCATTAGGAATGAGTAGAATGAACACTCATATAGTGAAAAATCATCCATGCCATGCAAACTTCCATGATGGTTCCGGCTAGGCCAACAATGATAGTTGTCATGCAACATTGGAAAGTGGCTGGCACATTATAGAGCCTGAAGGACATCCTTCTAAAGGCATAGGTCCCAAATGGACAAGTGAAGGCAATTTTTCCTGGTTATCTAGGTGGATCAGAACTGATAAATTCTGAAGTGGCCATCAAGATAAGAAAATATTCTTAGTAAGCTAAACACTCTAGGATTTGGTCAAGGAAAGGCAAGGGAATGTGGTACTTTTGTGTAGCTTTGTTCAACTTTCTGTAATCAATGCACATCCTCCACCTAGTGATTGTATGAGTGGGAATGACTTCATTATTTCATTGCACACCATAGTGGTGCCTCCTTTCTTAGAGACGACTTGGATTGGGCTTAACCACGATGATTCAAAGATAGGATAGATGATCCTAAAGGCGAGTCACTTAACAACTTCAAGGCAAACTAATTCCCTCATGTTCAAGTTTAGTTTGCATTGATGTTCTACAGTTGGCTTGTGGTCTTCCACCATAGGATCTTGTTCATGCACATCATCTGGATAATTCTGGTGATATCACTCATCTTATAACCAATGGAATTTTGCCTTTCTTTTAGTTCAGTTAGTAGCTTTCCTTCGCGCTTAAGTGTTAAATTGTGTTTATTATCACAAGACAATCTTTTAAATCATATAAGATTACATATTTTAGTCCCTATGGAAGGGTTTTCATCTCTAAGGATTCCTTTATCTATTCATTAAGGTAAATGTCTTTAAGTTATTCAAATTTTGGTTATGGATCTTCCTCTACAGAGTCAAGGAAAAGCAAACACTGCTTTACTCCTTCCACAATACATTCACTGACATTCAGATTAGTAAGAGTAGTCTTTAGAGGGTTGTTAGATTTGGGTTCCTCTTAAGTGAGGAATGACATTTTCTTTATGCTTTCTAGCAAAAAGACCTCCTCTTGCATGCTTGGTCTTCTCATGCTATCAAAAGCTCTGAATTCAAAAATTTCTTTCCCTAGTCTCAGGAGCAAGGTTCCTACCTCAATGTCAATCAATGCTCTTACTGTAGCTAGGAAAGATCTGCGTCAAATAAGAGGATACCTAAGATTATATTTTATATCCATGATGACGGAATCACATGGAAGATAGGAATCCTTGCCCACCTTAACTGGGACATCTTCAATGATCCCCATCAGGAGTGTCATTGAGGAGTCGACGAGCTATATTTTCATGCCAGTCAGGAAAGATTTGTGAATCCTAGTCCTTTATAGAGACTGTAGGGCATGATTAAGATGCTAACTATGGGATGGAGAGCAAGGAGAAATGGAGTGAATAGAGGGATGATAAATAAGACAGACGGAGGGAGGAAGAAGAAGATGGAAAAAGGAAGAAGATAATAGTCCGATGGAGGAGGGTGGTATCACACAGGGGGGTAGAGAGAGGGATGACGGGAGATCAATATAGGGTGGGACCAGTTTAACTTCATAGACATTAACTCTGTCCTTCAGTGAGGACAAGGTTTGAAATGAGTTGTTGATCAGATCTAGATCCTACATCTATAATTTGAATGTATTCGGGGTAAATAAACTTAAGTATATTCTAGATTAACTCTATATAAACATATACATACAAATAAAAACACAAATATATATATATATATATATATATATATACACACACACACACACATACACATTTATCAATGATTTACCACCTTCCCGGGCGTTCAGCCTCTGCCACAGGTGTGGGAGAGGAGGGAGGGAGAAATCTTTCTCTCTTAATCCCATATATATACATTTATCAGTGATTCGTATTTTAACATCATTGGTAAATGTTCAAGGCTTAGACATAAAACTTAACTACTAAACATGGCTAAAAATTAATAAAGTTTAAATATGCTAGTCAACATACCTCCTTACACATGATGATAGAATTTTGGGATTTTTATCTTCTTGTGCATTCCAATATGCCAGTTATGAATATGCATGAGTGTCATACTCCATGGAAGAAAGGATGGACATTGAAATGCATTTCATTTAGCCTAGGGGTCAACCAAATCGTTTTTGAAAGTGATCTTTTATTAGGTTTATTTAGGGAGTCACCTACCTTATTGTACTTTATTAGGATACCTTTTTGTATTCTTTTGGATTAAAGCAAATAAGGAATCACTACCTTGCTGTACTTTATTAGGATACCTTTTTGTATTGTTTTAGATTAAAGCAAATCGTAAAAGTTGAGTCTAGTTTGGCTAATTGTTTCCCTTGAGTAGTTGGTTCCGTCTTTTGTTTTTAGCCTAATACCAAACCAAAAATTAGCATAGGGTATTGGTGATATTTCCTTATGTAAAGCCCAAGAGTCTACCGTAATATTTTGCATGATTCTTATACTTGAATGGACATTGGGAAACGTTTGGTTGTTGAGTGAGGAGATAAATGCAAATACTATCTTTTTTGAGGGAATGTAGTATAGCGTAGCTTTTACTTGAATGATCACGGAATCTTGATAAACCTGATGTAATTTCTTTTCATCACTGTACTTAACATCGATTACTGCGATCCATGACGCACATCAAATATTCGTGTATGTTATAGTTCGATTATATGAAATCTTTTGTGTTTTCGAATACAACCTCTCCACCTACATAATTTTCCTTTCCCCTCAACGCCATCTTCCTCTCTGCACCACCTCAACTTCCCCCTTCCCCTCTGTAGTGACTTCTGCACCTCAAATCCAAACCTTCCAATTTGTAGACCTTTTAGATCAGGGTTGTGTTTCACCTGCTTATTTGTTTACCCTATCCCATCCAAGGATCAGATTATATGATCTATATCATCTCAATTAAAACACACGGTCCAGATGGCTCTCATCATGTGAGAAAGGATGGGTTTTAATGAAGTTTTCTTGATCAACTATTTGTGAGATAGAATTACTTGAAGTAATGATCTACCCCCAGCTATAGAATTAATTTAGTGATCTACCACCAGCCTATATGGATTATGGTCTCTTAGTCCCAAGCTTTAATATGTTTCAAATAAATGACTATTTAGATTTCTCACTTAATTTAAAGCTGTTATATTTTTGACATTGCTTGCTTTATTAGAATGAGGCGGCCTTGAGGATCTTTCGATGCAATTTTTTCCTTCATAAGCAAGAATTATATTTAAGAATCACTAGTAATGATTTTTTTGCCATACGTTCATATTTTTATATGAAAAAGAATCAATTTAGCACACTTTTATAAAAAACAACATTGAACATTTTGTATTATATTTTTATAATAAGCATACTTTATGTGGAATCTACCACTCAAAATAGTATTTTTCATACCGAAGATAAAAACAACAACAAATGTTGACATGTTTATTTTTAAATGAAATTTTTTAAAAAAGTTAAAAGTGCCACTTTGAGTGACACAAGAGATACAAAAGATATCTATCAGGCTCAAGAATGCCATTTAAATATTAATATTAAAAAACTCCCAACAACTGGAAAAAATTCACTATATGAATAAGAGTTCCCCAAGAGGAAGTTGGATCTGGGTATTGCACATTCATCTTGTTGCGGGTAATTGAGGCAATAAAAATGGTATACAGTTTGAGGATCTTTTTCACAAGGATCTACAGGGATTATGTGGCATCTACTCTATGGAGGTCAGCTATGATCATTGTTTCTTCAACAATTCGACAATGCCTCTAGAAACTGTGCCACATTGACTCCATTTGGGCATCCTCCTACCTGATAAGACACCTTGGCGTGAACAAAGAAACACTCTATATCTAGATCCATTGGAACCAGAATGAGATTTGGTATGAAAAAAAGGGCTGGTCAATAGTTGAGAAACATGAAAAATAGGACCGACCCCCAATGGAACCAAAAATTGAGCATCATATATCCCACCCAAAAGTTGATCAAGCAACAAAACCCCCTCTAATGAGTGAAACTGAGCCTCCAGAGGTTGCAGTTTCATAAACAACTCAACAAGCAAAAAAAAAATCATCCTAGAGAAGGGGAATAGATGAACAAGTCCACCCTATCCAAGAAGAAGAGAGATCCTAGAAGTAAGGCATGAAGGGCCAGCCAGGTCTGTTGAAGCCGGTTTCTCAAACTTTGACATAAAGTCACATGAGGACCTTTCCTTAGACTCTATACACCTGCTCATGGACATGTTGTAAGACGACGACGAGCTTGGAAAAGTAGTCTTCGAGAGGGATAGAATCTGTGTCCTAAAGGACAACCTCCACACTACACTAAATGTAGGACACATGTCGTTAAGTGTGATAACGTCTTACAAATCCCTATTCGGGGATGGTACACCCAACACACACATGACATTTTTTTACTATAGGAGGACATCATCAATGAGAAGAACTCAGGAGAGAAAGAGAGACTAATACAACATCTACAAAACTCTCTCCTAGAGTTCATTTTCCTACCAATATTGCATGAAAACCACTAGACACTCTTGGCTTACATTAAAGCAAAGACACAATCCTATATAATAACTCTTATGCTACTTTTGTATCAAACAAATTCACAAATATGATGAAGCCACAAAGTATCACAGAAGAGAAAGCAAAAACTTGAGCCCAAGAAATCATCATGATGATATAAGAACATGGAAGTAGATATCAAGTGGTCCCTAAAAAAGATTTCAAGAAGCCTCTATTCCTCCATTGGAGCCCTCAACAACTTCCTCATTCCAACGACTGTGGCTTCCACTACGTGTATTGGATGAAATCCTTAGCTCATATGGGGGGTTAAGATTGAAAGTCTACAACGTGAATGCTACCACCCTCTCCATGGAATTTATGCTTCCATGCTCATGCGCTCCCACTGGGAAAATGAAGGACTGGCAGACAAAGAGTAAACCTGTTACAACCCCAAATTTTGGGTTCATATGGTTGGAAATGCAATTTCCTCAATAAATGTATGATTATGGGAATCATATGAATTATATGTATTGAATGGATTCCCTTTGCAATATTTTCTATGTGCATATGATTTCATGGATCATAATATGTTAATGAGTCCAATATGATTAAAAGAAAAGAAGAAATCAAACAATGCATCATTAAGAAGGAAATCTGAGATAATAATGAATATATGAGAAATATGTGGAAAAAGGTAGGATTGATTCATTGTGGATGAGATTTCGAATCCTCGAGGTTTCTTTTGGTAAAAGGAATTCAAATAAGGAATTCAAAAGAGTAAGAGAGAGAAAATATGCATAAAACATGCCTTAATAAGTAATAACTTGCTTATGAAGAAAAATCCTTCATAATTTTGGAATTTGGGTCCCAAACTTCACACCCAAGTGGTTTAAGTCATAATGGACTTTCTTGTAAAATTAAGGATTAAAAGGATAAATGGATTAGGAGATATTATTTTTGTAAGATCCCTAAAAGTGTGGTTATATGGGCATATATGTGTTGTCATATTGGGATTTATTGAATAAATTCCTCCAACAATTATACATGCCTTTTTGCATAAGTGTTTTATTATTTTCATGAAAGAGAAAGAGAATAATAGAGAGGGGAAATATTCTTTCCTAAGTGATGTTAAATCAATTTATGAAAAAGGAATATATTTTATAGAAAAGAAATAATGGGGTGACTCTCAATCTCATATTCACCAGCAGTTTAGCTTTAATAATAAAATAAAGAAAACAAAGAAGAATTAGCAAGTCTTGATGGGAATTATCCCCAATGAAGCATGTATTAAAAGAGAGGGTTCGTGAAGTTAATATATATATGGGTGGGAATGTCATCCCCTCCTCGTTGGTTTCCCCTTCCCTTCCTTGTCCATCTTCATCTCCTCGGAGCCTCTAGGGTTTTGCGTGAAACCTGTGTAAGGGGTTGTAGGATCCCTCTACAGATGGATGGTTCCTGGACTCCATAGCCATAAGAGAGAGAGAGAGAGAGCCTAGCCGTGGTACTTTCCCCAATGTGGCCTGCACCCCTTCTCATCTACCCTTGATGTATGCAGCCATAGTAAACTGGGATGTGGAGGTTTTAGCCCTGGTAGAGCATGGATGCCTACAAAGCAGGTCGGACAACACTTCTCAGGTTCTGACGTGAGCTGATGATCCCTTTTCAAGCTCCCTGTTGTCGGCAATTCAAAGAGGGGCAAACCCCTTGGCTAAACTAGGGGAAATAGACTCCTGGGGTTGGGTACCTGCTCCTTGGGAACTCCTTGAAGCATCCTCGACGTTCCGGTGAGTGAGGGAACATGTCTTTGTAGTGGCTGTTGCTCCAACCATGATTCATCGTTGCAGAATTTCCCCCAGCCACCTGTGGCAGCGCCGACCTAAATCGACATCCAAATTGAGTCCGCAGGTACCCACCAGAGGCGTTGAGCTTCACTCCGATCACCTAGCACCCAAGGGTGCGGAGAGAGTCACTGGCAGGTTGGCCCTTGCGACATTGGTGTGCCAGGCGCGTCGCAACACGAGGAAGAAGAAGGGATAGCATGAAAAGACTCTATTTCCCCTCTGCACGTGTTCAAGACCCAAGGACAGTGGGGTCCTTTCCTCCTATTTCAAAGCTGGGTCCTGGTAAGTCAAATAAAAAGGCTTAATGCTGACGTGTCAACGCCCCATTGGCCTAAATATCTTTTATTTGCAAAAACTATAGAAATTGCTAGGAAACTCGGATGAAATAATGCAATATATGAATTTTGATCATAAAAACGTGAGGAATCTAATAAAAATGTTATTAAATCCTAAATACGTTTCTAATTCCAAAAGTACCTTAAGTCAACCCTATTTATGCATAAAACTATGTTGAAACCTTAATTATGTTTGGAAATTGGATTTAAGGTCTTAAATAGGTTATTTTGAGTTATAATAACCTGTTGAGAGAAAAGTGAGGTTTGAATATGATTTAGATAATGTTTGGCTTGTTTTAGGGGTTTAATGCATGAATTCATGATAATGCATATAGAAACCTTATTCTAGGGTAAAGAATGTAATTAACTTGAATAATTTGAATTATTTGGAAATATGTTGATATCTGTTGATCCTAAGCCTGTTTGGGAGGAATATGACAAGTTGATTAGGGTTTATGCATTATTTTGCTTATTTAGGGTTTGTAGTGATAAAAGTGATAGCAAAACCCTAATTGCAAGTGAAACCCTAAACAGAAGTAGAAACCCTAAGGAACAAATTAGATTGGATAGATCTTGATAACATGAGTAGTAAAAGGAAATTATATGCTTATTTCAGGATCTTGTTGTGTGCTTGCTTGCTTGCTTGGATTTCCTACTTGCCTGGAATATTTCTATCTCAAATCACTAGAACAGGTATGTGGTTATTTATGAATAATTGATCTAGTTTCACAGAGTTTTCTCGAATGTTTAATCGACTGGATGCAACCTAAACTGTTGAATGATTATTTATGCAATCCTTTAAAGTCACTATGATTATCACAATTAAGTATATATGTGCATTCTCGAACCTACATGCCACCCTGATGTATGATGCATGACCAAGCCCCAGAGGGAAGGTCTAATCGGTCAAGCCCCAGAGGGAAGATCATTGGGCACCATGAGAGGTGACCCCAGGCACCAAGCTCATGATGGAGAAGGTGGCCTTATGTCCCTTGCAAAGAAAAAAACCCTAAGAGAGGGTAATCCAGGGTTTAGGGAAAAAGTGGTTGAGAATGTCACATTGAAAAAGTAATTTGGATTGTTAATAACTTATTTGTGATAATTAGGTTGTTAGCAAATATTTATGAAATTGTGATTATCCACCACATACCAGGATAGAAATATACTGACCGACATTTTGTTTGTTGGTGTTTTAGGTACAATCATTGAAAAGGACAAACAGTAAACTGAAACATTGTGAAGGTACCTAATAATCAATTCAAGGAGGATTAGATAGATAGACTCCATCTGTGGATAGAAGTCTATAATTCTGAAATTTTTACAAGGTATCAAGAGATTTATTTTATTCCAACTTATCAGTTTAGTTTTAGTAGAATTTCATAATTATTATTGATTAAATGTTGAAACACTAATTTGGAAATATTGGGATAACATCTCTAACCTTATGGTCTCCCTTAAGTGGGGGTTACCAGGAGGCAAG
This sequence comes from Alisma plantago-aquatica, assembly GCA_963693085.1. NCBI lineage: Eukaryota > Viridiplantae > Streptophyta > Magnoliopsida > Alismatales > Alismataceae > Alisma > Alisma plantago-aquatica. Next base: position 1,194,233,428 of record OY856409.1, read on the forward strand.
GTCGTTACATTTGGTATCAGATCCTTAGTTTCTCATTTAATCCTTAATAATTATTATTTTTTACAAACTCTGTAGAGCTGAGGGAGTTATTAGAGGATTTTCCAAAGACTGAGGTGTCTAGAAAAGGATCACGGTCTGGGGGCTGGCAAGATTTTCCTCTGCCCCGCTAGTCGGTCATGAGGACTCCCGGATGTAGTATGACTTCCTGGCCAATGTCTGAGGTTCTGACTCAAAATAAGATACCTTTAAGACTCTCATCTATTTCATCCCTTCTCAACCCTAATTCAATTAAGGATTCTAGGATTAGGGTTTTATCTCTCTTCCCCACCCTCTTGAGGTCAGGGTATGTATGATAAGATTAAGGAATCCTCCACCAAATTAATGAAAATCATGTAAAAAAGATGTCATGGACATAAGTTTAATAGTTTACATGTAAACTAGTGATTAGTTACATGCTTAGGTTGCATGCCATGTGTTGTCATGCCCTCAGGAGAGACATGAGGTTAGACCTTGTTATAGGATGATGATGAGAGAGTTAGCCCTGGGGGGGGGGGGGGCAGATACCTCTAGGAAGAGGTAGAGATCCAACACATCCTCAAAGGATGATGCTAACGCTAACCCTAAGTGGTTGTTAGAGAGAGATGACAAGATGAGTTGGATATCATAGTCGACCGCGTATGTGGGTCGACATGCATAATTGGTTTTTTATACTCTTGAGAAGCATGAGCTATATGGGGTTGGTTGACCTAGTGCCTTTTGGGACCCAACCTTGGAAGGGTCGTGCATGTTAAGATAAAAGATCGCCCTTCTTTGAAGAGGATAGTGGTGACCATATAGAAACCCTTATGGGCATATACAAGCATTAAAGAGCATGCACCCATGAAGGAGAGAATGCCAGCAGTACTGGTAGTAGGTTGAGACTTAGGTCAGAAGAGTTATGCCTGACAGGTAAAAGGATGGATATGCAGAGCTTTGGATAATCTTGATCGAACATAAGTTTGGATCATACAATTCACCCATGTAGGTGTGTGCATGTATCCTTAAGAGCTAGATCTACCTTCTTAGAACCTCCAATAATAGGGATAGTTGTAGGGTTAGCTTTAGAGAGAGAGCAAGACCCAGAAAAGAAGGTTGGAAGCTTAGACTCTGAGACATGAGGAATCATAAGAAATTAGGTTGGATATGGCCTAGAATGGATGACCTAAGTGGATGTATGTGGTTGCCTCTTGCATGATCCTTGGAGGCATGTGGTACCTTGGTTTCCCTTAGAGGAACCAAACCCTAGAAAGAGGAAGAGGCTTCTGGAGTCGATGAATAGATGTTATAGGTGCCTACCGTCTAGGTAGAGGAAGAGAGTTCCTTAGACTGAGGAAATATGGTGACGGGTTGTGAGGCCTCGCACCCAGTTGGTTGTTCTCGTGTAGGGCTCTAAGGTGTTGTTCACGTGGAAGGATAGTAGGAAGTCCATGATATACCTTGTACCTATTTGGTTTGATGAGCATGCAGTCAGACAGCTGATGCATAAAAGTGAACCTAGGGTTCCTAGATATAAGAGGGGAAATAGTAGTACCTGGTGCACCTGATGCTCACACAGGTGCTCAAGTTCCTACACATGGGAGCATGGCACTCCTTAGGTTAGAGGAAAAGGAAACCCCTTTGACTAAGGTATACGTTTGATGAACCCCTCACACATGTTAGTGATATATGCATGAGATTGGTCAACTTTGAGGAATAAGGAACAAGTATGACATGCCAAGGAACTCCGAATGGCTTAGTGGGTTGTCTTTTACTAGCTACGTGTATGAGCAGCATGATGGGGCTAAGCATGCACATGATGATGTAAGCCTTGGAAGATGTTTGTGATGTTTGAGAGATAGTTTTCTCTCCATCTTGGGGAGGGACCCTTCTGTCAAGTGCAGCTTTTGTATAGGTTTGAGGTAATCGAAAGAGGTATCTCATAGGAACTTGATGAGTTAAGTAGAGAGCACATGGTATGAGAACGAATCTATAGACCCTTGTGTGATCATCTCTAAGGGGCATGAAGATATAATGCCATGGAAGTAACCTTATAGGGCCGGGCCAAGTTAGGTAGGTTGCCATGATCCCTATGAAAGGATGTAAGTTGGATTATGAGTTCCCCGAGAGATGATGGAGTTTTGAAATGAGATGTGATATGATGGAATCCTAAGTCAATACTAAGGTCGTGAAGGGATAAGACCAATGGGAGTAGGAGTTGTCTGTTTCCTGGATGCATGAGACCATAGGGTCGGGAGGTAACAACTACCTTTGCCCAAGGACCATGGGTTAGGAGGTTGGCCACCTTCATGAGTTCATGGGGCCAAAGGGGTAAATGTGATAGGCACTTCCTAGATGCATAAGGGTCAGATCACTCCAAAAGTGCCGACACCCTAGATGCCTTGAGGTAACGACTAAGGATTGTACTTAAAAGAGATATGTTAAGATATAGAGGTGTTGGGAAAAGTCTTCCCATGGGTGTAGATCCATAATCGAGATGTTCATGTTGTGAAGTCATGTGATGTACGTTTCAACTTGGATGAGAAATATTATGGCGATGTGTGATGCACCATCTCTACTCTTGGAACGGGATGAACTCTATATTTGGACTACAGCCAAATGCTTATTTCCTCGAATGAACTCTATATTTGGACTGCAGCCAAATGCTTATATCTTCTCATTATGGGTGTGGGAGATAGGGAAAACTACATGCCATACACTAAGGATAAAGATGATGTGAGTTGAAACATTGCTATGATGTTTGAGGATTGATGAAGTATCATACCTTCTGATAGATGGATTGCAAGCACAAAGAGAACTAAGGTAGTCATCATATGAGGATGTTTCTATCAAGAGTAGTATGGAATTTATGAGTTATATAAGTTTGAGTTTGATAACCAAGATGATGAGCTCAAAGTTTTCTTGACTCAATTAGACCTAAATCTGAGATGTGGATGATGAGTGGAGTATATGAAGGTTTTCGTCATCACCGATAAGGAAGCTTAGGTGGTAACTGATACCCTTCGTCGAGGTACAACTTAGGTATACAACTATCTTTTTTAGCCAGTAGAGAGGCTGGAAAGGTTGTTTGGTGAACACTAAGTTTGTTAGAAGATGAGACCATATATGGTTAACACCCAGATACAATCAGATCTGTTGGTCGAGGTGGTTGCTCAATTATCTAGCCTAAAGCTTGATGCGATAAAAGGATGGTTGAAGAACCTCAGATACACACCTCTTAGGAAAGGAAAGTGATGAAACCCATGAATAGAGTGTTCTAGGGTTTCTGAGGAGTCAACCTTGAGGAATCGTGACATGTAAGAGCTTGTGATGATAAGTACACCTTGCATCGTGGTACTACTAAGATGATTAAAGTTTGTAGTAGTGTTTTGAATATCTGAGATAATGAAGTAGGTGGAGTTGCATGTGGCTTGTCGCCATGCATGCTAGGAGGTGAAGGCTGAAAACCAGTAACCCAATGAGTTGCTACAGAGAATGAAGAGTCCACAACAGGGAATGTGAGTAGTTCACCATAGACGTTGACGTGAGTCTCCCCTGGACCATGAAAGGTCAGGAGGCAAAATGGGTTATGGTAGATCACCTTACTAAATCCCTTAACTAAAAGAGAAAGCATCGTCAGTGTGACAGATCTAGTTGGACTATATATGAGAGAGAGATAGTTCAATTACACTGTGATCTGGGTTCAATACCCTGAGCATGACCTCAAGTTCACTTCCATGTGGTGGAAAGTAGGTACATGAAGAACTCGATGCTCATTTGAAGTTTAGCACAAGCTTATCACCCCTAACTAATAGTTAGTCATGAAAGTATGATCCAGACCAGAGGGTCTAATGAGAGCATGTGTGCTCGTTCAGGGTAATATATGGGAGCAGTTCCTACCCTACGAGAGTTTGCTTGTGATGATAGCCACCATAGCCAGTATCAAGATGTAAGAAGCTCTGTAAGGGAGTCCATGTCGATCATCATTTCATTAGGATGATGTCAGTGAAAGGACCTTGTGTAAGGTCAGAGAGACCACAATGTGTGCAGATGAAGTCGCTTTGATCATGCAATGACTGAGAAAGCCAGGGTCGACATGAGTCGTGAGATGATGTGAAGTACACTGACATGCAGTTGACTGTGGGAGAATATGTGTTATGAAAATCCGATCCCTCTGAGCTATAGCTGAGAAAGATGAGTCCTCGATACATAGATCCATTTGATATGGATTGGTGGAGATGCTTATGTTTAACCTTACCCCTCAAGATAATGTGATGTATGATGTATTCCATGAGTTTGATCTAGATCACTGCGTGATGTACCCGAGCCATGAACTTATTAAGCTTCGAGAGAGGCTAAAATGTCCTAAGTCACCTACGAGGGTACGAGATACCAAGGTGAGAGAGAAATCAGATGTAAGAATATAAGATGACGAAGGTTTTTTGGAAGCACCATGGAGAGGGTGAAGCCACTTAGAAGCAAATGATGGATAGGAAAAGTCATATCCTGATTTGTTTGTATGTTTGGTGGAATTTTGAGGACAAAATTCCTATAAGAGGGGAAGGATGTTACAACCCCAAATTATGGGTTCATATGGTTGGAAATGCAATTTCCACAATAAATGTATGATTATGGGAATTATATGAATTATATGTATTGAATGGATTCCCTTTGCAATATTTTTTGTGTGCATATGATTTCATGGATCATAATAGGTTAATGAGTCCAATATGATTAAAAGAAAAGAAGAAATCAAATAATGGATCAGCGATCCCAATGTACTCTACTGCCCCAACACGACAAAGCTACTCGAAAGTTTTCTCAGTGCCCGAGGATTCTGCTTGGGAAACTGGTGCCCTAGGCTAAGGCACTGGCATATTGTCCACCATATGCGTCATGGTATCCATGAACTGCCCAAAAAGAGATTGAAAGGCATGATTTTCAAGCATGCTTGGGTCAAACTGGGGGACTTCAGGCACCCAATATTCTCGTGCATGGTTCCTTGCACAACCACCTGGTGCAGCAACACTGCTTTCATCAGCGTGTTCTTCGTGTTCTCCAGACATCTTTAAGCTTTCCTTCTTCTTGTTCTTCTGCATAAGAAAAATTCACTATAAGACAGACTGGAGGACACAAGAACAGACACAAACCCTAGTCCTAGGTCCCTTTAGACTCAGTGAACCTAAAGCTATGATACCAACCAAACTGTTATGCCCCACGCTACACAAGTGAGATTACTCAAAACTTAACCGCGGAAGCAAGATTAAACAAACACGTTAGTGGAAAATGTTGAAAATTAAAACCCATTTCATTATTCACCAAAGAAGCAAAAACCATTACATACCAGTCCTGACAAGACATGAAGTAACTACATTGACATCTACTTACTAGGTATGCCATCGTCTAGATTATAAGAAAAACTTGTCATATACATATACATGCACTGTATCTTTGTATCAAAAGGGGAATAAGCCAAAACACGCCCAAAATTATTCCAAGGCCATGAGTGTACATGGATGACTCTAGGACTCTACACAAAAGACAAGAATCAACAACTCCAACCTTATCAACTACTGGCCTTCCTGTTGCTGCTGCTCTGGCTCAACTGCACGATCTCTGCCTCCTCATGCACGTCCACCTAAAAGGATGTGGGGAACCCATGGGGTGAGATCCAAACCTCAACGGGAGATATAACCCACCACAAATGCTATTATTTACACATATATGAGTAATAGGAGGAAAGATATTATTATGATAGGAAGATTCAGATGCATGATACGTTCAAGGCAAACTAGTATAATTTTTTTATTTCGATTATGGAATATCTTATCATTGTGAAAATAATACGAATAAAATGTATATTTACTTCCTTCTGTGATGTATTAAAACAAGAAAGGTCTCATCCAATGTTCTCATATTTGTCCCTAAGCAAATATACTACACGGTTGGTTACATATTTTATTCTACCCTAAGGATTTGAGACGTACCACCCAATCCAATAGACCACTGCTAAATCAAAATCAGTGCCATAAAATGTCAATGGAAGAGCCAGAATCCGCAACCTCACCAATCCTTATGGTTAGCACACGAGTACACCATAGAGACATATCAGTCAACTACAACCAATGACATATAGCCAAGCATCAAAAATTCCTAGCCCGCCTTAGTACAGGTCACAGTGCTAGTGAAACTAAGCTACGACCTGTAGTTGCAGTCCTACTAGGGTATGGCCCACAGCCAACCCTGTGAAATCTCATAAGCATAATATTACTGAGCTATGGAAAGCAAACACACTCCTTCTAGGGTATGTCCCACAACTAGTCCTGTGAATGCATATACTCAGCAGTATATGACTCCAAGCCTTCTAAGGAAGATCCTATTTCACCATTCAGCAAGTGTTGACGCTAAGATAGATCTATGGCACAGGGTGAAACTACATGTATTAGGTTCCACTAGATTAGTTAAGTCCATTAAGTATCTTTTAGCATCAATCAAGTTACAACGTATAGAGTCATAGCAAAGTCTACCAAGATAAAAGTTCAAAAGCATATAAAGTGTGACTTCATCACATCATCATCATGTATTGTTCGTATCACTGTCACTTCATGGCTAAAGTCATCACTAACATGACCAAGGTCAAAATAGAGAAAAAAAAGTCTGAGATAGTACAGGGTTCTACCATTATCATGGTAAAAGCTCCACGAGTTAGGTACTTAAAATTTCTTCAAGGAAGTACCACGTTCAAGAGTAAAAGACCATGCTTCTCATACCCCAAAACATCAATTTAAGATCAGTATTAAGTTTTAGCATATAGGAGAATGACTTTAGAGAAGAAACAAATTCATGCATAAGTAAAGACTGCAATAATAGAGAGGCTAAGAGTTATATAACCCGCCTTAGAGAAATCTTCCACCAAAGATGCAAGGTCCAAGGTCAAAGCTCCTTGCACCGATCCAAAGGTTGAATATGATTCACCAAAGATCCCAAACTTGTTCACAACAACACCTCTAAGAGAAAAGAAGACACAAAGGTTAAAAAAGAAGAAGAAAGGAAACTCTAGCCGATCCAAAGAGGTGGAAGAAAGAAAAGGATGAGAGAACTTCATCCGACATGCTTTAAGAACAACCTTCATATCAAGGCATGTTCCATGGCCAAGAGAGAGGAGGATGATGGGCAAGAGATACTAAGGAGGTCGTAATAAAGGAAACACAACTCACCAAGGAATGAATATGCACAAGAATCACCACGAGCTAAGGATTCGATCATCAAGTTTCCAAGGGGTTCCTTCTAGCTCCTCAAGTTCCAAGATCATCCACCAAGAAGGGGGAAACACAAATGGACGAAAGGATTACAAGGGTGAAGAGGAAAGGAGCTATATACTGGTGGAATGAGAGAGGGAGCAAAAGCGAGGTGTCATCTCCTTAAGCCATCTAGGGGACACTTGTCAATGCAAAAGGTCCACATGCAACCACTCTTTCTTAACATTCAAGCATGGTGATTCACTCTATGTGGAGGTCTCCGCCTTTTGGCCACTTACCATGGGCACGACCCATGGCAACACCCCAACCACATTCCAAGGTTAAGGCATACATAACCCATAAAAGCCTTAAACATTACAAAATATGCCACCACTCATCCAAGATGCAAACAAGGTGCCCACTCATCTCTCTCTCCTATAGATGAGGCCAAGATATGCAAGGGTCACTCTAGAGGTGACAAATTGCACATTAACTCCCTATATTGGCTAAATTGCAATCCACATCAAAACTATCATACAAAACACAAACATCATCCAAATATGCTCAAACTTGGACCTTACCCTCTCCACAAGCCCTAATTTATCTCAAAATATTAAAGAGGGATTCTTAAACATATGATTAAGACAAAATAAATAGGGTTACCCAAAAACTCAGGTCAAGGGTCTTATAGGGTGAGTCTAGTACAAGTTATTCCTAAGAAAGGAGACACAATTGTGGTATGCAGTGAAAAGAATTAACTCATTCCCACCTACACTGGTAACTGGGTGGATGATTTGCATTGATTATAGGAGTTAAAAAAATCTATAGACAAGGATCAATTCATCTACCTTTCATAAGTTAGGTCCTGGAGTGCCTAGTCCATCAAGAATATTGCATCTTCCTTGATGGTTATTCTAGATTCTACCCAATTCCAATACATCTAGATGACTTACATAAGACAACATGTGCATGTCCTTTTGGGACCTATTCTTTCACAAGAAAGACATTTGGCTCTACAATGCTCCAGTTGCATTCAAACATTGCATGATAGCCATCTTTTCCTGATTAACTAAAAATACTATGGAAATATTCATAGATGACTTCTCTATCTATGGAGATTTATTTGACTCATGCCTAATACATATATGTCTGATGCTCCAATGTTGTGAATAATGACACCTAGGGTTGAACTGGAATAAATTTCATTTTATGGTGTAAGAAGGCATAGAGTCAAAAATGGAGGAACACAAGTAGATAAGGCAAAAATAGAAGTGATTGTCAAGCTTACTCCAACCATAGTGAAAGAAGTCAAATCCTTCTTAGGGCATGCAAGATTCTATAGAAGTCTCACAAGGATTTTTCAAAGATTTCCAACCTAATGAGAAATCTATTGCTCAAATATGTTGATTTCTTCTTTGATGAAGAATGCATGAGAAGTTTCAACGATCTGAAGGAAGTTCTCACTTGAGCATCAATTATTCAAGCACGAGACTGGTCACAACCATTTGAAATTATATGTGACGCCAATGATTATGTTGTAGGTGTTGTTTTTGGTCAACGCATAGACAAGAAACATCATGTTATCTATTACTCTTCCAAAAATTTTGATGAAGCCCAAAAAAATTATGGTACTATTGAGAAGAAATTCCTAGCAGCTGTGCAAAGTTTTGATGAATTCAGATCCTATCTTGTAGGCTCAAAAGTTATAGTTTATACTGATCACGCTATAATTTGATATCTGATGATGAAGGAGGATGCCAAAGCAACTTTGATCAGGTGGGTTCTCCTTCTATAAGAGTTTTATCTAGAGGTACAAGACAAGAAGGGTACCAAGAATGTTGTTTCCAATCACTTGATCGCCTTCACATTCATGATATAGATGCTATCCCCATTAATGACTCTCTACCTAATGACTGCTCATGAAAGCCTTCGAAGCCTTCTCTTGGTATGATGATTTTGTTAACTATCTTTTTGCATGTATTATTCATGTGAGGAAGAAATTCTTGCATGAAGTCAAACAATATTATTGGGGTAAGTTGTATGTTTTCAAACTTCATGTCGATGGCCTCTACTGATGTTCATTCCTAAAGAAGAAGGCCATTGATTCAAGAATAATGTCACCGAGGACCTGCTAGAGGCCATATGACTTCTAAGAATATTTCCTTGAAAGTATTACAATGTGGATTCTTTTGGGCAAAAATATCCAAATATGCTTATATTTTTGTGTTGTCTTGTGATACATGTCAAAGGCCTGGAAATATCACCAAGAGGGGCAAAATTCCCTTGAAACTTTGGTAAGAAGTTGAACTTTCATGTTCGGGGAATGGGCTACATGGGCCCATTCCTATCTTCATACAACTTCTTTTACATTAAAATATGTCTTAAAAATGGGTAGACACCAAACCCACCATGACAAGTATTTCAAAATATATTATTAAGATATTCAGGTGCATTATCTTTCCTTCTTTTGGAGTCTCTCACACTATCATATCTAATGGAGGTTGTCATTTTCTAGAACAACCCTTTGAAACACTTTTGAGGAAATACAATGTGTATCATAAAAGTAGCTTCTTCATATCACCCAAAAACTAGTAGGAAAGTGGAGGTATCAAATCGGCAACTCAAAACCATTCTGGAGAAAACTATCGATCATAATATGAAGGATTGGTTAACAAAATCAATGACACTCTCTAGACTTATAGAACAACTTTCAAGAGACCACTAGACACCACACCCTTCAGATTTGGAAGTCACGTCATTTCCCTATCAAGATAGAACATAAAGCTTGGTGGAAAATGAAGCAATTGAGTTTTGATTTGAAGAATGTTGGATAGAATAGAATGTTATAGTTAAAGACCTTGAGGTTCTTAAGATGACTGCATATGAAAATGTCGGGATTTGCAAAGGGGAAACAAAGCTATGGCACAATGGTCATCATATGAGGAAAGACATGCAAGTCAGAGATCTAGTTCTACTTTTCAACTCATTACTTAAACTTTTTCTATGTAAATTCTAATCATGCTTGTCTTGGCCATACATCATAAAACATAACTACCCACATGGTTATTTCTTCTTGTGGAGTGAGAAGTCTGGTGAGTTTTGTCATATAGACAATGCTTGAAGAGATACTTTACCATGGATGTAATGAATGCCAAACTACCTCTCATTCTCTCCAAACCTGCTTCTCCACCTAACAATTGAAATCAATGTATCTAGCCAACGACGTAAAACATAGGAGCTTGTCAAGAAGCAACCCAATCATTATATTAGTTCTCACTTTCAAATTGATTTTAGAAACCTTACCTATCTTCCATAAATAATGCAGCGTAAGGTGAAATCTTAAGTTCTGACAATTTCTTTTAACTATTTTAGATTAGGTAAAGACATTATATAGCCGACCTAGATTTAATTTTACATATGATATCATCATCCAACCTCCTTCCTCCTATTTAAAGAAACACCTTCAAAGGAACAATTCTTGAAACAATCCAATGGTTAAAAATTATGCAATGTGACATATCAATCCAAAAATTATGTTTCCTTGGAAAAGATGGTAAGTTTTGAACGAATTATGAGTGATCAAATACATTGTTCTTCCCACTAACTAGTGAAACAATTGCATATAATTACCACCTGTTCCTTCTATAAGTCATTATTTGAGCGTAGTGGGATAAGGAAAACAACATGGTGCACTTAATTGTAAATTAAGTTCCATGATGATTTGAACCCTCTTCTACGCTTCTTCAATCTTCTTAGCTTCCATCCACCAAAAAACAAAAAGCCATCAAATTATGCCAAATCCTAAATTAGGGGTGGCAAACCCCTCCTTTTTCTATCCTCTTCTTCCATAATCCTCTCTATTTAATAGGAAACTGCCACCAAAAATAAAATAAAAGATGCCAATGTGCATGAGAATAATGCTACAATATTTGTATTCATGCAAGTAAAATGAAATCCCAAGTCTAATTTAGGAGACATATGCTTCTTCCTTTTGTACCTTAGTTCACTTCGCTTTCTATATATGGGCACAAGAATGCCTCAAATTTTACCATTCTTTTTACTTACACTTTTTCGGATCAAATGCATACTTTTTGCTCTGAGGGTCTCTTTAAACTCTCATAAAACTCCTTGATATTCTTGATGTCAAGACAATGGCGAGGAAGTGGTTTTGGGAACAAAATAAAAACTGAAGATATAGAAATATGTTTTATGTGATCTCAGGAAGTTCAAAAGCTTGTCCATATATGGTGGTAAAGAAAGCAACATGATAGGAGGATGAGGCAATCACATGGGCTAAAGTATTAATTTGCTGATTGCTTTAGATTTTTTGTTACTTGAAATTGAGCAACGTTTAAGTTCAGTGTAGTTTATTGAATGCATATTCATCCTAGTTTTAATGCCTATTTTATACCAATTTTAACTCAGGTATCTTAGTTTTCTCTTGGAATAGCTTCATTTGATTTTTTTTAGATTTTAAATTATCTTGTTATAATTTTGATACTTTTCTCAACTCTCCTTGTGGATTTGGATTCTTATCTATTAATACCAGTCGAACCAGTACAACCTAGGGATCCTGCTATCCTTCAACGGGTGGAATTCAAGAGGAGGCCACCTCTCATGAGGTGCGGGGTAGCATGCCAGCTTGAAATGGATTTTAGGGAACTTTTAGAAGGCAAACCGATCATGATTCTTTGTTTCCAAGGCAAAAATCAACCTGTTGATTGACCTACCAATTGACCTTAAAAAATGACCATCTATTGAGCAGCAATGGTCAACCCGATGGAACAATCAAGAACCATTAACCTCCAAGTCTACAGAACTATGCAAGCATTATTTAAGCACCAAACCAATTGACATTCCATATTTTGACATCCCAGGTCAATAGTTAGGGCTTGACTTCCATTCAATCGACTTGTGTTTATCGACCTTTAGCTCGAGCAATAATCAATTGACCATTCACCTATTGACTTCACCCACATTCATTTACTTCTAAGCAATGATATTGACTATCCACATGACCTAAATTTGGCTACTAACTCTTGGGTAAGGAGTCATGTAATACCCATCATCAATCACAAAGGATGTCTCTCAAACGCACACTAGTCAAGTCACTCTTGTTTCTCCATTAGAGGACAAGTTTTTGACCTACTATTGACGAAGAGATCGACCTCTCTAGGGAGGGCTATCGACCTCTTAAGGTTCTTGAGAAAACAACCTACCTACTTTCTAAGAGCAATTGACCTCCTAACCAAAGGAACAATCAACCTCCAGTAGTTCAGTGATGATCAACCTTTAGAAACTCAGCAACTATCAACCCCCAAGTGCTCCATCTCTCAGTGAATCGACCTTGGTGATCGACCTACGCAATCCAAGACATATAGACCTATAGATCAATCGAACTCTTGTCCAAGTTGCTATTCATACACCTTTGTCAATCGGAAATGACCAACCTTCAACCCAACAGGTTGATCAACCTCCTTCAATCAATCAGACCAGATGTTGCCTACCTATACTGATGTCTAAGATTGCCACCTCTACTTCAGTTAGTTGTACAAATCTCACTATGAGGAGCGAGTTTTCCTTTCACTAGGGTGCTGGGACAAACCCTTCTACCCATTTCTTGTAATTTCATTCTTATTCTAATTCTTATCTGAACTCATATTATTCAGTGCTAATCATTTAATGCATGTTTTGCATATTGATCACCTGATCTATGTGATTTATTATAATCTTAGGCTATGAGAACTTTGATGTTTAAGATTCACATATTAGTTAGCTTTGGTCGATGCCCTGATGAGAACATCCCACAGGAAGTCTCTAGAGTAACATATGTATGATATGTAGGTATTTTACACATCGAGCTATGATGATATATTCTCATGGAAGTTTCTAATTCCTAAATGGGAAACTTGCATAGCTCCAATTATCTCTGCATACAAGTTTGGATTTGAATGAATGCACGGATTCAAATAGTGACATGAAACTTGATTCCACTCTAGTGTTTTCCATCATTATTCTAGACCCAAATTAATTCTGATCTTTTACTTTTCTTGAAATTAGATTAACTCAATCCAATAAAAATGTTGTTTCTAAACCCGACCTTGTCACGGTCGTGATACCTACCATGGAGGTGGTCGAGAAACCTTGCATTGCGGTCGTGACACCTTCCATGGATCTGGTCGTGACACCTGCCATGTTACATGGTCGTAACACATACATTACACCATGAGATAGTACACACATACACATATGATGACTCAATTAGGATTTAGTGCTATGCTCATGATGTAAACCCTAATCGGCTAAGTGGGTGAACCCTAACCAGAATCATGGGGTATGTTGTACTTGTTGAATGTGTAGAGATATATATCATGTGATTATATGCTTCCTCATTCCTACTTGTATGCATCTAACATTGTAGGTTGATTTAATATCATGGCTAAGTGAATGTTATGGTAGCTTATATGTGATACATGGAGATGGTCATGCACATTATACTTGTTGAGGCATGATATTATGTTGACATACATGAATGATGTGTTTGGGTCCTATGACCTGGTGATGTCTTAATGCCTATTGTAAGGTGGTAACCTCCAATGATGTGATTGGGGGATTGAATCCCATAGTTAGGTGATATTGATGATGGCCTTTTGAGTAGAAATGTTACAAGTATCATGTGATTATGTGACTAGTTCACATCTTATACATTTTATATCTTCTGGAGTGCACTATTTCCCTTATTTTGTAGAGTTTGTTTTGGCTTTATATGTTGTAACTTGATTGATGCTAAAAGATACCCAATTGGCTTAATTAATCACGTGAAACCCTAATAATGTAGGTGACATGTGCCATAGATCCTTTCCAATGTCAAGTTTAATTGTTGGAAATGAGTATAACTCAGAGTGCATATTCTTAATATGCAGGGGCGCAATTCGAGTACCTCCTTGTGTCCACAATTATAGGATGTGTGAGACAGCCATGCATGATCTGATCTCCTTGTGATATCGATGGCCATGAGTGAGACAATCCTTCTTTTTAGAACATCTATGTGTGAGCCTATTCTTCTAGCGCTCGTACATGTACCAAGGTGGGATACGTGTTATATATGTGGATGGCCATGCGTGAGCCAATCCATGAGCTTGACTATATGTCTTTGTTGTAGTTTATTAATAGGTCTCTGCAGTGTTTTGTCTTGTGTTGACCAAGAGGTGTGGGGAGGTCATGGATTTTGGATCTTTCATTGACCTTGTATAGCATCGATTTCGACTTAGCAGTGGTCAGTTGGATTTTGGTGTTACGACTCAAATCCTCAGGGCAATAATAATAAAAGATGTAACACAGTCGAGTAGTGCATCTTGACTAGGGTCAAATAGAAATAACATTGGTTGAGCCCTTTGCCTTATCGTTTTACTGATTTATTGAATTATAAGACGGTAAGAGAAGTCAACTATTACACATGTTCTTCATATTCCTTCTTAGAATATAAATTGTTCTACTTCTCAGTGGTAGCTTCCTAGTCTTGCTTAATCTATTTTATCTATTGATTACATATCATTTAGTTGAATCTGCTCAACTTGCTTAGTATGATATCTTACTTTGTAATCTATGCTTTTAATAGACGTTAGTGGAGAGTTATATCTCTCTTTGGGACGTTTGGTCTCACCCCATGGGTTTCCACATATTTTAGGTGGTCAAGCACGAGGGAGTAGAGATCATGTTGTTGGTGCTGAGCAGTAAGAGGACCAATAGTTGTTGAAAGGTTGGACATGTTGCTTGTGTATAGAAGTAGAGTACTATGTGTCATCCTATTACACTCGGGTCCTTGGGGAGGTTTTTTTTATGTATCATTATGAAGTTTTGGCTTCATTCCCATTGTTGTATAGAGATGGCATATATGTATATGAACAGGTTATCATGTGTAACAATATATGTCTAGAGAGACAGTGAACAATATCTTGTATAATGTTTTGGGTAGTTGATATGCAATACAAGTGGCCTTTGTGGACTCATGTGCAATATGTTGCAACTCTTATGGTTATATGAAATCAGTTTTAATTTCCTGTGTTTTATGGTAACCTAGATGTTTAGTTTTAATTCTGTAGTTTAGTTTTGAGTAATCTTGTTTGTGGCACGTTGGGGCGTCACAATCCATGTCACTAAGATGCACCTTCTTTTTGGGAAACTAACACTAAGAAATCTACAGTTTAGCATGCTCAACCCAGAGTTTTACTAGGATGGGTAATTTGTGAGAAGTTGATACCGGGTTATGCATGAGTGAGGACAAAGTGCACAACTAAAGCTAGTGGTAGTTTGTGGGGTTAGATGTCATTCTTGAAACTCTACTAGAGCCTAAAGTAGTGGGCCCAACCGTTACATACAATATCAGAGCCAATTCCCCTTCACTAGGTGGAGCCAATGGGCTTGTGGTACATCAATATTTGATTCATGTGGTCTAGGCATGTTGGAAAGGTTTATCTATGGTAATGGATCCACCCTTGTATTGGTAGCCATGATCAGGAGATGGATGTAGATGGGCCATTCTGGGTCTGCACTGAAATGGAAAAAGATTCTGAGGCCATATAGTTGATCATTGATGAGGACGTCAATAGCCTAGGTGGGGGAGATAGAAAATTTATAGTTGAAATAAAATAAATTCTTGAAAGAATGATTTTTAATGGAGTAGAAATGTTTTTGTTTGATAATGGTTATCTTAAAAAAAATATTTGAAATTTTAGTAGGAAATAGTTTTAACTAAAGGGAAGTAAGATATAGATATATTTTAGAAGGATATATTTTTTTGGGAAAATTAAGATTTATTGGTAGAAACATCTTGGAGTCAAACAAGTTTTCCAAGAGAAGGAGAATATTGCAAACGTATTTCTTTTCATAAATGTCAAAATAATTAATGGAGAGATAACTTTCTTGAATAAAGTTTGACCACCATCATTTACCATGCTTTTCCATGGGGACAAAAACATGCCACATTCCCCATAGAAAATTTCCCCTTCCACATCACCATACTAACAAAGTATTATTTTTGTATTTACCTTCCATTTCCCTACCCATGATTCACCATGTACAAAATACAACCATAGAGCTTAAGATTAAGTTATTGATGTTCCATTGATTAAAGTATTAACTTGATAAGAATGATTATCTGACTTGGTAAATCCATGATCTATCTTTAAACAAATAATATCACATCTTTGTTATAATATGAGAATGTTATTTCAAAGCTTTACATCCAAATTTTGTGATAGTTGGAATTACTTACAATTATATAAGAAATTTTTGAGAAAATCATGGAATTTTTATTAATGTCTCCCTTCACTTGCTATGTCAGTGATCCAATGGAAGAGGGTCGACCAATCTAAGCCCTTGGATATGGCACCCACAAATGAAAGCCCAATCCAAGGGCCAATGAGTTGTCTTCAATCTCCCACAATCAGTAGGAGGTGATGGATGCAATAATCTAGCAGTTACCACACCCTCACACCTCACCAAAAAATTCCAAGAGAAAAAAAATTCCACCTCTTGTTATTTGACTTTGTTTAACCCAAGTTTGAAGACCTCTCATACATGTGGGTGGTTGTTTCAAACATTCCTCCTCTCCACTATCTTTCCAACCATTGATCGAGCCCTAGTTTTGGGTCTTCAACTCGTGTCATCTTGCTAATTTTTCACATCAAGATGTTCATAAATGCATGATATTCCCCAATAATGGCTGTTATTTTTTAAATGCACTTATGGATTTTTTTGTGCACTTTTAAGGTACTTTGGAGGATATTTTATGAAAGGGGAATAGGGATATGATTTGAAGAATTCACCAAATATGGAGGAGCCTTAGAAGTCATTGAATTCAAATCCATCCAACAGATCAATTAAGTAAAGAGCCCCATAATTGATCAAGTTTCAGAGTTGAAGTGTAGTTGACCTTGAGAACTGTCGTTCTACCCTTAGAATGACCATGGACAAGAAAGAAAAGCAAACCCCAAGTCCATACTTTATTTTTTTCTAAGACATCCCCCATTCAACATGGTCGTTCTCACTAGAACGGATGTGACAAAAGTGTCTCAGATGACCATTTGCCCCAAAAAAAATCAAAATTTGTTCAAAAAATTAGCATGTCATTGTACCCACACATAGAATGACTATTCTATCACTAGAACGGCCATTCTGATTGCCTGTAGAACCATCATCAAGTTTACCATGTTCTGGACCCATTTGACCCCCACAGTCATTCCTAATTATTGTGGTCATTCCACCTGCACATCACCATGGTTGTGGTGGGGGTAGAACAGCCAATCTGGTCTCCAACCCTATTTCTTCCCTATAACAAACTTGTTAAACTATCCCCACTCAACCCTAGCCCACCTATACCCCTATATAATACTTAGTGGTGGTTGGGTTTGAGGATTATCTCCCATTAGCATTGCAGTCCTCAACCTACTCCCATCTACCACATTCTCTTCCATTTTCTTCTAATTTCCACCCCAAAACACTAGTTTTCTAGGGGTTTTGTCATTCAACTTCCACTTTCCATACCATTCCATCTTGGAGGAGGGAGGAGGACGTCCTTTTTGTTTATAGAGAAGGAATCATATATATAGAGCTCCATGGATTCTCTTCCCCTTATCTTATCCATTTTTGCATTTTCCTACGTCATGAATAGCTAAGCCCCCTTTATGGATTATTTGGGGGGGGGAATGTGACTTTAATTCCATGTTGGGAAAATATTATTGTAAACACTATAATTTTTTTTGAAATGCTATCTTATTGCTTGTCTCTCATTGCCTATATCTTGCTATGGTGATTGATGTTTGAAACCACCTAAATATATGGATAATGATGTACATGTGGTAATTTGAGGAAGAGCACCATAGTCCAAATTGTGGATCCTTATATACAACATTTCTTCCCAATATCCCTCTACTCTTCTATCTCTAGGTGTGAAATATAAGTAGCTAGCAATGCCTCACATGGTTTAATATAAGGTAATTCATCAACTTCCCACTTTTTTGTTTGGATTAAGAATCACATTTACCCTCATATGGCCCACTTTCCCCAATTAATGTCATGAAACCCTAGTTTCTTAGTTAGTTAATTCCCTTGCTCATGTTAGATAACCCTGTCTAGAGTAATTATCTCTTTACATTAGTTACTTGTGTTGTTTACTAGTCAAATTCTAGTTGAGTCCATTGCTTGCCTTTCTAGTGTAATTGGTACACTGGTGTAGTTAGTTGTTCTCTTTCTTGCCTTGGTCATCTAGTTGTTTAAATCAATTGCAAATTAGAATTTTCCTTGATATTGTATTTTTAATTTCTCGTGTTTTGTTGTTTGCCTTATTACAGTTGGCACTCCTTCTTATTAATTACTTTTAGTTTTGTAGTGTTAACCTAGGTTGATTCTTGCCCCTATATCTTGTTTCTCAACGTTAGGCTAACGCAAACCCAAGAATAAACAATTGAAGCATTGTGAGTAAGTTATTAAAAAATATTCAAAGTTTTATATATCTTTGGACGTTGGGAGTTCAAAAGCCTAGTGGTCCTAAGATAATCACATTTTACCATTTAATTGTCGTAACATGGATTGGGGTGTAGTTTTAAATCACAACTTTTTAAACAAGTTTTGTGTTGTTTAGGGTTTTCGGTATATGTATTTAGATATTATCATTTATTCTATTTAAACCCTACACTCCACATTAGGAACCTAGTTAAACAAGCCTATATCTAGTGCCCCATATGTCCTTGTGGATCAATTATGACTTACATCATTCCAAATAGTACATGCTGAGTTGTGCACTTGAGGATATATTATCAATAGTGTTTATAAATTGGGCATTATGTATTTGTAGCTGGTTGTGTCATTGATGTGGAAAATATTACACTAACATATTCACTAGGAATAGAATTCCTAGTTTTTACCAAAACAAATGTGATCCATAAATGGATGAGTCTTATCATAGTATAGTTTAGGATCAAATCCCAAGAGAAAACCTTTTTGAGAACCTTGGTAGTTTGTATCCAGTTGAACTAAGACTACTCGACCGCAACATATCATGGTCTCAACCATCTACAAACATATTTCGACCATCCTAGGGTTTCGACCCAAAACAAATCGGGTGCATGGTCATGACTGAAACAACAACAATTGGTCATGACTAAAACCAAAACAACTATCTCGACCACATCAAAACCAAAACAGATCGTGAGTGCAACACATTAAAGTGTCTCAACCTAAAGCATCACATAAGTGTTTTGACTAAAACCACACATGGGTGCTCGACCCCATGTCACACATGGGTGTCTCAACCTCAAAACAAAAAGACCCACATATTTCACAACTGTAACAAATCAAACAGAAAGAGACCCAATGTCCTTAGGATCAAAAGTCAAGGGCTCAAGATCATCAAACCCTAAACCAACACCATAAGCATCATCAAGCAAGACCACTTACGAGATAAAAAACCAAACTACAACATATGTGAGAAAAACACCAAAACTCTAAAGGAGACATGATGGTTGATCATAAAACATGGTGACAAAACCAAATCTCAAGATGCATGCAAGATCACCCTCTCATGATCCCTTTAACATGCTCATAGAAACTAGGGTTTTAGAAAGAGAGTTATCTTCATGAGAAAACTACAAAGTCGTAAACCCTAGATTATAAGATTATCATCTACCATCTTAGCATCATCTTTAGATATGGAAACAAGAACATGCAAGCATAAAAGTAAGGTGCTAATGATAGAAGGGGGTAGGGAGTTATATAACCCACCTGATTTCGAAGAGAAATCAAGCTCCAAGCTCAAGCTCCAAAGAGGAGGAAGGAAGCTCCAACAAGATCACCACTTTGGCCATAAGGTCACATCTATAAAGAAGAACACCTTGGTCAAAAGGTAGCTCAAGAAAACATCAAGGAGACCCTAGGCTGAACCAAAGAAGAAAGGGGGAAAAGAGAAGAAAACGTCCTCCCACTAGTTACCACCATGGATATTCCATAGTCTATGGCCTTTGTGAAGAGGAGTTTCTCTCAAGGTGACCACTAGGGTAGAACCCTAGTCTACGTCCAAGGGAAGAGGAAGAAGAAGATGGAGGTTCCAAAGGAAAACACGATCAAGATGGTAAATCTACTTACCAAGGGTAGAAACCACCACAAGAAGGAAGATCTAGCTCCAAGGCACCACATGCAAGGATGATCCACCTCCAAAGCACCAAGAACAACACCTTCTTTGATCCACCAAGATCCAATGATGAGAACAAGGGAAGGGAGAAGAAGGATGGCTGAAAAAGATCACTTGGATGGAGAGAAAAGGGGTTATATACCCAAATGAGGAGGGTGGTAAGGTATAGATGATGTGTCCACACCAAAAGGTGCCAAAGTGACACTTGTCCACCCAAGAAACCAGCATGCAACCACTTAAAACATGCATGAACAAGATGGTGATATAACCTATGTTGGGTCTCGACCTCTCAAGGTCACCCACATATAGGTTGTGGTAGAGACAAACCAAGGGAGGTCGAAACAAGCACAAAGCAACTTGTCTCGGTCGAGACAAAAGGAACCACCAATCCTAGGTTGAGACAAACCTCAAGGAGACCACTGTCTCGACCCAAGACACACCATAGACCATTACGGTTGAGACAAATGCAACAAAGGGAAGTGTCTCGGTCGAGACACACTAAAACACCCACTAGGTCGCGACATAGGTCGCTTCAACCACCAAGGTACTCATGGCCGAGACATTGGAAACCCTAAAAACCCTAATCACCCTTAAGGGTGTCACCACTCATCGAAAGCTCAAACAAGGTGCCCCTATGAATCTTTCTCTCTCTTAAGATGCCAAATCACTAAGGGAACACTCTACATGTTACAAATTGCAAGATAACCCCTCAACTTGGGTAAATTCCAAATTGGTCCAAAACAAGCAAACATAGCTCAAACAACATCTAAACAGGACAAAATTTAAACATAAGCATGTCACATGATAACAAAACATCTCAAAGGATAAGAGAAAATTTCTAAACATCACTATTAAGCAAAGCAATCATACCCAAGCACTAAGCTAGGTTAGGGGCCTTACATGGATAGTCCAATCATTCATTTTACGACCATTTTATATGAGGCCTCAAATCATGGGATATTATAGAATTGGTTGATGGCACTATATGAGCCACCAGTAGTACCGTCAACAAATTTATGTCCTGGATATTCACAGCTGATGAAAGTGCTTCTTTGGAGAAACTTAATTAATTGTAAGTGGAATATTGATTCATTCTAGTTAATCTATTATATGTTTAATCAATACTAGTCATACAATCATTATAAGTGATTACAATATGATCTAAGGAGATAAATTGTGTAATCTTTGATCTTTATCTTTTTGCATGTATAACTTGATTTCTCCACATTAGGGTTCTCAAGTTGATTTTTAGACACTTGGAGTGTGTCTATCTAAAATCACTAAAGTAGTAACATTATCCACAATCATTTGAATGGTTTAGTCATCATCAAAACTAGGGATTAGTCAAATCAAACCTTGGGTCAACACATTCAACCATGCCCTTCATACTATCTTAATAGGTGGACCTATGTCAATTTATGTTCTTGAATCATTTTTTTTGTTTTTGGTTGTTTGTTAGGTTTGTGCACTGATCTAACTAAATTTTTAGGTGCACCTATATAAGCTTCCTAAAATGGGGTTTTTTTAATTCTAGATCTTTGTTGTTGTTTCACTCCTTCCCAAACTATTACATGTCAGTCATTTTCCCAAGTAAGAAGTTTGTCTTGGAAATTTTAGGTCAAATGTACCCCATTACTCGATTGTACTATGTGATTATGTGTTGCATGAATATGTTTTCTATTTCTTATTATTTATATTTTCTTATGGTCACCATCCAGGTTCTGTGTTTCTAGATTAAACACCGACTTGGTATTTTTTATCTCATCCATATGTGGTCCTATTACTAGTCAGTTATAATACTTTATTATGTCCATATCAAATGATGTTGTTTCTTTCAATTCTATCATGTTTAATGTTCTAGCTCCAAGAAATCTAGTATTGGGTTTGAGTACATGATAACACACAATGTTGTTTGGTTGTGTTATGTGATTTTTTGTGGCCTTGTATATTAACATTATTTATCTTTTCTATGATGCCAATCCTTTATGAGTGATTTTGGGATACATACCACCTTTTTTCTTATGTTTTAGCATCCCATGATTTGAGACCTCGAATAAAATGATCTTAAAAGGAATGATTGGACTACCCATATCATCAAGGTACACCTTATGTTTAGGGATTTCATCACTAAGAACTCTGCAGTTAAGCATGATCATCATAGAGTAGTACTAGGATAAGTGACCACTCAAGAAGTTGATCCCATGCTATGCATTAGTGAGGACAAAGTGTTCATCTGATACTAGTGGTGTTCTATGGGGCCATTCATCGTGTGTAAAGGTATACTCGAGCCTTGGCCCTTGGGAAATGGGCCCAAGCGTTACAAAATTCTAGAGTGGTAAAAAATTTCATTCTATGAACAAAAAGTTCATGTCCAGGTTTCTCCATCAGCCGAGATAGCTTGTTCATTGGTTGAGATATATCAGTCATCAGTTAATATATCTTGCTCACTATAGGAGATACTAGGTAGTTCTACAAAGTGCAAAGGTATACATTAGAGAGGGGCCAAAAAGTAAAAATAGTTCTAATGGACACCTCCAGTGACAACTATAATATATTGTAGATGATTCTAATGGATAGGAGGCATCCTTAACTGTAAATAGGACCCAAATTCCCCTATACTATAGTTGAGATAAAACGCCCCAAAGAACTCCATCCACACTCATGAGCTTAATTACCCAATCCATCCATTAGGATGAGTTGGAAATATGTAACAACACTAGTCTTGCATGTATATATTGTGAGGATCTCATTCCTATACCTACTGGTTTTTCTTTATCTCATGAGGATGAAGATTCTCTCTCTTATCTAAGAGAGGAAAAGAAGAAGGGCAAGCGGCCCTTTGTGACAATATTTAACTTGATGATTGTGAAGTTAAAGGAAGAAGATCCAAGTCAAGAGTGGGTAAGTCCTTGAAGAGTGAAGGCTCGTTGCAAGATTAAGTAAGTCCACGGTCATGGCAAAAGATGCATTTCAAGAGTGGATAAACCTTCAGTAAGGCTAAAGGCTCTTAGTCAAGGATAGGTAATTCCTTTGTAAGGTTGTTGCTCCCTTGGCTTAAAGGGGGAGCTAGTTATCCCTTGATCTAGAAAAGGGTGGTCTTATGTAGTAACTCTTATAATGGAATATAAGGGGTGATACATGGTTGACAATACTAGATATTGACTCCTCTAGGAAGTGGAGCTACGTCCCTAAGAGATGAAACCACACTACATACTTGTGCATATTTGTGGTTTATTCAATCCCTCTCTCCCTTACTTTTTATACTTGCATTATTATTGGAAAATATTTGAAGGTCTAGGAAATTTTGTTTTAAGTGGTTTTAGCTCAAATGTCCCAGGTTTGTCATCATGTGTGTTCATCATAATCAACTTGCACTAGAATGGGATACAAAATAGTAATGGTAGATGACAAACTATAGTAATGAGAATGTGTCAAACAAAGATAAAAATCAAACTAGTTTTAATAAAATGATTATCCCCTAATTCTTTTTCTCAAAACTTTTTAAAACTTTTGACTCATCTTGAACAAAAACCAAAAGCA
This sequence comes from Alisma plantago-aquatica, assembly GCA_963693085.1. NCBI lineage: Eukaryota > Viridiplantae > Streptophyta > Magnoliopsida > Alismatales > Alismataceae > Alisma > Alisma plantago-aquatica. The sequence continues at coordinate 1,194,257,407 of OY856409.1, forward strand.
GACAAGGGAAACAAATTGGTGTCAGAGAACTAAAAATTAGGGGCAAGTATTGACCTCAGATTACCTCTAAATTCCAAGGACATGCCTCGTACTTGGGGGAAATAGTTCACGCATGTAGTATATTTTATATGGAGTGAAACAAAAACAAGGATTAACATTTGTCTCAAGAACTATACAAGTTGGACTATACTCAGATGGATGCCTACTATAAACAACTCCATGAGTTAACTCTATGATAGGAAAACAATGGGAAATAATGTCTCACTTATGAATGGAAAACCATAGCATCTATTGGAATTTGAGCCTTAGGTGGAACACATACTTATTGTGGGGATTATTAGCAAACAATTAGAGGCAAGCTCAACATATATGGGTTCAGAACCACTTAATAGTATTGGTTGAAGGTGACTTGTGCAGAAGAAAAATCTCCACAATAACTACATGCCAAGTGACACAAAAATATCTCAAAGGACAAAAAATGTGACAACTGATACTTGATGGCATGAGCCAATACAACGTTGATAAACTAAAGGCATTGTTGAATGTATTGGTTCACTCATCATATGAACAACAAACTGAGAATTTGAAAAACACAAACAAAACCACATAAATTAATTGACAATAATGACTTAATGGTCATGTAATATGAAGAAACTAAAGTCCTTCATTAAGTAGGCAAATAACTGTGCACATACATTTATAGGAAAAATAATGTGATTGTATATAAAAGAAATACATGTAAAAGGAAAATTTTCAAGGAAAAACAAAATGACATAGACCATGTCAATAACAGGAAAAATACCAAGTACTCAAACCCAACATAAATTCTTTTGGGGCTAGCACATGAATATGAATGTCATGAAAAACCTATGATATCGACACAATGATACTATAAATTTGGTTTTAATTTTTGTACCTTACATGTATCGAGGCAGATTGAAGAAATGCACTTAAAGATGTAGGCAAAGCAATACTCTACAAATAATACAAGGACAACAAAATCAGATTGAGTAGGGATAATTAGTAACAATTATATGCATGTGGTAGACAAAATAGGTTGGCTGTTGTATATCTTGTTTGTAGGATAAATAAAAGTTTGAGAATAGTCAGTCGGTGACAAGAGCCAATACAATCCATAAAAAACAATAACAAAAATTGATGCATGATCAAATGTTAATAGATGACCATCTAACAAGAGACTGAGACACAAATCCTAAAGTAATTTACACACAACTAAAAAGGTTGCAAGATGGTAGTTAATTTGATGAGATCCAATCTACAAACATCTCAATTCTCAAACACCAACATTAAAGTAGACAAGATCCCTAAGTTGACAATCATCTACGATCAAATCACTTAAAACCCCATACTTTAACCATATCAGATTCCTAAGGTTGCAACTATTTATGAGAGGGTCACTTCATAGAGTTTGAATCTCATTCACATATAGTGTGATGAGATGCCAATTGCATGTTCCAATCGAATTCAATATAACCATAATAACATTCTAGGATCACGGAGAATTTTTTAGAGCCCTACTAAGAACATATCAAAGACCAGCCTTTTAAGAAGAGACCAAACTACCAAGGTGACCCTATCATCAATGGTTAAAATTCTTTGCAATACCATTTCTAGTAATATGATATTGAAAAACAACGATGATTGATCAAAGGGTAACCTCACAGAATTTAAACCTCTTATTGAGGCTCGTGTGACAAAATGTCCATTGCATGTTCCAACTGAATTCAACATGATGCTCAAAACATTCTATGAAGGAATTAAATATAGTTGGATCCCTACAATGAACATTTTAAAACAAACCTTTGAAGTAGGTTCCAAGCTCCTAATATTATCCTATATTCAACGATCAAGTTCTTTGCAATCCCATATTTATCAGCCTAAGATTGAAAAGACTATTGGTGACATGGTAACCTCACAAAATTTGAATATCATTAGAGGCTAGTGTGAAGAAATGTTCATTGCATGTTGCACTTGAATTCTTTGATGGTAGTAAATTTAGTTGGAGGCCTACTATGAACATCTCATGCACCAATTTTGAACCAGACTCTAAGCTCCATGAGGTTACGTTGTCATCATTATTCAAATTATTTATAGTATAAAGTTTATCTATATGGCATTGCAAAGATAAAAACTGCTAATGAGAGGGTAAATCACAAAGTTGGATATATTTTATATGCTAGTGTGACTAAATGTCCACTGCATGTTCAACTGAATCAAGCACAACCTTAATAAGGAAGGTCATCAATTTAATTGGAGCTTTACTATAAACATCTCAAACACCAATCATTGAAGTAGAGTCCAAGGGCTCCCAAGGTTACGTTGTATTGGTGGTCAAATTTTTTAGATCTCATAGTAATCAAATTGAGATTGCAAATACGACAACTAGACATGAGAGGGTAATTCATAGAATTTGGATGTATTTATAGGCTAGTGTGACAAAATGTTCATTGTAATTTCCAACTAAATTTAACTGAATAGAAATAAGAAACAATTTAGTGAAACTAGAAAGGCTTGGTTGCATATAGGGTCACTCATCATGGGTACCTCATTATAGGAAAACATTGGATAGATGACTAACTTGGGTCACTCATTATGAGTCATAATATACACACAAAAAGGTGAATATTTGGGGAAGTGAGCATGTACCCCAATACAAGATTTCAATTTTTGGGACTAGCACATGAATTTAAACAACATAAATAGCATATGATATGAATAGAGTTATATCATATAGATAACTTCTGTATTGGACCTGGAATTTATCAAGAAATACTTGTGAAATGTATCTCATAATGTAGTTAATGTAGCAATTCTAGAAATATTACATGGAACCCAATCTTACAAGGGATATAAAAACTATCATATTAGATGCGACACTGACAAAGAAAAACAACATTACATAAACAATGTTACAATCACGGGTCATTGATCATGTGCTCCAGCCCAAAATAAGGATTTTTTGGGGTCACACATGAATGTGGATGAATAAACAACAAACCAAATGAGTTTAGATGCATGAATGTCATTATTCACATAGAATGAGTAGAAAAATGACTCGCACAAGTGTAAACTAAATCAACCATAGTGAATCATATGTAAGTATATATAAAAAACAAAATCAAGGAACTATCAATTTTGAGTCAATGTTCATGTACTCAGCCCCAAATTTGGGGCAGCACATGAATGATAATGCATGAGAAAAAGATCACATTGAACAAGCTAGAATAGATTGGTATCTTGTATGTTGGACCTTAAATTTATAAGGACATGACTTATCATTTGAGGAAATATCAACCATTAAGTAGGCTAACATTATTATCCACATACATGAGTATGAAAACAAATATAACATGTGGAAACTAAATTTTCTAGAATGAATAATATATGAGGACACAAAATAAGTAAAGAAAAAGGAATTTTAATCTTGGGTCTCTATTTATGTACTCAAACCAAAAGTTAGAGTTTTTGGGGGTAGCACATGAATGCATGAACAAAAAATCATGTTGACCGAATCAAAATATAATTATATCTCTTAGGATGGACCTAAGATCTATTAGGGCATCCCTCTCACTAAGGAAATATCAACAATTAGATAAGGAAAATTATTATCCTCATACATGAGTAGGAAAATGACTCCCACATGTGGAAACTAAATTAACCATATTAAATCATATATATAAGGATATAGAAAAAAAAAGTAAGGAGTTATAAATCTTGGGTCACTCTTCATGTAATCAACCCAAAAATTGGGGTTTTTGGGACCAACATATGAATGTAAATGCATGAACACATTATCATATTGATTAAAATCATAGTATATAGGTATCTCTTACTATGGTCTTCAAATTTATAAGGGCATGCCTCCTAATTGAGAAAATATTAAACATTATGTAGTACTACATCATATCAACATAAATGAGTAGGAAAAAGGACCCCTAGTCCAGAAACTAATTTAATCACAATGTATCACATATAATAACATAGAAAAGACGAAATAAGAAAAATCAATTTTGGGTCACTATTCATGTACTCAACCCCTAAATTAGGATTTTGGAGGTAACATAGAATGTAAATGCATGAATAAAAAACATATTGACCAAATCAGACTAGATAGGTATCTGTTATGATGCAACTCAGATTTATAAAGATTCACCTCCTACATGAGTAAATAACAAGAAATATGTAGGACAACTTTTTATTCAACATTGTTGATACTAAATCCACCACAATGAATCATATAATGACATAGAGAGAGAACAAAAAAAGGAATTATGACTATTGTGCACTCTTCATGTATTAAAACCCCAAAATTTGGGTTTTTGACAACATATGAATGTGAATGCATGAAACCAACATCATATATACAATATCAAACTAGATAGGTATTTGTCATGATGGAACTCAAATTTATCAGGACATGCCTCCTTCTTGATAAACTATCAAGCATTATGTAAACTACATTTTTATCAACATAAATGAGTAGGAAAATAACTCACAGATGAGGAAAGTAAATCAACCACAACAAATCACATATAATATCATACAAAAAAGGAATTATCAATCTCTGACCACACTTCATGTGCACAACCCCAAAATTATGATTTGGGGGAAGCACATGAATGTTAATACATGATAAAATATCATAAGACCAAATAATACCACATAGGTATCTCTTATGATGGACCTAAGTTTTATAAGAACATGCCTCCTACATGAGTAAATATGAAGCATTATGTAGGACTACATTATTATCTACATAAATGAGTAGGAAAAATGTTCCCATTTTCCACAATAAATCACATATATTGACACAGAAAAATAAAAATAAGAAATTATTAATCTTGGTCCTCTCCATGTATACATCCTGATAACATCCAATTTTGTGGATGTTACATGCCTAATATATCTTCATTTCCAATTAACATTCTAATCTTTATATTTATAAATCTCACTTTCACTAGCATTTCATGAATATTTCCCTCTCTACCTATATTTTCAATATTTTATAGGAAAAAAGCTAAAACTACCATGACCATCATTCACTACCTGATAACACTATGGATAGGCCAAGCTAGCACCAACAAGGGTCATGTTGGAGAACCATCTGTTACTCACCAATGGAATTCCCTTCAGCTACTCCGCACTGATAGAAATGGATATGTAGGAAAGTTGCCAATTGGCCATTGAAGATGACACTCAGTCCCACCTTCGTTCACTACACAATGATCAAGAAGCTCTCAACTAGTTGTTATGCTCGACCAGAGCCCAAAAAAATGCATAGTCCCATGGTCAAGAAAATTAGAATGGACCAACGACCAGGTAGAATCCCAGTGATAGACCTACCCATTAGCTCACATGCACCCAAGCCCAACAACCGGTCACAACCATAGACCAACAAGGACAAAGGCTACACAATAACTTGGTGAAATACTCACGTAAATGCCCATTAATATTGTTAGTTAAACACATACCCCAAGGCATGTGTTCTGAGGTTTGAGGTGCAAATAAAGTGTTATGCACCTAGATGACTTGAGTACATAGGCATAACCTATAAACAGAGGCTCAAGGACTCCATTGAAGATAGCTTCATCTACCCCATGAACTGTTGTTGTTTTCTACTCCCAACACCAATCATCAGAGATTAAGGAAGAGAGTCAAGAAGCTTTCTTTGACACCTTTTCTCCTTAATTCTTGGAGGACCATATTCGAGAGAAGGACTGTTAGACATTGCCACCATCACCGTCATGACATAGTGAAGAAGGAGGTCACCATCAACCACCAGTACCCTTGTGGCTATTTTTTGTTGTATTTGTTTCCTTATTCACTATCTTGTTCATCTCCCTCCATCCATACATCTTGCTATGAATTTGCTCATTTTTAAATATGTATGGTCTCTCATTTTCATGAGTGGATGAACTGTTTTCTTAGGTTGGGAGTAGTCATTAAGGCTTTTCCAAAATGTAAATGCTAATATCCATTAATTAGATACTCTTGGCTACATTTATCTCTATACTCTTTCTCTTTAATGCTTCACTTGATTGATTAGCTACCATTTTGTGTTGTTTGATTTCTATTGCTTAGAAAGAATAATATAAGTCTATATTTTTAGTTATGGAGTAGTATGAATGCATGTGAATGTTGGGATATAAAGCTAATAAACATAAGGTTGTGTTTCTAGTGTATATGTGCCATCTCGAGAAAGAGACACGCTTATGATCTAGATCTAACACGATCTTAAGATAGGAGGGGATAGACATTAAGGATGATTGCTTCTAGATTATGCTAAGGGTATACAATGATTGTGAGTACTGCATGTAGGTGAGAGACCTTAATGATGAAACCCAATCCAAATTTTATCCATATATTCAAAATCAACCAATCTAAGTTCCATTTTTCCTTATTAATATAGATTTACTTTGATTTTATTATTTATTTCTTTGTTGGATATCATTGTTCCAAAAGGGACACCTATCTTACTTTTTGGTTAGACATAATTAAACCTAGGCCTCCAGTCCTATACACTTGTCATCCCTTATCATTGTGTTTGACCCCATTTACTACATAGGACCCCATATAATCATTGCAGGTGTCTAAGTATCAGGCATAAATATAAAGTCCTATTATTCTAAATCTGCATTCAATTTGTATGCGCGATCTTAGGTGATCTCAACCCCAAAATTAGGATTTTTGGGGATAACATGTGATTGTGAGTGCATGCACCCAAAATCATATTGATCAATTTAGAGTAGATAGGTATCTCTTACGATGGACCTCATATATATTAGGAAAGGCCTCTCGCTTGAGAAAATATCAACCCTTAGGTATCCCGACATTAAAATCCCCATACATGATTAGGAAAATGATTATCAGACATGGAAACTAAACCAACCACATTAAATCATATAAGGACATAGAAAAAATAAAAACAAGGAATTATCAATCTTCAGTCAGTCTTCATGTAGTCAACTGCAAATTAGAGTTTATATGGGAATCACATGAATGTGAATGCTTGAACACAAAATCATATCAATCAAATCAAAATAGATTGATACCTCTTACGATGCACTCATATTTAATAGTACATGCCTCTCACTTTAGGAAATATCAACCGTTAGGTAGGACAAAAGTATTATTCCCATGCATGAGTAAGAATGCAACTCTCACATTTGAGAAGATTGAAAAGCATAATAAATTATATATAATTATAAAGAAAAAAAGAAAAAAGAAAGAAAGGTCAATCCTGGGCCACTCTTCATCTAGTCAACCCCAAAATTAGGGTGGGGTGGTAGCACAAGAATGTGAATGTATGTTAACAAAATCATATAGACAAAATGAATGTAGACCTCTGATTTATTAAAACATCCCTCATAGTGTAGTTGGGAACATAGTCCTTCCATATGGAAAAATAAGGGTATTCATACATTTATATGTAAATTAGTGTGAAATTGAATGATAAAATAACAAATAATATGCAAAATCTCAAGGACAAACAATCACATAAACGATGTGATAATGTACCTCAACCAAGATATGAAGATTTGGGCCTATGTCACGATTCTTATTGGTTGAACACCAACAAAACTTACCATCATAATGACAACCTAATACCCAAAAACCTACATATCATATAAAGGTGTACTAAATAGGTATAGTGATAGTAATTATGAAATTAGAGTAATAAAATAATTACAACAAGTGTAATTACTTACTAAGCCTAGACCAAAACAATTGATATGAACAATGACATGAATATGAATGTAATGGACACCATTTAAAAATATAGATGGAGCAGACGATCGAAATACACCAAAAAGCTTAAACGGGGTCATTATCATCGGTAATTTTTTTTACAAATGACTTACATAAAAATGTAAATCATCATTGGTCTGGATATAAAGAGCATGGGGAAAATATTAACAAAGAAAATATAAGAAATCATCAATGCAGTTGATATGGTGAAATGTAACACACTAGCAATAAATTATATAATAATGAGCACAATGAACAGGAGGCAAGGCAACCATGTCATCAAGTGACCATAGTGTGAATCAACCAAACTAATACACAGAATGCTTGTCACAAAATGGTCAAAGAATTAAAAGGGAACCATATTAACCATCATAGATATATGATGACAATAAGAAAGCCCTAGATATTTAATCTAATGTAATGTAAGCATGGTCAATACTAATAATGTGACAAAAAGGCTTTCATTTAAGCTCCACCTCGGCTTTGTAAACTAAGATGCCATATTGCATTCTTGACACCTAAGGCTCCCATTAAGGGACATAATTTTATCCTAAAACTACCCATTACTCCCAATATGTTAAGAATGATAGGATCTAGTAAATCAAATGATGTCTATGGTGCAACTAACATAGAGTAATCACAAACAACTCCATTAAGTAGTAAGACATAATCATTATTGATAGTACAAGTGCAAATAGGAAGCAACAAATGCACATCTAAGAGCATCAAAAATCAAAGACCACGTCAATCAAAATCACCAAGCAAGGGCGGACATACTTGAAAAAAGGCAAATCAAGTAAACAATAGTAATATATAAAATTTTCTCTTACAATATATACTAAACAAATGGTGCAATAAATAATTAGCTCAGTAAGGAACAAATGATGGCAATACATACTTGTTCTTCACCTTCACATGCAACAATACAATAATGAGGAGTTAAAGTAGGAGATATGGAGTAGGATATCTGGTGATATATATTGATGGGGCACCATTGCAAAGCAAATGGAGCTCATCAAGGCATTTCCCCCTAAATTACAACAGAAAATTCAAGTGAAGTGTGAGCACATATAAAATAATGGTAGAAAGTAGCACATGCTACAATTTAGGCTAGGTAGTTGTGTCTTTTGACAACATAGAAGAAATCACAAAACAATGAAAAAAGTGAGGATGAAAGGTGGGAATAAATGTACATCTTGAGGAAATACATGTTTATTGTAATTTTTAGTTTCCACAACAAACATTGCAGAAGTAGGTGTTCCCAAGCGTCTCTAAACCCTAGTCGCTGTCGCCGATGGAGTTGCGACACACATGCATTGTTATGACTACCATAGTGTGTGACCAGTGCCATGAGCACAACCAACACCACCTTAGCTTAACCGTCAGAATGGATCACGACTGGCATCAGGCCTTCAGAAGGGAGGAATAACATAGTTGTTGAGAAAGGGTGGGGGTGTCTGGGTCGAGGGAAGGGGGGAGATTATTACCTCATCCAAAATTATCAAGTATACCACGATATGGATTTGATTAGGGCTGAATAAAATTTGACTCACGGTGGGGGGGGGGGGGGTTGAGTTAGTCCCTTTTTGGGATTCTATTGGGACTAAAAGGAGGGGATAATAGTGGGTGCATACCAGTTTTGCTAAACACAACTTAAAACTGAATATGGTTTCATTCCAACCTTATTGGTGCATAACAATATCCCTCAATCTGATTCGAGTGATGTGCCAAACATGGGCTTAAAGTTTACGTTGACTGCCTAGCACATATAGGTTTGATTTTGCCACTAATCTAATAAAATAAGGTTTTTATGGGCCTTTTACTTGTTACTTTGTGTTGGGATGGCACAAACCGACAAAGACTACCATTCTTATTCATTTTCCATCGATATCAAGACACTATTTGTATCCCTTCACGTGTTCATATCCCCTACCGATCTCAAAATTCTCATGTCATTTAGTGAGAAATGTGATTTCTCATATTAAAGATATTTGAACAAATAATGATATAATTTGGTTCGAATAAATGAATTTTGTTTACAATAGCCTTGATGTTTGTGTTGTGGGCTTTATTGGTTATTGGGCCCAAATAACAAGAAAATTCAATTAGTGAATGAATAATTGAATATTTAAGAAAAGAAAAATGTGAAAACTTTTAGAAGGCAAACCCAACAAGAGGGATTTCGTGCCTCTTGGGTTCCTTGGGTTCCAAGGAGTCCAAAGTTTCATAAAGAGTGCAATAAGAAAAGAGAAGATCAATTTAGTATTTCTTTATTAAAAAAGAAATTGAAAATAATGATAAAATGTGGAAAACAAGTGAAAAGAGGTATAATTGAGTTATCCTTTGTGGAATTTCGTATCCTAAGGATTCCTAATGATAAAAGGAATACCAATGAGGAAAATAAAAGAGAAATAAAGGGAAATCCTCAAAAAGGAAATATTTTAATAAGGAATAAACAAGATAATGAAGAATAATGCATATAGATATATCTAGAAGGATAATAAATATCCTTGGAAAAGAATTTCGAAATAATAGAGTTTCTTGGGGTCCAAGGAGCCCCAATAAAGAGGAAAGAAAGAGAAAATACCAAAATTGCAAAATAAAAGGATAATGTGATACATTATTAATGAATTTTGTGATATTGTTAAAAAGGAAAATAGTTTCTACTAAAAGAACATAGGAATTCATACTTATGGATTAAAAAGCAAACATAAAGAGAACAAGAGAAAATAATTTCAAATTCTTAATAACCAAGGATCAAAGGGAAATAAAGAATTAATATAAAGAGAGAGAATTTATTCTCAACTATGGAAAGATGGTTTCCTAATGAGGAGAAGCCTTGCTTTTCTCATGGGCAAGTGCGTTAGGGCGTGGATGTCCTCCCTATATAAAGGGTTGAACCCATTAGTGAACACCAGAGGGATCCCACGCAGATATCCTTCTCTCTTCTTCACCTTCTTCCACATTTTTGTCTACAAACCCTACCTATAAGAAGTGGCATGATCGAGAGGTTAGAAAGGGCCAACGCATGGTTTAGATGAAACCCAGGAGTGCCCTGGTGCCGAGGAGATGCACAGCCATCGAGGCTGTGCCCTAGGGTGCACACAAAGGCAGCCGTCAGGCTGTAGTGATGGCCGCAGAAACATAACCGATGAGCAGAGGACCAGTCGTGTTAGCCACGGTTTGGGGGAGTTTTAGGTGCGCCCAGGTGCGGCGGAGTTGGGGCAGTCCTTGGCAGCAACCCTCGGACCCTAGAGAGGAGTGGAGGTGGACCGCAAATAAGCTTGCAGGCGGCGTACAGTAGGTGCGCGAGGTTGAAGATGAAGTCAGGAGGCTTTCGACGCTTTTACCCCTCTTCGGGCTGAAGCACGGTTCACTTACGTGGGGGCAATTTTGACATTCAGTTATGTTTCCTTTTTGGCAACGTTGCATGTATTGCGTGACGTGGCACAATCTGATTGGCCAAGTAAGTAAATCCTTGTGAATTTCATAAATAAAAATTGGTAGCTCAGATTAATACATGTAATATATGAATTTTGATCAGGAGAATGAGAGGAATCCAATAAAAATGATATTAAAGATTGATTCCGTTCCTAATTGCAAAAGTACAATAAGTTGATGAAAAGTGCATTAAAGTTAAGTTAAAAACTCTATTTGTGATTAAAGGTTGAATATAGTATGCTTAATGGGTTAATTGAAGTATTAATAACTTGTTGAATGATAATGTTAAATTCGAACCTGATCTAGATGTAAAATTGCATGATTTAGGGTTTTTACCTCATATGAGAATGATTAAGTACTTAGAAACCCTAATTTAGGGTCAAAGAGGGTAAGATCATATTTAATTTGAAAAAATGTTGTTATATGATGGTTCTAATCTATTTTGAGCATTGCAGTTCTTAATTATGGATAAAAACCCTAAATGTAGTGATTAGGGTTTTCTCATGAATAAAAGGTAGAATCGAGTTCATATGTGATTAAACCATAATGAACTTTGAATTGATGAAAGATGTGCATAATGATCTTGTCATGGATTAAAAGGATAAAAATAGTAGCTTTAATGTAAAAGAAGCTTAATGAAATTAATTAATGGTTAATGGTACCTTTAAATCCGAAAATAGGGTTATATGTTGTTAAGATAACCTTAATATTGAAGAATAGATGAGATAATTAGGGTTTATGAGTAATGGCATAAAATTAAGGTTTAATATGGTAAAAGATGAAGGGATGAAAAATGAAACCCTAAAATGGATACAGAAACCCTACAAAGTGAATCCAAGTCAATAAAGTAGATTCTTGATAAAGTGTGTAATAAATTGAGTACATATTCTTTTGAGGAATTATGTGATTGTTGAATTGATTACTTGGATTGCTTTCTTGGTTGGAATTGCTTAATGCCTGTGAAATCATCAAATCAGGTATGTGATTACGCTTATGAATAATCATTTTAGTTTCACTGCGATTTCCGAATGATTTTATCGATTGCTTGAAAATAACTGTTGGATGCATTTTATTTCATGCAACTATAAAGTGAATATGATTATCACCATGATTATATATATAACTGGCTTAGATCCGAATCCACCTATGTGGCTTGTAAAAAGGGGTAACCTAGAGTAAGGTCTAGGTTATCATGGGTTAGAAATTGGGCTACCAAGTGTAGTGCCATGAGACCCTTTAGCATGCCATGAGTTAAGGAGTGGGCTACTTACGGGTAGTGCCATGTGACTCAACCCTAGAAACTAGTTCACCTATAGGTGGGACCATGAGGGGTCTAATGGGGATCTACTATAAGGAAAGTAGCATCCAGGTTCACTGCAGTGACAACACAGAGGATAGGGAATGCATGGATCGCGCAGTTATATTTAAAATGTAAAATTGTTTGTTAAATGGTAATTGGCTGCAATACATTGTTAACATAGTTGCACGATTATTGTTTCCCCCACATACCAGCTTCGGCTAACCGACATTTCATTTGTCGGCGTTTTAGGTACAAGCCAAAAGGACAAGCAGGAAATCGTCATATTGTGAAATACATGAAGTAAAATACAGGAGGATTAGTTAGAGTAGAATCCATAAGTGGATAGAAGTTTAGAGATCCAAGTTTATAAAAGGTATGCAAAAGTTTATTTTCTTACAACTTTTCAATTTAGTTTGTTAAAATTTAATAATTATTCTTGGTTAATTGCCAAAGCTTTGATCCAGAAAGTATGGGTGCGACTTCTACTTCACGGTCTCCCTTAATTGGGGGTTATCGGGAGGTGGGGTCGTAACATTTGGTATCAGAGCGTAGGTTCCTCACTTAACCATTAATAATTATTAAATTTTACAAACTCCATAGAACCCAAGGGAGTTATTAGAGGATTATCCGAAAGACAGAGGTGTCTAGAAAAGGATCACGACTGGGGGCTGGCAACATTTTCCTCTGCACCGCTACTCAGAATATGAGGACTCCCGGATTCGTGTGACTGCCTGGCCAAAGTCTTAGGGTATGAATCGAAATAAGATACCTTTAGGACTTTCTCATCTTATTCATCCCTTCTCATCACAAATTCTGTCAAGGACCTTAAGGATTAGGGTTTTCTCTCTCTTTTCCTCACCCTCTTGAGGTATGGGTAAGGTTAATAAGGTCTAAGGAATCCTCCATCAAATTAAAGGAAAGCATGTAAATAAGATGTCATGGACATAAGCTTAATAGATTAAGCGTAAATTAAAGGATAGATACATGCTTAGGTCGTATGACATAAGTTGTCATGCCCTCAGAAGAGACCTGAGGCTAGGCCTTCTTGTCAGGAGGATAAATAAGGAGAGTTAGTCTTGGAGATAGAAATCTCCATTGCAAGTAGAGACCTGGCACATCCTCTGAGGATGATGTTAAACCTAACCGTAAGTGAAGGTTAGAGAGAGAGACAACATGATGAGTTGGATGTCATGATAGACCAGGTGTTTGGATAGACATGCCTTGGATGACGTATGTGCCATGAGAGGTTGGATGACCTAGTACCTCTGGCGACCCAACACTAGGAAGGGTCATGCATGTTAGAGTGAAGGATAGCTCCTTCATTGATGAGGTTAGAGAAGAACCTATGGAAACCCCACGAGCTTATATGGGTATAATAGGCACCCATAATGTATCAGTAGTGCGAGCAATAGGTTGAAACCCTAGTTGGGATTGTTTGATGGATAGCTTATGTGACAAGAATAAGGGGCTATGGATAACCTTGAGCGAACATAAGTTGAACATAGGCTCCATCATGTAGGGGTATGCTTGTGAGCTTGATCCCTCTTGGAGAGAGAGCCTCTCATAGTAAGGTTGGTTGTAGGGTTGATTCTAGAGAGAGAGAGCAGGACCCATACAAGAAGGTGGGAAGCCTAGACTCCGAGATTTGAGGAACAGTGGGGAGTTGAGGATGATGCGACCTAAGTGGATGATAGGGGTTGCCTCATGCTAGATCCCTAGAGGCTGATGATATCTTGGTTGCCTTTAAGAGGAACCAAACCCTAGAGAGAGGAAGAGGCTTCTGGCACCTATGTTCCTATGGTATAAGTGTTTACCTTCTGAGAAAGGAAGAAGAAGTTTTGTATACCCTGGAGAGGTTTGGTCACAGGTTATGTGGCATTGTACCTTGCTGGTTGTCCTTGAGGAGGACCCAACTCTGAAGTAGAAGGATGGCATGAAGTGTGTGACATACCATGGACATGTTTGGTTCATGGTTAAGAGGTTGGGCATGCAGTTGGACACCTAAAAGTGAACCTAGGGTTCCTAGGCCTAAGAGGGGAAGTGGTGCATCTAATGCTCATGACGAGAATTAAGTTGCTATAGTTTTGAGCATGGTACTCATCATGTATAGAGGAAAAGGGAAACCCCCTTAAGTGTAAAGGTATGTTTGATGAACCCCTCATAGCTAAGTTAATGACATGGGGAGATATGATCTTGATCCAATGTGGAGGATGAGAACAAGTATGACCTAACATGGTTTAGTAGGTGGTCTACCTATGCCTTGCATAACTTTCTAGGGTTAAGCACGCTAGACCCAAGGACGTTTGTGGCCTTTGTTATCAAGGTGAAGTTTTCCTCCCATCCTGGGAGAGGGACCCTTTGGTAGGGTGTATACCAGTGTTGTTGGTTTTGAGGTAACCTAAAGAGGTCTCATAGGATCTTGAGAAGCTAAGTGAAAAGTACATGGTATGAGGATGAACCTATAGACCCATAAATAACCATCTCTAAGTGCATAGGGATGTGTTACCATGGAGGTAACCAATATGGGGCTTGACCAAGGTAGGAAGGTTGCAATGATCCCTATGAAAGGATGAAAGTCAGTCCATGAATGCAGAAAGAGAGATGATGAAGGCTTGGGTAAGGTTCTAAGTTGTACATGTCCTATAATAGAATCCTAAGTCTATCCTAGGGTCAGGTAGGGATAAGACTGATGGAAGTAGGAGTTGCCTAATTCCCTAGTTGCACATGACCATAGGGTCGGGAGGTAACAACTATCATTGTCTGAGGGCCATGGGTTAGGAGATTGATCACCTTCATGAACTCATGGGACCCAAAGAGCAGATGAGTAGGGCACTCTCTGGATGCATAAGGGAAGATGAATGACCCCTAAAGTGTCGGCACCCTATAGACCTAGAGGAGATGACCAAGGATTGTGTGGTGACCCAAGTAGGTTTGAGACCAATTTCCATGGAAGTAACTCTGATATCGAGATGATTGTGATGAAGTGACATACAAGGCACATTTCAACTTAGATTTAAAGGTGTACTGGCAAGGTGTGATGTACCATCTATACTCTTGGAACATGAAGAACTCTATATTTGGACTGCAACCAAATGCTTATTTCCTCTTGTTATGGGAGAGAGAGATAGGACAGTACGTATGCCATACACTAAGGATAAATATGATGTGGGTTGGAACGTTGCCATGAGATATGGGGACAGAGAAGATAACATACCCTGGTGTGGTGAATGATACATGGACGGTTTACCAACACTAAGAGAAATGAAGTAGTCATCTTTTGAGAATATTTTATCATGAGCTATGTGGAACTTACAAGTTATACTGGGTTGAGTTTTGATCACCATGATGATGAAATCAGAGAGTGTTCTTAATAAAGATACACATAGAGTTTGATGAGATAATAAGTGGAATACATGGAGGTGTACATCATCAACATTACCTAATACCTAAAGATGTGAAGTGGTAATGGATGCTCTGGTTGAGATATAGCTGCCTAGTTTGGCTAGAAGAGGTTGTTAGGCTAACCCTAAGTTTGGAAAGGAGATGTGTTTGGCTAACACTTAGATGTAACGAGATATGTTGAATAAGTTAATGGTTGTTTGGTTATCCAGCCTAGGCCTTGATGCAATGAAAGGATGGTTGTAGAACCTCAAATGCACTTCTTTGGAAAGGAAGGTGATGAAACCCTGACTAGAGTGGTTTAGGGTTTCTGAGGAATCGATCTTGAGGAATCATGCAATATAGGAAATCATGATTGAAGATCACTCTACACCGTGATACTTCAAAGATAGTAAACGACAATAGCACTTTGGATGCTTAATATGAAGTTGCATGTGGCATGTGGCCATGCAAGCTGGGGGTGAGGGACGAACACCAGTAACCCAGTGCATTGATATAAAGGATAAAGAATCCCCGAAAGAGAAAGGGAGTTCATCACTATGGATTTTGTAAGTCTCCCCTGGACCAAGGATGGTCGAGATGCAATATGGGTTATGGTAGATCGCCTTACCTAGATGATATAAGAAAGAAAGAGTTCTTTCAAGGGACATATTTGGTTGAACTACCCATGAGAGAGATGGTTCAGTTACACCATGATGCGAGTTCAAAGGTTCTTGAGTTTTACCTAAAGGTTCCCTTCTAAAAGGTGGAAGTAGGTACATGAAGAACTCGATGTTAGTGTAGTTTATCACCCCTAACTGATGGTTAGTATGATCCAGACTAAAAGGTCTGATGAGAGCATATGTGCTCATTCAGGGTGATTGCTAGGGACAGTTCTTGTCCTAGGAAAGATGTGACGATGACCACCATAGCCAGTATCAGGATTTAAAGAAGCTCTGTAAGGCAGGTCGAGTTGGTCACCACTTCAGTAAGGTGATGTTGGTGAAAGGACCACGTGATGGTTAGAAAAGGACCATAGTGTGTGTAGATGAAGTCTCTTTGATTATGCAATGGCCAAAAGGAGCTTACAGATGACAAGAGTCATGAGCAGATGCAAAGTAGACTGACATGTAGTTCACTGTGGGAGAATATGTGACATGAAAATACGACCCCTCTAAGTTATAGCTAAGAGAGTTGAGTCCCCGATGCATGGATTCTTTTGACATGGTTTGGTGGAGAAGGTTAAGTTTGATCTTACCCCTTAGGATAAAGTAATGTGTGATGAGTTCCATGTGTCCAATTTAGAGCACTATGTGAGGTACCCCGACCATGTGCTGAGAAATGAACCTAGTGAGCCAAGGGAGGCTGAAATGGCATGAGTCACATGTGCAGTTTATAGGCGCCAGGATGAAAGAACTCAGAGAAAAGAATATGTAATGACAAAGGTTCTTTGGGAGTGCCATGAGTACGGTAAAGCCACATAGGGGCCAATGATGGACATGGAAAAGTCTTATCCTGAATTATTTATTTGCTTGATAGAATTTTGAGGACAAATTTCCTATAAGAGGGGAAGGATGTGACAACCCCAAATTTTGGGTTCATCTGGTGAGAAATGTGATTTCTCATATTAAAGATATTTGAACAAATAATGATATAATTTGGTTCGAATAAATGGATTTTGTTTACAATAGCCTTGATGTTTGTGTTGTGGGCTTTATTGGCTATTGGGCCCAAATAACAAGAAAATTCAATTAGTGAATGAATAATTGAATATTTAAGAAAAGAAAAATGTGAAAACCTCTAGAAGGCAAACCCAGCAAGAGGGATTTCATGCCTCGTGGGTTCCTTGGGTTCCAAGGAGTCCAAAGTTCCATAAAGAGTGCAATAAGAAAAGAGAAGATCAATTAAGTATTTCTTTATTAAGAAAGAAATGGAAAATAATGATAAAATGTGGAAAACAAGTGAAAAGTGGTATAATTGAGTTATCCTTTGTGGAATTTCGTATCCCAAGGATTCCTAATGATAAAAGGAATACCAATGAGGAAAATAAAAGAGAAATAAAGGGAAATCCTCAAACAAGAAATATTTTAATAAGGAATAAATAAGATAATGAATAATAATGTATATAGATGCATCTAGAAGGATAATAAATATCCTTGGAAAGGAATTTCGAAATAATAGAGTTTCTTGGGGTCCAAGGAGCCCCAATAAAGAGGAAATAAAGAGAAAATACCAAAATTGCAAAATAAAAGGATAATGTGATACATTATTAATGAATTTTGTGATATTGTTAAAAAGGAAAATAGTTTCTACTAAAAGAACATAGGAATTCATTCTTATGGAATAAAAAGCAAACATAAAGAGAACAAGAGAAAAAAAATTTGAATTCTGAATAACCAAGGATCAAAGGGAAACAAAGAATTAATATAAAGAGAGAGAATTTATTCTCAACTATGGAAAGATGGTTTCCTAATGAGGAGAAGCCTTGCTTTTCTCATGGGAAAGTACGTTAGGGCATGGATGTCCTCCCTATATAAAGGGTTGAACCCATTGGCGAAGACCAGAGGGATCCCACACAGATATCCTTCTCTCTTCTTCACCTTCTTCCACATTTTTGTCTACAAACCCTACCTATAAGAAGTGGCATGAGTGAGAGGTTAGAAAGGGCCAACACATGGTTTAGATGAAACCCATGAGTGCCCCGGTGCTGAGGAAACGCATAGCCATCGAGGCCGTGCCCTAGGGTGCGCACAAAGGTAGCCGTCAGGCTGTAGTGACGGCCGCAGAAACATGGCCGATGAGCGGAGGACCAGCCGTGTTAGCCACAGTTTGGGGGAGTTTCAGATGTGCCCAGGTGCGGCAGAGTTGGGGCAGCCCTTGGCAGCAACCCTCAGACCCTAGAGAGGAGTGGAGGTGGACCGCAAATAAGCTTGCAGGCGGCGTACAGTAGGTGCGCGAGGTTGAAGATGAAGTCAGGAGGCTTTGGATGCTTTTACCCCTTTTCGGGCTGAAGCGCGGTTCACTTACACGGGGGGGGAATTTCGACATTCAGTTATGTTTCCTTTTTGGCAACGTTGCATGTATTGCGTGACGTGGCGCAATCCGATTGGCCAAGTAAGTAAATCCTTGCAAATTTCATAACTAAAAATTGGTAGCTCGGATTGATACATGTAATATATGAATTTTGATCAGGAGAACGAAAGGCATCCAATAAAAATGATATTAAAGACTTATTCCGTTGATGAAAAGTGCATTAAAGTTAAGTTAAAAACCCTATTTGTGATTAAAGGTTGAATATAGTATGCTTAATGGGTTAATTGAAGTATTAATAGCCTATTGAATGATAATGTTAAATTTGAACCTGATCTAGATGTAAAATTGCATGATTTAGGGTTTTTACCTCATATGAGAATGATTAAGTACATAGAAACCCTAATTTAGGGTCAAAGAGGATAAGATCATATTTAATTTGAAAAAAATGTTGTTATATGATGGTTCTAATCTATTTTGAGCATTAAAGTTCTTAATTATGAATAAAAACCCTAAATGTAGTGATTAGGGTTTTCTCACGAATAAAAGGTAGAATCGAGTTCATATGTGATTAAACCATAATGAACTTTGAATTGATGATAGATGCGCATAATGATCTTGTCATGGATTAAAAGGATAAAAATAGTAGCTTTAATGTAAAAGAAGCTCAATGAAATTAATTAATGGTTAATGGTACATTTAAATCCGAAAATAGGGTTATATGTTGTTAAAATAATCTTAATATTGAAGAATAGATGAGATAATTAGGGTTTATGAGTAATGGCATAAAATTAGGGTTTAATATGGCAAAATATGAAGGGAAACCCTAATTGAAAAACAAAACCCTAAAATGGATACAAAACCCTAGAAAGTGAATCCAAGTCAATAAAGTAGATTCTTGATAAAGTGTGTAATAAATAGAGTACATATTCTTTTCAGGAATTATGTGATTGTTGAATTGCTTGCTTGGATTGTTTTCTTGGTTGGAATTGCTTAATTCTTGTGAAATCATCAAATCATGTATGTGGTTATGCTAATGAATAATCGATTTAGTTTCACGACAATTTTTGAATGATTTTATCGGTTGCTTGAAAATAATTGTTGGATGCCTTTTATTTCATGCAACTATAAAGTGAATATGATTATCACCATGGTTATATATATAACTGGCTTAGATCCGAATCCACCTCTGTGGCTTGTAAAAAGTGGTAACCTAGAGTAAGGTCTAGGTTATCGTGGGTTAGAAATTGGGCTACCAAGTGTAGTGCCATGAGACCCTTTAGCATGCCATGAGTTAAGGAGTGGGCTACTTATGGGTAGTGCCATGTGACTCAACCCTAGAAACTGGTTCACCTATAGGTGGGACCATGAGGGGTCTAATGGGGATCTACTATAAGGAAAGTAGCATCCAGGTTCACTACAGTGACAGCGCAAAGGTTAGGGAATGCATGGATCACGCAGTTATATTTAAAACGTAAAATTGTTTGTTAAATGGTAATTGGATGCAATACATTGTTATCATAGTTTCACAATTATTGTTTCCGCCACATACCAGCTTCGGCTGACCGACATTTCATTTGTCGACGTTTTAGGTACAAGACAAAAGGACAAACAATAAATCATCATATTGTGAAATACATGAAGTAAAATACAGGAGGATTAGTTAGAGTAGAATCCATAAGTGGATAGAAGTTTAGAGATCCAAGTTTACAAAAGGTATGCAAAAGTTTATTTTCTTACAGCTTTTCAGTTTAGTCTGTTAAAATTTAATAATTGTTCTTGGTTAATTGCCAAACCTTTGATTCAGAAATTATGGGTGCGACTTCTACTTCACGGTCTCCCTTAATTGGGGGTTATCGGGAGGTGGGGTCATAAAAGTATAGGAGTGATTCTTTGGAGAAATAGCACTATTTCTAAGATGTCGGAGTGCGATCAAGCTCTCCATGTTAAACTCAAAGTTGATAATGAAAGCTTTGTTCTATACGCAGTCTATGGTCATAATCCAGACATTGATAGAGTCAACCTATGGAATGATTTGGATAAGATTAACGATAACATTGATTGTCCTTGGATTATTATTGGTGATTTCAATGTTTTGAGGAAGGATGAAGAAAAAATTGGAAGGCAACCACCCTCAAAAAAATCCATGGAGGACTTCAACATTTTTTTAATTAATAATAATTTGTTTGAATTGAATCTTTATGGACCCTTTTTTACCGGGATAATCATCAAGAAGATGATGATTTTGTCACTTCTAAGATTGATACAATTCTTTATAATTCTTATTTCCAAAATCTTTTTGGAGAGTTTCATGGGGAATGCATTTCCAATATTGTTAGTGGCCACAAGAGGATTTGTCTCACTGTGAGGAAACTGAAGAAATTCATTTCTCCTTTTAGATTTATTAATAGTTGGACCAATCACAAGGATTTCCCTATTCTTCTTAAAGAAGCTTGGGGCCATGACATTGAGGGTTTTTCTATATTCAGACTATACATGAGCTCAGAAGACTAAGAGATAATCTTGTCAATTGGAATAAATCTATCTTTGGAGATATCCATGAGATGACTATTGTGGCTAAAGATAGAGCCCATGAAGCCCAACTTACTGATGATCTCGACCCTTTGAATGCAAATGCTAGAGCTAGAGCGTCCTTATTGATAGTTGAGGCTAAATTGGTTTGTGATAATCAAGAGTCTCTCCTTAGACAAAAATCATGAGTGCTATGGATGAAAGAAGGTAATTCTAATACGAGATTTTTTTATTCTTCTCTTAAAACTAGAAGAGATAGAAACTCTATTAAAAGTCTTCTCATTAATGGAGAACTTGAGAATGATAGCAATGCTCTCAAAGAACACATATTCAGTTTTTACTCTGATCTGTTCTGTAAAGGTGAGCTTGGCTCTTTCTGGGATGGTAGTTGGGATGGTCCTCGCTTAACTAAACAACAATGCATTCTTCTCTCTAGAAATTTCACTTGAGCTGAGATTGATGATGTTATCAAGAATTTGAATGAAGATAAAAGCTCTGGTCTCGATGGGTTTAATGGCTATTTCTATAAGTATGCCTGAGATGTCATTGGTGATGATGTTCATGAGGTTGTTAATGATTTTTTTATAAGAGGTATTATGCTCAAGGAGGCTAATAGGATGTTCATTACTTTGATTCCTAAAGGCATGGATTCTTCCATTATCTTAAATTGGAGGCATAATGCCCTGTGTAACTGTTTCTATAAAATTATCTCAAAAGTTCATGTGAAAAGGTTACAACAGGTTCTTCCTAGTATTATTGATGTGAATCAGTGTGCTTTTGTAAAAGGAAGAAATATCAAAGATGATGTTCTCTTATCTAATGAAATTTTGAGTGATTTCAAAAAGAGTAGAAACTCTAATCTTTGTGTCCAAGCTGACATTTCTAAAGCTTATGACTCTGTCAGTTGGAGATTCTTATTTTCAATTCTATACAAAATGGGCTTCTCTTCCTGCTGGATTAGATGGATTGAAATTATCTTTCATTCAACTTCTTATCAAGTTTTGGTAAACGGTGAAACTACTAATTATATTTGTCCTTCTAATGGTGTGAGACAAGGGGACCCTTTGGCCCCTTATATGTTTGTTATTGCTATGCAGGGGTTCTCTAAACTTATGAAAAGAGAGATTCATTTGTTGAATATCACTCCTATCTATGATTCTAAGTCCCATTATTGCTCTCATATTATTTTCACAGATGATCTTATGATATTTTCTAAGGCTTATGAAAGAAATGTTGTCCATATAAAGGAGCTTCTCAAAAAGTTTGATAGGGTTTCTGGATCGAAAGTTAATAGCTCCAAGAGCTCTATTCTGGCTGGAAGTAAAGCTGATATTCAACAAATTACTGAAATCCTTGAAATGCAAAAAGGGAAGGTTGGAGAATTCTAAATACCTGAATCTTCCTCTCTTTGCTGGAAAACTCAATAAGAATCATTGTGCTAATCTTGTTGATAGAATTCGGAAGAAGCTTAAAAGTTGGAAAGCTTGCATGTTATCCTTTGCTAGAAGGCTGGAGTTAGTCAAATCAACATTCACCACTATGCATATCTATTGGGTGATGTTGTTCCCTATTCCTAGTTCCACTCTAGAAGACATTGATAAAATCTATCGTGACTTTTTGTGGGGACAAACTGAGTCTAAGATAAACTTACACCTTGTTAAATGGGATGTTATTACTCTAACAAAGGGTGAAGGTGGCCTAGGTGTGAGAAAAAGCAAAGATGTAGCCAAAGCATGCTTGATTATCAATTCCTGGAATGTTCCAAAGAAAAAAGATACCCTTTGGGTGAAATGGATAAATGAAAAATACCTTGTTCAAAGTTCTTTTTGGGTGATTTCTGAGCCCCCTAATTCCTCTTGGATGTTTAATAATGTTTTGAGAACTAGAAACATTCTTCTCCCTTTTATCCAGTTTGTCATTAGTTCTGGTTGTTATATTAAAGTCTGGGAAGACTCGTGGTTTTTTGGAAGATATCTTGAAGATGTTGTAGGTAGAAATATGATTATAAGATCAGGTATTCCTCATTTTTCTAATTTAGACACCATTATTAGGGACAGAAGATGGAGTCTACCTGAGTCTATATGATCTCATATTCTTATGGAACTTTTGAAGGTTGTTCCTATAGTTGGTTATGAGGATGATCATATTCTTTTCAACGGAAAGAAATCTGTTAGTATCAAAGATGTCTGGGAGTCTATTTGTTTTAAAAGTGAGAAACATGACAGATTTTTATGGATTTGGAAATGTAAAGGGCATGTCAATAGTCTTGTTCATTTGTGGAAAGCTGCTCATAATAAACTCTCCACTTCTGACTATTCCAGAAGAAGAGGTTTACCTGTGGCTTCTATTTGTTTTCTTTACATGTAAGATTATGAAGATACTCGACACCTATGCTTTGATTGCAATTTTGTAAAGGGTTTATGGCAATTTGTTGTTTCTGAGAAAATTATTAATTATTGTCCTTGCTCTTAGGGTGATCTTATTTGCTGGAAGGATGTCAAGGCTAGAACTATATGTCCTATCTTCTTTATCATACCTAGGCTAAGAGGAATAAGAGAGTTCATGACTATAGAAGTAGAGATTTGGATGGTGTTTGGAAAGTCATTCAGATATACTATGATATACTTGTCAAATGATTGTCTTTCTTCTTTTGGATCTATTGGTTCTAGTTTTGTTTTGATTCTCAAGGCGGTTGATATTCTGTTTGGTTTTGTTCTCATGCTTGGTTACTTATCTCGTGGATTTTGTTTAGCAGTTCTGTCCCCTATCTTTATGGATAATGTTGCTCTGAGTAAAATTCTCTTGATAGGGCTCTGCTGCTATCTTAGGGGCCTTCTTGAAGATGGGTTTGCGTAACACTCTGGTTTTTTTTCTTCTAACTCTGACATATAGAATACTACACAACTTGATTCCCTTCTACTGACTCAAAGCTTTGAAGTTTAGATTTTCTTTTGTTATTGGAAAATTATCTTTGGAGATAATAAGAGAGACTCTATAACGACAGTCATCAAACTGACAAACAAATCGTTACTAATTAAGCGGAATAAACGTAAACAATGGATTAACAAAAATCACTAAAATTTAAAACCATTTTTCAAGGAGATCCTTGTATATAAAACTTTTACTGAAAGATTCAAAACTCATACATATCGTGATTGAAATTGCACAACATTGTTTCATCTCATCTCGAGGACAACATATAATAGTTGCTCTATCAAAACACATATTGGAGAAACATTAAAACCTCGAGGCATTCAAGCCAAAATCTCATATTTTTCATGAAACCAGTACGAACCAACTCCAAGGACCTGAGAGTACAGAGACGACACATAGGACTCATATCTACAAGACAGGACAGACAGTACACTCAACCTGAGTTGTCACTACTGCCTCAGCTGTTGTTCTTCCTCTGCAAAAAGGTCTTCACCTCCTCGTGCACGTCCACCTAAAAATTTGGATCCCACTGGGGGTGAGACAATTGTAAATTGCCCCAACGAGAGATATAACTCTCCGCCAACAATATTATTATCACAATTTAAATGGTATAAAACTGAGCAGAAGATAAGCAGTTTAGAATATTCTCATCTTTTAAAGCATTGCAACTATCTGTGATAGAGCAGTAAGTCATTTATTCTCTTTATAAGGAATGGGAAGAACATGTATATCAATTACTCATCATAATATATCAACATCTCAAGCTTATCCAGTGAAACTCATTATCATGGTATGTCATTCATGAATCATTCACATTTCTATTTATTGACCTCAGCCAATCTGCTAACCAGATATTTAATTGTACCAGTCATGTGAGTATACATCATCATATTATATTCAGGCATTGGACTATGCCAATCCTGTGCAACTATTTCAGGAATTGGACTATGCCAATCATGTGCAAACATCACTGAATACCACATCACTTTTACTAGGCAAAATACCTTGGCCAAGCCATCATACTTATTCACATCCTTTCTATAAACAAGTATCCCTATCATATATTTCAAACACTATAGCCCTTATTTGGCTATAAGCATAAAGCATGTATGATCAATATTTCATTATTATTATTGTATCCATTTATTATTATCATTATATTACTAAGTTTCCATTTCTTAGTTTATTTTGAACATTATCATTTCTTACATGAGAATTTTATAAACACCTTGTTACCTCTCACTAGGCAACAACTATCCTCATGGCTCACAAGGCCCATTAAGTATCTTGTCACCTCTCACTAGGCAACAAATTATCACATGGCTCACAAGGCCATAACACATCTTGTCACCTATCACTAGGCAAAAAATTATCACATGGCTCACAAGGCCATAACACATCTATACTTTTATACAAGTATTTAACATGCCTTACAAGTCTTATGCAATAAAAGAATTACAACCTTCCCATCATTAGCGTTAGGATTTCCCTTTCTTATCGATTAGGGTTTCTCTTACATATCATCACCCTTCATTAGGGTTAGGGTTTTCCATTATTAACCATTTAGGTTTTCAAGGTCATATTATCAATGATCAAACCTTAATTCATTGCTCCAACATCTAGGAGCCAACATTGATATCATAAGTATTCAATCATACTTATTTATTCACATCATTTATCATTAAATGATTATCAACACAAGGTATGAGTTTCTCTCTCATCCTTACTAGAGAATGATTACATCATACTTTATTAACTAGGCTAAACCCTTTCTCAAGGTATGTTAGCCTACACTTATCAAAGTGCATTAATCTCATTACATCTCAATGTAACAATTGACATAACACACTTCATGTGTTACTCATCCAAGTATATTGGATTTAAGGTGAATCAAGGTACATCAACCTTGAAATGCTAGATGTGATATATATCATGTCTTGATGTATCACTTCCCTCATCACTTTTAACTTTCTTAAGTTCATCAACTTATCTTGTATTAGGGTATTTCCCATCCTAATACTTTATGCACTAGCCAATCACATTTATTCTGTAGTGTATTGATCATAAGTCATACATTTGAATTGTCCAACCATCATAAATTGATATGGACTCATCTCAGGTTGAGACATTATTGATATAGGATTAACCATTATCAACCACTCTAGGTGTTTCACCTATCAAGGTATTATTCACACCATTACTTTGTGTTACACTCATTAATCCTAAGAGTGTCTTACCCTCACCTTTATAGGGTGTGTAGGGTTAAATCATGTGCATATGTTCACCATATCGGGATGTAGATGTATAAACACCACTGAATCGGGCTAGAGGTGTATGAACACTCACAATATCGGATTAGGATTTGCACTTGTCTCCTTATCAGGCATGAGGTACCTTCTTGACCTCATATCGGACACAAGGTATATGTATGTGTCTCCCATGATACTTATGATGTATCAACCCATCACCATGTCGGGCTAGAAGTACATTCAATCACCCTATCGGGCTAGTCACCATCTAGGGTTAGCCATGACGGGCTAGGGTTACCATATCGTCTAGGGTTGTGTATCGTGCAACCATGTCATGCAACTATGTAATGCAACCATGTCGTGCAACTATGTCGTGCAACCATGTCGTGCAACTATGTCGTGCAACCATGTCGTGCAACCATGTCGTGCAATAGCACTTGTTATACTTCACTTATATCGGGTTACCCAAATTAGGGTTTCATGTCAACTTATGAGTATTCATTCAACCTTGTATCGTGTATGGAGTCTATAATTGACTCCCTATCATGCAAGAGGTGTATACTACACCCCATATCGTGCAACAAAGTATTCAATTATATCCATATCGTTCAAGTGAAGTAGGTGCATCATCATATCGGGTTAAAGATGCTTGCTTGTATGCTTGCACCCGATATCACTTTTACAAGGTAATATCATCATCTTCAAGCTCTAGACCTTTGTTCTAACTATTATAGTTCATGTCAACAGGTCTAGGAAACTACTAGAACTCATAATTTCATCAACTATTTCAGGAAATTTCAGTATTAAAAGTATTTCACTAATTATAACAATTTAGGTGAAGAATAATAACATGGTTGAGTTCAAGTTATATAACCCGCCTTAAGAACAACTTCAAAGCTCCAAGCTCCAAATATACACGTTCCTAAGGTTGAATATGAACTTCAAAACTCCTCTATATTCAAAGAATCACCATGGATAAGCAATTGGTGAAGAAGAAAAGAAAAGAAGATCAAAACCCTAAATTCATGCTTCAATCCAATGTTGAAGATGATCATTGCCTCACCTTAGGGTTAAGTTTTGAGTTCCTTTTCTCCTTGGCCGACACCCCACCACTCTTGGGCGATATGGACTTCCTCTTGGCCGAAAAAACCTTGCTTGTGGCCGATACCCCCTCACTTGTGGCCAAAATCACTTCAATTGGCCGATATCAACTTGCTATGGACAATATCAACATGGTATGGCCGATACACTTGCTATGGCCGATACCCAAGGCCTATGCATGATTCCCTTGTGCCCTTGCACGATATGCCAACCCTCTTTCATGATATAGCACTCACTTGCATGATATGGCACTCACTTGCACGATATGACACTCAACTCTTCACTCTATTGGCCGATATCACCTTATATGGCCAATTTCACCTACTTGGTCGATATTCTTTTGCTATGGGCAATATCCAAGAGTCTATGCACGATAACCTTGCTTTCCTGCACGATACAAAAGCCCCATGCACGATAACACAAGGTAGGAGGGTGGTAAGGGTCACAAAATTGCACCAAGGGGTGAAACTAGGGGTATATATACTTGCTGATCATGAAGAAAGGCAAAAATGAGGTGTCAACATTTTGAGCTAGTAGGTGCCACGTGTCATGCATGGGTGACACGTGTCCATGCATGCATCATAATTTATCTTGTCTTTCAAAACAGTTGAGGATCATATAGAGATGCAAATTCGTCCATTGCTTATGCATTTGGATAAGTCATCTAGGTTTAATTACTATTTTAATTCAAGCTGATACACTTTTTCTAAGGAAACTTGTTGGCCGTCACACCTCACCTCCTTGAGGTGATTTGCACGATATGGGCTTTTCCAAGAGTCCACAAAACGATATGGGACACCTCCTTGGGCTCCATGGCCGATAGGCACTCATATATAAGCTTTTCAACTTGATACAAGTCAAGTTAAGCTTCCAAATTCAACCCTTTTCTTGGTCATTTCTTCACCAAGATTACCATCATTCATAATGCAATCAAGTATGGTGTATACTCCTTTATCTCTCTTCTACATGATTCTAGGAGGGATTAGGAACACTCTAGATGTGGTAATTTGCATATTAATCCCACATTTTGGGTAAATTGCAATTTGTACCAAAATTGGTGCACAATGCTCCAACATTGTTCAAACAAGTTCAAACTTGGAATTTAGGCATTGCACGAGCCACCACTTAACATCATTCTCTCTCTTATGATTGTAAAACACATGTGGTACATTCAACATGTGACATTTTTCATTATAACCCCTCAACTTGGGTAAATTGCACTTTGGTCCAAAACAAAGGAAAATTGCTCAAACAACATTCAATCGGGACCAAACTTGAAACATGAGTGTGTCACATGATAACAAAACACCTTAGAGGATTATATTAAAGTTCTAAGAAACTTTATTAGTCAAAAAAAATAGGGATACCTCATGACCCAGGTCAGGGTCGTTACAGACTCCTCCTTATTTTCTATAGTTGTTCCCTTTTTCCCTCACCTTTTTCCTCAATTTTTTTCTCTCCTCTTAACTACTCCCATTAATTTTGTAGATAATGGGTTGCCATTTTGCACTAGAAAAACAACTCCTGATGAATCAGGTTAGACCTGTCAAAGTGGGTCAAAATCTGTTGGCACCCATGGATCGATTCGTTTAAGTTAGATTTGAATGATGAAATTTGCGACCTGTTAAAAATTACTCAAACCCATATTCACTCATTTATTTAGAGGGCTTCATTGGTGGCCCACGGGCACCTTCGGGTGACCCAATTAACTAAATTACTTATATAAAAATAAATATAATGATACACTATTACTTAGAATAAATAAGTTGATCTACTATTAATCATTACTTGTTAAAGAGTTCCACTACAAAATCGAACTTGTCCAACAAGATTTGATCAGAGAGAGGTATTAGAGAAAAATAAATCCAACTCTACTACATTATCTTATTGTTCTATAAAACTTAATCTAGAGTTATTGTAGAAGTTACTAGCTCTAGCTTATTGATCATAACCATACATTAGATGATTTTAATTGTACATTAGAGAATTTTACCTTAAAATATGTATGTGCTTGAATGGTTGGAAAAAAATTAACATACTTTTTATTTGATAGTGACAATGTATACTAGTTGTTTGTTCTTGTGCTATATTTTATCTTAAATCATTAGTGATGGTCCTATTTTACCGTTATAGTAGCAACTTACAAAATGTAACACCCCTGACCTGGGTTATGAACTAACCCTAGAAGTTTTGCCTAAATATGTAATTATTATACTTGCGAACACTCCCTGGCATGAAAGTAAGTTCCTCAGGAACATTTACTTTCAATTTTGCTCCTTTTTGTATAAAGTTGTAGCATTGTGTTGTATGCAGGGACCTATGTGCAAATTACCCAGTTTAAGGGTTGAACTTGCAAATTTCACAAGATAAGATGTTCTTTTGATGTTAAGACATCATGAAGATGTCTATGATAAAGTTTGAGGGATTTCCCAAGCTTGAGCACCAAGGTGCAGCTGTGGAAGCAATCCCCATGCTCAGAAACCCTAATTTGGGGTAAAGTGCAATTTACCCAAATTGAGGGGTCCAACTTGTAATTTTCACCATCTAGAACATCTTTTATGACTCTTGTCATCATTTAGAGTAGAAATGATGAAGGAGATACATCATTCACTAATCAGATGAGAAAAATGATCTTTGTGATAGAAATCACCTAAAATGGGTACAAAACCCTTTCATGTATGTACCCTAGTTGAAGGTTGGATTCCTTTACCCTTAGATCTTGAGTTTTCTTGAGATTTGCATAAGATTAGATGGGCCTGGACGTGCCCTTGAGCAAGGAGGGACCTAGATGTGAATTTTGAGTTTGAAAGGTCCTTGTAATAGAAAATAGGCTAAAGACTATAAAAGCTCTTTCCCTTGCAAACGAGCAAACGACCTTGCTCCTGTTTCATTCACTCCCTCTCATTCTCAAACGGCCAAGCCTTGCTCTGGAGCTCAGGAGAAACGACCAAGGGTGCAAGGTAGGTTTGGATTCCCCTTCTTGCCCAAATTCCATGGTTAGAATTCGGATTCAAGGGCAAATTCATGGCTAGCTTACTTAATTCTATCTTTTTAGCCATCTTTTCTCAACCTTCCTTGGAGGATTAACCTTGGCCGACCTGTGGAGCTTCTAAGACGCCATTAAAGGCTTGGAGCTCGAAAGCTTGGAGCTCAAGGAGCAAGATTTAGGCGGGTTTTATAACTCTAAACTTTATGCTTTGATGACCTAATTAACTCAATTGAATAATGGTGATAGGTCCAATTGATGATTGAATACATATATACAACTGTTGAAGGATCCAACAATGGAAGCCCTAAATCAATTTGAGGTGTTGGGACCATACTTGGTCCATGCGGTTTTGAGGTAGTTTGGACCAAACGGTCTCAAGACCGTTTGGGACCAAACGATCCCAAACCGTTTACGTTCATGCGGTTTCCAAATCGGTTGAGTGCATGCGGTTTCAAAACCAGTTGAAGTCATGCAGTTTCAAAAGTCAAACTTGGGCAAACGGTCTTCACCCCTAACTTTAGCAAACGGTCTTGGAGGTCTACTTTACCAAATGGTCTCAAGGGCAGACCAAGACCGCATGAAGGTCCAAATGGTCTTAGACCATTTGGAGGTTTAGTGTGCAAGACCATTTGAGGTCAAAGTTGGTTAAGATCGTTTTCTGCCTTAAGGCCCAAGATTGTTCGGTGGATGTTTAACCTAAATATTATGGGTACTTAAGGTGATTAAAGGACAAAGTGATTAGTTAATTAATACATGATGTAATCAAAGGTGATCATGGTAGATGTACCTTAATAGGATCATCAAATATGGAAATGATAGCATATGTGATCATTTGAAATCGATTACCAAATGTTGGGATTGGAAATATTGATATATATTCAGGACATGATTGGTGCAATCTTAGGTCATGATCTTGGATCTTAAAAGCTATGGAAATATGAGCGCATGATTGGTTCAGTTATAGGTCATGATTTGGGACCATACATTTATTTGGAGATGTAGGCATGATTTAGTTTTAGATCATGATATAGGAACACAAATTGGAGTATCAGATAGATATCTAGATTTAGAGTGTTCTAGATTTCAAAAGTGCTCAAGATAGGTAAAGTTGGGCATCAGATAAATTTCCTAACATAAGGTGGCCTTAAAGATCATTGATTGTATTGGTCATATGCCTAATACTTAGAATCATCTATCTATTCTAAGAGTTCTAGATTTCTTGTTAGGATCTTCAAAAATATCATCTTGGTTGTTTTAGATATTCAAATGTTCTTAAGATGAATGGTATTTGGAACTAGACAAATATCTTTGGTTAACATGGCTTTCACAACCAGTGATTATATCTTGTTTATCATTTGTTCCTCAAATTATGTACAATACTTGTTGGATAGAGTTTTTGGGAAGAGTGCTCAAAAGTAAGGATCGGGTATCAGGTGATTATTTGGTTTTAAGGGGGCCTCCACCAAGTGTTCCTCCATTGGTCTATCATGTGTCCCTCAAATTGTAGAAGAATTATTATTCTTGACCCTCTAGTTCTTACTTGATTGCATCAAATTTCCTTTAAACTACATCCCAACTTGGAAAGGTTCATTATTGAAGTGATTTTGAGTCAGATCAAATTTGAATATATAAGGCTATAGTTGAAGTCTTAAACGAATGATGTATAGATATGACAATGAGTGTATACTTGATCACTGGAAAGATCCTACCAGATGTAGAAATCAATGGACTAACATGATGTTATTCAAAGAGTTAGAGGTTGCTTGTTAGGACCTTCAAAAGCATAGTCTCAGCTTCTATGCAAGAGTGCTTATGTAGATACGTAGGGTATCAATCAAGTTTCCAAATTTAAGGTGACCTTCACAGTCGGTGACTATATAGGTCATTTTTTTAATACTTAGATCATCTTCATGTATCAATAATATTTATAAGGTTGGGATCCAGACAAATTTCTAGATTTAAGGTGGCCTTTATGACCAATGATTGTATCAATCAATTGTTTGTTCCTCAAATCTTTTCTTTTTTCAAAAGTTCTCCAGATAGATAAAGTTGTGCACTAGACAAGTTTTTAGATTTAGGGTGGCCCTTACGACCAATGACTGTTATGAATATCCATTCATTAAATCACCCCAAACTTAAAGATCAGTCATCTTTGAGTGACTGAAAACATGGAACAATCACCAAATTAATTCTTTTGACCCTTGTGATTGTCTCATCCTCTCATCATGTTGTTGTCCTTACCACCAAATAAGGACAATATATCCAACTTTGTGAGAGCATAGAGCACATCTTTCTATATCTTTCTTCTCAATTTTTCTTCCCAAAGATACTTCCTTACCATCATTCCCAACATCAAGGATGTCTAAGAGCTTCATGAGGGTTCAGATAGACCCTCATAATAACAAGTATGCACATGCCATGAACATGTGGGCCCACTGTCCAAGGATCTAGTAGAGTTTGAGTAATGACGGTTGGCCCCACTGATCACCACTAGACTTGACTACGCATTTTTTCCTCACTCATGCACAAGCCAAGATCAACTTCCTAATTGTTCACACATCCTAGTACTACTCCAAGATGAGCACGCTTAACTATGGAGTTCTTAGTGATGGAATCCCTAAAAAGGAGGTTCACCTTAGTGATATGGGTAGTCCAATCATTCCTTTTATGATCATCTTATCTATGGCCTCAAATAATGGGATATTACAATCTTCCCCACTTAAACTCATGACATCCTCGTCGAGGCTTAGCTATAAGGTCTCAAAATCATTCCTCATTTCAGTGTAGACCCAGAATAACCCAAGGACATCCATCTCATGATCACTAAATACCAGCGTAAGGGTGGCTATATCACCATGGACAACCCTTTCCAACATGTTTGGACCACACAGCTCAAGACTGACATGCCACATGACCATGTGGGCCCCACCTACTAGAGGTTTTATGGCTCTAATACCATTTTTAACACCTGGGTCTACTTCCCAAGGCTCTAGTAGAGTTTTAGAAATGATCACCCCATATACCACCACTAGCCTTAACTGTGCTCTTTGTCCTCACTTACATGCAAGCCAAGATTATTTCCCGACTTGTTACCCATCCTAGTACTACTCCAAGTTGATCACACTTAATTGTGGAGTTCTTAGTGATGGGCTCCCTAAAAAGGAGGTGCACCTTGGTGATATGGGTAGTCCAATCATTCCTTTTAAGATCATCTTATCTAAGGCCTCAAATCAGGGGATGTTATAATCTTCCCCACTTAAAATCTTAACGTCCTCATCAAGACTCAACTATAAGGCCTCGTAATCATTCCTTATTTTAGTATAGACCTAAACTGACCCATGCACACCCAACTCCTGATCACAGAATACCAACATAAGGGTGGCTACATCACCATGGACAACCCTTTCCAACATGCCTGGACCGTATGACTCAAGACTAGCATACCACATACCCATGTGGGTCCCACATACTGGAGGTTTTATGGCTCTAATATCATTTGTAACACCTAGACCCACTCCTAAGGCTCTAATAGAGTTTTAGAAATGATCAATGACCCCATAGACCACCACGAGCCTTAACTATGTGCTTTGTTGTCACTCACGCACAAGCCAAGATCAACTTACCAACTAGTCACCCATCTCATTACTATTCCAAGATGAGCATGCTTCACTATGGAGTTCTTAGTGATGGACTCCCTGAAAAGGAGGTGCACCTTGGTGATATGTGTTGTCCAATCATTCTTTTTAAGATCATATTATCTAAGGCCTCAAATCATGGGATGTTACATGACCTGCCATTGGTGTATATCAAGAGAATGCTAAAATTAATCCGTTCATAATGCCTTTAGTAGAAAAGGAAATGAATGAGATTGCATTTTATTATGGAAAGAAGAAGCAAGCATCTCCTCTATCTGAATTGATATTGCATTTTAATTGTTCTAATACATATATCCAGCATTATTCTTGTGCATATGTTCACCCCAAACTTAGGGTTTGACACAGTTTCATGAATTTGTCTTTCTTTTTTATGAATGGAATGTAACAAGATGGAGGAAAAAGTGTAGAATAGGGGTCAATTCAACATGAAATTTGATTTATAGTTTAGTGCATCAGGTTGTTCTCCTTGTTAGAGTACACAAAAATATTAACATGATGAAGGATTTAAGTGGTGAATTCATGCAAATATTTTACTAATTTAGTAGGAAGAGTAGTGTGCTTATCCCTATGACTTCCATTCATGCAAGCCATTTTTTCTAAGGGAAACGTTATTTTCATATTCATAAGCCATATAGGGTGATTTTTATCCATTAGTTAGTTTTAAAAATTGGTAAATTTTAGGTGCTACTTTGAATAAGGGGGTTTAATGATGTAAATTTAAACTAAATTGGAAAGATAATGGCTTTAATTATTCTATGAATTGGTGGGTTCTTCCCTCAGGATGATCATAGCTAGATGTACCACTAGGGGAAGATTCATTTAGGGTGAATTTTATGCTCCACTGGCTCTTGATTTCATGCTTCTATGACACAAGTTGTGCCATGTAGCAAGAATGCAAGTGGAAATTCCCTACCAAGTTGGGTTAATGCATCAAGTGTCAGAAACACCCCTATGGGATATTTTCTCAGGACTTTTAGGTGTATGTAGTGTGTCACCGGCATGTATCCATATTGTCATTGTCCTTTGGACTTGGTTTTTTTATTTGATCATTTTGCATTTAAGTCAATAGGCATTGATGCTTAGAACCTTAGGATGGGTGTTTTAGACTCCGTTGGTCCTAGATGTCATGCTTAATAAGCAATTCACCAAAAGCATATGTCCAAGTTTGGGTTCCATTTGGGCTTCATGGTTGATGTATGTTTGGTAATTCTTTGATGTTGTGGACATTGGCGGTTAGGATGGGAACTTGAATTGTTGACTAATGGGAGTTTCCTATTGAAGGTTCCCCATTTGTGGTTCCCAGTCTAGATCATTATGGAAAGTGGTGAGACATGAACAATATCGCAAGGAATCCAAATCTCCTTATCATCCCATCCACCTATCTTTTTAGGTCTCATGAGAAGGGTTGTTGTCATATTTAAACATCAAAGTTCATGTAGGAAGTGGTCCTTGTATTTGTTTTCAGGATGTCTTTGACTTTATGGGTTTGGTCCAAGTCATCTCTGTAGTGCTCAACTTAAGAAGACCTAGAAGAGAACATTTATTGATCTTGAAATGTGATTTTACCTTACAATTGTAGCTTTAGATGTTTTTATTGATGGAGTGATTTTCATGGGTGAGATTAAGTTTGCAAACTATTGGAACCTCGAGATAATGTTTGTGCTCCTTCTGTCCTTGGACATATGGTTCTACTTTGACCCTTCCTCTTTAGGGAGCACGAGGGGATCTATCCATGTATTTAAGTAGATTAAGTGGATTTTGAGATTTGGAAGTATTTTTTATTTTGACTTTGAGTCCTTTTTATCATTTTGAAAGTATTTTATTTTTTAGTTTGAAATTTTTTATTTTTGTTTTCATTTTTCTTTTTTCTTTTTTCTTTTTTTCTTCATTTTGATGATTTCAAAAGCAAAATGATTAGATAGATCATTTTCTATACCCAGATGTTTTGGAACTCTTGAAATCTACGTATGTTGGTGCTCCTTAGTAGAGATCTGCCTCAAGATGCTCAATCAACTTTATGACTGCATCAGCGATTGTGTTCTTGTTGTGCTCTGTCTAGAGCAGGGATTTGATCAACTCTATGACTACACCAAGCCTTTCAGAGATAGGTTATGGGGTGACATCTATAAGGTCCTCCATTTGGACTAAACCTACTTTGATTAGGTCTTGAATGGTGTTCCTAAGGGCTATACATGGTTTTGTTGTGTGTCCCTGGATGTGGTGATAGTCATAGTGAGCATTGGAATTGTAGTTCTTTGGCAAAGGATTATGAGGCCCTTTATGGCTGGAAATTTCACAAGATACTTGACCAATGGGAGAATGCTATTATGAAATTCCCCTAAGCATGTACACATTCTCTTCGGTTTTTGCACTAGTATCTCCTCTCATAAAAGGGTGGGAGAAATAGTCACTTTTAAAAGTGTATCTCCCTTTTTCATGTTTGGGTAATCAAGCTTTGTGATATTCTGGTGGTGAACCCTGAAAGTGTCAATTTTTACTATCTTGACCTCTAGATCTCCCAAAATTTTACATAATTTTTTTCATACTATGATCAATAGAATGTCGGATCTCTGAGTGGACTACAACCGACAATATTGTGACCAAAATTGGATGAGGTGGGTACCGGTATGGTCCTACAACTAGAGGATAGTTCAAAGATGGTCATTGAGGGTACACCATGGGATTGATTGCATAGGCCTCTTCTTCTGCACTGGAATTGTTATCTTCAAACTTTTTGTAGCCTTTTGCCTTTGGCCTTGTTAAAATGTTATGTAGAGTGACAATGTGAGTCATAGATGTCTCCTGTTGTAGATGCTTAGATGTAACATTTTTGTGTGGGTATACCCTTGGTGGGCATCCTCTGAGATGATGTAGTTGTTTACCCTACATGTTGTATGGTTATGATAGTTGTGCACACCTGCAAAGAAGAATATATGTGTCTTTGGATTTAGCTAACCCATGTTAGCTTTTACTGTCTGCTTGATGTCGAACTCAATTGTCTTTGTGATCAGTGGTTCATGATAATATTTTGACCACTACATGAATCATTTAGTTGACCTGAGTCTTTGTTCATCATGAGAGTCTTCAACTGGTGTCTTCATCCCCTCACCGGTGTTGGGTGTTTGTTGGTACTTGTCATCTCAAGAAGCTCTTTCTAAAATTTTCAATAAGTGTATCTTGCCTGAGACTTTTGTGATGTCCTCATCTATGCTGAAGGAGGAATGATTGGATTTTAGGCTCAGGAGACCTATGATGAAAATTCCCCCTTGTGTTGCAAGGAGTTTAAAAGGGAGGAAACATAATTGTAAACAAAATTCCCTTTCATTAGGTAAGAGTATTCAACTTATGGCATTCTAGTTTTATGTATCCTTAACATTCATAGTAGGGTTCAACGGAAACTTCCCCTTATGCAGAAGAGGGTTTCACAAATCAGGATAGACAAAGGTAGCATGCCCCTTGCATGGAGAAGGGGACAAAGATCATGTCAAGATATGGAAGTTCACCCTTTGCATGGAAAGAGATTCTTCATGTATCAGTGTTGATTGTGAGATCCAATGGAATGAGGAGAGGAATAGGCCCCTAGATTTAGTCATATGGAGGGATTTTTTCAATCTTGTCTAGAGATATGTCCATTAGCATCATGATAAAGCATGTGGATCATGGTTGTTGATTGTAGATGATAAGCTAGTGTGGTTTTTTGGGACAAGGTGACCCACTTGGGGCCAGATATTGTGGGTGGATATCAATGTGTGAGGTTTGTCTCTCCTCAAAGGAGATTTTATGAATGAAATGCTCACAAGGAGAAGGTTCTATCTGGGGACAAGATGATTCACTCAGGGCTAGATATTGTTCTTGGGTACGGGTGTCTAAGATTCCTCTCCCTCAGGGGAGATCTTATAAGAGAAATAATCACAAGGAAAAGGGGTATCCAGGGATAAGGTGACCCATTTAGGTCCATAGACTGTAGATGGATACACGTGTGTAAGATTCCTATCTCCTCATGGGAGATATTATGAGAGATATACTCAGAATGTAAAAGGTATCCAAGGATAAGGTGACCTGCTCAGGGCCACATACTATGGATGGATACAGATGTGTGAGATTCCACTCTTATCAGTGAGCTCTTATGGTAGTAATGCTCACAGAAAAAGGGTGTGTTGGTCTAGTTTTAGGTTTTGGTCCAAGACCGTTAAAATATGTGAGCGTGAAAGAAGAGGAATGGCCCGATTTCAGGTTGTAGTTTGGGACCATATAGATATGAATAAAGTAGGTGATGGCCTAGATTCTGGTTGTAGTCTTGTACCATATGGATATGTGTGTGAAAGTAAGATGATGGACCCATTATACGTTGTAGTCCATGATCATCAAAGGATGTGAAAGTGAATGTGCATTGATGGCCCAATTTTAGGTCATGGTCGGATCCATAAAAAAATATGAGAATTAAGCTACATTGATGGCTCAGTTTATGGTTGTGGTATGTGACCATGGTCAAGGTAGGCAAAGATGGGAAGACCACATGCTACTGAGAGGCATCTTAGTCAAGCTGGAAAATCCTTTGGATGAAGTGAAGTTGGTATACCTGGGCATGAGTTGATATTTATTCACCATTTGGCAATTATATCCAAGACTGAGGATTGAGTTACCTTTCGACATAATGGTGAAGTTTTGTCTTGAAAGGATCAAGATGAATGGAGGCTCTTCAAGGAAGCAATTGTCGAGTAAACATTAGCATGTGTCACTCAAGGCTAGAGTGAATCATGGAAAGCTAGAAGTGATTTGATCGTGAGAGAACATACCTTATAGGTGAAATTGGGCAACCCTTTCGTGCAAGGTTGAAGGTACAAAAATAAAATTCTCACAAGGATAAGGTATTTGGGGGAAGC
Source organism: Alisma plantago-aquatica (assembly GCA_963693085.1). Classification (NCBI taxonomy): domain Eukaryota; kingdom Viridiplantae; phylum Streptophyta; class Magnoliopsida; order Alismatales; family Alismataceae; genus Alisma; species Alisma plantago-aquatica. The sequence goes on from OY856409.1 coordinate 1,194,296,670, forward strand.
TTCTCAAAAAGGAAGATTCTTTGGCTCATACATTATTGAAGATGAAGATTGAAGATCATTCAGAGTAATTCAATACCATGTTTGAAGCCTTTCTACATATGTGAATGGTTTCAGGCATGAGTGGTGGCTTACAAGAAGAGACCACAATCCGGCATCCTTTTGTCATAGATCAAATAGTGCTTTGAAATGGTTTTCCAAGATTGGAAGGACTATTCCTTTCTTTTGTTCAACTCTTGGTAATATTTCCCAACTTTTTTATAGATGTTGCATTTTTGTTGATTATTGAAAGACGGCTCAACTTTTGTTCAATTTTGAAAAAGGGCTCAACTATGGTTTATTTTCCTTGAAAATATTTAAGATTAGTGTCTTTTTGAAAATATTGTTCTTTTGAAAGGATTTTTCTTTGAAAAGATTATTCTTTTTAGAAAAACTTTGTTCTCTTTTATTCAAAAAAGATTATTCTTTTTAGAAAATATTTGTTCTCTTTATATAAAAAGATCTTTCATTTTTTATTTCATAATGATTTTTCTTTTTGTTTTGAAAGGAATTTTCTTTTGGAAATAATTTTGTTTTGAAGGAAATTTTTCACTCTTTGGAAAGACCTCTTTTTTGTGTTTTGAAAATATTTTTCTTTTGTGAAGATTTTTATTTTGAAAAAATGTTTTTTGAAAAGACTTTTTTTTATGTTTTGAACAGTTTTTTTTTCTTTTTCTTACGAAATAATTAACATTTTATTTTTGAAAAGTCATTTTTATAAAAAAAGGTTTTTGTTTTGAAAAAAAAATTGAAAAGACTTTTCATTCTTTATGTTTTGAAAACATTATTGTTTTGGAAAAAAATTGTTTTCCTGTAAAAACTTTTCTTTTTTTGTGTGTTTTCAAAAATATTTTTCTTTTTTTGTTTTTTAAACAATGTAGATTATTTTAATTTAGAAATATTGTTGTTTTAATAGAAAGTTATTATTTTATTTGAAAGGAAAAAATGTCCTTTTATCAGAAAGATTGTTCAAAGATGATTTTTTAATGAGAGTGAAAATTTGAGATTTGTTGGAGATCATCAAAATATTTTCAAGTTTGAATAGATCATGGTTTAAGGATTAATGATGATAGAGATCGTTGAAAATTATTTAGTTCATTAGAGATTATCATTTTGATAAGATTGTTTTAAACATGAGGATGTTATCAAACAACAGACAATCTGTGCATGATGATGACAATCCTAAAGCATAAACCTTTCAACAATCACAGAATAAGCAAAGCATGTAACAATCTTGAAAGTTGTAAACAAGAAACCACAAGATGCATACATAGAAGATAAAGTCCCTATTTTTAGCCCATGAGTCACGGCTGATTACATTTTATAATCACACTTATGTCCTGAGGAGATGAGGTATACCACTCATACTCCAACTGACCACTGTGAAGTCAAAATAGGTACCATACAAGGTCAATGGAAGAGCCAGAGACATGACCGACTTGTCTCAGTCAGTGCGAGACCACAAGAAGGACATATCGTGTCAACTTCTAAATATCTTTCCATGGTATACTGGAAACTTTGCTATAGAGATACAGCCACAGCATGCACTCTCTTCAGGATTGAGAGATTTCAGTTACCTACACATCAATCCTGGCATTCATCATCATCAGGAGATTCATGATACATCCATCCCAGCATTTATAATGAAGGATTGAGAGATCTCAATTATCTACACATCCATACCTCATTAGGGTGTAAGGATATCCGCACCCATCACCCCCACATATTCAAAAATATGCCCTCCAGTAGATCTCGTAGGAAAACCTATTTCACCATTCAGTAGCTACTGACGCTGATGGATATATGGTCAGGGAGCTACATGATAAGATTCCACTTGATTAATTAAGTGCATTACCGTATCTTTTAGCATCAGTCAAGTTTCAAACATGAATTATTATAGCATATGCTACAAAGAAAGGTGTAATACATCCATCAAGTACTTTTCAAGTCTTTAAAACACATTTAGATACTTGGTACTTGGGATCTCAATCCCTTATCACATTATTGGGAATCCTCATCCCTTCACATCATTATCATCATGATTACTGGATCTGTGTATTCAAACCCTTAGATCACCACACAACATTGTTACCTCTGTAACAGGTAACAATTACCTCTAGGTCCTCAGACCAAGGTATTCATTTCACTTGTTGTACAAGTATTTCACATAGTTTACATGGTTTGATTAAGTATCTTGTCACCTCTTACTAGGTAACAGCTATACACATGGCTCACAAGGCCCATTAAACATCTTGTCACCTCTCACTAGGTAACAACTATTTACATGGCTCACAAGACCATTATTAGGGTTAGGTTTTCCCTGAATAGGGGTTTCAAGTTCATAATATTAATCCAAACCCTAATTCATTGTTCCACACATCTAGAAGCATATATTCATATCATAAGTATCCAATCATGCTTATCTGTTCTCATCATTTATCATTTAAATGATTATCAACACAAGGTATAAGTTTCTCTCTTATCCTCTCTAGGATATTGGTTACATCATACTTTTGGTTCTATCCTCCTCTTGAGGGGTATTAGTTCATCATTAACAATTCTCATCATCTTTTAGTTAAAACCACATTCAACATGTGTCACTCAATCAATCACATATGATTGAAGTGTCTCTACCATATTGGGTAGCAAGATGTGTGTATGTTAACATGTATTGCTTTAAGATACATTCTTATTTCACATAGTGTATCCATATCGGGCAGGTGGTATAACCACATCACCATATCATGTTTTAGGATGTATTCCCTAATCATTCTATCGTGTACCCATATCAAATTGATTATCACTTAGTTCTTATCATCTCAAGACAACTTCATATCAGGTATGAGCTAGGTGCTTGACCCCATATCGGGTATAAGCTATGTGCTTGGTGCCATATTGTGCACAAGATGTGCCCCATATCGGGCATATGTATTGGGCATCATATCGGGTATATGTATTGGGCATAAAACATATGTCTCGTCATATATCATTTGAGTGATATACAAGATACTATATCGGTCTCCCTTCAGGATTATTATATTGGGTATCCATGTCGGGTAACATATCGGGTTACCATCTTAGGTAGACCCTTAGACTCATAACCCCTTCATTCCTTCAAGGATCAACCTTATCATATAATTACTTGACAAGCTAAATGTCTTATATAATTCCCATACTACCATCCATTACTCAAAAAGGGGTATCTCGGATTTCAATCCATCATCTAGGGTTTTCCACTAGATTGGGTACATCATGCCATATCATGCATGAAGTATGAATTGAACCTCATATCATTCACAAGATAAGGATAGGTGCTATTCCTTATCAATCTAGAGATATCATTCATATCATCAATGTGGTATCACTCACCACTTGTATCGGCTTACCCATCACCTAGGGTTTCCAACTCTATTTGTTTAGAGTACATATTATATCTATATCGTGCAAAAAGTATAATCTTGTACTTGTATCGTGCATAAGGGGTAAATGGGTATCTCCCATATCACGCAAGTACACATCCCATATCGTGTATGAGCTATCATCTATTTGAATATTGGTTTAACCCCATCTCAGGTTTCATATCGGGTTGAGGTGTTCCAACCATATCGGGTTACATCTTATATTTTAATCCATATCTTATTTTGTGCATAAATGTATACTCAATCCATCGTATTGTGCATCATATGTATGCTTTAATATAGTGTGAACAAGTGTATATTACATTGTCATATCGTGCAAGGGATTCTTGCTAACTTACTCATATCGGGTTACCCAAACTAGGGTTTCATATTAATCTTACAAGTATACATTAAACCTTGTATCGTGTATGGAGTCTATACTTGACTTCCTATCATGCAAGAGGTTTATGGATAACACCATATCATGTTCCAAGATATGAACTTCACCTTCATATCGTGTAAGGAAATGAAATCTTCAATTCATATCGTGCAAGTGATATTTGCACATACCATATCGGGTTAGAGCTACTAGTGTGTATACTTGAACCCGATATCACTTTATAAAATGATATCATCTTCTTCAAGCTATAAAACTTCGTTCTAACTGTTATAGTTCATGGAAACAGGTCTAAACAACTACTAGAACTCATACTTTCATCAACTATTTCAGAAGATTTTCGGAATTAAAAGTAGTTCATTAAGTATAGCAATTTAGGTGATGAATTATTAACATGATAGAGTTCAAGTTATATAACCCGCCTTGTGAATAGCTTCAAAGCTCCAAGCTACAAAGCTTCACGTCCTAAGGTTGAAGAAGAACTTCTCCAAGGTTCAGGGCTCATTCCCAACTCCTCCATGGACAAGAGATCACCATAGTTAAGCACTTGGTGAAGAAGGAAAGAAAAGAATATCCATAACCTGATATCCTACTTCAACCAAGGTTGAAGGTGACCAAAGCCTTACCTAAATCTTGGTGCTCGAGCTCTCCTAGCTCCTTGAGCTTCTTTTCATGATACATGTGGGCTCTGATCTCCAAACCATAACATAAACACGATTAAAACTTAGCGGAAACGAATCGGTAATCAGCGGAAGACAAAAATCACAGAAAATTAAAACTTTTCGTGACAAGAGCTTGAATCCATAAAAGCCTCTTTCATAAAGTGAGGTGAACTGTTTACATATCAGGATAATTACTTCTTGAGTAATTATATACATCAGGATACAAAATCTCAAGATCACTATACAAAAGACTCCAAGACCTGAGAGTATAGAGGACACATAGGACTGACTCTAACTACACCATATGGCAGGACAATCTCCACCTGAGATTACTGCTGCCCCTGATGCTGCTGCTGAGACTGATCACCTGTAGGCTGGTTCCTTCGTCTCCGACGTCCACCTAAAAAGTTGAAGCCTACGGGGTGAGACAATTATACATAATTGTCCCAGCGAGAGTTATAACTCTTCTCCAGAAGCTTTATTATATCATCAAAAGAATATTTTAAGCAGTAAAGCCTTCAAAGCATTCTGTAACAGCTGCAGGTATAACAAGATCTCAACCTTTTAGGAGATGTGGAGAATATAAACACTATTGCAATGTAACATCAATCAACTAACTTGGAGTTATCTCTGACAAGTTATACTACATGGTTGATTATGTTTTACAAACAACATTATGCCCTGTGGAGATGAGGCTTACCACTCATACTCCAACTGATCGCTGAGGAGCCGCATCAGTATCATACATAGGTCATTAAGAGAGCCGTATTCTCATGACCTTCACCTTCCTCTGTCAGTAAGAGGATCACTTGTAGGACATCTCATGTCTCTACTACTATAGCTCACCAGGGTAAACTGGTCCTTCGCTATTCTAGAGTCACAGTGGAGTTCTGTACTCTCTTCGTCGTCAGGAGGTTTCATGTTTACCTACCACTGATACGGATATCTGTGCTTTCTTCGTCATCAGGAGGTTTCATGTTTACCTACCACTGATACGATATGGAAATATAGTGAAGGATGGATGGATTACACATCTACATCACTTTCCTACACTAGGATGTAAGGTTCTACACATCCATGTACCCCACATACTCAAAAGTATGTGCTCCAGGAGTTCCCAGAGGAAAACTTGTTTCACCATCACTTAATTTCTGACAATGATGGATCTATGATCAGGGCTCTACATTATACTTGATTAGTTAGGTACATTCAGTATTCTTTAACAGCATACATTGTTCTGTAAACAATAACAATAGCATAACAGCTATAAAAGAAGAATACTAAATGTAACAGGCCTAACTCATATCAATCATCATTTCTCATTATCCTCATCACAAGTCATCTCTAAGGCATGACCTTGATGGTATTCATGGCTCTCATAGCCCATTATCAGCATAGGATGCCACTGGCAAGGCATCAGATTACTTTACTTATTCATAAGGCTAATAACATGCCTTTAGTGAATATAACATCAACATCCATACCTGGATATGATTACCTTCTTATCAGAACCTGCATGGTTAATACATCTGATAAAGGTAATACAACAATAAGGAATGTACTTCCTACTCTTGTCATAAGAGTTAAATCTTTAATTCAAATCAAATAGAGTTTAATACTCAAAAGCATGCCATTACCCTTGAATTAGGGTTTACTATTCACATTACATGTCATCACCCTTGAATTAGGGTTTACTATTCACATTACATGTCATCACCCTTGAATTAGGGTTTACTATTCACATCAAGGTGAATTGAACTCATAACATCATCATGTATGAGTAACATCTTCATTAATGATCTTAGATTAGTTAAAAGTTCATCATTTATCATAATTAGGGTTTCTATGATCTCACACAGGTGGATCATACCCTAATTATGCTCATTTTTGTGTATTGGGGATGCTTCAATTGAGTGCCCACTTAAAAAGGGTACTTTCTCTCTCTAGAAGTACTTTCTCTCTCTAGAAGTACTTTCTCTCTCATAATAAGGTTAGGTGATGTCAACATCACCCTAGATCAGGTCGGATTAAGTCATCATAGGCTAACATAGCCAAAAACATCACCATTATGTGATTTAGAGTTACTTTCTCTCTCTAGGGTACTTTCTCTCTCTAGAAGTACTTTCTCTTTCATCATACTAATGGTTGATGCTAACATTAGACTAGATTAAGTTGGATAGAGTCATTATGACTAAAAACATCATTCTCATGTAATTAGAGTTTGAATTGAGCAAGGTATAACTCAATTGACCCTTCAGGGGTATTTTGGTAATTCACCCCATTGATCATCATCATGGTCAAAACCTTAATCAATTAACCCCTTACTATCCTATATTATCATTAGGGTTTGATTTGGGCAACATTGAACCATTTACATCATCAAATGATTGAATAAGGTCAACCTTGAATCACATTGATTGATCTCAATCATTAATCATCAATTGAATTGAGATCGGTTGAAAGTGTTGACCGTTTGCCCACTTTGACTTTCCAAGACCGCGAGCCTCCTTCCAACTCCAAGACCGCGAGCCCCCTTAGGCTTCAAGACCGCGAGCCATCATGCATTCAAGACCGCGAGCCATCATGCATTCAAGACCGCGAGCCATCATGCATCCAAGACCGCGAAGACTCCACTTGAGGTTAAGACCGCGAGGGTCATGAAGACCGTTTAGCTAGTTTGTCCTCAGGACCGCGAGGCCCTTCGCGGTCTTGAGACCGTGAGCCTCCTCTCGGTCTTGAGACCGTGAGCCCCCTCACGGTCTTGAGACCGTGAGCCCTCTCACGGTCTTGAGACCGCGAGGCTCTCATGGTCTCAGCCGCTTGGTCCTTCAATCAAGACTCAAAGATGCAACCGATAATGTCAATCGAGGTTTAAGCCTTCAAAAGGTCCCATCTATGTTGACCACCTATGGATTGGGTTAATTAAGGTTATGCTTAACCAATTGGTCATTCAATTGACCCTCAATTGTTGACCAATTATGATTGAAATCGATTTAATTAGGGTCTATCAATGTTCACCCATCAATACTCAACAGTGTGCATCAACACAAGGTTGAACCCTTCAATTGAGCTCCAATTGGGCCCAAACTTGGCCCAAACGGTCTTGAGGTCATGTGGGTGGACCCCACATGGTCTTGAGACCGTTTTCCCAAGATTTCATCAAAATCTAAGGTGATTTGATAGAGGTTGAACCATGATTGGGTCACCAAATCAGAATTTTGATTAAATTGATAACTTATTTGCAATTAGGTCCTCAATTGGTCAAATTACTCAACCCTAGACCTTCAAACGGTCTTGGGTGATGTCCTCTCGGTCTTGAGACTGTTTGGATGAGTTCCAAACGGTCTTGAGACCGTTTGCCCATCCAATTTTGGATTCTAGTGCAGATTCATCAAAGTCTGACCCATTGAGTTGATGATCGTGTCAATATTTTATTGCAATGTAATTTGGTGTAATTGTACCTTCAATTGGTCAACTATCCTTGACCCCAGACCTCCAAACGGTCTTGGTTGATTGCCCTCGCGGTATTGAGACCGTTTGGGGGACCCCTAAACGGTCTTGAGACCGTTTAGGTCAATCAACCCTAAAAACCCTAATTAGGTCACCATAATTTCAGTACTGATTTTATCTAGGGTTAGCCCTAGTATTCACCCTTCAACTCTTAGCCCGTTTGGAATTAAACCATAAAACTTGGTGAGTTGTTAATTAACATAATTTTGAACAGTAATCTCATACGGTCAACGCTTAGTCAACGACCTTACACGGTCTTGAGACCGTTTGCCCAAAACGGCAATTTCAGACCGTTTGAAAATCAGGAATAAATTCAAATAAAGTTGTTACTTAAAAAGGTCATATCTCCCGATCCCCTTGGATTTAGCCTCCCAAATTTTTAGGGTCATTATCCTATATAATTAGGAACAAATTTCTTATACGGTCTACGCTCGGTCAACGGGGACAAACGGTCTTGGAGACCGTTTTCCCTGTCGCGGTCTCGAGACCGTTTGCTCACCTCGCGGTCTTGAGTCCGAGAGAGCAAACTTTTGAGACCGATTAAGGAAGTGAAAAGCGGTGGGTTTTTCTTTGAAATCACGCCTTCATCTCCTAGCTCAAGAAAAGTACGAATATCCCATGGGTTTGCTTGCAAAATAGCAGGTAAAAGTAGGGAAACACTAAGAGCTATCATCAAAACGCATATAAAGATGCACATAGTAAAGCATGGGTTTAGAGTTATAAAACCCGCCTAAAGCTTGCTTCTTGAGCTTCAAGCTTTCAAGCTCCAAGCTCTAATGGCGTCCTTGAGTTCCCACAGGTTGTCCAAGGTGAAAACTCCAAGGAAGGATGAAAAGAGACGGCTGGAAAGGTAGGGTTTCAAGAGTTAGCCATGAAGATGACCTTGAATTCGAGTTTTAACCATGGAATTAGGCAAGAAGAGGGGTTTAAACCTACCTTGCACCCCTTGGTCGTCCTCCTTAGCTCCAAGGCAGTCCTTGTTCGTCTTTGGTAAAATGAAACAGTAAGGGAACGAAGGGTGAGTTCCCTTGCAACTAAGGGAAGGAGAGCTTATATACATGGGGTAGGATTTTCAACATTAGTTCATAAGTTGTCCATAATTCCAACTAGGTCCCTCCTTCTTTACTTGATCGTCCCTTCCTCTTTATTCTTAGGACAAAACTTCTCTTAAGGTCTTAGGAAAAGAAGGTAAAGGAGAGCAAGCTAATAATGAGGTACATACATAAAGAAATATTGCACATATACCCTGATTATTCAATCACAAGGCATATCTCATAACTTGATAATTCAATTGAGGTGACTTCCTCATCATTTCTTCTCTATATGATTGCAAGAGTCTAAAAAGATACATTAGATGACATATTTTCACAATTTGTATCCCTTAATTTGGGTAAATTGCATTTTACCCCAAACTAGGGTTTTAAGCACCGGGATTGCTTCCACAGCTGCACCTTGGTGCCTTAGCTTGGGAAATCCCTCAAACTTTGCCAAAAAGATTTCTCATGATGTCTCAACATCAGAGGAACATCTCATCATGTGCAAATTGCAAGCTAACCCTTTTAACTGGGTAAATTGCACATAGGTCCTTGTATATCAAAACAATGCTACAACTTTAAATAAAAAGGAGCAAATACTGAAATATATGTTTCTGAGAAACTTAATTACATGCTCAGAGTTAATCACAAAGATTTAATTACATATTTAGGCAAAACACCTAGGGTTAACTCATAACCCAGGTCAGGGATGTTACAAATTATCCACCCCTTACAAGGATTTCGTCCCCGAAATCGATAAAACATACTAAGAGAAAAGGGCAGGATACTTCCTTCTCATCTCATCCTCTAACTCCCAAGTGGCTTCTTCAATACCACGATGGTTCCAGAGGACTTTCACAAGACTTATATATTTCTTCTTTAACTTTTTAATTCGTTTATCAAGGATTGACACTGGTCCCTCCTCATAGGATATGTCATCATTCAATTCTACTTCTGTGGGTTGTAGAATTGACTTGGTGTCTGGGTGACATTTCTTCAACATAGAAATGTGAAACACAGGATGTAACCTCTGTAATTCTGGGTGAAGTTCTAGTTTATATGCTACCTTTCCAATCCGTTCAATGATTGGATAAGGCCCCATATATCTAGGAGCTAACTTCCCTTTCCTTCCAAAATGAAGGACCCCTTTCCATGGGGAGACCTTAAGATACACTTTGTCTCCAACCTGGAACTCTAAGGGTCTACGACGTTTGTCAGCATAAGATTTCTGCCTATCCTGAGCAGTCTTAATCTTATGTTGTATAACTTTAATCTTTTCTGTGGTTTGCTGCACCAGGTCAGGACCTAACAACTGGTGCTCACCAGACTCAAACCAACACAAGGGTGATCTACAACGTCTACCATATAATGCTTCATAAGGTGCCATATCAATACTATGCTGATAGCTATTGTTATAGGCAAACTCTATCAAGCTTAGGTGTAGATCCCAACTTCCGGTGAACTGGAGAACACATGCTCGCAACAGGTCTTCTAAGGTTTGTATGGTCCTTTCCGACTGTCCATCAGTCTGTGGATGAAAGGTCGTACTAAACCTTAGCTTAGTGCCTAAGGCTCTGTGCAACTATTCCCAAAAATGACTTGTAAACTGAGGACCTCTGTCAGAAACTATTGTGACAGGAACTCCGCCCAAATGCACTATCTCTTTAACATACAACTCTGATAACCTTTCAGCAGAATAGGTTGTTTTGACAGGTAAGAAATGTGTTGTCTTAGTCAACCTATCAACAACTACCCAAATGGAATCATGTCCTTTGCTTGTCCTGGGTAGGCCAACAACAAAGTCCATGGTCACATGGTCCCACTTCCACTGTGGTATGGGTAAAGGTTGCATTGTTCCTGCAGGCTTTTGGTGTTCGGCTTTAATTTGCTGACACACAGGACACCTCAGAACAAACTCTGCAACGTCCTTTTTCAATCCAGGCCACCAATACAGATCTTTCAAATTCCGATACATCTTGGTGCTCCCTGGATGCATAGCATACATGGAAGAATGGGCTTCTTCCAGGACTAACTTCCTCAAGTTGTCCACATCTGGCACTATCATTCTCCCATTATAACAAGCTACTTGATCTTCTGAGTCATGAAAACCATCTTGCTTCTCATTTCCATACTCAGATCTTATATGTTGAACTGCAGTATCACCTAGCTGTGCCTCTTTAATCTGCTCCCTTAGAGTAGGTTTAATATGCATCTCAGCTAACAAACCGGTTAACAATGACACCTTCAACTGTACATTGTCCTGCCTTAAAGAGATAAGCATATCTCTTCTAGAGCATACTAAAGAGTTTAGTTGGGCTCTATTCATGGTTGATGTTGCTGATTTCCTACTCAAGGCATCTGCAACAACATTGGCCTTGCCTGGGTGGTAATCAATTGTACAATCGTAGTCCTTGATTAACTCCATCCAGCGATGTTGCCTCATGTTGAGCTCATGCTGAGAGAAGATATACTTAGGTTTTTGTGGTCTGTGAAAATATGGAATGTTTCTCCGTAGAGATAGTGCCTCCAGATCTTCAAAGCATGAACCACAGCAGCTAACTCCAGATCGTGTGTTGGATAATTCTCCTCATGTTTCTTAAGCTGCCGGGAAGCAAAAGAAATCACTTGTTTATCATGCATCAACACACATCCTATTCCATTCTTGGAAGCATCACAGAAAACTATATACCCTTTTCCTTGTTCAGGTAGCACTAGCATAGGTGCACTTGTCAACCTCTCCTTCAGCAACTGGAAAGATTGTTGACACTTATCACTCCAAGAAAAAGGAACATCTTTCCGGGTTAACTTGGTCAAAGGTAAAGCTATAGAACTAAAGTTCTTAATGAACCTTCGATAATAGCCAGCTAACCCCAAGAAACTTCGAATTTCCGTCGGTGTCTTTGGTTGTTCCCATTGTAGAACAGATTCTACCTTTGTAGGGTCAACACGAATTCCCGAGGCGGATATTACATGTCCAAGAAAAGATACCTCTGGCAGCCAGAACTCACACTTGCTAAACTTAGCGTACAGCTTATGTTCTCTTAGCAAGGTCAAAGCTTGGCGAAGATGCTGCTCATGCTGCTGAGTATTCTTACTATAAATCAGAATGTCATCTATGAAGACGACAACACACTGATCAAGGAAAGGTCAAAAAACTCTATTCATGAGTTCCATAAATGCAGCTGGTGCATTGGTTAGTCCAAACGACATAACCGTGAACTCATAGTGACCATATCTTGTCCTAAAGGCAGACTTGGATATGTCACTATCCTTAATACGGAGTTGGTGATATCCAGACCTCAAGTCTATCTTTGAAAAGACTGTTGCACCACGCAACTGGTCAAAGAGATCATCAATCCTCGGCAGAGGATACTTATTCTTTATTGTTACTTTATTGAGTTGTCTGTAGTCAATGCACAACCGCATTGACCCATCTTTCTTTTTAACAAACAAGACCGGAGCACCCCAAGGTGAAGTACTCGGTCGGATAAAACCTCTCTCAAGTAGCTCTTGAAGCTGTTTCTTGAGTTCTGCCATCTCGGCAGGCGCCATCCTATACGGAGTTTGAGCTATGGGTTTCGTATCTGGGATCAGATTAATTTCAAAATCAATCTCCCGAGGTGGTGGTATACCAGGAAGTTCTTCAGGAAACACATCTTCGAATTCCCTGACTATAGGAACTTCGGCAGGATTGGAACTTTCCTTGGTAACATCTACCACATGGGCTAAGAATGCATAACATCCTTGCCTCAACAGCTTATCAGCAACCATAGCTGACACAAGACAGGTGGGAAGAATCTTTCTTTCACCTTGAAAGATCCATGTGTTGCTTTCATCAGCAAACACAGCCAACTTGGACTCACAATCCAAGACAACTCTATACCTCTCTAAGGTATCCATCCCAAGGATTATATCAAATCCCTGCATATCAAGTGGTATAAGATCCACTTGAATGCGATGGTCAGAAAAGAAAAGGATGCAGGGAGAACATACCTCCTGCAAAATGGCAGACCCACTCAACGGAGTCTCTAACAACAAACTATCTGCCCTATGACTAACAGTCACATTGCAGTTACGAATCACTTCACGAGTGATGAAAGAGTGTGTAGCACCCGGATCAATCAGAACGGATACAACACAGGATATAGACATATTAGAATATAAAAGTTTCATCTGACCTGCCACTACCCGTGGATTGACCACTGCCTCAGGTGGGTTCATAGCATAGAACCTCGCAGTCGCCTGGTGTTGAGGTGGTGCTGATGATCCAACTTGAGACGCTTGTCCACGTCCTCGAGCTGCTCCTTGATGTTGTCTATTCTGAGATCCTTGTTGATTCTGTCTCGGGGTTTGTTGTGTCACACCGACAGGCCTAGAACGGCAATCCTTCATCAAGTGTCCCACCTTACCACAGTTGTAGCAACTCTTCTCCTGTTGTTGTGGTCTGGGTGGTCCAGTAACTGACACTGATGCAGAACTGTGTGTCCCTTGAAGCGGTTGACTCCGTCCTCTACCTCTGCTTGGTGTCCATTGAGTTTGAAAACTTGATCTGGGTGGTGGAGGGTTAGGTGCAGAGAATCTTGGTTTCTTAGAATCCCTAGATGAAGAACCCTGGAACTGTGGATATCTTTTATGGGTTTGTCTTTTCTCAACCACAGATCTCTCTATCCTTCGGACTGACTCAACGAAGGTAGAGAATCTCTCTCTGTTTTCTAAGGCAGACACAGGGGTTGACATATCAGAATTCAAACCCTTCTCGAATCTTCTGATTCTTTCCTCATCTGTAGCAGCCACGTGCGGACAGAACCACAGCAATTCCATGAACTTAGCTTCATACTCACTAATGTTCATCATACCCTGCCTTAGTTTCTCAAACTGAGAGATCTTCTCATCTAGGAAGGTCTTTGGAAAATATCTATTGATAAATTCCCGACGAAACTCTTCCCATGAGAACTCTACTCCATGTCTCTTCTGCTCTTCCATGTTCCACCAGTGACCAGCACTGCCTTTGAGAAGATAGACAGCATGTCTAACCTTCTCAGCTTCCGGAATCATAAGAATCCTGAAAGCCTTCTCCAACTCTGTCAACCATAAGTCAGCATCTGCAGGGTCGGCAGTTCCGAAGTACTCGGTAGCTCCGACACGACGAAGTCGTTCGAATGTCTTACCCATACCTTGTGCTTCAAGCTGGACAGGTGCCCTAGGTGTAGGAATGGGCATCCTATCGGTTATATGTGTCATGGAAGTCATGAACTGCCCGAACATTGTCTGTACAGCTGGATCACTCATGTCAGCTGGGTCGAACTGGGGTGGCTCTCTTGGCGACTCAGGTGCAGGTTGTTCTATTCTCAGAACTCTTGCACCGCCTCGAGGTGCACTAGCACTACTCTCTGCCACGTGCTCATCACGATGTTCTGACATTCTTATGTATCTTCTTCTCCTGAGGAGTAGAAGATTCTATTAGATGAGGAAGGAGTACTAAAGGTAGACTCGACATCCTAAGTCCTATGCCTCTGTAGACTCAACTGAACCTGGAGCTCTGATACCACTAGTTGTGGGCTCTGATCTCCAAACCATAACATAAACACGATTAAAACTTAGCGGAAACGAATCGGTAATCAGCGGAAGACAAAAATCACGGAAAATTAAAACTTTTCGTGACAAGAGCTTGAATCCATAAAAGCCTCTTTCATAAAGTGAGGTGAACTGTTTACATCTCAGGATAATTACTTCTTGAGTAATTATATACATCAGGATACAAAATCTCAAGATCACTATACAAAAGACTCCAAGACCTGAGAGTACAGAGGACACATAGGACTGACTCTAACTACACCATATGGCAGGACAATCTCCACCTGAGATTACTGCTGCCCCTGATGCTGCTGCTGAGACTGATCACCTGTAGGCTGGTTCCTTCGTCTCCGACGTCCACCTAAAAAGTTGAAGCCTACAGGGTGAGACAATTATACATAATTGTCCCAGCGAGAGTTATAACTCTTCGCCAGAAGCTTTATTATATCATCAAAAGAATATTTTAAGCAGTAAAGCCTTCAAAGCATTCTGTAACAGCTGCAGGTATAACAAGATCTCAACCTTTTAGGAGATGTGGAGAATATAAACACTATTGCAATGTAACATCAATCAACTAACTTGGAGTTATCTCTGACAAGTTATACTACATGGTTGATTATGTTTTACAAACAACATTATGCCCTGTGGAGATGAGGCTTACCACTCATACTCCAACTGATCGCTGAGGAGCCGCATCAGTATCATACATAGGTCATTAAGAGAGTCGGATTCTCATGACCTTCACCTTCCTCTGTCAGTAAGAGGATCACTTGTAGGACATCTCGTGTCTCTACTACTATAGCTCATCAGGGTAAACTGGTCCTTCGCTATTCTAGAGTCACAGTGGCGTTCTGTACTCTCTTTGTCATCAGGAGGTTTCATGTTTACCTACCACTGATACGGATATCTGTGCTTTCTTCGTCATCAGGAGGTTTCATGTTTACCTACCACTGATACGATATGGAAATATAGTGAAGGATGGATGGATTACACATCTACATCACTTTCTTACACTAGGATGTAAGGTTCTACACATCCATGTACCCCACATACTCAAAAGTATGTGCTCCAGGAGTTCCCTGAGGAAAACCTGTTTCACCATCACTTAATTTCTGACAATGATGGATCTATGATCAGGGCTCTACATTATACTTGATTAGTTAGGTACATTCAGTATTCTTTAACAGCATACATTGTTCTGCAAACAATAACAATAGCATAACAGCTATAAAAGAAGAATACTAAATGTAACAGGCCTAACTCATATCAATCATCATTTCACATTATCCTCATCACAAGTCATCTCTAAGGCATGACCTTGATGGTATTCATGGCTCTCATAGCCCATTATCAGCATAGGATGCCACTGGCAAGGCATCAGATTACTTTACTTATTCATAAGGCTAATAACATGCCTTTAGTGAATATAACATCAACATCCATACCTGGATATGATTACCTTCTTATCAGAACCTGCATGGTTAATACATCTGATAAAGGTAATACAACAATAAGGAATGTACTTCCTACTCTTGTCATAAGAGTTAAATCTTTAATTCAAATCAAATAGAGTTTAATACTCAAAAGCATGCCATTACCCTTGAATTAGGGTTTACTATTCACATTACATGTCATCACCCTTGAATTAGGGTTTACTATTCACATTACATGTCATCACCCTTGAATTAGGGTTTACTATTCACATCAAGGTGAATTGAACTCATAACATCATCATGTATGAGTAACATCTTCATTGATGATCTTAGATTAGTTAAAAGTTCATCATTTATCATAATTAGGGTTTCTATGATCTCACACAGGTGGATCATACCCTAATTATGCTCATTTCTGTGTATTGGGGATTCTTCAATTGAGTGCCCACTTAAAAAGGGTACTTTCTCTCTCTAGAAGTACTTTCTCTCTCTAGAAGTACTTTCTCTCTCATCATAAGGTTAGGTGATGTCAACATCACCCTAGATCAGGTCGGATTAAGTCATCATAGGCTAACATAGCCAAAAACATCACCATTATGTGATTTAGAGTTACTTTCTCTCTCTAGGGTACTTTCTCTCTCTAGAAGTACTTTCTCTTTCATCATACTAATGGTTGATGCTAACATTAGACTAGATTAAGTTGGATAGAGTCATTATGACTAAAAACATCATTCTCATGTAATTAGAGTTTGAATTGAGCAAGGTATAACTCAATTGACCCTTCAGGGGTATTTTGGTAATTCACCCCATTGATCATCATCATGGTCAAAACCTTAATCAATTAACCCCTTACTATCCTATATTATCATTAGGGTTTGATTTGGGCAACATTGAACCATTTACATCATCAAATGATTGAATAAGGTCAACCTTGAATCACATTGATTGATCTCAATCATTAATCATCAATTGAATTGAGATCGGTTGAAAGTGTTGACCATTTGCCCACTTTGACTTTCCAAGACCGCGAGCCTCCTTCCAACTCCAAGACCGCGAGCCCCCTTAGGCTTCAAGACCGCGAGCCATCATGCATTCAAGACCGCGAGCCATCATGCATTCAAGACCGCGAGCCATCATGCATCCAAGACCGCAAAGACTCCACTTGAGGTTAAGACCGCGAGGGTCATGAAGACCATTTAGCTAGTTTGTCCTCAGGACCGTGAGGCCCTTCGCGGTCTTGAGACCGCGAGCCTCCTCTCGGTCTTGAGACCGTGAGCCCCCTCACGGTCTTGAGACCGCGAGGCTCTCATGGTCTCAGTCGCTTGGTCCTTCAATCAAGACTCAAAGATGCAACCGATAATGTCAATCGAGGTTGAAGCCTTCAAAAGGTACCATATATGTTGACCACCTATGGATTGGGTTAATTAAGGTTATGCTTAACCAACTGGTCATTCAATTGACCCTCAATTGTTGACCAATTATGATTGAAATCGATTTAATTAGGGTCTATCAATGTTCACCCATCAATACTCAACAGTGTGCATCAACAAAAGGTTGAACCCTTCAATTGAGATCCAATTGGGACCAAACTTGGCCCAAACGGTCTTGAGGTCATGTGGGTGGACCCCACATGGTCTTGAGACCGTTTGCCCAAGATTTCATCAAAATGTAAGGTGATTTGATAGAGGTTGAACCATGATTGGGTCACCAAATTAGAATTTTGATTAAATTGATAACTTATTTGCAATTAGGTCCTCAATTGGTCAAATTACTCAACCCTAGACCTTCAAACGGTCTTGGGTGATGTCCTCTCGGTCTTGAGACCGTTTGGATGAGTTCCAAACGGTCTTGAGACCGTTTGCCCATCCAATTTTGGATTCTAGTGCAGATTCATCAAAGCCTGACCCATTGAGTTGATGATCGTGTCAATATTTTATTGCAATGTAATTTGGTGTAATTGTACCTTCAATTGGTCAACTATCCTTGACCCCAGACCTCCAAACAGTCTTGGTTGATTGACCTCGTGGTCTTGAGACCGTTTGGGGGACCCCTAAACGGTCTTGAGACCATTTAGGTCAATCAACCCTAAAAACCCTAATTAGGTCACCATAATTTCAGTACTGATTTTATCTAGGGTTAGCCCTAGTATTCACCCTTCAACTCTTAGCCCGTTTGGAATTAGACCATCAAACTTGGTGAGTTGTTAATTAACATAATTTTGAACAGTAATCTCATACGGTCAACGCTTAGTCAACGACCTTACATGGTCTTGAGACCGTTTCCCCAAAAAGGAAATTTCAGACCGTTTGAAAAGCAGGAATAAATTCAAATAAAGTTGTTACTTAAAAAGGTCATATCTCCCGATTCCCTTGGATTTAGCCTCCCAAATTTTGAGGGTAATTAGCCTATATAATTAGGAATAAATTTCTTATACGTTCCACGCTCGGCAACGGGGCCAAACGGTCTTGGAGACCGTTTGACCTGTTGCGGTCTCGAGACCGTTTGCTCACCTCGCGGTCTTGAGTCCGAGAGAGCAAACTTTTGAGACCGATTAAGGAAGTGAAAAGCGGTGGGTTTTTCTTGGAAATCACGCCTTCATCTCCTAGATCAAGAATAGTACGAATATCCCATGGGTTTTCTTGCAAAATAGCAGGTAAAAGTAGGGAAACACTAAGAGCTATCATCAAAACGCATATAAAGATGCACATAGTAAAGCATGGGTTTAGAGTTATAAAACCCGCCTAAAGTTTGCTTCTTGAGCTCCAAGCTTTCAAGCTCCAAGATCTAATGGCGTCCTTGAGTTCCCACAGGTTGGCAAAGGTGAAAACTCCAAGGAAGGATGAAAAGAGACGGCTAGAAAGGTAGGGTTTCAAGAGTTAGCCATGAAGATGACCTTGAATTCGAGTTTTAACCATGGAATTAGGCAAGAAGAGGGGTTTAAACCTACCTTGCACCCCTTGGTCGTCCTCCTTAGATCCAAGGCAGTCCTTGGTCGTCTTTGGTAAAATGAAACAGTAAGGGAACGAAGGGTGAGTTCCCTTGCAACTAAGGGAAGGAGAGCTTATATACATAGGGTAGAATTTTCAACATTAGTTCATAAGTTGTCCATAATTCCAACTAGGTCCCTCCTTCTTTACTTGATCGTCCCTTCCTCTTTATTCTTAGGACAAACCTTCTCTTAAGGTCTTAGGAAAAGAAGGTAAAGGAGAGCAAGCTAATAATGAGGTACATACATAAAGAAATATTGCACATATACCCTGATTATTCAATCACAAGGCATATCTCATAACTTGATAATTCAATTGAGGTGACTTCCTCATCATTTCTTCTCTATATGATGGCAAGAGTCTAAAAAGATACATTAGATGACATATTTTCACAATTTGTATCCCTTAATTTGGGTAAATTGCATTTTACCCCAAACTAGGGTTTTAAGCATCGGGATTGCTTCCACAGCTGCACCTTGGTGCCTTAGCTTGGGAAATCCCTCAAACTTTGCCAAAAAGATTTCTCATGATGTCTCAACATCATAGGAACATCTCATCATGTGCAAATTGCAAGCTAACCCTTTTAACTGGGTAAATTGCACATAGGTCCCTGTATATCAAAACAACGCTACAACTTTAAATAAAAAGGAGCAAATACTGAAATATATGTTTCTGAGAAACTTAATTACATGCTCAGAGTTAATCACAAAGATTTAATTACATATTTAGGCAAAACACCTAGGGTTAACTCATAACCCAGGTCAGGGATGTTACAATACCTAAGGGTCTTTGCACGATATCTCCAAGGGTAATGGTTATGAGGATCGTAAACTTTCATAAGTTGGTGAAAGGTGAAGTATATATACTTGATTTCATGAGATAAAGCATATATGAGGTGCCTTCCCCTCATGTTACTAGATGACACGTGGCAATGCATGGTTGACACATGGCCATGCATGCACACATGTATATTTTCTCATGCAAGAGTCTTGGGTATAACCTAGAGACAATATCTCGGCCCTTACTTATCTTGTTGGGCAAGTTATCTCATCTTTATCTCATTAAATAAGTAACCTGATACACTTTTTGTAAGGAACTTTGCAACTCATCATGGGCCACCTCCTTGAGGTGCTCTACCTATCATGGCCTTTTCCAAGGCTCAAAAAACTGATAGGAGGCTCCTACTTTGGCTCATTGGCTGATAGGGCTCCTCATTTCAAGTCTACAACTTGATACAACACATATAAGGGTCTTGCCTTCAACTCATTCTTGGTCCTTCATTACCAAGAGTATCACCACTCAAAGGTGATTCAAACATAGTGTCTCCTTATTTCTCTTTCCTCTAAAAGATACATAGAGGGAGTAGGGACACTCTAGAGGTGGTAATTTACATTTTAACCCCACATATTGGGTAAATTACAAATTGTACCAAAATTGGTGTACAAGGTACTAGCATTGTTCAAACGAGTTATAACTTGGGATTTAGGCTTTCCACAAGCCACCACTTAGCATCACTCTCTTTCTTATGATACCAAAACACTTAGAACACATTCCACATGTTTCATTACAATGTAACCCCTCATCTTGGGTAAATTGCACTTTTCACTCATGTTTTCATATAATGCACACATAGTTTGTAATTAAGCTCAAACTTGAAAACAAACTTCACCAAAATCCTTAATTTCTTTTCAAAATATTAGAATCAGTTTGTAAGTATCTTACTTAAGCAAAACTTCTAGGGTTAAGCCATAACCCAGGTCAGGGGCGTTACATTATCTTACTTCATTTTATCTTGAGATTCTCATTGTATCTATTAGTTGTCCTATAAAACATGTTGATATTACTAAAAATTCTCTCGGTATCTATTGATTGTCCTATAAAACATGTGAATAATACTACAATTATCTACTATTGCTTGTAGCGATAAACTAAAATCCAACGGTATTAGAGAAATCATTATTTTGTCGCTTATTAAAAAGTTTGTTCAATGAACTATTTACCCTAGGGTTGACATGTATGGTCTTCCAGATAAGCTCATTGGAAACAAGTCCAAATGTTGGTAGAGTGAGATGAAAATTTTACTTACTATAGTAGGGTTAGTGTACTGTGTAAAAAAGGATGAACCTCTACCTAATAAAATTAACCCTAAGAGTGCTGAAAAACCCACTGACTATAAGGAGAAGGATCATTTAAGCATAGGATGTATCCTCCTTTCACTATCTTATGTCATGTATTATATTCATTATAAATGACATGTCACACGTCAGTGAAAGTAGTATGGAAGTTGTCATATCAGAAATATAAAAGCGAGAATCAAGATATAGAAAAATATTTTGCTTCCTATTTTTAAGCTTTATATGGTATCGGGTAAATTTGTTAACTAACAAACACATAAAACACAACACCTATTTCTCTATTTTCAAGAAGCATATTTGAAGATACATGATAAATTTATTATGATGTGTACCATTGAAATGTTCCTCAATCTTGGGAGGCCTTTTTCCTAGATCTCAAGTACAATAAGGTAAATTTCTCCTTGAATGAACTTATGATAGATATCTCAATAGAGGAGGATCATTTATAAGAGAAAGATAAGATGTATGTTGATGTCAATACTAGTGTCAACCTCAGCACTACTAAGAAAAATGATAAGAAACATAAAACACACTAAAACCTAAGGCCAATATTTAAAGAAACCAAAGAATAACTGTAAAGAGTGAGACCCAATAGGAGATCCACTCTTCACTGAATTGAAGAAATAGCCCATCCAATCCCAAACGTACCAAAAAGTAATAAGGAAAGGAGGAATTTCATTCATTTCTCAAATGGCACATATTACAGAGCATGATAATGAATAAGCAGTGGAACAAAACTATTACAAAGTTACAATGGGTATCATTATACAATTACTCATCACCATAAAAGGTGATATTAAAAAAAAAAACTTGAACTAACTACAAATAAGCCCAGTAGCAAAGAGTAACCTAGTCATTCCAAGCTATCCTTAGGTAAAATTCCCTTTATATGATCTCCGAGCAACCTTGATCTTTTAATGCACCTAAACCTGGGTGGAAGGGAACATCACCCAGAACATAGGAAACAACATAGAGGTCAGCAAAAAGTTAAGTATGTACATATATTAAACACTTTGGGCATTATATAGGGTTATGAGTGCAAAAAGAGATGTTCCCACAAGAAGGGGGCTATTAGCAATTAGGTAAGTTCTAAAGGAATATAACAAAAGAAATGAGGCATATTAAATTTCATATTATAAGCGTAATAATAAAGAGTGTCTTGCCTTAAAAATCATCCACAGATTCACATTAAAACAATAAATATTTGCATGCATAACCATGTAGACTAAATATACCTAAAATAGGGCCATAACACCATAGGATCATGGCCTAAAAGAAATAAGGGTGGAAATGCACACCCCGAGCAGAATACACACACCCTATATAAGTATGGTTGTACATAAGTACCACTATTCTAGATATTCTAGTCAAACACGTAGCATGCATAAATAGAGTGGAAAGACTAACATTTTAGTCAATTTCACATAAAATGGCAATCATAGAAGGGGGATCCAAAGACCCATTATAAATGGATATTCCAGCAATCACATGAATTTATATGAATCAAAAGTAGAAAGTATGAATGTCCAACAATTGGATTTTAAATAAAATTGAAAGTTCAAGAGATGCCTCATTAAAGAAAGGTAGGTTCAGTCAAATAATGCCCAAAATAAAATAGAGGATGTACATACCTTGTGATCAGACCTAGGTATTCAGTAACACCTCCTAAGCATAGAGTCAGGGTTGTATCAACCTAGTCATAATATGTGTGCATTCGATTAGTATAAAAATGTATTAAATCCTTTTCTTAGAAATAGACCCTACATTAGGTTGCAAATATGGGCATGAAACATAATGTATATATATGCCCTATTTGGACAGACGAATAATTTCCTATGAATTTTACAAGTTAAAATCATTTATTTGATAAAAAGAAAATGAGTTGTGAAATGACTGGATTGCCCCTGAATGTAACGTGAATGTGACACAGTGTCACGCGAACTATAGATAAATAAATGGGAGCAAGGTTCAGGTCAACATAGCCAAATGAAAGAAAAATTACCAATATGCCCCCATGGGCGTGACATTGATATATTGGCCACCATGGGCTGAACTGGACTTTTGTCCCAGTGATTGAAACCATGTGTTCAGCGCCATGGCTGCTCCACAGAGCTCGATCCAAGGTACAATTCTTCGATTCAGGCATCTAGATGAGTGGGAGGACATTCCATTGACTCTGCATCATTACTCCGGACTCAAAGAGCTTTTGCTCTGGTCCTGTAATGGTCGGGAGACAAGAAGGAGATCTGAGAAAGCAGTTGACCTGCCTGGTCAAGAAAACCCTGTGAAAGTGACACTCTGAGGTCCAAAGCGATGGGGTGATCTAATGCATCCTGATAGCTCGGGACTGTGACTACGTAAGTCCAGGTGGATTTAGTATGGTTCCCAAATCGAGGGAGACCATTGGTGCCCATTGTCGATGGCCCAGGTAGAAGACGGAGACATCATTTTTCGTGGGGGTGAAAGGACCAAAACCATGAGAGGAAGCAGGCATAAAATGAAATCTGGGAGTCTTGTGGTGCTTACCAGCTGGTGGATAGACCTCCATCGGCTTGGGAGGATGGTCATGTTTGGCCGAGATACAGAAACCAAGGACTTGCGGAGTCCTTCTTGACGGTGCGGCAAAATAGGGGGAAATGGGGACGTTTTGTTGACCCATCAAATGAGAAGATGCCATGGCAAGAAGGGTTCACAGGAAGGAAGAAAAGGTGTCTGAGATGGTTACCTGAAGAGGGATTGCTCTGAGGTGGCTCCAGGCATTGCGCTTCGAACTTTCTCGTCGGAGAAGAAGGTGGACCTCGGGGCCCAAACCAGTAATCCTCAGGAGCAATTGATAGAGGTAGAAGGTGAAGGAGCAGACTAAGATGATATCTAGAATGATTGAAGGTGGTTTGAAGCAGAGATGTCAAGTGGTTGTGGTGGCTGCTACCACTGGAGGAGGGGGAAAGTTAGGCATTTTCTTCCTAGGGTTTGAGAAAGAGAGAGTCAGGGACCAGAGGGACCAGATTGACGAGACGAACCTAAATGCGAACAAATCATGAGAAACAAACATGTGTAGAGGGAAGACAATGAGGGAGAACAAGTCTAGGAGAACCGGTCATCCAGGCACTCTGTTGCGTGGGGATGTCGAGGGTGGGAGACGAAGTCCAACTCCCGCTTACCCAACCCGATACAGATTCGCATGACAAAGCCTAGTCCAGATCTTAGGTCAAAATCAGCGCTTTATATGGTTCAAAATGAAATAAATCAACTAAACTTATATCCTACCCTTTAAACCACCATTAAGGGTGTATATGATATCCGATTAAGCTCAAATTATGTAGGTTAGCTAATTTGGGTGTGAGGAACACGAATTTGGACTTATCTTTAGTAGTTGAGATTGTTTGTGTCATATTTTCCCCATTATATGCTTAGTCATCTAATTAGGGTTTTAAACGTATACTAATGGTCAAATTGAGTAAACCCTTTGTAGTTGTATTCAGTTTTCTCACTCAATATCGAAACGTCGCACTATGGTATTAAATCCATATCGAGACAAAAGTGTGGTATCACTATACACCAATCTCCCATAATTCAATTATTAGGGTTATAACATCCTAAGATTTATGTCCATGGGGTACAATAGAGTCAGTTAGGTTATTAGGTCTCAACAAGGTATAATCTATTCTAAAATTAGGGATACTTTGGCCAATGGATTAAGGATTTTCTAACAATCAAGGCCAAGAAATTTGTTTCATATGCAACTTAGGAGGTGGTATTCAATATGATGACTACTTATTTGAACCTCAATGATGGGTATGTTTCTACAAAATCTAAAATCCTTTCTATCTATGAACCATTTTATTCAGTTAAAATGTTGGAGCTAATGTGCATGTTTGTATTGATAAATCCCTATTTTTGTCTTACCAGTCTTCTTTAGGACAATCCATGATTTTAGGCAATACAAGATCTATAGAAGTCAAAGGTGAAGGATTGGTGGACTTCTAGTTTCCTTCAGGAAAGGTCCTAACACTTCATAGATTCAAACATGTTCCATCTATTCAGCATAATATTAATTATTAATGCAATTCTAGTTAGGGATGGTTTGAGAATTGATTGTCGATGTAACAAAGCTATTTCCATGTATTCATGATGGTTTATACTTTGGAAATGCTTATTTATGTGATTTCAAAACTTGTTTGAGATTCATGTAGAATCTATTTCAAATGATATTCTTAATTTGAATTGAAATTTAGTATGCTTGAATCTTATTTAATCTAATGTATGGCATTGTCGGTTGGCTAACGTTAATATTGGCTCCATGAAATGTACGATGAATCTGGATTTGATCCCTACACCTAATATTGATAAGTATATGTGAAATATGTGTACAATATAAATTACTTAGAAAATATTTTCATTCTATGGATAGGAGTTCCAAAATTTTGGAGTTAGTGTATACTTATATCCATGAATT
Source organism: Alisma plantago-aquatica (assembly GCA_963693085.1). Taxonomy (NCBI): domain Eukaryota; kingdom Viridiplantae; phylum Streptophyta; class Magnoliopsida; order Alismatales; family Alismataceae; genus Alisma; species Alisma plantago-aquatica. The sequence goes on from OY856409.1 coordinate 1,194,322,292, forward strand.
TAAATGGATTGCAATAAAGGATCATAAACTTTATTTTATAACATTCATGGATGATGCTAATAAATATGATTACATTTATTTACTAAAATGCAAAGATTAGGTTAGTAAATAAATCAAATGTATAAGAAAGAATTAGAAACACGAACTAGTAATAGACTTAAAAGATTAAGGTCCGGTAGGGGAAGAGATTATACATTGAACATATGCTTGAAATTTTGTCAACCATATAGTATACTACATGAGGTTACTACTGATTTACCACATTCCAGTGACATGCATAATAGTTGAACACTAATAGATATGGTAAATATCCTACTCCAAACTTCATGTGTACCCAACTTTAGATGGTGGAATCTATTAATATAGCTTGTTATATTCTAAAGAGAGTTCCCCATAAACATAAAAGAGTATCCCATTCGAGTTATAAATATTTTGAAAGGCTAGTCTTAGATATATTAGTATGAGGGGTGACTTGAAAATGTACTTGTCCCTAGCCAAAAAAAGAAGAAGTTGGGACCAAAAATGATAGATGACTTATTCTTGGATTATGTTGAGGCAGTTATGCTTATAGATTCTTAGTTGTAAAATCTAAAATCTCAGATATTGATGTCAATACAATTTGTAGAACTTCATGATGCAACATGCTTTGAGGATGCCTTTCCTATATAGTGATTTGAAAGAATTTTTCAATAGGGATAAATGACCACAGGTTCTATTCCCAAGGATATGGAAAGGATGACAAACATTGAGGACAACTCAAAACATACAATTTCTGAATTTGATAATTTTTTGGATATAGTTGACTCAAAGAGAAGTAAACGCCCTAGAACTTCCAAAGATTTTAGAAGTGAGTTTCTTACTTACAATTTTAATGATGATGCATCCTTCAAGAAAGCTAAGGGTTCTATAGAAGGTAAGTCTTAAAAGGAATCCTTTAATGAAAAAATCCAATTAATTCTCTCTATAGAGCTTGAGAATTGGTAAATTGACCTCATGGTTGTTCTGTGGTTGGATGCAAATAGATATTCAAGTACAATATTAATGTAGATGGGACAATAAATAAATATAAGGATAGATCGGTTAGGTATATAGACAAAGGGAGGGAATAGACTATTTAGATACATATTCTCGTGTTTCTCCATGATCACAATTTGTTTGTTTATAGTATTGGTTTCCATTTATAATCTTCTTATCCATCAGATGGATGGAAAGATTATGTTCTTACACAGTGATCTTCAAGAGGAGATACATATGGAATAGCTTGAGGGATTTTTGAGATGTGGGAATGAGTCCAAAGTGTGTAAACGTGTTTGTATGTATTGAAACAAGCCCCTATGCTATAACACAAATTTAGTTTTGTAATATCATCTTTTAGCATCATTTCTAAAGATTTTGATAAGTGTGTTTACTATGAGATTACCAATTTTAGATTCATTATTTATATTTTTAAGTAGATTACATCCTTTTTTATTTTGATATGAAAGTAACAAATGAGGGGAAATAATTTTTGTGTAGAAAGTTTGAGATGAAAGATATGGGTGTCGCTAATGTGATTTTACAGCTTAAAAAATTACTAGGTCTATTGATGGTATACACTCTCTCACACTCATTATGTTGAGAATATACCAGAGAGGTTTGAGTACACATTGTGTAAACCTATTAAGGTTTCATATATTCAACTAATTCCTTGTTCAAAAATGGTATTGGTATGCATGTGTCTTGATTACGATACTCTCATATTATCAGACGTTTGATGTATCTTATGAACTGTACATGACTAGACATTGCATTTATTGTGAGGAAGTTAAGGATACGTAAGTTGTCCCAATAGGACACATTGGGAAGCTCTTGATAGAGTATTGAGGTATATCGAGAGAAATAGTTCCCTTAGGGTGCATTATGGAAAGTATCCTTCTATAGTCCAATGATATAGTGATGCAAGCTAGATTGTCATAAATTTTGTGAGTAATGGTGTCCCAAGATATGTATTTCTTTTGGGAGGAGGTGTTGTTTCCTGGAGGTCTTAAAATAGACCATATTGCTTCAATTCATCTTTGAGGATGAGTTGTGTTGTTTAGATGAAATATAAAGTTGAATGGCTACAAGGACTTATGTCTAGTTTACCTATGATAAAGAAGTCACTTCCCGCAATTTCATTTCATTGTGATAGCACAACAATTATTCCCAAGATAAAGAGTTCCAAAATCAATAAAATAGTGTAGACACATCCAAGTTAAACTCAAGTTTGTAAGGGAGTTGGTGTCTAATGAGGTTGTATCTATAGACTATGTATGTGTCAAAGATAATAAAACTAATCTTTTGATTTAAATTCTTGCCTTGGCCTCAGTTAGAAATCTATATTAGGGATGGTACTGAAACCCCTTATTGTTCACAGGAAGTAGTAACCCAACCTAAATGAGTGGAGATCCCAAACTTTTGGTTCAATTTGGTAATATTGAATTGGATGACACTATGTGATTTACTTGATGCTTCTTGTATCTGTGTCTTTCTCCTATAAACTTGCTAGTGTCATGACTATAAGTTAGTATGATATTAATCTCTAAATGGTGTTGCTCCTAGGATATGATTCCATCAGTACATCCTTGGATACTTTAACTAAGTGGTTGATGTTATGTAGGATGCAACATGGGAATTTGGTTGGTCTCTGATATCAATCATTATTATTATTTTTGAATGCATGGCCTTTAATGCATCGATTTTTCCTTTGTTGTCATGGTCATTATTGTATTGTCACCAATTGATACTCTTGCACCTAAGGTTTAAGTTCAAGAATTATAGTCACCTAGTTCTTGTGAAGTAAAAGTTGGATAAATCATGCAAGGCTCAAGATGAAAGGGCTTGTATTGAAAACACAGTATGCTAGTTTGACTGACAGATCACTCTACACATTAGAATTTGTGGGGATTGTTAAATATTTTAGAATTTTCTTATATATGCTAGAATGGGTTAAAGTCCAATATAGGTGCAACTAGTATATAGGATTGGAAGGAAAAAGTGGCTCTTATCTTTTATATATGGAAGGATGGATTGGTCTGATATTGTCCAAATCTAGGATGGGACACTACCTTATCTGTAAGGAGTCATGTGACACTGGTTCCAAAAGACCTAATGGCAGGTCTTCTCAACCTTGTGGTAGGTATTGTAACCACAAAACACACTGATGTACGTGTACAGGACACGCCATACCTCACTAGAATAGGAGGGGCTGAGGCTCAGGCATAGGCACGTGGGTGATATACCATAAAGATTGTCTTTTGTCTTCTATCCCTTTTGGCACAAGAGGATAATCAATTATTTATTTATTTCTTTCATAAAAAATTTTGGTAAATCAAATAGGAAAGTGACTATTTATATTCTTAATACGTGCACAAGAGCAAATGTGTGATCATGTCTTTTTGGAAACATGATGAGAGTGTGGGAGTGCTATATATAAGGTTTCTTGGGTACGTAGAGTTAACCGCACTTAGCACTTGCTTTCAAGATAGCAACCCTAACTATCATTTGTTGCATGTCTTAGCTGCCTCTCCTTGTAGAATTTTACCTTTAAGAGTTCTCATATGCAAATGACGGCAACCCATTTGCTCTCTTCTAAATTTATGGTATGTTGGATTGTGGTACCTAGCCATCTCTAGGTTACACAAGTGGTGATGGTGTTCATCGTCAATAGGAAAGAAAGAGGACTATTTGTTATAGGTTCATGACCGGATAGAGCATGAGAGAACAATGTGCATCCAACGCATATCAGAGAGTTGAATGCTCTAAATAAGATCACTCTTCAAATAGCGGGTAATCTAGTTGGAGTTTTCTATCTCGTTTATTTATTATTCTCCTGACTCATTTGATATTGTATTTTTGTGTAGATTTATTAAGTGGCATGTAAAACCTATTAATAGCATTGCAATTGTACGTTATTTCTCCTAATGACAAATTAAAATTCAAAAAGATGTTCATATCATTCAACATAATAGGTTCAAATATGATTTTTTTCCTCCAAAGAAGTATATTTCTGATATCTTGGTGTGTATGGTTCGTCACTGACACTTATTGCAATATGCCATGTGTAATAAAATTGCAAGCATTGAATTTACCCTATATTCAATGTTGGTAAGTTGTAAATTAATATAGTGTAATATAGTAACCCCATTTATGGTATGTTGAGTGTTTAAGAGGACCTCATTTTGATGTTGTAATCACTTCGTTATAAGTGTTTATTACCAATCTAAATTTGACATCATAACGTGGAAAAGTGAAATATGAGGTCAATGTAAAATTTATATCAGTAATCATCTATGAACCTGTGTTTCTTGTAAATATGTGTCAATGAGATTCTACATAGGGTAATTGGCCCAAGGATGATATAGTAAGTTGTCTGAATAAAGTGATATACATATGTTATTTTTCTTAGGCATAATATACTTAATGATTGACTAATATAGATTTTATGTAGTTATATTTCTTATGGAATTTATGTTGTTAAATGGTGATATTTAAAAGCCATAAATAAATAATTGAGTCACTGAAATATATATATATATATAGAGAGAGAGAGAGAGTCAAGTTGGAATACACTCGAGTGTAGCGAAGACCGAATATACTCAATTCATTTTCCATAATGCAACATTTATTTTGAAAATATAAAATATTGATCTTTGTGTCTTATGAACATCCTACATACAAAATCTGAGCTCATTTGGACACTTATAGGTCATTCATCTAAAGGCGACAAAAATGATACAATTTGAATTAGTTTTGTGCGTCATTTTTGTTGACCATAAAAGAGTGACTTAAAAGAATCTAAATGAGCTCAAATTTTGCATGTAGCATGTATTCGTTATAACAATGAATATCAATGGTTTAGATTTGTCATAACAATGTTCTATATATGTAATCACCACCTGAGTGTAGTGTGCAATCTGTACACTCGAGTGTAGTCTAACCTGACTATTTATATACATACATATATACACACACACATATATAAAGCATAAATATGATTTTAAAAGATGATAAATATGAAATAATAACTCATAGATAGTCTAATTTGTAATGAAGATAACGCCATCAGCATCATATATCCCTAGTGGTTTTGTTTTATACCAGAGAAATGAATTCTGTTATAGTGTTTGTGGGTCATGAGAAAGTTTGTAGAATCTTAATACCATCATATAAGAATCAGTAATATGTGTGGGAGTCTGTGGGACCTAATTTGTATCGAGACAGCCCATGGATTCATTGGCAGTTCTTATTTGAATAAGGAACCTCGCGTAGTGAGTGATGACCTGTAACTCTTGTTCAGTTATCTTTCTAATTTGTACTTTTGGGGGTGCAATTCCAATACTGCTCAATAAATTTTTGTACCTTGAGGGGGTCAAATTTTAACATGCAGACTCGTGCTAATATTCAGTGATACACTTAGGAGATAGTGTGCATTAGTCACCTTTATTTCATTTGTGGTTCCCTTCCTATGTGCCCGGGTTAAACCTAATAGATCTTTGTAGACCATAGGTGATTGTGCATTTATGTTCCATATGTAACAACATCATACAGACCAAGGTAGTTGTGGTGGTCTTAGTGGTACAAGAAACCATAAGAGCTTACAATCGGCTACTTGAACTGAATCCATTTTATCTAACTTGAAAGAACAAGCTAAGTTGATCAAGGCATTAAATAAAGTAATTAAAATAATTAGTGATAGATGATTATTGTTGTTTATATTGCTCGGTAGGTTCGTTACATTTTATGTTTAATATATTGTTTGTGAATATATTGTTACTTAACCTATGATGGTCTTGTGGTATTATTTTATAGATTTAGTTATGATCAATAACATCGTGAATGTATAGTGCTTAGTGGTTTTGAAGGAAACATGTTAATTTGTATACATGCCCTAATTGTTAGATAATAAAGCAAGTCAGGGTTGGCTCAACTAGTAAATGAGGTGTTCCATTAAATAGGAGATCTTGGGTTTGAATCTGCTCTCGACAATTTTATGGTGGAAAAATCTCCTAGCATGATTTTCCACCATGTGTTTGGTCCAAGTGCTTATATGTTGAGTGGGTCTGATGTGGCCCTGTATGGAAGAAGTTCCTCAACGTCAAAGAGTGTTTGATAATAATTCTTCCAATTTTTATTGATATAATAAAATAGATTGTTGGTACATGGTATCAAACTAGAATGAGATTATATCCACTCATTGAGACTCTCGGGCTTGTATTAGTTGTTTTTACAACTTTTCAATATATATTATCCACCACAGAGGTTGTGACCAAGAAGAAGTAAATAGTAGTAACAAAGATATTGAATGAACAAACACTTTACTTTCTTGGGTGAGTTTTGCATATTAACTGCCTTTCTTCTTGTACATGTCTTCTTCTGATGTAAACTGAACAGTAAAACATAACATAGTTCCTTTAGTTTTTCCTTAGTTTTGAATGTGCAGGTATTTCAATGTTCGATATATGTATTGGTTTGTTTTCATTTGATAAAAAAGAATTACTCATCATTTTCAAATTGCAATTTCAAACTCCTTTGTGACGAGTTACTATTTGATGGATCGATTAGTCAAGGTTCATATTAAGAGAAAACCTAATGATTCGCATCACTCGTAAACTATAAGGGTGGTCCCTACATATTCTACCTTTCAAAGAAGTATTTGTCTTAAACCTTTATGTGAATGTTCAGTACCAAAATTAAGGGAAATGACTCATGAACATGTTGTGTAGCGAGATTGGTTTATTGCATATTTACACTAACCTTTAAAGGGTCTAAATCTTTTGTATCCAGCCTCTGTGCCCACCTTTGTACCCACATGATCTGATCCATACATTTGTGGGGGCCATAGCGAAGTATATGGTTGAGATGTGCTGGGCACATTGTCCCGAACACAGAGAATTTCAACCCACCTTTAAACAATTACTTTGTAGCATGTAAAGTGAAATGTGGGCAACTATATGCTAGCCCATGATTGTACTTATATAAAGCAGGCACAACCTTACTAACCAATAATTTAATACCCACATTTTAGTTGTGAATGCACAAATGGAGGGTACTATCATGCCCTTCTTTTCTACCAATCAACAAGGATGGATACAGCATGCATGATCTTGTCACTGTACATGCACAGATAAGTAAAGGCGATGATACGTCATTGCCACCGCTAGATCCCATTAAGAACTATCGAGCAATTCATGAGATACCTTTCAACATTTTGAAGAGGTGAAAAGAAAAAAGGTCTGCAAGATGCATGTTTGATTGGAAGTAAATTTTTGTGTAAAACTTTTAGAAAGTAAAATAACCAAAAATGTGATGAACAGACTACAACTCTATCTAGCTTAGGGTAGATAATTTATGATTTCCCATTGGTCTTCACGAAAGAAAAGCATATATATATATATATATATATATATATATATATATATATATATATATATATATATATATATATATATATATATATATATATATATACATACATATATACACACATATATATATACATATACATATATACATACACATATACATACACACACACACAGAGATATATATATATATAGGGTAGCGATCCAGTGAGAAACATCCTACGGTGAGAGCATAAGAGGCATTTGAATAACTACAAATTATGAGCTATTTTTAAAAATCCAACTGTATAGATAGAAAAAGCATCATTTCACAAAAAAATCATTACAATCAGACATTAATTACATAGCCATATGTACAATATACACTTTTTACATCCAACGGTGAGCCTGAAATTCAACATAGAGCGTCGAAATGTATTTTGTTGTTGTGAATGATCTACAAATTGGATGGTGATAAAATTTTATAGTAAGATAAATATTAATATATATACTTGTAATCTATACGGTTGGATTATGAAAATTTGATCTATGTGGAGAATTATTCAAATGTCTCTCATGCTCTCACAAGATATGTTTCTCACTGGATCGCTGCCATTATATATATATATATATATATATATATATATATATATATATATATATATATATATATATATATATATAGGGTAGCGATCTAGTGAGAAACATTATACGGTGAGAGGATGAGAGGCATTTGAATAACTATAAAGTTGTAGCTTATTTTCAATATCCAACCTTATAGATGGGAAGAACATCATTACATTTACATTCACACAAAAAATAATCACAATCGGATATCGTTTACATCTCCATATATACAATATACAAATTTTACATCCAACGGTTAGCCTAAAACTCAATATTGAGCGTTGAAAAGTATTTGCTTGTTGTGCGTGCAATACAAGTCCTATGATGATGAGATTTTGTGGGAACGTGACTAATAGGGTATATTTCCAATCCATATAGTTAGATTATGAAAATTTTATCATTGTAAAATGTTATTCAAATGCCTCTCATGCTCTCACCGAGATATGTTTCTCACGGGATCATTTTCATATATATATATATATATATATATATAGGGCAGCGATCCAGTGAGAAACATCCTACGGTGAGAGCATGAGAGGCATTTGAATAACTACAAATTCATAATTGTTTTTTAAAATCCAACCGTATAGATGGATAAAGCATCATTTCATTTACCTTCCCACAAAAAAATCATTGCAATCAAACATTATTTGCAAGTCCATATGTAAAATATACACATTTTACATCCAACGGTCAGCCTGAAATTCAATATGGAGCGTCGAAAAGTATTTTGTTATTGTTGTGAATGATCTACAAATCGAATGGTGATAAAATTTTATAGGAAGGTAAATATTAAGGTATACTTGTAATTTATACGGTTGGATTATGAAAATTTGATCTATGTGGAGTGTTATTCAAATGCCTCTCATGCTCTCACCAAGATTTGTTTCTCACTGGATCGTTGTCCTATATATATATATATATATATATATATATATATATATATATATATATATATATATATATATATATATATATATATATATATATATATATATAGAGAGAGAGAGAGAGAGAGAGAGAGAGTCAGCCTAGAATACACTCAAGTGTATCCGGAGCATAATACACTCAAGCAGTTTTTCAAGATGTAATATTTTTTTTGAAAATCTAATCCGTTGATCTTATTAAACATCTTGTAAACAACTCATACGCAAAATTTGAGCACATTTGGATATGTATAGCTCATGTTATGAAGACCGCAAAAATTATGCATTTCAAATTAGTTTCGCGCGTCGATTTTGTTGCCCTTGGATGAGTGACTTACACTCATCCAAATGGGCTCAAAATTTGTACGTAGTCTAGTTATAGTATGACGGTAAAGATCAACAATTTACATTTTGCAAAAAATAGTCTTGATATTCAAACACACTTGAGTGTATTCGTGCGATCCATACACTCGAGTGTATTCTAGCCTACCTCTCTCTCTCTCTCTCTCTCTCTCTCTCTCTATATATATATATATATATATATATATATATATATATATATATATATAGAGAGAGAGAGAGAGAGAGAGAATATATATATAGAGAGAGAGAGAGAGAGACTCAGGCTAGAATACACTCGAGTGTATCCAGAGCGGAATACACTCAAGTAGTTTTTCATGATGCAATATTTTTTTTTAAATCTAATCCGTTGATCTTCTTAAACATCTCGTGAACAACGCATACGCAAAATTTGAGCACATTTGGATATGTATAGCTCATGTTATGAAGACCGCAAAACTTATGCATTTCAAATTAGTTTCGTGCATCGATTTTGTTGCTCTTGGATGAGTGACTTACACTCATCCAAATGGGCTCAAAATTTGTATGTAACCTAATTATAGTATGACGGTGAAGATCAACGGTTTACATTTTGCAAAAAATAGTCTTGATATGCAAACACACTTGAGTGTATTCGTACGATCCGTACACTCGAGTGTATTCGTACGATCCGTACACTCGAGTGTATTCAAGCCTGATTTTATATATATATATATATATATATATATATATATATATATATATATATATATATATGAGGCATGCAGCATATATTATTTTTCAAATCTAACCCAATCAAACAGGCACAGCCACACCTAGTGATGAAAATCTGACTGCTACAAATAATATATGCTGCATGCCTCATATATATATATATATATATATATATATATATATATATATATGAGGCATGCAGCATATATTATTTTTCAAATCTAACCCAATCAAACAGGCACAGCCACACCTAGTGATGAAAATCTGACTGCTACAAATACAGTGTTGCGCCTTATGAGGCATGCAGCAGTTATCTTTCAACATTCAATATACCTTGTAGTTGATATTTTCTATCTCACAAAATACAAAACATTTTCTAAATTGTGTGGTTTCTGTATTCTTTATGGGGACCTTGGCATAGGATGCACAACATGCCTTCTAGTTGATATTTTTTTGTATCTCACGCAAAACTACACTCTTTTTATCCGAAATTCAATCCGACCCTGTTATGTGATGTCCGTATTACAAGTTCATATATTGTACTGTCCCACAAACTGTTTCAGAGTCATTTTCTCCTCAAACGTCCCGTTCTCGCGGATTAGAAAATGATCAATAAAATGCACAGTGCCAAGCTTCTCAAGCAGAAGCCAAATTCAGAATTGAATTTGAATTGTTGTAAACAGTGTTTCGCAACCACAGAAAACACCTCAACACGTGCTGTTTGTAAATGCATTCCTCTTGTACTCCTCAGGAAAAGAAGTTAGAAAACTGAAAATCCAATCAATCTTTGTTTTTCTCTCCGTGTATCATAAGCTAGTAAGCTCTACATCCCCCTACAGTGTTAGTATCTATCATATATTTTCATGTGATCATTTACATAACTACAAGACATGAAGGTGTTCCACTGACTACAAACACAGCTATCTATATGAACTAAATGGTTCCAATCCAAGGCTAAATCTCTCAGATCTTTCTTTAGGGAGACTCTCCATCTCAAGTATGACGTCACTTTGATGGTAAACTTTCTGAACATCAAGGTTGTCCGACTCTTTGAGTTCATTGAGGGATCTCTTGGCATAGACTGTGAACACAATAACTAAAACCACTGCAAGGATGAAGGATACTACGTTGTATATGATTTCTACTGTTGTCATGTGATGGTTTCCATATTTCACATCAGCCCACGTTCTTATCAGCCGACCACTGTTTCAAAACACAAAATGGGTGAGGCAGAGCAGAATATAGTATAACTTACATAAACTAAGTGGACTAACTTTTGCAGAACCAAATAATAAACTACAGTGAAATTCAATGGTGTTAACTTTTGCAGAACCAAATAATAAACTATAGTGAAATTCAACGGTGTTAAGCCGTGATTGCCAACCTATATATATAGATGAAGGCTTCCGGTACCATGCCAGCTATCGAACCCCAAAAATATGGCCAAAATTTCAGATCAGTTGCTGCTACAGCGTAATTGAAAATTGTGTAAGGGAATGGCGAAATTCTGAAAATTGCAACCACCCGGAACTGATGCATCCAGCTTCCTTCCCCAACTAGCTTGAGTATTGCTGCAGTCTGAGGCCATCGCTCCAGCCATGTCTGTATGTTTGTTGGACATGTGAGATAAACAGTAAATTTAAAGCCATGCATGGAGAAAATTTGGGGGAAGCATTAAAGGAGCAACTTTAGTACAAATGCAGGAAGGCACCTACATGAATTCGATCCCGGAATAGTAGCCCTATCATAAAGGGCAATACCATCCCGACTGTAGTTCCTACCATTATTATTACAAATCCAAGACCATAGCCAAATATCATTCCTGCCAGCCACATGGAGGGACCGGAAGGAACTAGCAGTAATGGGAAGAAGGCCAACGAGGCAATCAGGATGAGAGCAAGTACTGGCCTACCAAATTTAGTTGCTTCCCATTGCATAATTGGTAACAAAACCTGATATGAGTAAAATGCAACAAATCATACACAATTTCCAGATCAGCTATCTCGCAGAACAAATTATCTTATTAACCAAAATTGCAATATTTTAAAAATCAATTCTACAATAGAATAGTTACATATAATTACTGAAAATAGTATCTCTATATTGCTTGGCAGGAACTTATATTTTCCTCTTTGTTTGAGTAAAAAAGTTTAAACAGGAAATATATGAAAAGACAAAGACTGATAACAAATAGACACAACGCAGATGAGAAATGTAATACAAAAAGGATATACCTGTTCAAGAATAAAGGGTGCTCCCCACTTGACAATGATAACAGCTAGCGCAATTGACAGAAAACAGATAATCAAAGCTTTTATCCACCATAAGAATGGATCATTTTTCTCTTTGTTCGAAACTTGCAATGTTTCATGCTCGGGTATCCTGGATTGACCACTAATTACCAATCTTGAATATTCATTATCTTCCCTTGAAGTATGCTCAGTATTCTCAGTGTCACTTGACATCCCTGGTAGTATGACACCTCAACCCCGTAGAAGAAACTCCTACAAGACAGCAGAGAGTATTATAACTTGCCAAACAATGTGACTCAACACATTTAACGTATTTTCATGGTTTTTACTTTATGTTGCCAACTATGCAGGTATGAAAATGTATGTATTTCATGATCTTCTGATAAAATATTAACACCACTAAAGAACTAAACATTCAGTCACCGGTATAAATACAGAGATCAGCTCTATAATTTAATCCAATTGCAAAATTTTAGAAAATTATGAAGATATGAATAAAACAATTGGCAGTGGATATTAGAGCACCAAGTATTGACCCATGTGTTGACCAAGTGACCAACTTTTGCTAAACTGGCTCTATTGTAATTTCGAATTTAATCCATTTATCTAGAGCTCCAGCTGGACAAAGTCACTTTTCCAGTTTAGCTGGTTAAAGATTGTTTCCTATTTTGGGTTTCTGCAGAAATTTACATTGTACAGCGGCTTTCTTCAAGGGTTTGTGAAACCCCAAGTTCTCCTTTCCCTCTCCCTGTTAACATATTGTCTACTCTAAAAGTATCATATTTGAACAAAAAAATTGCTCTCCAACACATTATCAACCACGACAGAAGATGCTATCTTTTTAAACACAGTTTGCTCATATAAACCACAACAAAGAAGCTATCTACTTCAGCACGGTTTGCCAGTAAGGAATTGTAAGATTGACCTAAGAACATATCACAAGCAGCAAAAACTGGTTATTCAGTGATATCATGTAAAATAAACCTAAGGTTTTGTTGTATTGTAGCGAGTGTACTATAGCCTGTAAAGAAACAACGGCATTCAGAAGATGAATGTGGCAAATATGAGAAAGCAAAGGCGGATTAACAAAAAAATGATATGATTCTATAAAAAATAGTGGCAGTGGCCGGTATTGAGGACAAACTACTAGAGGGCCGCCTTAGATGGCTTGGACATGTGCATCGAAGACTAGCATATGCACCAGTTCGAGCTAATGTTATTCAGTTAGAAAAAGTAAAGAGGAAGAGGAAGACATAGACCTAAAATAACTTGGGAAGCAATAAGGAGAAATCTAAATATCAATGAGAATTTGACCCAAAACAGAACTGATGGAAAAGAAGGATCCATGTAGCCGATCCCAAAATTGTTGACTGATGCTTAGATATGAAAAATATATTAAAAAGAGCGAAAACATAGAAAAGAATCAATTTTACGTTACAATTTAATCACTATCTCAGTCAATTGATCATTTATCATCACCATACCTTTAAACAATTTTTTTGGCAAATTGATCTTGCATGATTTACAACAATCATCAAAAATAGAAAGGGGAACTGGGTTCAAAGCTAGGGTCTTGAATTTGCTGGGCTTTTGTAACCAACCTTAAGTAGAATGTGTTGTATTAATGGGTGAAATAGAAGCCAAAACAATTATGCACAAAATTGGCCTGGTTCAACAAATTTTGGCAATCTCCCCTTTTCGTGTTTGGACAACAAAGTCCATGCTTCCAGACATCTTACTAAAAACAACTCATTTTTTGATGAACGAATAGTTTAGTATCCAACTGGGTAGAGAGATCAAATTGGTCTAGTCCTCACAGAGCCTGTCGAAGCCAACAGCCCTTCTTTCGAAGGTGACAAAATTGCAATACTTCCAGTTTTTTTTGCAAGGATGTCACAAGATGTTTAACATTCTGGGATAGGATAACCATCCTACCTAGCAAGACAAAATGCTGGGACATCAACATTTAAAAATTAAAGAACTCCAATAACCAATGACCAAGAAATAATCATGATAAAGAAATTAGGAGTTGAGTATCATCAACTTGTAGGGAAATAAGATCAATTTTCAAAATTAAGAAAAATTGTGCTCTTAGAAGACAAATTATGCATGTGCACACCTAGGAAAAAAATCTTGAAGAGGTTTGGATGTTGGAAACCCTACTTTTGGGATATGCCACATACGAGATGTGCACTGTTAACACTTTTATTTGATCACTGCTCGAAAGTTGAGAGGCTATGGCCATATATAAAAGTGGAATAACCACATCTCAAATCAATAGAACTGTTGCATTTACCAGTCAACCCAGCTAACCTATATAAATGGGATGTTGGAAAGTAAACTTCTACAATCACCAGCTATCATCTGAGGCCCCTATACGGGTCAAGACTTAATGAAAATATATAAACATAACTTGGCTCCTAACACTCACCCTTACGTTGGACCGTGGAGAAAATACAATTCCAGCCAGAGATAAAAACGCGAGCATCTTAGGAAAACAAGCCTATTTGAAGGCACTCCCACAATAATATAAATTATAAACAAACTCTCAAAGCTAGGAGCCCCTTTAAAACAAAAGAATGTTAAAGAGCAGCTTCACAAGCTTTTACCGATGAGAATGATGCAACATCAAGAGGATAGCAAGAAAACCACAACAGCGTAGCCAAGGAAGAAAATGTCCGATTTCGATGCCGATTCGGTGGCCACAGAAACAGAAATTTCGATAAACGCATTCCTGGCGTTTCGACGGCAAAATAAACGAATTAATTTATGAAATTTTACCAGAATGATCTACTAGTGTAGATCTACTCAAATATGTAATAATATTTCATATTGAATATGTGTGGGGTGGGGTCTCGTCATTTTTTAGTGAATGACCCTGAACTGTTTCGATGGGCATTTCGATGGGGATTTTTGATGTTAATTTTCAATGGTGAAATCAATGAATTAAGTCATTATAGTTTGCAAGCACAATATATGGACTTAAAAACACAAAATTGTGCAAAAAATATGCTCTAGGTAGTACATTGTATATGAAAGCGTAGAAAAAAAATCAATGATCTGCCTGTTTCGAGAGTTTCGTCAGTCAATTTCGATGTCCGATTGCCACAGAAACAGAAATTTCGACAATTTCGTCGAAATTTTGAACATTGAGCATAGCCAACAATATTTTCTGAGTTGAAGCTCGAAGTAGAAGTGAATCAGCATGAAAAACTTATAGGGAAGCACTTACACTTCGTTGTAGCTCCCAATACTGTGTGACTTGTATTGGAGACCGACATTTTTAGGGCACACCTTGACACGTACTGGACACTCCTTGTCATGCCCTTTGCATTCCTAGGTGTGTCCTCTTTTTGTGGAGAATGATAATTGGTGAAAATATGCTAGCTTTTCTTATAAATCTTTGGATAGATATTTCCAAATATATAGCTAAATCTTGACTTTAATAGTTGAGTAATTGTTAACAAACTTTTCCCATATTTTCCCAACAATTTTCTGAATTTTGACTTTTTTCGAGCCAACCAAAATTAACATTACGTTCATGTATGTACATATATACATGCATATATGACTGAACTAACTCAAAAAAAGTGTTAACCAAATTCTAGTCAACCACCTATCAAACTTGTATATCACAAAAATGTGGAAATTTCATATAATCAAATTTTAATAAAACTTTACATTGTTAAACGAGTTGTGTGGATCTATCAATCTACATGTTACTCAGCTGGAACATTTCACCGATCAAAAGGTGATGTAGGACGACCGTAGCCTTTGGCATAGTCATTTCAGTAGCATTGATCATGTTTTATTAGTTTCCATGTGTTTTAGGAGTTATTCGATATTCTTTATGTTTGGAGTTGTAAAACATGTGGTTTGGTCCCACATTGGTTACATGTCCAGTTAGTAGGGGTTTAAACGCCTATATATAGTCTTTGAAGTCTCTTTAGAAGCCAGACTTGATGATCAAAATCTCTTGATGATATTATATTCCCTCTGATCAAGGTTGTCAGACTCGAACTGGTCAGCGAACCGATGAGGCCTCTGGTTCCCGGTTCACTGGTTCAACCAATGGTCTGACCGGTTCAACCGGTAACGTCAGCATGACATCACTAATAGTTTAAAAATATACAAATGTCTTTGATACTCATAGAAAATATCCTTGCAAAAGTTATGAAACATGAATAATAGCACAATTGCTCACAATAACTTGATAAACAGACCAAATAACAAATATTATTCTATTCATGGGCATTTATATACCAACATTTATATCGTATTCAATATTAGTTAACAAAAAATAGCAACAACAATACATTTACTTGTCAAGTGGCCGACAAGGAGTGGCTCAAGTGGTCAAGCACGGTGTCTCCTCATTAAGGGACCCGGGTTCGAATCCCAGTTGCAGTCTTGATTTACCACCATACCAGGCGTTCGGCTTCCGCCACGG
Organism: Alisma plantago-aquatica; assembly: GCA_963693085.1. Taxonomy (NCBI): domain Eukaryota; kingdom Viridiplantae; phylum Streptophyta; class Magnoliopsida; order Alismatales; family Alismataceae; genus Alisma; species Alisma plantago-aquatica. Next base: position 1,194,338,961 of record OY856409.1, read on the forward strand.
GCGTGGGAGAGGGGGGAATAAATCTTTCTCTCAATCCCATACTTGTCAAGTGAGAGAACCGGCCGGTTGGGCTAAAATCGAGCCAGTTCACCGATTCAGCTGGTCGATTCATCGGTTTGATGCCAGTCAGACTTCATTTTCGGCTTTTAGAGGGAACCGACCCGGTAGAATGACTGGTTCCCGGTTCAGCCGGTTCAACCGGCCGGTCCGGTTTGGTTCTGATAACCATGCCTCTGATTAATTATAACCAATTAGCTTAGGATTTAATCATTAAGTTCCACATTAAAACTTGTTGAAAAATCCAATCTGATTTTTCTATGATGCTTGTCTTGCAAATCACTCTCCCCTATATATGGTAGAGAAGGGAAGTACAAAATTGGTAAATAACAAACTATTTTATGAGAAATAATCAAATAAGAATACACATGGGACATAACTTTGTAATGACATACAAAATTAACTATCTAGTATGCATAAAACAATCATGTGTCATTTAGTGTGTTCAAGCATACGGCTCATTCTAATGATTTTTTACATCTCCTTCACATGTCCAAGCATGATTGTCTATTTAACAACCAAAATTGAGATAGATTAGATGGTTGGCATCATACTCAAACCTTCTTAAATGTGATAAATGTGGTTTGCACAAAAAATTGATCACATACTAAAATATGGCATGAGCATTATGCAAATGAAGAAAATAGATAGCATGTACCTTTTCCTTTGAGCACTATTTACAAAGTTTTGAAACACCTACAAATAATTGCTTTGAGGCTAATTATAGATTTTTTTTTCTTTTCTTACATTAAAAACTCTCTTCTTTTCCTATTTAATTAACATGAGGTTGAAAGTATCAATATTCAAGTTTCAATAAAACACTATAAATATTGTCCATTAAATCTTATTAATGACCATTTGGTTAAAGTGAAGCGGGCAGCGAGAGCCTGGTCCTCCCTGAGGGCTTAAGTGTCAAACACAGCATTATGAAAAAGCGGATGCATGGTGAAATATATAGATTTATATATTTAACATAGACAATCAAGATGGTGTCCACAATTTGAGTAGTAAGTATTACTAAACCAACCTAGATAAAGATTACACGGAATACATAGTACTCAGATATTAGTACTTAGTGTTGTACTAAAAGCTAAGCTTAGATATTAGCACTTAGTCAATAAATAACAATTGAGCTTATATAAGCACATAGTCAATAAATATGAGCAGTAGGTAGCAGTACTTAGAAACTAGTACTTAGTATTGTTCAGCATCTGGGCTAAGATATTAGCACTTAGTAAATAAGCATGAGTCATAGGTACAAGTACTTTGATAATAGCACTACTAGTTAGTACATATATTGTTGACAGAGCAAGGTAGTGTTTCAACATAGTATAAATAGATACACAATTAAACAGTAATAAAGAGAAACGCATGACATCACAATAGATTCAAAATAGTTACATATCAAACAGTAATAAAGAACAATAAAATATAGACTTAATACATAATAGACAACATAATAATATCTTATGACATTATTATGTTATAGTAACAAATGGATGTACAAAGTCTAAGTACAAACTTAAAGAAGATCAGACTGTTAGACTAAATTTATGAGCAACATACTATTAGCAGTAATAAAAAATATCAATAGTTATGATACTATTATATTACACGCTTGACAGTAGATAGTTCTAATCTAGCTTAACAGAGTGTACACATAGCAGTAACTAGTAAAGGATAAATACTAATTACTAAACTTTTTTGACCTAATGCAATATAGCAACTAGAGCATCACGCCCAAAAATAGTGCTTTCATTTTTCTTTATATTCAGATGGTGATTGGGCTAGTCCAACTGTACTTGCTGCAAAGTGCCCTGAAGTGGTCACTTAAGAGGGCCTGAAAATGTGGTCCGATGCCTGAAGTGGTAAAAAGCGCCTCAAAACCCGCTTCACCTGGGCATGTGTTTGGGCACTTAAGCGCCCACTTCAGTCGCCTTTATATTCACTGGGTTATATATCAATGTTTTCTCACTCAATACCTTGCAATCAATAAAGCACGGATACTCCAAGACAGGTGTTGTACCCATATGGGATACATATTTGATACCAATACTCCATGGATACTCCAGTATATGCATCAGATACTCTTAAGCTGTATCCATGTCTTATCCATGCCGTATCCAACTGGTGAAAACTGGAAAAAGAATCTAGGTATGGCCTGGCTCAAATAGCTCCTGTTTCAACCCTCTCTTGCTAACTAGTAGCTAGCAGCAAGGTTGTCACAGATGCTCCCTTGAAGTCAGTTCAAGGTTAGTCACCATTCTCCAAGCTAAATGCCATCTTCCTTGTTCTCTTTAATACCTCCTCCGTTTTTTGGGATTTCTCTTAGTAAATAATTTATATATTTAATCATGGATTTTTGCTTGTTCTTTACTGCAAAACCAGTTCATTCACCTTTACATGGTATTTGTGGATGTTTTCCCTGCTAAGGTGCAAGTTTTATGCACGTTGACATAGTTTTAAAAAGCGGTATGCGTTATGCGTGCGGAGAGGTCACCTTATAGAGTATATGCGGTATGCGGAAGTATATGCGGTTTTGAATTTTCTTAGTAATTAATTAGTATATATAAAGTAATCGCACAATAGCATATTTAATTAGTCCATTACATATTTAGACCCTAAAATTTGAGATAGATTCAAATATAAAGTTTCAATGAAAAGTAAACCACCATTTTAAATGCATTCTAGGATCATTTAAACATAAACTTCAATGAAGCATGCACAAAATGGCTTATCACAAGTAGATAACAATCAATACTAACCCAATCATACAAAAAATGCGCGCATGTTCAAGAGGTCCAAAATAACAAATGTTAAATAAGCATGTGTCTCGTGTATACAACATACAACAAAATCGTACGTCAAGAGAATGTTATCAATAAAAATATAATATAGTTTGGGCCGAGATAACAAATGTCTATCTAAAAATCGCTGACTAATCGCCCTTATAAGCGGGTAAGTATATGCGGGCCGCTTATGCGGTCCGTGCGGCCTTTTTTTAAAACATAGCACGTTGATGTCCTCAACATTATCTGAAAGGGTTCAGTTTAGTATTGTTGGTTAACATACCTCTTGTTTTGGTGATTAAATCCATTTTGGTTTATTTTGGATCTCTATCTAGACGATATCTATTTCATCTCCTTTACGGTAAAACATTGCATCCCAGACTTTTGTCCCCATCTATGAAGCACCAATACTCCAACATAGGTGTCCTACCAGTACCGAATACATATTTGATATTGATACTCTCTAATACATACAAGATACTTCTTAAGATGTATCCTATTTTTTAGCAGGATATGACCTCAATAGAGCCCAAATACGGCCAACCCATTTAGAAGCCAGGGGAGCACCCCACTCACATGATCCTTCAAAATCCTAAAACCATGTGACTTCCCAACTCGAGACTCCTCCTGATATTGGCATTTTCTGTTAAAATATTAATATAAACATTAAAAAGTTGTCAGATCCACATTGTACCCGTATCCTATATTTTTGAAAAATGTTGTATCAATATCGTACATGTACCCGTATCTGTGTCTGTGCTTCATAGCTTGCAATATATATCATGTATGTCTGAAAGCACTAGTAGACAAATTTGGGGACCAGGGGCTCACGTGCTATGGCTTCAATCTCGCTAAAATTTCCAAACATATTGTCCTACTCAATACGTGCACTTACCATTTGTTTTGGTGTTTTTGCGGTTACATTCATAAAAAAAAAGTTGTGTGTGTCTTCCATTCGACTACCGCATTTAGGAACAAGAACTTGCTGTATCTAGTACAAGAGAGTAGACAAAAACAGGCATTCCAAACGCTGAACAGAGAGGATTGAGATGGACATAAGTTATTGACGACACGAGAATGCCAAACATTCTAGTAGTATAATCTTTTTTCACTAGAGAGCAAATTGTTGACTAATAGATGCTATGATGATGGTCACATGGTTACCTCTGTCAATTGGAAGAAAAAAATTGGCGATTTTAGCAAACTATAACTAGAAAACATAGGAACCCCCCCCCACAACATACATACACAAAAAAACATGGGGTGGATTGATATGCTACAATTTCTATTAAATAATACCCAGAATAGCACACATTAAAAAGGAATCCCCACAGTAGCACCCTTTTGGAGTGGATGTGTCCAGCTTTCAAACACATTCACTCCAAGAATGTTGAATTCCTCCATTGATTTTGGATTGGGGGCCTAGAGTTGTGGTCTATGGAATCAAGATTTTGGTTATCGAGTTTGGGTTTTAGGGCTTTCGGACTAGGTCTGAGGGATTTGGGTTTCGTCAAGTGGTATAAGGGTTTGGGGTTTTTGGTATATGGCTTAGGGATTGGGGTTTTCGACAAGCCCATTCACCCCCATAGGGTGTTCTGCTTGAGGATTATTTTGTACTGTGTGACGTTCCTGCTATTCAATATAAAAGGTGCTGATATGATATTTTTTTCCTCAAAAAGAAAAGGTATATTTCCAATATCCCGGCGTTTATAGTTCATGAGCAATGCCCCTGGTGTTTTCGTGTGTGGTATTCCATGTGTGACAAGATAGCAAGCATGGGAAATGAACTAAGGTGGAATCAGTTGGCAAGGGAACTGAAAATATCAGGAAGTTCCGCCGCCCTTGGAAACAGCATCAAACAACAACTAGCCAGCGAAAACCCCTTGGGCTTCCGTGTGTGTGTGTGTGTCCGCCGAATGAAGCGAGAGGAAGCATGCTCAATTGTCATAAACTTTTAAATTAGAAACATGTGTGTGTGTCGCGCAGAATGAAGCGAGAGGAAGCATGGTCAATTGTCATAAACTTTTTAAATTAGAAGAAAAAGGAAAGTAAGAGATTCCAATTTCCGGAGTTTGAGATAGGGCTTGGGTTCCCAAGTGAGTCCACGGGGGTAGGGAACTAGCAGTGTGATACACCCGAGGAAACAACAGCACATCGCGTCGCGTCTCGCCTGACGGCGTCGAAATAGCGGGCGGAAGGAAGTGGAGTGGCGACAGGTTGAATGGAACAGTTTTGTTTTGTGGTATGTGAAAATGAAACAGCAACAGCAACCACAAACAACAAATAACAAATAAAAACAGCAACAAGAAGAAGAAGAAGAACTAGTAATAAGGTACGCAGGTGTGTCCAGCTGTCCTCACCTTTGGTTCCGTCAGCCAGGAGCGAGTCCGCAAAGAAGACGAGACCAGAGGGATGAGGAAGATGGAGAACCCCCGTCCCTCTCCGCCGCGGGACCAGGCGCCGGTATTTACCGCCCGCCTCCTCCCTTGTCAGTCTCCGGCGTGTTCCTGCGTTGTCGCCTTCGTCGCCGATGGGGGGGCGCCTCCAGCCTTGTCACCTTTGTCTCTCAATAGATGGGTACTGGAAGGGGTTTGTCGATGGACGGAGACAGCAGGGAGGGTGTGCGAGGTGGGGGAAAGGAATCCGAAGAAGCAGGTGGCGTTGGTGGTGATGATCGTGGTTGTTGGTCCCCCTCGGGCCTCCGCTTGGGTGGTGCTGGTGTTCGTTGCTGGTTGGTTGTCTCCACTAACCAAACGGCTGCTTCTGCTGAGGACGGAAGGAACCGCGGGGGGCAAAAGGGAGAAAGGATAAAAGTAGCGGGAGGAGGGAAAAAGGAACAAGGACGATAGGGGGCGTGGTGGAGGAGTCCGTCCTGGCGCCTGCTTGCTTGCTGGTTTATGTTTCAAACGGAAGCCTCAGTTGGAAAAAGAAGAGCAAGAGAGAGGAGGAGGTGGAGCCCTCGGTGCAGTGGCAGGCAGGGTCCAGTTATCCCAGTACACCCACCCTAACCTCCACCCAACCGAGAATAAACAACAAAATAAATTATTTAACCTGAATTAAATCTGGAATCTATTATTATTTAAGATGACGGAAGCAATATCTGGCACTGTTTAGTGCGACACGCCAGTTTCCCACCCACCTTCTGGCAAGACAGCCCTCCCTGTTCCCTACAAATCTCGGACTCCTGCCACTCCAGTCCTTCCACGGGTGGGGCAAGTAGTCAGCACACAGCAGGAAAGGCGGCTATGCATCGTTGCCGCTTTCTTTGTTGGGGGAGTCTACAGTGATTGTTAATTATTAATTAACTAATTAATCAATGTGGCGCTAACCAGGTCGCCGTCACGCGTATCGAAACCGTCATCTTCCGGTCTAGAACCTCGCTGACGTGACCGCTTTGAAGATACCAATTTTTTATTTAGTTATTCTTTTCACAAAAAAGAAGATAAAGAATTAGAATATGCTCACGGAATATAAATTCTAACCAAGTCGTGAAGATAAAGAATCCCGTCCTTTTGTTCCATGAAAAAACTTTGAAAAACCTCACGCCTCGGCAATCCTTAATTAGTGCGCTTAAGAAGTACGCGTAAACGCGGATGCTCACCTCACTCGTTTTGTTTCTAGAAAACACAAACGACAAGCTGACGGAGTGTTATAGAGGAAGAAAATCACAAACATATATTTCTCATTCGATAAAGACACGACACGGATGTGCTAAATCCTTCAAATGCAGGAACACGTGTGTATAAGATCATATATATATATATATATATATATATATATATATATATATATATATATATATATATATATATATATATATATATATATATATATATATAATTATATATATATTTATATATATATAATTATATTTCCGGCTGATTCTAGTGCTTCGCTTTCTCTATTCCGCTGATGGCTGATCTGCAATCTTCATTCCTCTCGACCGAAGACGGCGACTTTCCTCCTTTTGAAACTTCAAACACACCTTACTAATTCCATTTGAACTCCATTGTAACTACTCATGGAACTTCATTCCTAGTCGCAAGACGGGAAGAAATAGTCAAGTAGCGAGTGGTGTGGAGGTCATGTCACGGCGCAGATGATCTTCTATTGGTGGCGGGAGTAGGAGGAGCAGGTGGCCTAGGTGACGACGACGCTGCTGGGTTGACAACCAAGTAATAAGAATCCCCTGCCCCTTCCATAAGTTTTCCATGTTTGTCATGGACGATCATCCTCTTTATTCTTCTTGAATTGATCCAGATGTCGTTGTGCAGTTATTTTGGGTGTGTTTGGGACCGTTAATGTTTCTGTGTATTTTCTTGTGGTGGGGGTGAGCAGAAGAAATAAGCATTTGGCATTCGTGTACTATATAGCCCATCAGATTTGAATATCAATTAATTATAGTTGTTGCTCCCGTCCATACTTTTATTGGGAGTACATCTGAATAGTACTTAATTACTTTCCGGTTCACATTGTTACTTTCCACTTTAGTATATAGTGGTTTATACTCTTTGGACACATTTCACTTAAACCTACTGAATATGCCTAGTAACTATAATGTACTTGTTTGAAATTATTGTTTTAATACATATACATAGTAACTGAATTTGTTATTTTTCTATTGTCTCTGCAATGTATTTTTATTAAAAATGTATTTGGATGAGTATGTACCCTGGTCTGGCTATCTTTTCAAACTATTTTATTCCAACAAACTCACCCCTTTTAAGTTTTCTGAAATGGATTTCCGTTTGTCTGTTTATCAATCATTTATACATTCTTTTTATGTAAGTTTTTGTATAGGTTGTTTCTGTTATGGACCCTAGTCTTGATACTGATGCTAATAATGATATTATTGACTGTGATGATGACAATGTTCATTCTTCTTCATCTATTGATGTCCTCAGCTGTTGTCCCTAGAATTCGACTTGAATTTGGAAGTTTAGATGATGGCATATCCTTTTATTCTAGATATGTTGGTATGATTGGGTTTAATGTTAGGAAAGATGACAAGCATTATGAATGAGGTACCAAGATTTTGGTTTCTAAAGATTTGGTTTGTGATAAGCAAGGTCATATTAGTCGTTCTAAGACACTATCTGCAATGAAGTTGGTGATTTACATGAGAAGTTGACCAAGAAGCATAAGCGTTCTTTGAAAAGGTGTGGGTGTAAAGCAATGATTCAATTTATACTAGACAAGTCCTCATCCAAATAGGTTGTTACTGCTTTTGTTGATGAACACAATCATGATCTTGTTGATGATGCTCACTTGCGCTACTTGAAGTGTAATTCATCTCTTGACCAAACTCAAAAAGAGATGCTTTCTTCTATGAGTCAAGCAAATATACATATCTCCAAACAAATTGCATCAATAGAAACGGAGTCTGGTGGTTATGAAAAGTTGACATTTACAAGTAGACAAACTCATGGACACCTTAGTAGTAAGAGAAAGGAGTCATCAAAATATGATGTGGACATGGTGTTGGATCGTTTTGCAAGCTTGAAGATTTTGGATTCTAAATTCTTTTATTCTTATCAAAATGATTCTGATGGTTGCTTGACACATATGTTTTGGTCTGATCCAGTTTCTATTGATGACTATGCATTGTTTGGTGATGTAGTCGTATTTGATACCACTTATCGTACCAACAAGTATTCCATGGTTTTTGTAATGTTCGGTGGTGTCGATCACCATCGCAAAATAGTGTTATTTGCCTCAGCCTTTGTTACACCCTGATCTCACAATTACCATTAATCATGAGATTAAGGCATAAAATTGAGGATTTATCGTAATACAAAGATCACCCTTAACTTTTTCTTCTTTTTCAAACTCTTTGTTTTCTCGCATTGAACCACATAAACTAACTTTGGAAGAGAATCAAACTTTGATTACTTTAATATGATCTCAACATAAATGATACAAATCCAAACATTCATTCTCAGGTACATACGACATGATAATCAGATACATTCTCTCTTATTAAGAAAACAAAGATACAAAACGTCACTTACAACACTCTCACATCTATACTAGGACCTAGAGTGACAAGGACCGACTGAACTTAACTATACTCAGACTTAACTCTTGTGGCAGATCTACTCTGATGCAATGACCTTCTTCAAGTCCATGTGATATCCCTAAAAATTGTGAGTAGAGGGGTGAGCCTACTCGCTCAGTGAATGAGTACTTCAAAGAAATAGTCTAAAGCACTGATATAATTACAGATATACTTTTGAGCAACTGATATCAATTATAACAGCAGTAAGCTTTAAAGAGATTAATCATTGACAATCATAAATATGGCAGGATACTCTAGATATCAACAAGAGCAAATCAATATATGATCATGCTTGATTAATTTCAAAGAGAACTAATAATTCAGAAAAATACAAAGAATAATTGTTGGGAAACTGTACTCGAATATTTCTTAGCCTTTCTTACTTATAAGAAACTCCTTAAACCTATATGAATATATTTTAGCTTATGCCCTGATCATATGTAGTGTACTCTACATATGAAGACTCGTAGCGAACTACGATCTCACCGTACAAGACTTAGCATAAAACTCGGGAAGCTAAGCCTAGAAATGAATCCGGGTATGCTTGACTCGAACCGTCACGTCTGACTAAGGCAGTTAAAAAACTGGCCTTTAACTGGACCTCTCCTTCTAGGCTGAGTGCACAGGCGGAGGGTCTGAGGTGCTATGTGGGCCTCATCTTGGTACGCTCTGTGGGTACCTCTAGGTTACCACCGGAATCTCCGATTCATGTTGGGTAACCTATCTTCTCTTAGGAGACTTCCTCAAGGGATTCGTATCTCCGCACGCTCTGTGGGTGCGATCCTATCCTTGTATACTGGTCGCTTCCAGGGTGGATCGTTTCCTCCCTACAGTACATACATCCGTAGAGAATCTACGATGTTCAGAGCACCTATGTCTATTATTTTATTATTCTTGGAAAGCTCTTTCTACATTGTACATTTCTCTTACTTATACTTGACTCTGATATCTATATGGTACCGCGTCTATTTAATTGAAGTTTACAATACAACATGTACATCATTGTAAACTTGATAGAGAAGTATATTTAAAACATTGTAATTTACTGAGAAATCAACATACTGTAAATGCAGGCAGACTAAAGTTCTTAAATAAACTGAATACATGTCAGTTTGGCACTTATACATTTGAAATCATGCAATTGAGCTTCTAATACACTGATAAAAGTTAATTGCTTAACATATGAGAAATTGTCATTTGCACCTGTAAATTATTTGTACTTTCTTGAAAATCATGCACCTCAACCCAAATCTTGAGTTGTGCATCATCACCACATCTCATACTGAAAACATTGATATCAAAATACTTGATTCATTGAACACACTATGATTAGGGTTTCATTTACCTCATTCACTTATCACATGACTCTCATAAGGATTTCATGCGACATAAACATTCACTGAATAAAGACTACTATCAACAAATCATATAAAATTGATATATGTATGAAACCTTGGAATTGAGTTGAATTTGGGTTTCCATGTCATTCACTGAGATAACATGCATCAATAATAAAATTGAATAAATAAAGTCTATCATGTCAAGAAAATCCGTTCAAATAGATTTCACGATATCTATTCACAAATATCCAACTTTCCTCACATCTAGGGTTTCACCCTCTTTACTGAGATATCAAACAAACACTATTCACCTTAAATGAAATCCAAGATAGTATCTGACATATATGTACTATGAATTCGGATAAACAATCATTCATAACCAAGGGAATCCAGATAAACAAATTTCTCTATTTAATTATACGAAAAATTTCAATCATAGACCAATTCTCTATATTTCAGTTTACTCTTATAATCTCTACGAATACTTAGGGAATTCTCAATAGGATGTATTGTATACATTTCTAATATGATTTTATCATCTGAAATTGATCCAAATAGAGGAAGAATCTGTTTCATATCATTTTGCAACAACTTAGATCAAACACATAATTTAGGGTTTGTAGTCGCATATTAAGCAATTAAAGATTATGGACGATTTAACCAATTTTCATGCAATATACTGTTTAAAGGAAGTTCCCACTCATACTAAGGTGTGAAAACACCTTAAAAACGCAGCTCATCTATGAAAATCTCGATCTCATATCAAATCCCTAGCAATTCACCCGATTCTTCTTCCTTTCAACTCAGAAACCCTAAAAATGAGGGATTATGAAGAAAGAGTGAGAAAAGGGGAAGTTTTGATACCATTTTGGATCAAATAAGAGGAGGGATGGAATCTTGACATGTGAGAGAATATTCACCATTAAAGTCTATGCAAAGAAGCTAAACTTACATGATTTCATCATTCCTTGGACCGTAAAACCCTAGGTCAACATCTCCATCACTTTCTCCTCTCAAACCCTAACTCTCCCTCTCTCTCTAGGATTTCATTTCTCTAGATTGAATCATGAATTATGAGAGCTCCTTGTGTGTTAGGTTGACCATATAGAGCAATTGAGCTTCTTGGGTCAATTGCACATTGACCCCTCACTATACTTTCTCTTATTTTAGCTGAATTTTCTGTCATAAAAATATTATTGTAATTCGTCTACTGATAAGGTCTAAACACATCCAAAAATTATGAAAATTTTACATGTTGTTTATAATTGAGTTTCAGATCTCCAGTTAAAATTTCAGATTATTTGTAATTACCAATAAATAAATATAAATAAAACACCACATTGTTAAAAAGCACTCTATCAGCATTTTGGTCGAAGTATAGTTGGACCGAGAACCACATTCAAAGAATACTCAAATATTCTGAAATTTTTCTCCAATATTCATGATTGATTTATACATATCATATACAAAATTCAATTAAAAATAAAATTTGTAGAAAATATGAAAAATAATTTACCACACTGCTATCCTAATCAAATTCCATATTCATGTACTATCAAAACCCTAATTTTTGCCGATTAGGGTTTACATTTATCAAACCCTAATTCTTCAAACTAAAATCATAGTTAGAGTTTCTTCTTAGGTTTGAAACATAACAATTGATCTACTATCATTAATCAAGTCTAAACGATGTTCAATCTAATCAAGCATGTAATCATTCAGGTAAACCCTAGTTTACCAATTAATCACAAATGTGGTCATTACAACCTTGTTGGCGGATGAGAAGTACGGTTCATTTGTATGGGTTTTCAATCGATATCAACTTTGTTTTAGTAGAGAGCCGGTCTCCATCATAACTAATCAAGACCCAGTAATGAATGTTGTGATTATTATTGTTTTTCCATTTTGTAAGTATCATTGCTGCAGTTGGCACATTCTACAAAAACTCCCCTCTAAACTTGGTGGAGTACCTAACAAGGATTAGATCATTACTTCATTGAATGATTGTGTCTAGAATATAGATGATATAGACATTTATAAAGAGAGATGGAATTCTATAGTTGAAGAGAATGGCATGTTGTCCATTAGTTGGCTTTTTGATGTGTATGTTATGCGGTGGGAGTGGGTTCCATGTTTTATGCAGGATTCTTTCTTTGCTGGCATGAGGACAACGCAAATAAGTGAGAGCCTTAATGCATTCATTACAAGCCACATCAATAGTAGGAAAACTCTCTGTGGACTTGTTTGTTGCTTATAGACTGCTTATTCTCATGTGCGGGAGACAGGAAATTTCAAGGATTTTGATGATGAGTACAACAATCTGGCGTTGGCTTCATTGTGGGCTTTGGAGGAGCAAATAAGAGGTATATACAACAAGTCATTTTTTAAGATCTTTCAATCTGAAGTTCATCAAAGTATGGTGTATACTGTAAAGGAAACTTCTGATGAAGGTGTGTTTGAGGTCTATCATGTTGGTGATTCTAGTTGTCCTCATGTTTTGAAGAAAGATTCATCTACTGATATGTTATCATGTAATTGTTTCATGTTAGAATTCAAAGGAATTTTATGTAGGCACATTCTTGCTTTTATAAAGTTTTGATTTTTGCACTCTTCCTGAGCCATATATATTAATGAGGTGGAGTAAAGGATATAGATATCACCCTTTGATTTTTAGCAAAGCATCTTTTATGCATCTATCCACTAGGAAGCCACTTCAGCTGGTTTCTGCTTGCAAGTTGTGAATATAGCATGTAGGAACAACGCTATAGATATATGTCATGAAAAACTCATTGCTTTGCAAAAGGAGCTGTTAGAATTAGATGTTGCTGATGTTGGTGTAACGTGTTCAAACACAACTTCTTCTTCTGTTGTCAAGGTCCATATACCTAGTATTTGTAAAATTAAAGGTAGACCTAGAGCGACTGATGTGCGTTTTAAATCTGGAGTTGAAATTTCTCAGTCTAAAATGAGACAGTGTAAAAATTGCTTACAATACAATGTCAATCATGATAGCAGAAACTGTCCTTCAAAGAAATAGGTGTGTGTTACCTACTAAGCACATATATTTTGCAAAATCTACATAATTGTTGTCTTGATTTTCTTTTTGTTATGTTTATGTGCATGAACTGAGCATGTTCTTCCTTGAAAGTTGTGGTTTGTGATTTTGTAGTGGTTGATATATAAGTGTTCCTTTGTAGTTACATTTCAGAACCTTTTGTTTCTTTAGCCAGAGTTACTTTATATGTCAAATAATTACTTTCCAGTGTACACCATTACTTTTTAGTTCACATAGTTATTTTCCTATTATCATGCTCACTCTTCTATTCACAGAGATACTTTTATGGACTGTGGTGTTCCTGATTGATATGTTACTTGCCTTGACTGGTCTGTATTGATGCTCCTTGCTCCACCATATTGTTGTTGCTACTGTTTCTTCTGATGTTGTTTCCTGATGCGGATCTACTGCTAATGCTATTATTGGAGTTGATTATTGACTTATTTTTAGTGTAATGTTATCCAATTGTTTAGTGTGTGAGTCATCTCAAAATTTGATGTAAATGTGATTGTTCAGATGTACTCTAGGACAGTTGTAATTCACATTTGATTACACTCTAGTTTAACTATTACTCTCTTCTATGGAGCTGCAATCGTATCAAATTCAAATATATTATAAAGATTTTCCAAAGTTTGTTTGCCATGTGATATGTTCTTCTATTTTTTGTTACATATTGGATTTGTGAATTTGTTTCTCCTATTTCCATTATTTTAGTATCAAATTTGAGAAATCCGTCTTGCTACAAACTAGTCCTTACTTAAGATCAATCTCATTCTCTTATAGTTCAATCACAAACTTACTTTTATTTGAAAATGTTACTTTTTGTACCTTATTGTTACTCTTTATGTCAACAAGAAACATTTTGTGTGCACCAATTACGTTTGAGTTGTGCGGGTTACTTTTCAATTCATATAATTACTTAAATATCAATAGAATTACTCTACAAATAGAAGCACATATCTTTGTTATCTAACATCTGCAACACAATAATTGTGTAATGTTATGTTGATATAGTTTCATTTTTATCAAGAATCACTTTTTGCTACTTTCTAGAATCATTTTCTACATTTGTGGACCCAAATTTAACAAATACGTCTGATAGTTACATTGTAATTTACATAATTACCTTTTGGTTTTATTTAGTTACTTCCAGTTCAATAAGTTATGTTATACATTATACAGTTACTTTTGTGTCCGAGTTACTTTTCCTTTGTCATATTTACTTTTTTGTTCAAATTATTACTTTATATCTAGATCAATCAAACTTTTATTCAGCAGTAGTCACAAGAATATGTTGACTCTTATGAACATGTTAATCATAATGAAAGTCATAATTCTCAGTTATATACCTGAGATATATAACGAGACTGTTCTAATTGAACACGACCTTTCTGAAAAGGGAAAGAATCACTTTTTGTTACATTGTGTAACCCTACGTTACTCTTGTGGATCCAAGTTACTTAATAATGTACAACAGTTACTTTTTCATCCACAATGTTACTTTCAGGTTGATATAGTTACTTGTTACTTCATGTTGTTACTTTTTGGTTGTCAGAGTTATTTTTCAATTCATATAGATAATTTATATCTGGAATGATCATACTTTGTTATTTTATACATAATAGCACAAAAAATATTCAACTTTATGTTCAGATAGTTACATACTTATTAATAATTCTTTAGTATATACATTTCAAAACCTTTTGTTACTTTTTTTTATCAAATGTTACTTTATATGTCCAATAATTACTTTATAATACATATAATTACTTTTCAGTCCATAATATTACTCTACTATTCTCACAATTACTTTTCAGACATTTACTTCATAGATTGAACGATCACCTACTAAAGCTCATCACAATCATTATCCATACAAGAACACCAGCTAGCTAAAGTTACAAGAACATTCAACTAACATCAAACTAATAGGTTCAAACATCATACAAAAAGCAACAAACTATAAACATAAACCCATAAAACTCTTATTCTATCCTGACTCCAACTATAATTTTTTGTTAAACCCAAAATATACTTCAGACTGGAACTGTATTTTATAGAGTTCACATATGCATTTTCTCAAGCATCATTTCAAAATCACATTGTTTTACTACATTGTTTTCTAAAAGTTGTACTTAATCTGACAAATGCCTTGTATTCAGGCTTGGTACAACATCCTCAGATTTGTCTTCATTCTTCTTGTCACCTGCTCCTTCTTTGGACTCTTCTTTATCTCTAGCATGTTCTTTAACTGGCTGCAGTCTTCCCCTCTTCATCATCTGTTGGAAGATCTCTGCCCTAATTACAGGGATGTCTTTACTCGTGAAGTTCATTTCATTTCCATTCACCAAGCATTCAAGATACATCATATCGTAGACTCCACAATCAACATCATCATCTTCTTATTGGGGTCACTCAGGGTACTCTATTGTCCATTGAGATAGTTGACTTACATGCTCTGGCACCCCCCTGAAGAACTCATGAACGAAGCCCACCTGCATGCAAAACAAAACATTATTAAGTATAATGTAACCAACACTATTTCATTCAACTCTTCATTAACAATGTTACTTTTTTTTCTTACCCATCTAATGACTTCTTTCTGAGATTTGGAATTTCCTGACATTGATTTGTAAGACTTGTGCGCCCCATCTCTTAAACTTGCTTTAAGCAAGTTCCAGTGATTGTCATTGTTATATTGTAAACACTGAATCCATTGTCATAAATTCTTTGTCAGGTTCATTGAAGAGAGGTGATAGCATATCGATCTCCTTTAGTGTTATGTCTTCCACCATCATGTCTAGCTTTTGCTGTAAAAACAATATTGTAAATTACATAGTTGGAACCTTTAGTGTTTTTGTTGTAAGTGATGTAATCTAGTGTGATAGTTTGTCTGTCTTACCGTCGCATAAGGTGCTCAAACAATGCCATGACAATCCCTTCTTTCTATTTTTACTTGTTGTTTCTTTCAACATTTGCACAAAGCAATCCATAACCTAAAAATCCATAATCATCAGTTAGCAATCCATAATATCATGATAAATACTTACTACTTCACTTCTTACATGTGATTACATCATCTTATCTTTAAAAAATAGTGTTGATAGGTCATTTCCCGTGCACCAATTATCTTTTCCAAAACTCCATTCTCTTCTTGACTTGCACATTATTAATTTTTTTTCCAAAAGTTTCATTCTAAAGATGTGAGACATAGAATTTAAATATTGATCAACTAGTTTATACTAAACATGTGACTCATAGAATTTTAAAAAGTAACTCCTTACACTTCGTCAATATTCTCAATGAATTCCTAGACATCCTTTTTGATTTCCTTTGTTTTGAAGTGCTCCAATCTAATGAATGTGGAATTTGTTTGCAATTTTTGAAGTGTATGTTAGTAGTTTCTGTAGAGGATACATATTCTCACAGTTACTCTACTATTCAATCCATAATATTACTTTTTAGTCTATAATATTACTCTACTATTCTCACAGTTACTTTCCTATTCACATAGTTATTTTACGTTTCACATATTTACTTTTCAGTTCAGAGAGTTACTTCATAGATGAATGTGGAATTATTTTGCTATTTTGAAGTGTAATTTATGTTAGTAGTTTCTGTAAAATATACACAAATTTTATATACTTTCTTTTATATGCTTTCACGTTACTTGTGCATGCCTTCTTATCTTGATATTTTCCTCGATGCTCCCAATACACGTATGCATCTTCCTCTTTCTCAACAACTTAGGTGTTTTCTTCTGAACTTCATCAGAATTTATTTCTACTTCTTTCAGTTGTTCTTCCAAGTCTACCTCCATCATTATGTTTTCTATTTCATCTTCTACTGGATCTTTTTTTTTCTAGTTCTTCTTTTTCTGCTGGATGTTTTTCTTCAGTTGGATCTTCTTCTACATTCTTCGAATCCTCTCGGACATTTTCTATAGTTTGGGCTTCTAGTTCTTTGCCTTTGTCATCTTCCTCCATTGTAACTAAATCTTTCAAGTGCCCTTTCTCAACTACTTTTCTCGATAGATGAAGCTTGCTTAGTGTTGGTGTTTCCTCTTTAGTCCCATATTGGTCCATATCCAACAATTTGTTTCTCAGTTCCTATGTCCTCCGTCTAAGTTCATTTACATCTACTGAATCTCAACTATCATTCTGAATGAAATTATGAGTTGGTGTAGTTGCATCTTCTATCTGATTGTCATTTTCATCTTCTTTCCTTAGCTTTCTATTTTCATCTTCAAACTCTGCCATAATTTTTTTTCAACTTCTCATTTTCTTCTCTTAAAGAAGAAAAAGCTTCTACTGCTATTCTATTGCATATTTCCTTCTGTAGTCTCATTTCTTCCTCAAGAATGTGTACTCTATTTTCCAAGCTATTTGAGACTTCCCTGCTCATGCTAGCTAATGTAAGTAACCTATTACTTACTGCCTTACTCTTTGCTTTATTTGTTACAAGGTAAAAATGCAATTCTTTTACTCTTTTTGTAGCTTCCCGGTCATCCATGGCATCCTTCTTCAACTCAGTAAAAACCTGTGTACAAAGTCAACAATGTATCATATATCTCTAATATTATTTTATATAGTATTTCTCTTCAACGACACTGATTCTTACATTTTCAATCTCTAAACTGCCTAGATCCTTGATTTTTCTAACAAGAGCAGCCCATTTCTTTATCCTTGGCTTTGCTTCATGGGACGTTGGCTTTGTTATTCATGTAATCTCATAAGCCCAAACCTGCGTGGATATGAAAAGTAGAATTTAGAATTAAAATCTTCATATAGAGAAGTTTAATGTAACACAAAAAGATGCAAACAGTTACTTACACAAAGGCACATAACACATCCTGTCATGTAGAATGTGCTTCTACTGCTTTCCCCTCTTTTCCTCCTTTTTAGATTCTCACTTAATTCCTTCATCCTCTTGAAGATGTGACAATGGACTAGCTTAGCCCAATTTTAACTGCCCTATTGTAGTTATATAACATACTAGATCTTGACCCTACCCTAAAAGTTTGACCTTTTGGGCTTAGCCAAACAAGGTTGGGATTGGATCTAAAAGATGTTTGGTATAACTCTAATGATCTAATGCATGCATAAATCACCTTAATGTAAGATAATGTTCATACAGTAGGCTTAGGCTAATAATGGACACATAAAATATGTCACATAAGGTAAAAATGAATTATATGAATTTTGTGCAAATAATCACACATAATTCTTTTGGTGATAAAAAGGTTATATAATGGAATAAGCAATATTGATAATAATGAATTAGTGTGATAATAATGGACACAAATATTAATTGTGACACAACTCATTAAAGGAAACCCCAAAAGTAGAATATAAGTTAAGAATCGTATTCCTTGGGTCCCAATTGCCTTGGGAGTCAAGTTTTACATTATTCACATGATAATAATTAATTTAATTCATTTTGGAAAGAGAAGGTCTGAGTTTTCTCCAAAATATCAAATAAAATAATAAATGAGTCCAAAAGAGGAAAATAATCTTGGATTTGTAATCTACATAATAAATACAACCTTTGGGTGAATTTTCACTCAATTTGGAGAAAGTTTGATTAAAAGGTGTAATCAGGGGAGAGAAAGTGTGTAGAACCTTCAAAATATTAAATAAGAGAACAAATAACTCCAACATGTAAAATTGATGGCAAATTTGTATCCAAGACACTTAATGTGGAGAATCTTAAAGCCATTCATGCAAGAATAAAGAGAAAATAGTATTTGATTTATTTAACACATCAAAAGTTCTCAAAAGGCAAATCTAATTGCATATTCAGATTCTTCATATCAAAAATAGGTTGGGTGTCAAATTTCATCCAATTTGGGATTCATTTTCACCCTCAAAAGTGGAGAGAGAAAAAGGAAAATAATTATGTTCATACTTTAGTCGAATTTAATTATGAATATAATTTAATTTGTCACACCTACTTTGTATGTGCATGTGTATCTCAGCCATCGGATTCCCGATCGGATGGTTGTGGCTTTTCTTCAACCTTGCACCAGTTTGGAAACTAGACAACAGTGACATGGATATTAAAGCAACGATTTCTCTCTCAATTCTCAATCTTTTTTCGTGATTCTTGGTGCTATGAAACCACAAGAAGATTATGCACCCCTTTATCCCAAGCTTGTTGGATTTTGTCACCTATATAACCCTAGGTGTTCCCTCCTTCCTTTTCCCATGCTCATGCCCTGTTTATGCCCTTTTCCCCTTCTCCTCGCCTCTCAAGCCTTCGGACCTTTGGAAAATTGGTCCTAAACATTCGTCGCACCACCCCGTTTCATCCCCTGGCTCTATTTTGGTCTCTTCCAGCCCCGAGTGGTTTACCCTGATATCACCTTCTACCGCCAACTTTTAGGTGCCGCCGTAGGGTTGTCCCAAGGTACCTAACCATCGAGGGACCGACTGGTCACCCCGGGAGATTAAAGATGGTCTCATTGAACCCATCATCACCCCAATTTTAGTTGGATCCTGTAACATCCCTAGCCTGGGTTATGCCATAAACCTAGACTTTTTACTTAATTAAGTTATTTATAAACTTGTTTTAATCTTTTGAAAAGTAATTAAGACTCAAGGAAAGTTTAATATTCAAGTTTGAGCTTATTTGCAAACTATTTGTGCATTATATGATAATTTGGGTGTAAATTGCAATTTAATTAAGATGAGGGGTTATATTGCAACATGTCACATTTTGAACATGCTTCAAGTGCTTTAGCATCACAAGAGAGAGAATGATGCTAAGGGGTGGCTTGTAGAAAGCCTAAGTTCCAAGTTAGAACTTGTTTGAATAATGCTTGTGTCTTGTGTACCCATTTTGGTGCAATTTGCAATTTACCCAAAATGTAGGGTTGATATGCAAATTACCACCTCTAGAGTGACCCTACTCTCTCTTAGTATCATCTAGAGTAGAGAGAAAGAAAGATGCACCATGTTTGAATCATATTTGAGTGATGGTATTCTTGGTGATGAAAAGACCAAGAAAATATGTATAGTTGAAGCCTTTTTATGAGTTGTATCAAGCTGTAGAGCTTATATGGGGATGCCTATCGGTTAAGGAGCCAGGAGGTCCCATATCATTTTGTCAACTCTTGGACTTTGCCATGATAGGTTAAGCACCTCAAGGAGGTGATGGATATCCGCTTGCAACTTTCCTTAGAAAAAGTATATCAGTTTGTGAATAAAGTGATGTTGAGTTGAAATACCTTACTCAACAAGATAACTAAGGGCCAAAATCTTATCCCTAGGTTATCCTCAAGAGTTTTGCATGTCAAGATAAATATGCATGCATGGACACGTGTCAACTATGCATGGGCATGTGGCACCTAGTAGTGTAAAATGATGATACCTCTTATACACCTTCTCCTATGAGCCTCAATTATATATACCACTCCTTTCACCTACTAGTGAATCTTTTCGAACCCTATCACCCCATTTCTCTTAGATATTGTGCAAAGAGTTAAGGAGCAAGGAGGATCTTGAGCCATTAAGTTTAAGGTGAAGCCGTGGTCATCTTCAACCTTGGTTGAAGCATGAATCTCGAGTTGTGATTCTTCCTATCTTTTCTTCTTCACCAAGTTCTTAACTATGATGATTCCTTGCATGTAGAGGAGTTGTGAATGAGTCTTGGATATGTGATAAGTTCATCTTCAACCTTGGGAATGTGAATATTTGGATCTTGGAGCTTTGAAGTTGTTCTTGTTACATCCCCATCTCATAATTTCCACTAATCATGAGATTAGGGCATAAATTGAGGATTTAACGTAATACAAAGATCACCCTTAACTTTTTTCTCTTTCAAAACTCTTTTTTTCTCTCGCATTGAATCACATAAACCAACTTTATAAGGGAATCTAAACATTGATTTCTCTAATCTGATTTCAATAGTAAAAATGCATGTATGAACATTCATTATGTTCCTCATACTTTTAAGCACACAAGACTTGCTGATTTGAACATATTTCTAAAAGAGGAATAATATTATACATCATCATTTACAACTCTCTCTTATTTCTTTACAAGGACCTAGAGTGACAAGGACCGACTGAACTTAACTATACTCAGACTTAACTCTTGTGGCATATCTACTCTGATGTAATGATATCTTCTTCAACTCCATGTGATTTCCCTAAAAATTGTGAGTAGAGGGGGGAGCCTACTCGCTCAGTGAATGAGTACTTCAAAGAAACAGTCTAAAGAAATGATATAATTACAGATATACTTTTGAGCAATTGATATCAATTATAACAGCAGTAAGCTTTAAAGAGTCTAATAATTGACAATAATAAATATGGCAGGATACTCTAAATATCTATAAGAGTGAATCAATATATGAAATGCTTGATTGATCATAAAGAGAACTAATAATTCAGAAACATACAAAGAATAATTGAATAACTGTACACACTTGTTTGACCTCTTATTCATTTTATTATGCCTTGATCATATGCGGTGTACTCTACATATGAAGACTCATAATGCACTACGATCACACCGTACAAGACTTAGCGGACACACCCAGAAAATGCTAAGTCTGACTACTCTCCTAGTCTGCAATAGGGAAATGGCTCTCTGGCCTAAACTGGACTCCTCCTCTAACCTGAGCACACAAGCAAAGAGTCAAGCCACCTCTTAGCTTTTCTGTACTCTAGTGCCACCAGGACTTCTGGTTAATGTTGGACACTGCAAACAATACTTTAAGGATACTTCCACTAGGGCTTCGTCCCTTGTGCCACCTGATAGCACGTTCCAACCCCCGTATACTGGATGCTGCCAGGGTTAGGTCAATTCACCCCCAAGGCGCAGACCTCACATAGGGGTTCTACAATGTTCACGGTTCCTAAGTTTATTATTTAATTATTCCTAGAAAGCTCTTTCTACATTGTACCCTTCTCTTACTTATACTTGACTCTGGTATCTTTATGGTGTCGTGTCTACTTTTTTTTTTGGTTGGTAAAAAAGCGTGTTACTATATACCAAAAAAAACTTTGGGCACTGAGTACCCCAATACAAACTAGAAAGCTATAAAATCTCAAACTAGGATCAGATACCCCACGCAGGGGGTATTCAATGACTCTGGACAAAAACATGAAAAAAGAAGACCATACTAACTAATCAATCTAAGACCGACCATTCCTTCTAGGAAGAAGCCTGTTAAGAGTTGTAAATACATGCAATTATCCCACACACAAAAGAGTCACATCTACTTATTTGAAGTTATAATATAACATGTATATCATTCGAAACTTGGCAGAGTAGTATATTCAAAACACTATAATATACTGAGTAATCAACATACTATACATGCATGCATACTAAAATTATTAAATAAACAGATTACATGTCCACTTGGCACATACACACTAGAATCGTGCAATTTATCATCTTATTACATGGATAAGAGTTAATTACTTGACATATGAGTAATCGTCAATAGCACCTGCAACTTATCTGTAATTTCTCAAAGAACGTGCATATCAACCCAAATCTTGAGTTGTGCATCTCATAACTCAATTAAGAGTTAATTACTTATCATGACAATAATTATTAATAATAACTAAGAACATTGATATCACAATACTTGATTCATTGAACACCCTACCCTTAGGGTTTCATTTAATCACAACAAATGCTACAAAGAAAGGTGTAATACATCTATCACGTACTTTTCAAATCTTTACAACACATGATACTTGGGATCTCAATCCCTTATCACATTACTGGGAATTCTCATCCCTTCACATCATTATCATAATTGTTGGATCTGGGTATTCAAACCCTTAGATCATCACATACTTTGGATTTCCATGCCATTCACTGGGATATCATGCACCAATAATAATATTGAATAAATAAAGTCTATCATGTCAAGAAAATGCCTTCAAATAGATTTCACAATATCTATTCACAAATATCCAACTTTCCTCGCATCTAGGGTTTCACCCTCTTCACTGAGATACCAAGCAAACTCTACTCACTTTAAACGAAATCCAAGATAGTATCTGACATATATGTACTATGAATTTAGATAAACAATCATTCAAAACCAAGGGGGTCTAGATAAGCAACTTTCTCTATTTATACAGCAAATTTCAGTCATAGACAAATTCCCTATATTTCAGTTTACTCCATTAGAATGCATTGTATATATTTATAATATGATTTTATCATCTGAAATTCATTCAGACAAAGGAAGAATCCATTTCATATCATTTTGCAACAACTTAGAACAAATAGACAATTCAGGGTTTGTAGTCGCATACTAAGCAATTAAAGATTATGATTGATTTAATCAATTTCCGTGCAATATACTGTTTAAAGGAAGTTCCCACTCACCCTAAGGTGTGAAAAAACCTTAAAAATGTATCCCATATCAGAAAATCTCAAATCCATATCAAATCCCTAACAATTCACCCAAGTCTTCTTCCTTTCAACTCAGAAACCCTAAAAATGAGGGATTATGAAGAAAGAGTGAGAAAAGGGGAAGTTTTGATACCATTTTGGATCAAATCAGAGGAAATACGTAATTTTGACATGTGAGAGAAGATTCACCATGAAACTATATCCAAAGAAATTAAACTTACATGATTTCATCATTCCTCGGACCGCAAAACCCTAGGTCAGCATCTCCATCAATTTCTCCTCTCAAACCCTAACTCTCTCTCTCTCTCTCTAGGATTTCATTTATCTGGATTGAATGAAGAATTATAAGAGCTCCTTGTGTGTTAGGTTGACCATATAGAGAAATAGAGCTGCTTGGGTTAATTCCACATTGACCCCTCACTAAACATTTTCTTATTTCAGCAGATTTTTCTGTCATAAAAAGATTTCTGTGAATTCATGTACTTCAGAGATCAAACATTCTCCAAAAATTATGATAATTTATCATGATATGTATAACTTAGTTACAAAGTTTCATTTTAAATTTGAGATCATTCCAAGTTTCCATTAAATAATTAAAATCTAATAGTGCACTGCTATCCAAAATTCTGCAGAAATGTTAGTTACTGTAATTCGTCTACTGATAAGGTCTAAATGCATCCAAAATTATGAAAATTTTACATACTGTTTATTATTGAGTTTTAGATCTGCAGTTAAAATTTCAGTTCATTTGGATTTACCAATAAATAATTAAAAATAAAACACTACACTGTTGAAAAGCACTCTGTCAGCATTTTGGTCGAAGTATAGTTCGACTGAGAACCATATTCAAAGAAACCTCAAATATTCTGAATTTTTCATCCAATATGCATAATTGATTTATCCATATCATATCCAAAATTTAATTAAATAAAAAATTTATAGAAAATATGAAAAATCATTTACCACACTGCTATCCTGATCAAATTCCATACTCATGTACCATCAAAACCCTAATTTCAGCCAACTAGGGTTTATATTTATCAAACCCTAATTTCTCAAACAATAGAGCACTTAACGTTCTTATTAGGTTTAAAACATCATAATTGAATTATCATCATTAATTAGATTTAAGCAATGATCAATCCAATTAAGCATATAATCATCCAGGTAAACCCTAGTTTACTAATTAAGCTCAGATGCGGTCATAATAATTCTCCCCCCCCCCTAAAAAGGTTTTGTCCCCGAAATATAAATATGCAAGTAAAGTACATTCAAGGTTTATTTTAAGCTTCTGAAATCTTACATGTCATTATATTCTTGTATTTCATACTTGAATGCAGTTTTCAACATTAAGTCCTTTATTCCTTTACTAAATCACAAAATGTTTGAAATAGTTCTCAATGATAACAAACAAATTCTCTATGCCACAATCAATCATAGGATAGAGAGAGAAACAACCATTTCAATATTTTCATACTCTTAAGGTGTTACCTCAACATCGATAATCTGATCCAACTATCTCAATTCATACTGCTAAATATGTACTATTGTTATGTATTACTTCAAAATCACGAAAGAGAGTTCACCATGTTCTTTTGAATTTTACTATTGTGCTACTCAAATAGTAAAATAGTCTTGAGTTAAAAGAGTAGATTCAATAACAATTGTACATTACTACTCATGACATCTCCATTGGATCATGGATGCATAAGGTGAAGCATTACCATCACATTCCATACTATTCACAAGTATGAACCCACACATAATTCAAGGTGTAACCATCAGGTTATAGCATACTAGGGTTTCAACAACAGTGACAGAGTACTCTATAATTGTATTAGTCATTCAAGGACAATTCATACCCAATTACCATCACTTAGTTATATTAAAGCTAGGTATAACAATCTACACCTCATTAGGGTTACATATCAATACAATATGGTTATCATCCCTTCTATTCATATGAGTGAATAAGTAAGACTACCTTATTCAGGGCAACCCTCCATTTGTTCCATCATCATTCAACCCATATCACCATACCACAATTGTATAATACTAAGATGGATTACTGGTATGAATGACTTAAACTATCAGACACCTTTAATTAACATATTGTGTAATGACTACATTTGTGCTTAATTGGTAAACTAGGGTTTACCTGAATGATTACATGCTTGATTAGATTGAACATCGTTTATACTTGATTAATGATAGTAGATCAATTGTGATGTTTCAAACCTAATAAGAAACTATAACTATG
Organism: Alisma plantago-aquatica; assembly: GCA_963693085.1. Lineage (NCBI taxonomy): Eukaryota > Viridiplantae > Streptophyta > Magnoliopsida > Alismatales > Alismataceae > Alisma > Alisma plantago-aquatica. Next base: position 1,194,364,905 of record OY856409.1, read on the forward strand.
ATTTTAGTTTGAAGAATTAGGGTTTGAGAAATGTAAACCCTAATCGGCAAAAATTAGGGTTTTGATAGTACATGAATATGGAATTTGATCAGGATAGCAGTGTGGTAAATAATTTTTCGTATTTCCTACAAATTCTATATTTAATTGAATAATGGATATGATATGGATAACTCAATAATGCATATTGGAGAAAAATTTTAGAATTTTTGAGTGTTCTTTGAATGTGGTTCTCGGTCGAACTATACTTCGACCAAAATGTTGACATAGTACTTTTTAGAAGTGTAGTGTTTTATTTTTAATTATTTATTGATGACTAAAAATGATCTGAAATTTTAAATAAATATCTAAAACTCAATAATAAACAACATATACAATTTTAATAATTTTTGGATGCGTTTAGACCTTATCAGTAGACGAATTATAGTAACTGACATTTCTATAGAATTCTAAATAGCAGTGCACTATTCGATTTTTATTTATTTAATGGAAGCTTGGAATGATATAAAATTTTAAAATAAGCTTTATAACTCAATTATACACAACATGATAAATTATCATAATTTTTGGAGGATGTTTGATCTCTAAATTACATGAATTTACAGAAACCTTTTTATGACATAACAATTTGCTGAAGTAAGAAAAAGTATAGTAAGGGTCAAAGTGCAATTGACCCAAGAAGCTCAATTGCTCTATATGGTCAACCTAAAACACAAGGAGATGTCATAATTCGTGATTCAATCTAGAGAAACGAAATCCTAGAGAGAGAGAGAGAGAGTTAGGGTTTGAGAGGAGAAATTGATGGAGATGCTGACCTAGGGTTTTGCGGTCCGAGGAATGATGAAATCATGTATGTTTAGCTTCTTTGGATATAGTTTAATGGTGAATCTTCTCTCACATGTCAAGATTTCGTCCCTCCTCTGATTTGATCCAAAATGGTATCAAAACTTTCCCTTTTCTCACCCTTTCTTCATAATCCCTCATGTTTAGGGTTTCCGAGTTGAAAGGAAGAAGAATTGGGTGAATTGCTAGGGATTTGATATGAGATCGAGATTTTTAGGGATGAACTGTGTTTTTAAGGTGTTTTCATACCTTAGGGTGAGTGGGTACTTCCTTTAAATAGTATATTGCTCAAAAATTGGTTAAATCATCCATAATCTTTAATTGCTTAGTATGCGACTACAAACCCTGAATTGTCTGTTTGATCTAAGTTGTTGCAAAATGATATGAAACGGGTTCTTCCTCTATTTGGATGGATTTCATATGATAAAATCATATTAGAAATGTATACAATACATCCTAATGAGAATTTCCTAAGTATTCACAGAGGTTATAAGAGTAAATTGAAATATAGGGAATTTGTCTATGACTGAAATTTGTTGTATAATTAAATAGAGACTTTTGTTTATCTAGATTCCCTTGGTTATGAATGATTGTTTATCTGAATTCATAGTACATATATGTCAGATACTATCTTGGATTTCATTCAAGGTGAATAGTGTTTGTTTGATATCTCAGTAAAGAGGGTGAAACCCTAGATGCGAGGAAAGTTGAATATTTGCGAATAGATATCGTGAAATCCATTTGAATGGATTTTCTTGACATGATAGAGTTTATTTATTCAATTTTATTATTGATGCATGTTATCTCAGTGAATGGCATGGAAACCCAAATTCAGCTCAATTCCAAGGTTTCATACATATATCGATTTTATATGATTTGTTGATAGTAGTCTTTATTCAGTGAATGTTTATGTCGCATGAAATCCTTATGAGAGCCATGTGATAAGTGAATGAAGTAAATGAAACCCTAAGGATAGGGTGTTCAATGAATCAAGTATTTTGATATCAATGTTTTTAGTATGAGATGTGGTGATGCACAACTCAAGATTTGGGTTGAGGTGCACGATTTCCAAGAAAGTACAAATAATTTACAGGTGCAAATAACGATTTCTCATATGTTAAGAAATTAAATTTTATCAGTGTATTAGAAGCTCAATTGCATGATTTCAGTGTGTATGTGCCAAGTTGACATGTATTCAGTTTATTTAAGAACTTTAGTCTGCCTGCATATATAGAATGTTGATTTCTTAGTAAATTACAATGTTTTAAATATACTGCTCTGCCAAGTTTACAATGGTGTACATGTTGTATTATAAACTTCAATTAAACAGACACGGTACCATAGAGATATCAGAGTCAAGTATAAGTAAGAGAAAGGTACAATGTAGAAACAACTTTACAAGAATAATAAAATAATAGACATAGGTGCCCTAAACACTATAGATTCCCTACGAATGTCTGCACTGTAGGGAGGAAACGATCCACCCTGGCAGCGACCAGTATACGGGGATCAAACCGCACCCACAGAGCATGCGGGGAGACAAAGCCCTTGAGGAAGTCTCCTAAGAGAAGATATGTTACCCAACATGAACCAGAGATCCCGGTGGTAACCCAAAGGTACCCACAGAGCGTACCAAGATGAGGCACACATAGAGTCTCAGACCCTCCTCCTGTGTACTCAGCCGAGAAGGAGAGGTCTAGTTAAAGGCCAGTTGTTTATCCGCCTTAGTCATACGTGACGGTTCGAGTCAAGCAGACCCAGATTCAGTTCTAGGCTTAGCTTCCCGGGTTTTAAGCTAAGTCTTGTACGGTGAGATCGTAGTTCGCTACGAGTCTTCATATGTAGAGTACACCACATATGATCAGAGCATAAGCTAAAATATATTCATATAGGTTTAAAGAGTTTCTTATAAGTAAGAAAGGTTAATAAAGATTCGAGTACAGTTTCCCATCAATTATTCTTTGTATGTTTCTGAATTATTAGTTCTCTTTGAAATTAATCAAGCATGCTCATATATTGATTTGCTCTTGTTGATATCTAGAGTATCCTGCCATATTTATGATTGTAAATGATCAATCTCTTTAAAGCTTACTGTTGCTATAATTGATATCAGTTGCTTAAAAGTATATCTGTAATTATATCAGTGCTTTAGACTGTTTCTTTGAAGTACTCATTCACTGAGCAAGTAGGCTCACCCCTCTACTCAAAATTTTTAGGGAAACCGTGTGGATTGAAGATATCATTGCATCAGAGTAGATCTAACACAAGAGTTAAGTCTGAGTATAGTTAAGTTCAGTCGGTCCTTGTCACTCTAGGTCCTAGTATAGATGTAAGAGTGTTATAAGTGATGTTTTGTATCTTTGTTTTCTTAATAAGAGAGAATGCATCTGATTATCATATCGTATGTACCTGAGAATGAATGTATGTATGTGTATCGTTTATGTTGAGATCATATTAAAGTAATCAAAGTTTGATTCTCTTGAAAAGTTGTTTATGTGATTGGATGCAAGAAAAACAAAGAGTTTGAGAAATAAGAAAAAGTTAAGGGTGATCTTTGTATTACGTTAAATCCTCAATTTATGCCCTAATCTCATGAATACTGGTAATTGTGAGATCAGGGTGTAACGACTTGGTATCAGAGCTTAGGCTGAGTTGTCAAGGACCATTAAGTTAGTAAGTGATGCAAATTTACCGTGTGCAAAAATGCAAGTGAACGCGTCGAAGTAATATTGGCCTTGTGAGGCCCGAGTCAAACTCAGGGATACGTGAAATCGTCGGAGACTCTTACTAACTACTCGCGATCAGCTAAGCCGATTTAATAGTTGAACGTTGTTGTTAAAATTAAAAGAAAACAAAAATAAAACAAAACAAAGCAATCGATTAAATGTTTGGTTTAATCAATTTAAGATGAGATCTTTAGGATTGCGGTTTCACCATGGGTTTTCATTGTATTAAATTCTATATAATTACTCAATTTTTTTCTCTCTATCCGGGTAGTGGCCTGAAATCAAAATTGCCCACTGTCGTGGTACAATTCACTACCTATGTCTAGGTCGGTTCCACCGTCGTAGTAACCTATACCCTAAACTAGGTGCATTAAAAACGACCTCTCGGTATCCACCATTAATCTTACACCACCTTGTTCAAGGGATTTGTCAATTAATGTAAATTTCGTCTCTTTTCAACCATTAATTCTTCTTTCAAAGCAATTAAGGGCATTAGATTATTATTATGGTGATCAAGCATAACAATAAAATGGAGAAAACAAAATTATACCACGGATTTAAGAGATAAAATATGAATTACTATGATAGAATTGTCATACAATGAATTCCCGGGCTACTCCCGGTCCTAAAGACAAAGGGGATTAGCCCCGCATGTTCATCTCAGAGTACAATGTGGAGTAGAAAAAGGGAAATATGGGGAAAAACGTGATAGAGTGGTGAAACCCCTGAACGGAGAAGATCCAAGCGATCCTTGGCATGGAATATGCGTTCTCCCGCCTTTCGGTGGTGGAAATCGTCTTCTTCAGCGTCCGGATCGGCTGGGGCGTGCTCTCGGGCTCCGTCCTTCTCTCCTCAGGATGTGTGTAGTGGCTAATGGCGTCCTCCTTTTTCCTTGGGCGCCGTCATTAGGTATATTTCCCAAATTAGGTCACCAATTAATCACAGCTGTCCGATTAAGATTAATCTGAAACAAACTCATATCTGACGGTGTCGATACTATTGACACGGGTCGATGGTATCGACCTAGCGCGATATCGACAGTTCTTCTTTTCTTTCGTTTTGCGCCTGATGTCATCTCGATACCATCGACGCGGGTCGATGGTATCGACAAACCTGTAGCGACGGTTTTGTCTTTTTGTGTCGCTGTAGCTCCACCAGTCGATAGTATCGACTCACTTCTCGCCAGCAACCTGATGGTATCTCGATACCATCGACATCCCTTTCGATAGTATCGACTTTCTTCTGGTCCTTGCGGCTGGCAACCTGTGGTTCGGTCGATGGTATCGACCACTGTCGATGGTATCGACGGTAGCAGATACTTGTTTTTCCTAAAATTAACACACGAAACCACATAAGTTCACACAAAACGTATTCTTTTGATAATTAATACTCGAAATGCTTGAAATAGGGAAAATTTGACATAAAGAAGTAGCATAAACCAAAGTGAATGAATTATGCAACATTAACCATAAAAAATGACTAATAAATGCATAAAGCACATATCAAACAAGTCTATAAATAAGACTCAAAATCATCGCATCAAACTCCCCTAAGCTTGAACCTTGCTCGCCCTCGAGCAACTAAACCTTAGAATAGAATTGCCAGAGTCAACTAAAGAACAAAGCATCACAACAAACATCCCATATGACTCCCACCGGACATTCACATACCAGCCCTCGCTATCCACAGAATGTTAATTACCCTAAAGGCAACAATAATCATCCATAAAAGATATCAACCTCAAAACTGATGAACACTATCACATAAGGCAGTTAACATAATAAAACTCGCTGGTCCAGACTTAATGTATCTTGTGATCTCCTATACTACGTTGCTCGCCCTAACTACCATCTATATGGAAGCAGTTCTCCTGATATTCACTAGTGAGGAGAAATTCACAGTGGCCTACCAATCCGAGCAACGGGTGGATGGAATGGGTGGCTCATGGAAGAAGTGGAAGCATTATACAGTTTCAACATGCATAAAATAAAAATGCACTAATTGATGCAAATGCACATGAAAAATGCCCTAATGCCTAAGATTGGGCGGAATGATGCATGCACTAACAATCCATCTCAAAATGAGATGGATATCTAATTAAGCTACATCATGTACTCACTTCTCTTAAAATGCAGGTGAGATTATGTTCCTTTCTCCTTCTTATTCTAGTTCCTTCTAAATAACTTTTTTTTTCTTTCAAATTTTTCAGATTTCTTCAGATTTTTTTTCTATTTGTTTCAAACCCTTATATCCATGATTGACAATGAATACTTTATTGGGCTGACTTTTTCTGCATAACTCAAATATTTGCACTATTTAGAAGGTATGGAACAACTTAATTCACCATTAAAGAAGAAATTAGGTACATGATATACTCTATGCATAAAAGTTATGAATGCAACTACATGACATGCACCTAAGGGTAATGTGCATGTATACCTATTCTATATATTTTTATTTTTCATGCAAAACATATGAAGGTGGTTGCAATGCAAGTCCTATCTACATGACATGCAATCAAAAAGGTTAAAACCGTACTTTACTTCCAAGTCTTGGTGGATTGTGAAAAGCAATGAGGTAGATCACAAGACTAATTGACTAAACCTTTGAAAAAATATTATGTGTCCCTCCTCACTGACCTGTGTAGTAGTTAAGAGGTTTTTCTCTCTTACTTCAAATTAGAGTCTCATTATCATTTGGTCAGTTTAGGCTCAAACAACCAATTCCGTCCACTTTCATGAATCATTAGGAATATACAGTTGTGATTTTCTATTTTAAAGTTGACAAAACCAATCATTTTCTAAGTTAAGTGATCAAAGTTGAAAAACACTCAAGCTTGTGAATTTTTAGTTTTCCCCTTAATTCCATGCACATGCAACTGAGATGACTCAAGATTTAAGACATCCACGATTACACTAGATAGAATGTGGATCCTACAAACAAACTAAAAGTGTAAGAAATAAATGACAAGAAACAAAAGCAATAAAACTAAAAATAGAGAAAATGAAAGATAGAGCTGTTCCAACACCCCCCCTAAGCTTGAATTCGACTATGGCCTCATAGTAAAAAACAATCTTAAAGGTAGGAACAAAGATACCGCTTTACTCGTCAGGTGGAGGCGGGTACTACGGAGCCGTAGGGTCCCAAGAAGGATACTCCCCCTGGAAGCTTGGATCAAACTGGGCCCTAGGTGGAGGTTGTGGATAGCCTCCAAAGTAATTTTGGCTCCAATAGTGGTCGTAAAAGGGCTGCTATTGCATCTCCATCCGTTGCAACCGATCATGATTTTTTTGTTGGTTGTCGAGGAGAAGACGCTCGTTCTCGAACATTGCCCTTAGATTGTCCAGTAGCCAGTTTGTAGTCTCTTGAATACCGGTGTACGTCACAGTATGATGCTGCTGCGTCTACTATATGTCATGCAGCATAGCATACATGCCCTGCATAGAATAGACATCCTCGCTTGGCTGCGAGGGCGGCGGTGGTGGCGGAGTCTGGGATGATGAAGATGCACCCGGATGCATCCGAGGACGCTTCCGTGGTGCCACTCGAGCCCGAAGAGGTGTGAAGGCCTCCTCTTCCTCTTCAACCTCATCGTTATTGCCGTCGTCGTCGTTGCCGCCGTCTTCATCGGAGTCAGCGATGGCTATGATAGGCCATCGGAAGTGTTGCACCCCTTCGATGTTGAAGACCGGATCAGGAAGCGAGCATTCCTGGTAAGCATGGTTGACGTGGCAATGTGCATACGCCAAACCATCTCGAAGAAGGATGAGGTTGGAGCGGTGCATATGTTGCAAGTTCACCTTGCTCCTGGTGGAGAGAGGAGTCAAAGTAGAGAAATTCAGCCCGAGGTAGGAGGCCAGCTTGGTGATAAGCCGCCAAAGTGAATCGGCGCTTTCCGCGTACTCCTCTTCATCGCCAAAACCCGCTGCAAAAAGAAGGCACCCCAGTTGCATTCCTGGCGCTTCAGGAGTTTATACAAGAAGAATAAGTCCGTCTCCTAAAACTTGCTGAGGGCCAAATCACCCCTAGCAAACAACGTCGAACTCAGCATCCGGTGAAGTATCAGGACGAAGGGGTGCTCGAAATTAGCTACCGCAGCATTATGGTAGCTCACTGACTTGCCCGACGGCACCGTCACCAGCTCGGCGAAGATTGCATTGTAGTCGGTGCGGTTGTTCGGTCACCGGTAGTATGACCGCGAGTGATTCCAGTTGAAAATCTCGTTGAATTGCCAGAGTGTAATGGTGTAGTCGTTGTTGTACAGCCGGAAAGACACCCGGCCCTTGATCCACTCGCGGTCGGTGGCTATGACGTCGTTGGGTACGACGCAGACGTCCAGTGATGCCATGAACTCAGCCACCAACTCCTTGTAAGTAGGCCACTCACCAAAGAACGGCTGGCCATCTGCATGGTATTCCAGTTCGTCAGGCCTTCTGCTCGTGTGATGTGCCTGCCCCTTCAAGACGTAGGCAAGGTTGGCGTCGAACCCAAGGTTGTGGATGGTTTCCCATTCAACATAACGGGTCGGCTTGATCTTCCACTTTAGAATCTCCTCGTATATCTTCTTGACCTCCGCGGATGGATGGATCAGCCACGGACGTGAGATTGACGCGGTCGGAGGTGGCACGAACTCTGGGATGTCCATCGGGTTTGCATGTGAAGACGATGCACCAGCTACATGCACCATGATTGCGACAGAAAGAGGAATAGAAAGGGAGCTCGGTGAAGATCAGAGAAGTGAATCTCTGCTCGATGAAGAACTTGCTCGGTGTTGCTTGTCGTCGGGCTTGTATAGCTCTGGAACATGCTCGGCACAAGTCAAGGAGAATTGCACTGGAGTGGTGATGTCATCTGACGCAAATACTCCTCATATATAGCTGTGGCCGGCGCTACTGTATGCCCGTCGATACCATCGACGCGAGTCGATGGTATCGACCCAGGTAACATGATCCGTACCTCTGCGAGTATCGATGGTTGTCGATGGCTGGATCTACAGAGCCCGGATTGCTGACGCGTTGATACTATCGATCCGTACCTCTGCGAGTATCGATGGTTGTCGATGGCTGGATCTGCGGAGCCCGGATTGCTGACGCGTCGATACTATCGACGCGAGGCCCGGCCGCCGCCTTCTTTGCATGAATATGTCAATACCATCGACACGCCCGTCGATGGTATCGACTTTCCTTAGACGATTTGTTCTGAAAATCTCCAGAGATCTCAATAGTATCGACACCCATGTCGATACCATCGACCTCTGCTTGCGATCTGCCGTTGGTATGTCGATACCATCGACGAGGCCGTCGATGGTATCGACGCAGTGCGAATCCTGCAGTCGCCAACCTATACCATGGTCGATACCATCGACGCAAGGGTCGATGGTATCGACTCTGCCTCAGCCCTGCACATGTAGAAAATGATCACGATATCTTTTTTACACTACAAACTAAGTTAAAACGAATCAAACTACGAATGTAAAGGAACTAAACTAAAGTACCAATGGTTGGGTTGCCTCCCAACAAGCACCCTTATTTAACGTCTTAGGCTAGACGACTTGAAGCACATCATGCATCCAAAAGTGAAATGAGTTTGACCTCATTCACCTTCCTCGTGTAATCTTCACCAAAATATAACTTCAACCTCTGTCCGTTCACCAAAAATGTAGTCTCGCCATCGCGCACCATGATTGCGCCATGTGGTTTGACCTCTTCTACCATGAATGGCCCACTCCATCGGGATTTAAGCTTCCCGGGATGCAACTTCAGCCTTGAATTGAACAAAAGCACACGATCTCCTTTCTTGAAGGTGCGCATCTGAATGTGGCGATCATGGATCAACTTAGTGCGCTCCTTGTATATCCGAGAGTTCTCATATGCAGTCATTCGCAGCTCATCCAATTCATTTAATTCAAGTAATCTATTCTTCCCCGCTTCATCATAACTCAAGTTGAGCTTTCTCAGTGCCCAATGTGCTTTGTGCTCTAACTCCACCGGTAAGTGACAAGCCCGACCGTATGCCAACCTAAAAGGCATGGTGCCTATAGGTGTCTTGTATGCCGTCCTATATGCCCACAATGCATCCGGTAGTAAGGCACTCCAATTCTTCCTCATGGAAGCCACCGTACGCTCCAAGATCTTCTTAATTTCGCGATTGGAAACCTCCACTTGTCCTTGAGTTTGTAGGTGATACGGGGTACCAATGTTATGTTTGACCCCGTATTTCCTCAATAATGCCGAGAACTTTTGATTCCTAAAGTGCGTACCCCCATCACTAATGATCATTCGGGGCACTCCAAACCTGCAGAAGATATTTTCCTTAACGAACCTGCACACTACAGTAGAATCATTAGTCCTTGTGGGTATTGCTTCTACCCACTTCGACACATAATCAACAGCTAAAAGGATATATAAATTCGAATTTGAGGACACAAAGGGTCCCATGAAATCTATACCCCATAAATCAAATACCTCAACCTCTTGGAAAACATTTAGGGGCATCTCTTGTCTCTTTGAAATGTTACCTGCTCTTTGGCAGGAATCACATTGTCTCATGAACTCATAGGCGTCTCTAAACAAGGTAGTCCAATATAGGCCACTTTCCAGTACTTTGGCTGCCGTACGAGAGCTCGCATGGTGTCCGCCCGTAGGTAGAGTGTGGCAATGGCGAAGAACACTCTCGTATTCCACCTTAGGTACACACCTGTGTAGGACACCATCCCTGCATTGCTTCAAAAGAATAGGGTCATCCCAAAAATAATATCGTAGAGAATGGAAAATTTTCTTCTTCTCTTGATACGTCCAATCTTCCGGGATGATCCTGCAAGCAAGATAATTCATGATATATGAAAACCACGGATCTTTAGAGTTAACTTTTAAAAGTTGTTCATCTGGGAATGTCTCGGTAATGGGTATGTGTAAATCTTTTTCATCTACCCTCTCTAACCTAGACAAATGGTCCGCTACAACATTTTCAATCCCCGCCTTGTCTTTGATTTCGATATCAAATTCTTGTAAGAGCAAGATCCACCTAATCAATCTAGGTTTGGCATCTTTTTTCTCCATCAAATATTTAATAGCGGTGTGGTCAGTCCAAACTACGACTTTTGATCCAACTAAATACTGCTGAAATTTTTCAAAAGCGAAAACAACGGCAAGCAATTCTTTTTCAGTAGTCATGTAATTTAGTTGGGCATCATTCAAAGTCTTAGAGGCATAAAATATCACTGCGGGTTTATTGTCCACCCGCTGTCCCAACACAGCCCCTACAACGAAATCATATGCATCACACATGAGTTCAAACAGCTTAGTCCAATCCGGTATTTGAACAACCGGTGTGGAAATCAATTTCTCCTTCAGCACGTTGAACGCGTGTAAACATTTGTCATTGAAATAAAAAATGGCATCCTTTTCGAGAAGCTCAGATAAAGGTTTGGTGATTTTTGAAAAATCTTTTATGAAACGACGATAAAATCCGGCATGACCTAAGAAACTTCTTACCCCTTTTATTGAATTTGGTGGGGCAATTTGGAAATTACTTCAAATTTTGTCGGATCTACCTCCAAACCTTTGTTAGACACTTTATGTCCTAGCACTATCCCCTCACTCACCATCATATGGCATTTCTCCCATTTGAGGACCAAATGTGTGTCCTCACATCTTTGTAACACCTTATCCAAATTATAAAAGCATTCATCAAAGGAAGCACCATAAACTGAAAAATCATCCATAAAGACCTCTACACAACGTTCTACCATATTGGAAAAAATGACGAGCATACAACGCTAAAAAGTCACTGGTGCATTGCATAATCCAAAGGGCATGCGGAGATACGGGAAAGTCCCATAGGGACAAGTGAAAGTAGATTTCTCTTGATCCTTAAGATCAATCGAAATCTGATTGTACCCCGAATACCCATCCAGAAAATAGAAATGAGATTGGCCGGCTAAGCGCTCTAGAATTTGATCAATAAATGGGAGAGGAAAGTGATCCTTTAGCATAGAGGCATTAAGTCTTCGATAATCTATACAAGCTCGCCACCCGGTTACCAAGCGGGTGGTGACAGGTTCATTTAAAAGATTGTGAGTAACAATTATTCCCCCTTCTTAGGGACTACCTGCGTAGGACTTACCCATGTCGAGTCTGAAATCACATAGATGATACCTGCGGAGAGAAGCTTAATCACCTCTTTCTTCACAACCTCCATCATGCTCAGATTCAGTCGACGTTGTGATTGAATCACCGGCTTGGCTCCCTCCTCAAGCCGAATCTTGTGCTGGCACAAAGTAGGGGAAATCCCCTTGATATCTGCAACAGACCACCTGAAAGCTCCCCGGTGGTTCTTCAACACTATCAACAACTGGTCCTCCTCTTCAGCACTCAGATAAGCATAAATAATCACCGGCAACTTTTCTTCTTTAGCTAGAAAGGCGTACTTGAGGTGCGGTGGCAGTGACTTCAACTCTAATTGCGGCGGGCTGATCAAGGATGATTGAAGTGGTGGGGGAAGTTCGCCTAAATCTTCATAATACCTCGCATAGAAGCATGGAAGCATCTAAAGCATCTTGGCATACTCCTTTAGTGATTTGCTCCTCATCCAATCATGAGTGATATTGACTAAACAAGCCTCCAGTGGTAGTTCCGGATATGCATCAAAAACTGAATTGGCTATAACATCATCCTCCGTAGAGGGAGGAATGTCCTCATCCTCATCATTCGGGAACCCTACAACCTTGCAAAGGGATACCACTTTGGTCTGCTCCATGATGTCTACAGCCAAAGTCCCTTTGTCCACCTTGGTCATTACATGAGCCATATCTAGAAATGGCTTCCCTAGACAAAGTGAGATGGTATTTATCAAAATGTTTTACCATGTGGCATTGCTCCTTGGATTTAGGTGAAGTGGCGATGGAAGGCATGACCATCTCAAATCGGTCATCGGCTATACCTAAGGTCAAACGACCTCTCCCCATCTCAAGTATCATGTCGGCTGTAGCTTGGAATGGTCGTCCGAGCAGTAGCTCATTGCCTTGTTCATCTTGCATCTCCATGATGACAAAATCTACTAGAAATACAAATCGATCCACTTTCACAAGCACATCTTTACAAATCCCATATGGCTTTACCACTGAATTGTCTGCCAATTGGATTGTCATGTTGCTTGGCCGTGACTCCTTTAATCCCAGCTTCTGGAATGTAGAAAGGGGCATCAAGTTAATGCTCGCCCCTGAGTCACATAGTGCTTCACCAAATTTGACTTTCCCGATGTAGCATGAAATGTTGAAACAGCCTGGATCTTGCCTCTTTGGTGGCAATGTGCCCATGATGAAGGCACTCACCTGCTCCTTAAGAACAACAACCTATGTATCCGGAATTTTCCTCTTCTCGGTGATGATGTCTTTCAGAAATTTCCCGTAAGAAGGGATTTGCTCAATAGCTTCCAATAAAGGGATGTTGACTGAAAGCTTTCTGAAACTGTCTAAGAACTTTTTAAATTGGGCATCTACCTTCCTTGCCTTAGCACTGTTCGGATAAGGGACCGGGACAGCCTGTGCCCTTTGATGCGGTGGCACATAGGGTGTCCTTTTATGAGGCTCCTCCTCCTCTGCAATAGGATTGTTAGTAGCATCCGCTGCTATGTCCTCAAATGATTCTGTGACCGGTATGGGCATCTCCTCAGTGGCCTCACCTTCAATTTCTGCTTGGGGTTTGCTTATTTCATCAGCCCTAGGATTTAACAATTTCTTGCCACTTCTGAGCAAGATGGCCTTCGCCTGCTGGTTTCCTCCTCGAACATTAGTATTACCCGGAAAACCTGGATGCGCCGGCTTCTTCAAACTGGCTATCTCCGCTGCCATTTGTGCCATAGATGTCTCTATTGTCCTCATTTGAGTCCCATGGCTCTACAGTGTCTGCCCAAATTGGTTCATAAACTCCCCTTGTTGTTTTATTTGCTGGCCGAAAGTAGTCATGAGTTCTTGATTTTGCTTTATCACTTGATTGAGCAGCTCTGTGCTCTTATCCTCCGCTACTGGCTGGGGTTTTGCATCTGGATCATGCAAGAAGTTGTTTGGATCCTTCCAGGAGAACTTCTTGTCTTTCCTCCATGAATAGTCATTATTCATGTAGCCTTGTTGCTGCCTCATGAATTTAACTTGAGCCTTATCCTCGGACTCAATATCCTCCTTTGCAAGCAGTTTCTTTGCGAGAAGATCCATCTTCTCATTCAGCTCCTTTATTGCTTTAGTTTCACCTGCCACTCGCACCTGCTCCACGGCACCTCTTTCGCCCCATGATTGCTTTTTGGCCATGTTCTTTAGGATTTCCCAACACCTAGTGTCCGTGTTATTCAAGAAAAATCCTAAGCCAGATGAATTGAGGTTGCTTCTATCATGCTCGGAGAGAGAAAAATAGAAGATCTTGACCTGTGTCTCCGTGTCAAGACCATGATGCGGGCACCGCCTGAGCATAATCTGAAACCTTTCCCAGGTCTCGGAATAGGTCTCTCCTGCTTGTTGGGTGAAGTTGTGGATCTTTCTGATCATGTCATCGGTCTTCTCGGGTGGAAAGAACCTCTCGAAGAAAACCTCCACCATGTGGTCCCAAGACTCCACATATTCATCGTCCAAGTTGTGTAGCCATTCGCGCGCATTTCCCGCTAGAGAACTCGGGAAGATCTTCAAGTAGAGTACATCTTGTGGAAATCTGTCGATTTTTATCATATCACAATTCTCCACAAATTGACTTATGTGCACGACGGGGTCTTCATTTTTGAGCCCATGGAAAGCATTCGACTTCACCAAGTTGATTAAAGCCGGATCAATCTTGTATGTCAGAATATTCACCGCTTGCTTCTTGATCGACCCCTTGGAAGCATATGAGGAAGAAGCCTTGATCTTCTCCCATATTGTCTGTGGCTCGTCCATCTCTTCTTGTTCAGGTTCAGAAACTATATCCTCCAGCTAGTCTTGATTATACTCGTCCTCGTCTTCCGATCCCGACAGCGGAACCTCTGGTGTGTGCCTCGTGTAGTCTGTACTACGCGTCTGCACCATGCACAATATCTGCAAATAGAAAAATTAAATTTAGTACAGTGCTTGACGATTGTAAATATTTAGAAAATAGATTATGAATTTTTGATTTTTTTTTAAAAATGTGGCCTAGAGTGGCCGCTTGTAGCACTCGTAGTGCCGACAATTCACCGTATCCCCGGCAACGGCGCCAAAAACTTGACACAAATTGACCGTGCGCAAAAATGTAAGTGAACGCATCGAAGTAATACAGGCCTTGTGAGGCCCGAGTCGAACTCAGGGATACGTGAAATCGTCAGAGACTCTTACTAACTACTCACGATCAGCTAAGCCGATTTAATAGTTAAAAGTTGTTGTTAAAATTAAAAGAAAACAAAAATAAAACAAAACAAAGCAATCGATTAAATGTTTGGTTTAATCAATTTAAGATGAGATCTTTAGAATTGCGGTTTCACCACGAGTTTTCATTGTATTAAATTCTATATAATTACTCAATTGTTTTCTCTCTATCCGGGTAGTGGCCTGAAATCAGAATTGCCCACTGTCTTGGTACAATTCACTACCTATGTCTAGGTCGGTTCCACCATCGTATTAACCTATACCCTAAACTAGGTGCATTAAAAATGACCTCTCAGTATCCACCATTAATCTTACACCACTTTGTTCAAGGGATTTGTCAATTAATGTAAATTCCATCTCTTTTCAATCGTTAATTCTTCTTTCAAAGCAATCAAGGGCATTAGATTATTATTATGGTGATCAAGCATAACAATATAATGGAGAAAATGAAATTATACCACAGATTTAAGAGATAAAATATGAATTACTATGATAGAATTGTCATACAATGAATTCCCGGGCTACTCCCGGTCCTAAAGACAAAGGGGATTAGCCCCACATGTTCATCTCAGAGTACAACGTGGAGTAGAAAAAGGGAAACATGGGGGAAAACGTGATAGAGTGGTGAAACCCCTGAACGAAGAAGATCCAAGCGATCCTTGGTGTGGAATACGAGTTCTCCCGCCTTTCGGTGGTGGAAATCGTCTTCTTCAGTGTCCGGATTGGCTGGGGCGTGCTCTCGGGCTATGTCCTTCTCTCCTTTCTCTCCTCGGGATGTGTGCAGTGGCTAATGACGTCCTCCTTTTTCCTTGGGCACCGTCATTAGGTATATTTCCCGAATTAGGTCACCAATTAATCACAGCCGTCCGATTAAGATTAATCTGAAACAAACTCATATCTGACGGTGTCGATACCATCGACACGGGTCGATGGTATCGACCTAGCACGATATCGGCAGTTCTTCTTTTCTTTCGTTTTGCGCCTGATGTCATCTCGATACCATCGATGAACCTATAGAGACAGTTTTGTCTTTTTGTGTCACTATAGCTCCACCAGTCGATAGTATCGACATATGGGTCGATAGTATCGACTCACTTCTCTCCAGCAACCTGATGGTATCTGGATACCATCGACATCCCTGTCGATAGTATCGACTTTCTTCTGGTCCTTACGGCTGGAAACCTGTGGTCCGGTCGATGGTATCGACCACCGTCGATGGTATCGACGGTAGCAGATGCTTGTTTTTCCTGAAATTAACACACGAAACCACATAAGTTCACACAAAATGTATTCTTTTGATAATTAATACTCGAAATGCTTGAAATAGGGGAAATTTGACATAAAGAAGTAGCATAAACTAAAGTGAATGAATTATGCAACATTAACCATAAAAAATGACTAATAAATGCATAAAGCACATATCAAAGAAGTCTATAAATGCGACTCAAAATCATCGCATCAGTAAGTTAGAGTCATAAGTGTGGCAGATAGGAGATGTTATGATGTTAGCTTTGGGGATTTGAGTATTTGGATATCCTGGCCCAGAATCTGAGTACTTGGATCAACTGGTATCAAGATACTCTGTCTATTCTTTCATGTATACCCTGGCCAGGTATACAATGGAAGGATGGTCTAGAGAGGAACCCTAGAAATATTAGGGTTAGAAACAAGATAAGTAACATGAATTAAGAGCATAAATATAAAATGAGATAGAACTTTCATTTCATATTGTTGTTTTATTGGAGATGAATAGAAAAGATCTTATATGTTTTTAGATATTGTACAAAAACGTCCCTCTCTCTCTAGGGTTGCTCTTGCCCCTCTCTAGAATCCCCGACGGCTATCGTTGGGGGGAGGGAGCACTGCTTCAACATCTTCCTCCCCCTGGCTCTCATCGTCTTCAGCCTGGACTCGTGTAACTGCAATCCGTGGAGAGAGGGAGCCTAGCTGGATGCTATCGGTTGAGGCTGTACATGGCTTGGAAGAGGGGTAGCTGTGGCGAGTTGTTTGAAGCTCAGATCTGGGGCAATCATGGTTGCATCTACCTTGTCGGCTCCAGCCCGTTAATAGGAACGGATGGAGAGGTGTTGCGTCTGCTGGATCCGATTTTCTCGCCCAGGTGTGTCGTCGTCATAGGCAGAGTAAGGGAGGCCTTCATTCTCCTTCTCCAAGCATGTCCCTTCTTCTCAAGCTAGGTTTTAGCTTCATCCACTGCATCAGCGGCATCGTGACTTCAGCCTTGCTATGCTGCCAGTGGCACGTCCTTCTTGACTGGCACTTGCTTCTGGCCTTGGGCCACCAGATGGCTGATCGAAGGTTTCTTCGGCTCTAGGCAGTGCGGCTCAACTGGAGGTGATGGTCGGGCTCCCAAATCTATTTCTCATCCTCTGTTCCGGCCCAGGGAGAAGGTGATCAGGCCCTTGCATCCGTTCTTCTTTGCTCTGCCGGCAGATGGCCTATGGCCACATGGCGCTGTGCGGGCTGGGTCACGGGGGCAGTTTCTTCTCCCTCTTGGCTTCCTGTGCAGCGTGGAGGTTTAGGAGCCTCCATGGTCTCTAGTCTCTTCTGTGCCGACAGGGGGCACCTCCGAGCACCCCTGCTGTGAGTGATTCCTTGTAGCCATGAGTCTCGAATGCCCCCAAGGTGTTCGATGAATGGTCTCTGTGCATACAAGGGTCGTTTTGAGGGGTTGGGTTCTGAGGGAGGCGTATGCTCTTCTTCTCCTCCTAATTCGTGTTGCTATTGTGTGAAGTCGAGCCTTGCAGGGTTCTAGTGTTCAGTTGATTTCCGACTATTTGCCCATGTTGAAGGATGTGCTATGCTTCTCTCCACAAGGGCAGTCACATCTGGTGGAGCAAGGAAGAGAAGGGAAGCGGGTTTTCCTGCTGATTCTGTCTCACTTTCTTGCTTTTGGCATCTGATATGTTTAAAGGATTGACCATTGGGTTCTAGTTGTTGGTTTCATAGGTCTCCGTTGCTTCTTACTGGCTCTCTATTCCGCACAATTTTAGTTAATGGGCGTATTGCTATTGTGTGCATGGTTGGTCTGCTGAGGCTATTTTAATTGATGATTCCAGCGAGGAAGGCCCTTTGGTGTGTTCTTTTACGTGCTGGATGCTCTAAGGCCTGGTAGTTTTGGTAGTGATTTGGCCAGCTATGCTGCTCTTGAGATATCTAGAAGTACTGAAGTTTTTATTCGGATGTCCATGTCATCATTCTTTTAGAGGATGGTTTTATTGTTAATGGTGGCCTGTGTAGCTTGGATGATCTCTTTGGTTACCTTATATTTTCTTTTTATTCTAGTGTGGTTGGGCACATTTCTACTTTTCCTAGATAGGAGGCTTTGTATGTAGATTAATCTTTAGACAGAGGTTGCCTCTTTTGTTTTCTTTTTGGGTGTTCTGACATCCAGGTTGTTATGGGGGTGCAAGTTCTTTTGTATCCAATGAAGTTTTGGCCTTGCTTACCAGCCTGTTGGTTTCAAGGTTGTGTTGTTTTTTCTATAATGGGGTACATTGTGCCCAAAGTTTTGGTAATACAGTAACACGCTCATTGGACCGACCAAAAAAAAGATCTTATATGTTTGAATTTAGATATTCAGTATTTTGAAATATATACGGGTCTTTAAGATTTTTTGTACACTATGAAGTTGTAGCATTTATTGATTACATTCTTTGTAACAAGTAGACTAGAAATGATCTTTGAATGATCTTTCCTAAGTGGATAAGTTTTCTTCCACACATTTGAGATGAATAGGAGTTGAGTAATCCTGAGTAGCTCTTGGCTTAAGGACTGTAGGTTCGGCATGGTCCGGCTGGCAGGATGCATTACTGGGATCTAATGACTCCTATTAGTAACATAACAAGAGTAAATTCTGGACAGATTAGATCCAAATTCTAGTATGAATGTATATACTCTAAGATTTTGAAGTATAAGGGAAAGACTGGGATAACTAAGAATCAGTTGGAACTGATATCTGAGATCCAACTTTGGGGCCTCATATGAGAAACCCTTAATTGGGAATAAAGGAACACAACATAAGGTTCATATTAAGTTTAATTATTAATATTATATGAACTCTAATTATGAAATATGGAAAAGATATGAGAAAAGTTTGTAGGGGCCAAGATAGTAAGAATCAATCATGAGGAATGGATTATATAACCGAGTACAATGTTCTTATGTACTCCAAAGCAAAGGGAAAATAGAAGAAAAGAGTTAAGTATACAATAAGTACATAGAAGTGAAGAGTCTTCAGAACACTTAAAGTGAAGAGAACTAGATGAGCATGTAAATCATTAACCTAGGATAAGAAACTTAGTTGAAA
The DNA here is from genome assembly GCA_963693085.1 of Alisma plantago-aquatica. Taxonomy (NCBI): domain Eukaryota; kingdom Viridiplantae; phylum Streptophyta; class Magnoliopsida; order Alismatales; family Alismataceae; genus Alisma; species Alisma plantago-aquatica. Next base: position 1,194,384,160 of record OY856409.1, read on the forward strand.
CAAAGAGAAATGTTGGAAATAATGAACTTGATTAAGGAATGAGGGTTATGATATAATTGAGAGCATGGAACATATACCTTTATTAATAAGTTTAATACATTCATCCTTACTGCCTTTGGATTCTAAGTCTCTATCGAACAACAAACTAGTTTCTAAAAGAAGAACAAAAGTGTAGCTAAATAAATGAATAAGTCATACAAAGGCATACTATATTCAGGAAGGAAAAACTTGATTGAAAGAGAAACGATGCTTCACCCATGCATGAGTCGTTTGATTTAAAATGAAGGATATGTAATGTATTAAACATGAGGTGATACTAGTAAAGAGATTATTGATTTAGAATTCCAACTTCACATTAGTAGAAGGATACATGATCATACACATAAAAGAAGAAACATGATCATAAGAGAAAACTAGAAGTTAAAGATGACATGTGGAATAGTAGTATATGGTAAGGGGATTATGGAAAGAAAAGAAGGGTTTGAAACATAATGGAGTAATATAGATTATAAAAGAAAGAGGTTGTGAGATTCAAGAAAGTGCTAATTAGTCAAGTATCCTTGTTGGTAATTAATTAAACCTACATATGAGAAATGTATTATTGAATGCATGAAGATAAGAATTCTAAGTCTCAAAATCATCTTCTCTTTCATATCTTCCTTAATGAGAGCAATGTGGGAATGAAGTGATAAGAAAATGAATCATATATGATGCATAACCACCGTGGTAGAGACATCTAGTGAATGTAATAATGACACACAATATGATGATGAAACCCTAGCAGGGTAGTTGAGAATGTAATCTATTTGAATGTCCAAGTAAGAGAAAGGAAATTCAATCGATAAGATAAAGAAGACTTTAGTAAAACTTGTGAGATCCAAAGTTTGAATTTCAAATTAAGGGAGAAAAGTCACATCACAATAACGTCATGCTTCTGATAAGGACCAAACCCTAGAATGTTTAGAGTTGTAGTAGTTCAAGGAATGTCACTAGTGATCTGACCTTGAATACTACCATCTCTATAAAACAAGATCATGATATTTGCACTATGAGAAGTAAACTAGCATTGATAGTAATCCAGGGTTTAGAGATAGCTAATTTGAAAGGTAGATAAACAATATGGAAATGATTCAGAGTAAAGAGTAAGATATAAATTTGAAATGTAACAAGTGTGTTTTGAACAAAAGGAGAAATACAATATGAGTGAAGTGTGATATGAGATAAATTCTTGCAGTGATATCAAGAATGATGAATAATCTATTTGTACCTTGTATGTTTCAATTTTAGGAATGTTTAATATACATGATTAAAATGAGAAGGATAAGTAGCAAAATGTAAGTAGTAATGAATGAGGAGAGAGATAAGAGAAAACAATGGCTTTTAGTAATATGTGAATTTGTTTTTAGAAGTATAATTTGTTGAAGGTATATTAAGGGATGTAAATTGGTTCTACGTATGATTTCAGTGTACATGTGCAAGCAATATGTTAATTAAAGGTGTCTGATAGTTGTAGTCATTCATACCAGTAATCCATCTTAGTATTGTACAATTTTGGTATGGTGATATGGGTTGAATAATAATGGAACAAATGAAGGGTTACCTTGAATAAGGTAGTTTTACCTATTCACTCATATGAATAGAAGGGATGATAACCATATTGTATTGATATGTAACCCTAATGAGGTATATCTTGTTATACCTAGCTTTAATATAACTAAGTGATGGTAATTGGGTATGAATAGTCCTTGAATGACTAATAAAATCATGGAGTACTTTGTTACTGTTGTTGAAACTCTAGTATGCTACAACCCAATGGTTACACCTTGAATTATATGTGGGTTCATACTTGAGAATAATATGGAATGTGATGGTAATGCTTCACCTTATGCATCCATGATGCAATGGGGATGTCGTGAGTAGTATTGTACAATTGCTATTGAATCTAGTCTTCCAACTCAAGACTATTATGCTATTTGAGTAGCACAATAGTAAAATTCAAAAGAACATGGTTAACTCTCTTTTGTGACTTAGAGGTAATACATAACAATAGTACATATTGAGTCGTATGAATTAAGATAGTTGGATCAGATTATCAATGTTGAGGTAACACCTCAAGAGTATAATAAAATCTTAAAATGGTTGCTTCTCTATCTACTCTATGATTGATTCTGGCATAGACAATTTGTTTGTTATCATTGAGAACTGCTTTAACATGTTGTGATTAGAAAAGAAATGAAGGACTTAATGTTGAAAACTGCATTCAAGTATGAAATACAAGAATATAATAACATGTAAGATTTCAGAAGCTTAAAATAAACTTTGAATATACTTTGTTTGCGTATTTATGTTTCGGGGACGAAACTTCTTAAGGGGGTGAGAATTGTAATGACCACATTTGTGCTTAATTGGTAAACTAGGATTTACCTGAATGATTACATGCTTGATTAGATTGAACATCGTTCAGACTTGATTAATGATAGTAGATCAATTGTGATGTTTCAAACCTAATAAGAAACTCTAACTATGATTTTAGTTTGAAGAATTAGGGTTTGAGAAATGTAAACCCTAATCGGCAAAAATTAGGGTTTTGATAGTACATGAATATGGAATTTGATCAAGATAACAATGTGGTAAATGATTTTTCATATTTTCTACAAATTTTGTATTTAATCGAATTTAGTATGTGATATGGATAACTCAATCATGCATATTGGAGAAAAATTTCAGAATTTTTGAGTGTTTTTTGAATGTGGTTCTCGGTCAAACTATACTTCAACCAAAATGCTGACAGAGTGCTTTTCAGTAGTGTAGTGTTTTATTTTTTTTATTTATTGGTAACATAAAATGATCTGAAATTTTAAATGAAGATCTAAATATCAATCATAAACAACATGTAAAATTTTCATAATTTTTGGATGTGTTTAGAGCTTATCAGTAGATGAATTATAGTAACTGATATTTCTACAGAATTTTGGATAGCAGTGCACTATTCGATTTTTATTTACTTAATGGAAGCATGGAATGATATCAAATTTTTACTGAAGTTCCAATTTCCCTATTTTTCTTTTCATTCATTCCTCATTCACTAAGACAAAGATGCTGACTTTGCCAGAGGGATGTTTTCCTGCCTAACAAGAGACAAATTCGATTTTGGAAATGATCGACGAAAAATCTATTGGCCTTTCTTATCGACAGTTCCTTCGCTCAAAGATTAGGAGTGACTATAGAAGGTTGTCCAGAAGAAAGGTGTTACCAAAAAAGAGTTCGACCAAATTCTTGATTTTTGTCATAGTGGATCCTGATCTTGATTTGGTTTCTGTCGTCGTTTTTCTGATCGTTGGCTGTCCGGTTCTGATCTCCACTGTTGACTGAGTTCTCTATGTCAAAGTCACTTTGTTGTCCAACTGTATGAGGATTCAATGATCTATGAACTCGACAAGAGAACCCTAGTACGATGTGATGCTTGAAAGTCAATTGCACTACTATATGTCTATCTTCCCTGCCAAGAGAAGAGGCCAAGACTTTTCTTTTCTTGAAGACTGGCTGGCGAGCTTAGCTCTCGTCATGTAGCTGCTGGTAGCTGGTCGATAAGCAACAATAGAGAAAGGAACCTTGACCAAATTCAACCTTATGGTTTGGGAAAACACATCCCGCAGTGGGCCATTTCAAATCCGTAGGTCTCCGAACCGTGCGGGAAGGTTTCCCATCTCACAGCTCACCAACTTGAAAAGAAAAACCGCAGGAAGAATTTCCCACTCAAGTCTATGGCGGATGACTTGCATTCCACATTCCCGAAATGGATCCCCAGAAATATTTTACATTTTCGATGATCATCTCAAAGGAACAACCCCGGGGCGGGGCATTTTCGAGGAGTAACCCGCTTCTTCATAAACTTCCTGGCACATACATTAAGGGAGCCATCAAAAGGTGATCAACAAATCCGGCAAATGAAAAAGTAGACGAGTGAAGCAAGGGACAACGCGGTCAATGGTCAGGCACTGAAGAACTACACCCACCTTCTCCAGGTCCGAAGGGATCCAGTGCCCCCCGACTCCTCCCAGAATTTCTTCCTTGGAGTCGAGCCAGGAATGGCCGTTAGTGGACACCTACCACTTTGAACCGGTTAGAGAGGCCCTCTTTAATACCTCCAGAAAAGATGTTCACAGGGGCCAGAAAGACTCGGTCGTAGGAAGGCACTACTACAGAAATGGCTTATAAAGTCACTTTTCAAGGTGTTAGTTGTATACATAAACAGACACCTAAACTCTACAGTGTCGGTTTATAACATAAACCGATATACAATCTGTGAAGCTCGACCAGACACGGGTACCGCTTTTATTAAGTGTCAGTTAATTAATAAAAAACTGACACCTAAAATCAACCGCCAAAACCAAAATTCCAGCGAAAAAATTACCTCCAAAATTTCACATATGGCGTCAGTTCATAAATGAATAACCGACGACCAAAGATTATTCGCGGGACAGGAATAGTTGTCGGTTGTCTTTTAGTTAAAAACCGACGACTATAATCTAGTATAGGCGTCGGTTGTTGGAACAGAATCGACACTATTGGTTTAGTTGTCGGTTATTTTGAATAACCGACACATATTGTCAACTTAATATCTCACCAGCGCGAGCGACTCTTCCCCCTTTCCTAGTTTCATTCCCGATTTCAGTTAGGTCCGGCAATTTCTTGCTCGCCCCCGCCGGTCGTTGCTCCTCCGCCACCGCTACCGTGCTCCTGCTCCTACCCTCGCCGCTGCTCCGTGCTCACTGGCGGTTGTGCTCCTGCTCCTGCTCCTGCCCTCTGTGCTCACCGGAGGCCGTCCGTGCTCCTGCTCCGTGCCCTCGCCGCTGCTCCGTGCCCTCACCGCCGCTGCTCCATGTCCTCGCCGACGCTTCTCCTCTCTTTGTCGCCGCCTCCGCCGGTGGTTGCTGTGCTCCGGCCGCTGCTCTCCTCTTCCCTCAAGGTATGCCCGCCCACCCTGCCTTCTTCCTTCTTCCTCTGCTCCGGCGGCTGCTTGGGCGGTGCCAAGGCATGCCCAAGCAGCTGCTGGGCGTTTATTTTTTTTAAAGTTATTTACTTATTTGTGTTTAGGGTTTAGGTACTGATTTTGTGCTTCTACTGAGTTGAATCCTCTATTGTCTATACAATACATGTAATTTTGATCAAGTGATGATATGTAAATGTGGAAATAAGTTAGTAAGGTATTAATGACAAGTCTGCTGTAATGTGATGCAAAATAGTTATTGTATCATGCATATCTTAATACTTTTTTGTTTTATAGTTGTATAGGGTGTTTTATGTGTGACAAGTCTATTGTTTTATAGTTGTGCATACCTGCGAGTTATCAGGAACACCTAAATGAATGTCTAACACCTAAATGAATATCTAGTTGTGTATTTTCCTAGTATCGTGAAAGATTCTCAATCGTGTGTATCACATGGGATTCTTATCTCAACACAATGGACTGCAATATATGCATCTAATGCCTTAAATGGAAGACTCGAATGTTATAAAATCCCATCAAAGTAGGTAGAAACAACTTATATATATTCAGATCTTAATAATTCCATGAAGTGCACATTATCTTACTCAGGAAAAGTATGTGTATAATGTAGGATTAGTTCCATATAATGGTTCTATTTTAGTAAGCACCTAGAAACCCGTCCAAGATTTACTCATTAGGAGTAAATCTTGGATAGTCCTCGGTTTGGGACTGTTCTTGAACACCTAATCTCACTTAGAATGTAAGTGTATAATGTGTATTGGGTTTTCGAGAAAATTTCGGTAGCATTTCCTCGTTTGTTCTCTAAGTACATATGTAGACTTCTTTTCAAGCTATCATGTCTACCACAATAAAGTTGGTTATGACAAGCAATAAAAGGTTAACTGATGTTATACAACTTTTTTTGAAAATATATAACATCGTTATATGTACTTACACTTTGTTAATACTAATATTGTGCAGTCTCTGTCCACCCATAACAGTCACTATGAACTGTGCCTCTATGTCAATGTTAACGTTCCCTATTGAAGAACAATTGGACATCATCCTAGATGATCGTTACTTAAATCAATTGGTCATACCCAAACATTGGCGTTTTCTAAAAGGAAGACACTACATGCCTGGTAAAGTGACCATAACTTTTGGCAATTATTCACATGTTATCGAGGTTGAGTATGATTTGGCGGGAAATCTTGTATCAAAATCCGGTTGGCGTGATTGGATTGGAGAGATGCATGTGGTTCGTTGCAACAGGATTTTTATCCGTCCAGTTGGCCATAATTCCATCAAAGTTTGGATAACCAACAGCAACTGCGAGACCCCCGATCATCTACTGCGGTATGAGCGCACGACGTCGCATATCAGCTCGGACGAATCTGAATCTGAGGCCCCTGTCAGTTCAGATTTGTCTAAATACAGTGAGGAGCTTCGTGACACAGCTTCATCATCAAAAAGAAGTTATTGATGTGGGACCATGTTGGTGTAGTATTTAGTTGTCTATCTATCTAGACTTGTCTGTATTAATAGTTTTTTTAATTATGCGCATGTTTAGGGGTACACCAACCCCTTTGTTTAGTTATTGTTTAGGGGTACACCCTTGTGTGTGGATGTAAAAAGAGATTAATGAATGGAACTGAAAGTTGCTACATGAATGCTTATAACTGAAGTGTGTGTTCCCATGAATGTTCCCATTTGCATGATTACACTACTATTTTCTCATATTGTATAGTCTATTTTAATATGACATAATTACTTATATCTTTCTTAATGATGAACTGTAATTCACACATGTGACATGCTTGGAATGTAAATGATCCCTAAATTGCCAATCATGCTTTTAAAGACATCAATAATCACCCTAACTTGAAGAACTAGGATTTTAGGTATAAGAATGACAACACATTATTTGTTGGCCTAGAAACCCATCCAATATTTACTCATTAGGAGTAAATCTTGGATAGCCCCCGGTTTGGGACTGTTCTTGAACACCTAATCTCGCTTAGGATGTAAGTGTATAATGTGTATTGGGTTTTCAAGAAAATTTCGGCAGCATTTCCCCGTTTGTTCTCTAAGTACATATGTACTTGGAGAACAACGGGGAAATGCTGCCGAAATTTTCTTGAAAACCCAATACACATTATACACTTACTAGTGAGATTAGGTGTTCAAGAATGGATAGGTGGTACACATTTATTATATATAATAATGACATCACATGTATTTGTTTACCCTAGACCCTAATCTTGTCCTAATATATACTTGTTTTCTCTTTGATCATAGAATGGATAGATCATGGATGTCCATTCGCAATCGCTGCACCCCAGAGTTTATTTCTGGTCTTGACCAGTTCATTAGATTTTCCGAGGAACATAGGAAACAAACTGGAGATAGGTTCTACTATCCATGTAGGCATTGCGGTAACAACTTGAAAGTCAACACTGGTGACGAAATCAAAACTCATGTCATGTGCAATGGGATTATACAAGGCTATACAGAATGGCACTGGCATGGAGATATTTCAAACCCGAAACCAGTGGATGTCGATAGCAGTGCTTGTGTGGAAGAAGAAATTGCCTATGATGACGTAGATGTGAATGAACCAGTTCCAGTAGACATCGTTGATGCGATGCTGGATAGTTGTGGGGTAGAGCACACCGATCCACCTCCCATTTTTAGAAACATTGTGCATGATGCTGAGATGCCGTTATACACAGGTTGTACTAAGTTTACGAAGCTTAATGCTGTGTTGAGATTGTATAAGTTGAAAGCTAACAATAGATGGAGCGACAAAAGTTTCACGTCATTGCTGTCTTTGTTGAAAGAAATGCTTCCTGAAGGAAACGAGCTGCCAATCTCAACATACCAGGTAAAGAAATTGTTGTGCCCAATGGGAATGGATGCCAAGAAGATACACGCATGCCCTAATGATTGTGTATTATTTCAAAAGGACTATGCGGATTTGAAAGATTGTCCAAAATGTGGTGTGTCACGGTATAAATTGACGACTTCGGGGGAGTCCAAAACTGGTTCTCCTGCCAAGGTGATGTGGTATCTACCTATAATATCACAGTTTCAATTCTTGTTTGCCAATCCGATAGATATGAAGAATTTGAGGTGGAATGCAGATGTTAAGAAAAATAATGATGGGATCCTACGACATGCGTCTGATTCCCCACAGTGGAAGAAGATTGATGTATTGTACCCTGAATTTGGTGAAGAAGTTAGGAATCTAAGACTTGGGCTTTGTACAGACGGGATGAATCCGTACGGGACATTGAGCAGCCAACATAGCACTTGGCCAATCATGCTTTTTATATACAATCTTCCTCCCTAGCTGTGTATGAAAAATAAGTACGTAATGCTGTCGTTGTTGATATCGGGCCCTAAACAACCTGGAAATGACATCGATGTTTATCTTGAACCTCTGATTGATGACTTAAAGAAACTCTGGGGTGAAGGTGTGATGACCTATGATGCTTCACGAAGAGAGACATTTCGTTTGCATGCTATGTTGTTTTGCACTATTAATGACTTTCCAGCATATGGGAATTTGTCTGGATATAGTGTCAAAGGAGATAAAGCGTATCCTATATGTGAAGAGAACACTGATTCAACAAGACTAAAACATGGCGGTAAGAATGTATATCTCGGTCATCGAAGGTTTCTTCCAAAATTCCATCCGTATCGTAGGAAGCGCAAAGCATTCAATGGATTGAATGAGGAATGCAGTGCACCTAAACCTATACCAGGGGAGGTTGTTTATGAAAGAATAAAAGACTTTGTCAATGAATTTGGTAAGAGATCACAATGTACTACACGGAGTGACAATTCTTCATTCAAGAAGAAGTCAATATTTTGGGATCTTCCTTATTGGAGTTCTTTGACAGTCATACATTGTATCGATGTAATGCACGTTGAGAAAAATGTCTGTGATAGCATCATTGGTGCTCTGTTAAATATACCAGGTAAGACTAAAGATGGGATAAAATCCAGACTGGACCTACGTGAAATGGGAATAAGGTCAGAATTAACAGAATTACGTGAAATGGGTAATAAAAGAACATACTTACCTCCCGCTTGTTACACGTTGTCTAGAAAAGAGAAGAAAGCTTTTTGTGAATGCTTGGTAAATGTTAAGGTGCCACATGGTTACTCATCCAACATCTGTAGATTGGTATCAATGAAAGATCTGAAGTTGATAGGTCTTAAATCTCATGATTGTCACACTCTAATGCAACAAATATTGCCCGTGGCAATTCGATCTATATTTCCGAAGCATGTAAGGTTTGCAATCACCAGACTTTGTTTCTTTTTCAACAGTCTCTGCAGCAAAGTTATTGACCCTGAGACTCTCGATAATTTGCAAAGAGAAGTGGTTGTTACCCTATGTTAGCTTGAGATGTATTTCCCTCCTTCGTTCTTTGATATCATGGTACATCTTGTTGTCCACTTGACTAGGGAAGTGAAAATCTTGGGACCGGTTTTCTTGCATTGGATGTATCCCTTTGAACGATACATGGGAATTTTTAAAGGTGATGTTCGAAACTGTTATCGACCTGAAGGGAGTATTATTGAAGGTTATGTGGCGAGAGAGGTTATGGATTTCTGCAATGACTTTCTCAGTGGTAATGACACTCCTGATAATGACAAGAATATTGACGAGCTATTTGGCAAAGGAATTTTGGGATCACGTGTGAAAGTAATCAGCCATGAGCAGTTGGAACAAGGTCATTTGTATATTTTACACAACATGGACGAAGTGAACGTTTATATCGAGGAACATACCAATTTCATCAAAAGACAATATCCTCGAGCCAATACAATGTGGCTTGCTAGAGAGCATAACAAGACTTTTAGTAAGTGGTTTGAAGATAAAGTCTTACATCAACTATCTCAAACACCAGATGATATTATTGAAACTATCAAATGCCTCGCCTTTAAACCAAAGTTGACTGTTATGTCTTATGAAGGGTATGACATTAATGGATTCACATATTACACAAAGCGCCAAGATGATAAGAGTGTCGTCCAAAATAGTGGGGTCACCCTTCAAGCATCGACTATGTTTTTTGCAAGTGCAAAGGATAAGAGTCCACGTGAAGCTAAAATGTCATATTACGGTGTCATTGAAGAGATATGGGAATTTGACTACATAGATTTCAGAATTCCTCTCTTCAAATGTAATTGGGTTGATAACACCAAAGGAGTTATAGTGGATGAATTGGGTTTCACTTTAGTGAACTTTGAAAAGATTGGCGAGAAGGCTGAACCATTCATATTGGCATCACAGGCGAAACAAGTATTTTATATCGATGATCCTGCAAATGATAAATGGTCGGTTGTTCTTCATGGTAAAAGATAGTTCATTGAAGATCCTATAGATGAAGAAGAGTACTATGATAAATATGATGACTCCAGTCCATTCTCAGTTGGGTTGCCAACTCCACAAAATATTGAAGCTAATGATGACTTATATGTGCGCGGAGATCACAATGAAGGATTGTTAATTGATAAAAGATCACAATTTTAGAGGCATGCATGTTTATATTTTTTTATTGAAGCTAAATGTTTACTTTTTTAATATCAATATAATTTTCTGATTTGATGTTTCATTATCTTCTAGTTAATACAAATGCTAAACATTGTGGGAGGGTGCTAAAGAACTATAGGACCAATCTCACCCGAGATTACATACGCGATGCTGAGAATAGGTTCTTGATTGATTCCAATTCTAGACATTGATCAGTATTTCACTAACTTTACACTAATAATTTTTGTTTGTATTCTCTTTGAAAAATAAATATAGGAAGAAGGCTATGCAGGACGGCCATGACATAGCTATGCGGGATATGCAGGCGTTCACCAAAGGTTATATAGATATATAGGCAGCAAGCCATGAAACATCAGAAGAAGCCCCAATGAAGAGAAGCAGGATACAGATACAATACATAAAGTGCAGCACACACAAGTGCTTCAGATTCATATAACAACATGACAGACTAACACATATATAGTGCATAACAACAGCAACACCGAATTTACATACAACACTAGCTTAGTACATATATAGTGGGACTAAGGTGACGATACCATCTGCTAAAACAGGTTACCGACTACATGTTACGACTGGGAGGTCGTGATTCAGCAACCGTATGCATTAGCAGGAGGACAAACATATGGTGATCTGTTTGTCCTCCTGCTAATGCATACGGTTGCTGAATCACGACCTCCCAGTCGTAACATGTAGTTGTCGATAACCTGTTTTACCAGGTGGGATCGTCACCTTATAAGTCCCACTATATATGTACTAAGCTAGTGTTGTATGTAAATTCGACGCTGTTGTTGTTATGTACTATATATGTGTTAGTCTGTCATGTTGTATGGACATCGATTGTATTGCTCAGGTATTATATAGTCTCATTAGATAATATGAAATATATCAATCTTATTTATAGCTCATTAATTATATATATACATCATTCTCTTTACAGGTGTTTAAAGCTGACCCCACTACAGGAACAGACTTACCAGATGTACATGCTCCCTATACGATGGGAGAATTAAATGAAGTAAGAGAAGAATGGGCAACAACCATACAAATAGTGGGGGCTTTAAAATATAATTGGGATCCGGATAGCGAATAATGACTAAACAATGATATTTTGTAAATGAATTTCTGAATTATAATATATGTGTGAATGTTTCTACATATCTGGATGTTTCTACATGTGTCTGAGTGAAAATGAATGAAAGTGTTGGTTGCTATATGAATGTTTCTACATGTGTGAATGTGAATGAATGGAACTACAGATTGCTAGCTACATGAATGTTTCTAAATGTGTGAAAATAAAATGGAACTGTAGGTTGCATTGCTAAATGCATGTGTGAATATTTTTGTTGTTAATTTTGCAGGTTTGTGGCCTGTTTTCAGCTGATATCAATGGATGTCGTAAAACCTGTAGTTCATAACTGAACTGAACGGGTTTCTCATCCTGCGACCAGCCACAGCAGGTCTGCAGACTGACAGAAAAAAAGAAAACAATAGGCGTCGGTTATTTGTATAAAACCGACGCCAAATAGTTATAGTGTCAGTTTTTAATAGAAACTGACGTCTATTTCCTTAACACCACGGCCGTGGCAGCGAACCTGACACCACGACCGTGCTGGACAGCACGGCCGTGGCAGCAGACCAGACACCATGGTCGTGCTGTCTAGCACGGCCGTGTTGGGAGTTATATGGCGTCAATTATTAGCTAATAACTGACATCTATAGTGCCCAAGTTGGCGCCCTCCTGTGGCGCGAAGATATATGTCGTCGGTTATTTGTAAAAAACTGACACTGATAGTGCCCAAGATGGCGCCCTTTCTGTGGCACGAAGGGTTTGGGCGTCGGTTTCTTATCTAATAACCGATGCCTATAGTGCCATGATGGCACATTTTCGGTGGTGCGCGAAGAGTTTGGGCATCGATTTTGGAACTGACGCCTAATGGGTGAGCTTTTAGTGTCGCCCACATAGGTGTCGCTTAGAAACCAACACTAAAGGCTTTAAATAACCGACACTAAAGGTAGGTTCTGTAGTAGTGAGGTCAGACCGCCTACGTGCTGAGGACGGGGCAGGAGAGCGATTTAGAAAACCAAAGCAAATCGAACATTTCAGATTCTGATTTTCCATATGTTGGTGTCGAGATCTGTCTTTAGAATGCCCATAGGCCACCCCTTTCATCTCCCATAAAATTCCCCCTCCTTCACATTAACCTATTGTCTAGGCTGTCACTTATCACATGATAAAGGGTAGGATGATATCATGAAGGTTTGAAGAGATATGAGCATAAGGGTCTAACCCGATATGCAAACCCTAATGTTGAGCAACCCGATATGGAAGCACGATATGGTGATGAGGATACACCTCATGCACGATATGGTGATCAAGGATACACCTCAAGCATGATATAGTGATCAAGGATACACCTCTTTGCCTGATATGGTGTGAAGCACACACATACCTCATGTCTAATATAGTGGAAGCACCTCAATCCAATATACTTGATTGAGTAACACATGAAGTGTGTTATGTCAAGTGATACCTTAAGAGGTATATAGTTTAATGCATTTTGATAAATGTAGGCCAATGTACCTTGAGCAAAGGATTGAGTCAACTTAATAAAATATGATGTAATCATTATTCTAGAAAGGATGAGAGAGAAACTCATACTTTGTTTGATAATCATTTAATGAGCATACATTGAGATGAACATACATTGATACTCCTAATATATGTGGAGCTATGAGTCAGGGTTTTGATTCTTGATAATATGAACTTGAAACCCTAATTGATTTGAAACCCTAATTGGTTTGAAAGGGAAACCCTAACCCTAATAGTAGAAAGGTTGTATTTCTCTTATGTTGCATGTTAATGATATGTACTTGATATTGCTTCTATCATGAAATACTAACCATGCAGGTATCATGAGATGATGAGAATAGCTAGGTATGAGCTATGATGTTTCATATGATACAGACTAAATGGGCCTTGTGTGCCATGTGAAAAACTTGTGTAACAAGTATGATGTACACCTGGTCTGAGGACCTAGAGGTAATAGTTACCTGATAAGAGGTAACAATGTTCAGTGATGAACTAAGGTTTTGAATAACCAGATCTAGAAATCATGATGATGATACTGTTAAGGGATGAGAATTCCCGATAATGTGATAAGGGACTAAGATCCCGAGTGTTATGCATTCAATGTGTTCCAAAGATTATTAAAAGTACTTGATAAATGTATTACACCTTTCTTTGTAGCATCTGTTGTAATTCTTTCTTATAACTTGATTGATGCTAAAAGATAATGTAATACACCTAATTAATCAAGTGGAATCTTATCATGTAGTTGCCCATGCCATAGATCCATTCGGTGTCAGGATTTGCTGAATAGTGAAACGAGTTTAACTCGGAGAGCATATTTTTGAATATGTGGGGGTGATGGATGAACATATCCTTACATCCAGATGGGGATTGATGTGTTATCTCCCCGATGAATGTCAGGGTTGCCATGTGATTACCCTGATGAAAATGTACCGGGGATTGATGTTATATCTCCCCGAAGAGAGTGCATGATGTGGGTGTAGCTCTTTAGCGAAGATGCCGCTATACCCTAGCAAGCTAGTTGTAGTTTGACATGTAGTCACTACCACTGGTCTCGTACTGAGTGAGATAGGTGAGGTCATGGTAGCCGACTCTTCCATTGACCTTGTATGGTACCGATGATTTATGTAGCTGTGGTCAGTTGGAGCATGAGTGGTATACCTCATCTCCTCTGGGCATAAGTGTGATTGTAAAAGTGTAATCAGCCATATCTGCTTAAGGATTGAATACAGAAACATTGGTTGATGTTACATTACTTTTATACATTTTCTTCATATTCCTTATAAAGCAAATAGATGATCTATAGCTCTGTTATGGATAGAACTATTTTATCAATGCTATTGCTTTACACTGTAATTAAACAATGATTAAACATGCTTATTTACATAAGAGATCATATGCTCAGTTTTATATTGTTTACCTCTAATTATAATATTGTTGGCGGAGAGTTATATCTCTCACTGGGACAATTATCTCACCCCGTGGGATCCAAAATTTTTAGGTGGACGTACATGAGGAGGTAGAGACCGTACTACAGAGGAAGGACAACAACAATAGGGACAATAATAACAGCTTATGTTGAGTGTACTATCTGTCGTGTCTTGTAGATAGAAGTCCTATGTGTCGTCTCTGTACTCTTAGTCCCTTGGGAGTTAGTACGTAATGATTTTATAAATGATCTCAGATTTTGTCTTGTATGCCTCGAGGTTTTATGTTGCTTATGTATATGTTTGGGCAAAGCAACTAGTATATGATATACTCGAGATGAGGTGGTACAATGGATGTACAATATGAACTATGATGTATATAAAGTTTTGGTTCTTTCTTTATGAGTTTCATGGAAATGGATCTCTTTGCAAAATAGTTTTAATTTTTAGTGATTTTCGTTAATTCGTTGCTAATGGTTATTCCACGTAATTACTGGTGGCGATTTGGCTGTCGGTTTGATTGCGGGTCATCACAAAGTTTTGGTATCAGAGCCTAAGGTTCGCTGAGTCTACAGAGACATAGGATTAAAGTTGTTGAGTCTGTTCTAGTGTCCTCCAGTTTATATTATAGTGACTTCTGCTCATATAGGAGAAGAAGTAAAGTTGAAAGATGGCTGGAGCACACAAAGAACATACAACTAAGAGCAATGTTGCTGCACCAGAAGGAGGTGCAAGGGAACATGCTAGAGAGGAATCAGGCCTGGGAATCCCCAACTTGATCAAGCCATGCTAGAAAACACAACCTTTCATTCTCTTTTTGGGCATTTCATGACCACAATGACGCATATGGCAGATCGAATGGCAACACCAGCACCTTGGGCACCAGTTCCCAATGAGGGACATGGATCAGGTAAGACCTTTGAGCGGTTACGCTGAGTAGGATCCACTGAATATGACAGTACATCTAACCCAACAGACGTAGATTCATGGCTCACTGAGCTAGAAAATCCTTTAGAATCCTTAGAATCCCAAAAACTGATAAAGTTAGGCATGTTGTGTATCTTTTAAAAGGAAGTGCTGGCCATTGGTGGGCCATTGAAGAAGAGAAAAGACATGATGTTGAGGTCGTATGGCAGGAATTCTGATGTGAGTTTATTAGTAGATACTTTCCCAAGACTTATCTGGATGAGAAAATCTTGCAGTTTGAGCGGATTAGACAAGTATCAATGAATATTAGTGAGTATGAAGCTAAGTTTATGGAGCTTCTATGGTTTTGTCTACACATGGATACTACGAATGAGGAGAGGATTCAACATTTTGAGAAGGGTCTAAACACTGAGTTAACCACACCTATATCTGCTCTAGAGAATAGAGAGAGGTTTGCCACCTTTGTGGAGTCAGTTAGGCAGATAGAGAGGTATGTAATTGAGAAATGTGAGGCAAATATTAGGAAAGTACCTGCTCTGTTCCAGGGACAGAGGTCTGGAAGTTTCAAGAAACTGAGGTTTCCTGCACCAGTAACACCACAGAGGTTCAGTGCTCAGATGCAGTGGGCATCAAGAAAGGGTTGAGGTCGTAGTTTTCTACTAAGTGGAGCCCATAGCACAACATCAATGTTAGTGACAGGACCATCTAGGCCGCAATGGGAGAACAGAGACTACTTCAAGTGTGGGCAGATAGGACATCTGATAAAGGATTGTCTAGTTAGAGATAGGGAGGTAACCCAACCACCGAGACAGAGTCAACAAGGCTCTCAGAGGCAATAGTGTAGTAGTGACACACGAGGACGTGGACATGCATCCCAAGCAAGATCATCTACACCAAACAACAGAGCACAGATTCGACAACAGGCAATGGAAAGATTCTATGCTATGAATCATCCGGAGGCAGTAATCAATCCACGAGTCGTGACAAGTCAGACGGAATTTTTTTTATTCTGATATGTCTTCATCCTGCTTCGTATCTATTTTAATTGCTCCATGTGCTACACATTCCTTTATCACTCAAGAAGTGATTCATGACTACAATATGACTGTCGGTCATAGAACAGATAATCTATTATTAGAAACTTTGTTAGTCAGATTTGCAGTGTTTCATGAGGTATGTTCTCTCTGTGTTCTTTCATTTTCAGAACACATCATTCAAGTGGATCTTATACCAATTGAGATGCACAGTTTGATGTAATTCTTGGGATGGATACACTAGAAAAGTATAATGTTGTCTTGGATTGTGGTTCCAAGCAAGCTATGTTTGCAGACAATAATGAGACATGGGTCTTTTAGGGGGACAGGAAGATTCTTCCAACCCTTATAGTATCAACAATGGTAGTAGAGAGGCTGATGCGACAAGGATGTGAAACATTCTTGGCACATGTGGTAGACCCCAAAGCAGAGAGTCCTAGTCTTTCTGAAGTTCCTATTATCAGGGAATTTAAGGATGTGTTTCCTGAAGAATTTCCAGATATTCCTCCACCTTAAGAGATTGATTTCAAGATTAATCTAATTCCGAGTATGCAACCAATAGTAAAAACACCTTATAGGATGGCCCCTGATGAGATGCCAGAACTCAAGAAACAATTACAGGAGTTGCTTGAGAAAGGTTTCATTCGACCAAGTACTTCTCCATGGGGTGCTCTGATTCTTTTTGTTAAAAAGAAGGATGGGTCAATGAGATTATGCATAGACTATAAACAACTTAACAAGGTGACTATAAAGAACAAATATCCTCCGCCAAGGATAGATGATCTGTTTGACCAGTTGCGTGGTGCAACAATGTTCTCTAAGATAGATCTAAGGTCAGGGTATCATCAGTTACGTATCAAGGAGAGTGACATACCTAAGTCAGCCTTTAGGATGAGGTATGGCCATTATGAGTTTGTAGTTATGTCACTTGGACTAACTAATGCACCAACTGCATTCATGGAGCTGATGAATAGAATCTTCTGATGATTCCTTGATCAGTTTATAGTGGTCTTCATAGATGACATTTTGATGTATAGTAGAGATGGTCAATAACATGAACAACACCTTTGTCAAGCCTTGACTTTGTTGAGACAACACAAGCTATATGCTAAGTTTAGCAAGTGTGAGTTCTGGTTGTCAGAAGTGTCTTTTGTAGGACACATTATATCTGCTTTAGGTATTCATGTTGATCCTAAGAAAGTGGAGTCTGTTTTAGAGTGGGAACAACCCAAGACACCAACTGAGATTTGTACTTTCCTAGGTCTGGCAGGTTACTACAGAAGGTTTATTAAAGACTTTACTTCTGTAGCATTACCCCTAACTAGGTTGTCAAGGAAGGAGGTTCCTTTTGTCTGGAATGACAAGTGTTAGCGTTCTTTCCAGTTGTTGAAAGAAAGGTTGACTAGTGCACCTGTGCTGGCTTTACCTGAGTAGGGAAAGGGATACATTGTTTTCTGTGATGCCTCTAAGAATGGTCTAGGATGTGTGCTGATGCAGAGTGATCATATAGTTTCTTTTGTTTCTCGAAAACTTAAGAAACATGAGGAGAATAATCTGACGCATGATCTACAATTAGCTACAGCGGTCCACGCGTTGAAGATCTAGAGACATTATCTCTATGGAGAAACATGTTAGATTTTCACAGACCATAAAAACTTAAAGTACATTTCCTCACATCACGAGTTAAATATGAGACAATGCCGCTGGATGGAATTAATCAAGGACTATGATTGTACAATTGATTATCATTTAGGAAAAGCTAATGTAGTGGCAGATGCACTAAGTGGAAAATCTTCATCTCCACCCATAGATAAAGCACAATTGAATTCGTTAATGTGCTTTAAACGAGACATGTTTATCTCTTTGAGACAAATGAATGTACAGTTAGAAGTATATTTTTTAGCCATATTGCTGAGCGAGATGCATGTGAAACCTACTCTGAAACAACATATTAAAGAGGCACAAGATGCTGATACTATGATTTAGCAAATCAGGTCAGAGTATGGTAGTGAGAAACGGGATGGTTTCCATGAGTCAGAGGATGAGGTAGTCTGTTACCATGGTAGGATGGTAGTACCTGATGCCAATGACTTAAGAAAGATAGTTATGGAGTAAGCTCATTCATCCATGTATGCAATGCATCCAGGGAGTACTAAAATGTATCATAACTTAAAAGATATGTATTGGTGGCCTTGTTTGAAGAAGGATGTAGCTGAGTTTGTTATGTAGTGTCCAATGTGTCAACAAGTTAAAACAGAACACTAGAAGCCTGCAGGAACATTGCAACCCTTACCTATATCAGAGTGGAAATGGGATCACATGACAATGGACTTTATGGTTGGTCTACCCAGAACAACTAAAAGTCATGATTTTGGTTGGGTGATAGTTGATAGGTTGACTAAGTTAGCACATTTTCTTCATGTTAGAACAACCTACACTGCTGAAAAACTTGCACAGATATACATAGATGAGATAGTGCTGTTACATGGAGTTCCAGCTACAATTGTGTCTGATAGAGGTCCCCAGTTTACAAGTCATTTTTGGGAACAATTACATTAAGCCTTGGGTACACAGTTGAAGTTTAGCATTGCTTTTCACCCTCAGACAGATGGACAATGTGAAAGGACTATATAGACTTTGGAGGACGTGCTTAGGGCATGTGTTCTTCAGTTTGTAGGAAGTTGGGACTTACACTTGAGCTTAATAGAGTTTGCCTACAACAATAGTTATCAGACCAGTATTGATATGGCACCATATGAAGCATTATATGGTAGACATTGTAGATCTCCGTTATGCTGGTATGAGACAGGAGAATACCAACTTCTGGGTCCTGAATTAGTACAACATACAACTGAAAAGATTAAAGTAATACAACAAAAGTTGAAGGCTGCACAGGATAGACAGAAGTCATATGCCGATAAACGTCGTAGACCTTTAGAATTCCAAGTTGGAGACAGAGTGTATCTCAAGGTCTCTCCTTGGAAAGATGTTCTCAGATTTGGGAAGAAGGGTAAGTTAGCTCCTAGATTTATGGGACCTTACCTAGTGACAATATGGATTGGAAAGATAGCCTATAGGTTGGAGTTGCCACCTGAGCTACATAGATTACATCCAGTGTTTCATATATCTATGCTGAGAAAGTGTCAACCTGATATAGAGTTGGTGTTGCAACCTGTAGAGGTAGAATTGAATGGAGATATATCCTATGTGGAAGGTCCAATGATGATTCTTGATAGAAGGATCAAAAAGTTGAAAAAGAAAGACATAGTTCTTGTAAAAGTTCTCTGTCATCACCGTGGTGTTGAAGAAGCCACATGGGAGCTGGAGGATGAAATGAGGAGGAAGTACCCTTCTCTTTTCTCTTGAGATTTTAGGGATGAAATCCCTTTTAGGGGTTGATAATTGTAACATCCCACACCTAGGTTATGCCATAAACCTGTAATTTTTGCTTAAGTAAGTTATTTATAAACTTGTTTTAATCTTTTGAAAAGTAATTAAGACTCAAGGAAAGTTTAATTTTCAAGTTCGAGCTTATTTGCAAACTGTTTGTACATTATATGATAATTTGGGTGTAAATTACAATTTACCTAAGATGAGGGGTTATATTGCAACATGTCACATTTTGAACATGATTCAAGTGCTTTATCATCACAATAGAGAGAATGATGCTAAGGGGTGGCTTGTGGAAAGCCTAAGTTCCAAGTTAGAACTTGTTTGAATAATGCTTGTACCTTGTGTACCAGTTTTGGTGCAATGTGCAATTTATCCAAAATGTAGGGTTGATATGCATATTACCAACTCTAGAGTGACCCTACTCTCTCTTAGAATCATCTAGAGGATATATAAAGAAAGAGTCACCATGTTTGAATCATATTTGAGTGATGGTATTCTTGGTGATGAAAAGACCAAAAAAAGATGTATAGTTGAAGCCTTTTTATGAGTTGTATCGAGTTGTAGAGCTTATATGGGGATGCCTATCAGATAAGGATCCATAGAGGAGGTACCATATAATTTTGTCAACTCTTGGACTTTTCTGTGATGGGTTAATCACCTCAAGGAGGTGATGGATATCAACTTGCAACTTTCCTTAGAAAAAGTGTATCAGTTTGTGAATAAAATGATGTTGAGTTGAAATACCTTACTCAACAAGATAACTAAGGGCCGAAATCTTATCCCTAGATTATCCTCAAGATTTTTTCATGTAAATATAAATATGCATGCATGGACAGGTGTCAACCATGCATGGACACGTGGCACCTAGTAGTGTAAAATGATGACACCTCTTATACACCTTTTCCTATGAGCCTCAATTATATATACCACTCCTTTCACCTACTAGTGAATCTTTTCAAACCCTATCACTCCATTTCTCTTAGATATCATGAAAAGATTTAAGGAGCAAGGGGGAGATCGAGACATTAAGTTTAAGATGAAGCCATGGTCTTCAACCTTGGTTGAAGCATGAATCTCGAGTTGTGATTCTTCCTTTCTTTTCTTTTTCACCAAGTTATTAACTATGGTGATTCCTTACATGTAGAGGAGTTGTGAATGAGTCTTGGATCTGCGACAAGTTCATCTTAAACCTTAGGAACATGAATCTTTGGATCTTGGAGCTTTGAAGTTGTTCTTGAGGCTGGTTATATAACTTGAACCCACTCATGTTATTACTCACCATCAATCTTGCCATAATTGATGATCTACTTTCAATTTCGAGTTTTCTTGTATAATTGATGAATCCATGAGTTCTATTAGTGACATAGGGCTGTTATCCATGAATTAGAATAGTAAGAATGAAGGTCTTGAGCTTGAAGATGATGACATCATCATGGCTCAACCCGATATCAGGTTGAAGTACCTCTAACCTGATATGACAAACCCTAAATTATGAGCAACCCAATATAAGTGATCTAAGTACCCACATCATGCATGATATAGTGATGAGTTTACATCTCATGGACGATATGAGTGACACATACACACATCTCATGCATGATATGGTGTCAAGCACACACCTTATGCACGATATGGTGTCAAGTATATACCTCTAAACCGATATGGTGTTGAAACCCTAGATGGTGATATGAAACCTGATATACATTGGAACCCCACACCCCTATTGGTTTGGTATAGACTAACCTATTGTCTTGGCTATCACTTATCACATGATGAAGGGTAGGCCGATACCATGAAGGTTTGAAGAGATATGAGCATAAGGGTCTAACCCGATATGCAAACCCTAATGTTGAGCAACCCGATATGGAAGCATGATATGGTGATGAGGATACACCTCATGCACGATATGGTGATCAAGGATAAACCTCAAGAACGATATGGAAGCACGATATAGTGATCAAGGATACACCTCTTTTCCCGATATGGTGTGAAGCACACACACACACCTCATGTTCGATATAGTGGAAGCACCTCAATCCAATATACTTGATTGAGTAACACATGACGTGTGTTATGTCAAATGATACCTTAAGAGGTATAGAGTTTAATGCATTTTGATAAATTTAGGCCAATGTATCTTGAGAGAAGGATTGAGTCAACTTAATTAAGTATGATGTAATCATTATCCTAGAAAGAATGAGAGGGAAACTCACACTTTGTGTGATAATCATTTAATGAGCATACATTGAGATGATCATACATTAATACTCCTAATATATGTGGAGCTATGAGTCAGGGTTTTGATTCTTGATAATATGAACTTGAAACCCTAATTGATTTGAAACCCTAATCGTATTGAAACCCTAATTGGTTTGAAAGGGAAACCCTAACCCTAATAGTGGAGAGGTTGTATTTCTCTTATATTGCATGTTAATGATATGTACTTGATATTGCTTCTATCATGAAATACTAACCATGCATGTATCATGAGATGATGAGCATAGCTAGGTATGAGCTATGATGTTTCATATGATACAGATCAAATGGGCATTGTTAGCCATGTGAAAAACTTGTGTAAAAAGTATGATGTATACCTGGTCTGAGGACATAGAGGTAATAGTTACCTGATAAGAGGTAACAATGTTCAGTGATGAACTAAGGGTTTGAATACCCAGATCTAGCAATCATGATGATGATAATGTTAAGGGATGAGAATTCCCAGTAATGTGATAAGGGACTAAGATCCCGAGTGTTATGCATTCAATGTGTTCCAAAGATTATTAAAAGTACTTAATAAATGTATTACACCTTTCTTTGTAGCATCTGTTATACTTCTTGCTTGTAACTTGATTGATGCTAAAAGATATTGTAATACACCTAATTAATCAAGTGGAATATTATCATGTAGTTTCTCAGGCCATAGATCCATTTGGTGTCAGGATTTACTAAATGGTGAAATGAGTTTAACTCGGAGAGCATATTTTTGAATATGTGGGGGTGATGGACGAACATATCCTTACATCCAGATGGGGATTGATGTGTTATCTCCCCGATGAATGCCAGGGTTGCCATGTGATCACCCTGATGAAAATGTACTGGGGATTGATGTGATATCTCCCTGAAGAGAGTGCATGTTGTGGTTGTAGCTCTTTAGCGAAGATTCTGCTATACCCCAACAAGCTAGTTGCAGTTTGACATGTGATCACCGCCAGTGGTCTTGTACTGACCGAGATGGGTGAGGTCATGGAAGCCGACTCTTCCATTGACCTTGTATGGTACCGATGCTTTATGTAGCCATGGTCGGTTGGAGCATGAGCGGTATACCTCATCTCATCTGGGCATAAGTGTGATTGTAAAAGTGTAATTAGTTGTGTAGCGTATCTTCTTAAGGATTTAATACAAAAACATTGGTTGATATTACATTACTTTTATACATGTTCTTCATATTCCTTATAAAGAAAATAGATGATCTATAACTCGGTTATGGATAGAAGAACTATTTTATCAATTCTATTGCTTTGCACTGCAATTAAATTATGATTAAACATGCTTATTTACATAAAAGATCCTCTGCTCAGTTTTATATTGTTTACCTGTGATAATAATATTGTTGGTAGAGAGTTATATCTCTCACTAGGACAATTGTCTCACCCCATGGGATCCACAATTTTTAGGTGGATGTGCACGAGGACGTAGAGACCGTACTGCAAAGGAAGGACAACAATAGCAGGGACTGCAGTAACATCTCAGGTTGAGTGTACTATCTGTCGTGTCTTGTAGATAGAAGTCATACATGTCATCTCTTTATTCTCAGGTCCTTGGGAGTTAGTACGTAATGATTTTATAAACAATCTGAGATTTTGGCTTGTATTCCTTGAGGTTTTATGTTGCTTATGTATATGTTTGGGCAAAGCAACTGGTATATGATATCCATGAGATGAGATGGTACAATGGATGTACAATATGAACCATGATGTATATAAAGTTTTGGTTATTTCTTTAAGAGTTTCCTGGAAATGGATCTCTTTGCAAAATAGTTTTAGTTTTTAGTGATTTTCATTAATCTGTTGCTAATGGTTATTCCACATAATTACTGGTGGCGATTTGGCTGTCAGTTTGATGGTGGGTCATCACAGATCCAAAGTATTCTGGTTTTTCCTTTTTTCTGCTTACTTGCCCTGATCTGATGTGCCGACTTGTAATGTCTGGTTTCTTCACCGTTTCCGATGGCTTCTTGGTCTCTGACTTCATGTATTCATGTCAAACTCAGCTACATTTATTCCATATCTCATGGTACTAGTTTTCTTGTGCATCTCGCACCTGGAGAGACACCAGCAAGTGAGGTTGCGATCATGTTTGCTCTATGTCGTGGGGTGAAGGACAGGGCCAGGTTCCAGTAGACAAAATCCCTAAATTGACCTTTGCTTCTCTGTTTGCTTTGCCGTTCTCTCTAGGGGCAAATTGGTCTTTTCACACTATTTTGTTTCTTTTATCCTCTCTGAGATGGGTTGTTGTGGTGGCTGTGGGACCCACCGAGTTGTCCAATGGTGACTGGGCCACCTCAGCGCTCTCTCTCTTGTGAAGTTTTGTGTTGCCTACGTGGCTTAACCGAATATTCCGATTAGTCGATTTTCCAAAATTTGTAACTAATTATTTATAGCTCAAAAAATATTATAAAATATGTTTTAAAATTAGAAAAATACAAGCTTTCTAATGGTACTTGCTTTATCACTTAAATCAAATATTTTATAATGGTGTTTTTCAATGGATTAATCCAAGTAGATAATAACTTGTAAATTCATAACTAAATATATATAAGTTAGAAAAATATAATAAAAATATGTTTTGGACTCCATAAAAGGTAACATAAAATATGGGATGGTTTTGATAACCTAAATCACATGCAAGGAAAAAGGTAATTTTTAGGGGTTTGAATAATTAATGTATACCTAATCTTAACTCTACATATATGCATCATAGGTGCTTTGGAGACCTAGGCTTGAATCTAGGACTATCTTGGATAGTTTAGATTCTTTAGTAAGGTATGATTGCATCCCACATTATTTCTATATTGAGAAATTTCTTATTCATCTCTTTTAATGTATGTTTTCATCCCCTATTATTCCTTTTAAGCAATTAACCTACTTCTCTTCTTTCTCTCGGTCCTATGGACATGAGCCTACACCATATCTTGTTCGTTGGAAAAATATGCTTCATGTGAAGTATCTTAATTTTTTACTAATCTTGTGATCATGTTTTACATTCTCTTGGAATCTTTATTATGCTTTGTTCATGTTGGAACTCTATATGATGACATGTGATGTCTTTTGCCCACTTGTAAGGTGGATGTTTATGTTGTCCATTAGTATGATGGCAACTTTTATTTAATCTGATTATACCTTTTTACTTGCCTCTCTATTAAACATGCTATGTGATTCAGTAGCACTAGAGTAGTGTAATTGCATTGGTTTTGTTTTTGGGCAAATGTGTATTTCCTACTCGGGGCAGTATGCTCCTATTATTTTTGGGATGAAGGTGGCCCCAAACCTGAGTTTCAAATTTGTGAGGTTTGGCCCATGTTATATACTTGGGAGTTTGGCAGTACGTCATTCTCTATCAGGTTTCAAGTTTGTGAGGCTTGGCCGCCTTTCTTTTTATATTGTTCTAGGGCTATTTTATCTTACATGCATGCAAGATGATGTTTATGTATTATGGGTTATGTGCCCTAATTTCATATGTGCTTATGTTGCACCACTTTTATATGTTGATTTTATGGCAAGTATTCTTTTGTTATCATTAGTTTGCAAATCATTTCTCTTGATACCCACTTGGGTTGTCATTTACTTTTCTATGCGAAGCGTTTTATATTTGTTGTCCCTTACTCCATATATTGCTCAATTTTCCTCTTTAGTATGCACATACCTGCCGTTGCTGATGTCATCTATTTTTTCTCTTCTTGTTGGGGTATGCTTCCACCCTAGGTGATGGACATGGCATAAAGATATGGACCTAGCTTAAATAGTTAAATCTTGAAGACAAAGTTATTATGGTTTAGATTTCCCTCTACTAGATCCTTATGTTGTAACATACATGTAAACCCTATGTGGGAGATTAAGATGTACTTTTGTAATCTTTGGAAAGTTGATAATAGTCAAGATTTTTATTCCGCTGCTATACTTTGGTTGTTTTGAATACTATTAATAAGATTTGAAAATTTTACACCCACTCCATCATACCTTTTGGGTGTGTTTGGACTGGAGGTTCTATTCTTCAAAATTTTGGTAGGGAGTGGATCCCCTCTGGGTCCCCACTCCTTACATCTTGGTATCAAAGCCCATGGTAGTCGGAATCTGACTATTTCAATTTTGTCTCCCTAGTTAGAACTCTTGACATAGGTAGTTACCTCTAGATGAGATGTTTCCCTAGACCTTACCTAAGTTGTTTTTGATGATGAAAGGTTGATGCAAGGTATACATTAGAATCATGATGTGTTGTAAACCCTAATAATGTGATGATCTTACCCTCTCATATAGGAAAATTATGCTTTGAATCAATTGATGCTATATGGTTATATTTGAGGGTGCAATGGTAGGATAAGGAGATCTTGTTATGGATAAATTGTGAGTTTCTTCATTGATTTTGAGCTCATCTTTGTTTCATATCGCATGATTTTTCAATATATATATATATATTTAATTATACTACTATATGTACAAAATTTTCTAGATTTTATCAAAGATTTCTTGAACTAAGTCACAATAAAGTAATACTAGAAGTTTTGGTAGTGAAACCATAAACCTAGTGATAACCTTAGTTTTGACTTTGGAGTTGTGACTAGGATTGATATAGAGGCATAGTCAATCTACCCTATGATTTTGTTGGGATCTTAGGGTTGATATGTTAGAGACACGAGGACCTAAAGCTCAACCCTAGCTGGTTCTAACTTTTAGATGGATACATGGATACCATAAATCTCTAAAACATTCACAACTAAAAGTTATGTGGGTACCCTAACTGTTGTTTAAGTTTGACTTGTTAGGTTAAACCTTTTAAGGGGTGGAGAGTAGTTGGTTGTTGATGTTTGGATCAATAGATTTCAAGGATGAAATCCTTTTAAGGGATGGAGTCTTGTAACATACTAGATCTTGGACCCTACCTTAGAAGTTTGACCTTTTGGGCTTAGTCAAAAAAGGTTGGGGTTGGATCTAAAAGATGTTTGGTATAACTCTAATGAGCTAATGCATTCATAAATCACCTTAATGTAACCTAATGTTCTCACATTAGGCTTAGGCTAATAATGGACACACAAAATATGTCACATAAGGTAAAAATGAATTATATGAATTTCGTGCAAAAAATCACACATAATTCTTTTGGTGATAATTAATGGAATAAGCAATATTGATAATAGTGAATTTGTGTGATAATAATGGCCACAAATATTAATTATGACATAACTATTAAAGGAAACCCCAAAAGTGGAATATAAGTTGAGAATCGTATTCCTTAGGTCCCAATTGCCTTGGGAGTCAAGTTTCACATTATTCACATGATAATAATTAATTTAATTCATTTTGGAAAGAGAAGATCTGAGTTTTCCCTCAAAATATCAAATAAAATAATAAATGGCTCCAAAAGAGGAAAATAATCTTGGATTCATAATCTACATAATAAATATAGCCTTTGGGTGAATTTTCACTCAGTTTGGAGAAAGTTTGATTAAAAGGTGTAATTAAGAGAGAGAAAGTGTGTAGAACCTTCAAAATATTAAATAAGAGAACAAATAACTCCAACATGTAAAATTGATGGAAAATTCTTATCCAAGACACTTAATGTGACTTGTGGGTTAAGTTTCATCAAATTTGGTGAATCTTAAAGCCATTAATGCAAGAAGAAAGAGAAAATAGTATTTGATTTATTTAACACATCAAAAGTTTTCAAAAGGAAAATCTAATTGCATATTTGGATTCCTCATATCAAAAATAGATTGAGTGTCAAATTTCATCCAATTTGGGATTTGTTTGCACCCTCAAAAGAGGAGAGATAAAAAGGAAAATAATTATGTTCATACTTTGGTCGAATTTGATTAGGAATATAACTTAATTTGTCATGCCTATTTTATATGTATGCATGTATCTCTGCCATCAGATTCCCGATTGGATGGTTGTGGCTTATCTTCAACCTTGCGCCAGTTTGGAAACTGGATAGCAGTGACGTGGATATTAAAGCAACGATTTGCACCCTCTTTCCCTTCTCCTCGCCCCCTCAAGCCTTCAGACCTTTGGAAAACCGGTCCTAAACATTCGTCACGCCACCACATTTCATCCCCTGGCTCTATTTTGGTCTCTTCCAGCCTCGAGTGGTTTACCCTGATCTCACCGTCTACTGTCGGCTTTTGAGTGCCGCCGTAGGGTTGTCCCCAGGGACCTGACCATCAAGGGACCGAATGGTCACCCAAGGAGGTTCAAGATGGTCTCATTGAACCCATCGACACCCCAATTTTGGTTGGATCCAAGGTATTCTGATTTTCCCTTTTCTTTTACTTACTTGCCCTGATCTGATGTGTCAGCTTGCAATGTCTGGTTTCTTCTCCGATTCCGATGGCTTCTTGGTCTCTGATTTCATGTATTCATGTCAAACTCAGCTACATTTATTCCATATCTCATGGTACTGGTTTCCTTATGCATCTCGCACCTGGAGAGACATCAGTAGGCGAGGTTGTGATCATGTTTTCTCTATGTCACGGGTTGAAGGATAGGGCCAGGTTCCAGTAGAAAAAATCCCTAGACTGATCTTCGCTTCTCCGTTTGCTTTGCCTTTCTCGCCAGGGGCAAATTGGTCTTTTTGCATTGTTTTGCTTCTTTTATCCTCTCTGAGACGGGTTGACGTGGTGGCAGTGGGACCCGTTGAGTTGGCCAATGACGATTGGGCCACCTCAACACTCTCTCTTGTGAAGTTTTGTTTTGCCTACGTGGCTTAACCGAATATTCTGATTAGTCATTTTTTTTAAAATTTGTAACTAATTATTTATAGCTCAGAAAAATATTAAAAATATGTTCTAAAATCATAAAAAGACAAGTTTTCTAATGATACTTGTTTTACTGCTTAAATCCAATGTTTTATAAAGGGTTTTTCAATGGATTAATCTAAGTAGATAGTAAATTGTAAAATTCATAACTAAATATAAATAAGTCATAAAAATATAATAAAATATGTTTTGGACTCAATATAAGGTAACCTAAAATATGAGATGGTTTTGATAACCTAAATCACATGCAAGGAAAAAGGTAAGTTTTAGGGTTTTGAATAATTAATGTAAACCTAACCCTAACTCTACATATATGCATCATAGGTGCTTTGGAGACCTAGGCTTGGATCTAGGACTGCCTTTGAACTGTTTATATTCTTTAGTAAGGTATGATTGCATCCCACATTATTTCTATATTGAGTAATTTATTATTCATCTCTTTTAATGTATGTTTGCATCCCCTATTATTCCTTTTGAGCGATTAACCTACTTTTCTTCTTTCTCTTGATCCTATGGACATTAGCCTACACCATATCTTGTTCTTTTGAAAAATATGCTTCATGTGAAGTATCTTAATTTGTTACTAATCTTGTGATCTTGTGAGGCTTGGCTGCCTTTGTATTTATATTGTTCTTGGGCTATGTTTATCTCACATGCATGCATGATGATGTTTATGGATTATAGGTTATGTGCCCTAATTTCATATGTGTTTATGTGGCACCACTTTTATATGTTGATTTTATGACAAGTATTCTTTTGTTATCATTAGTTTGCAAATCATTTATCTTGATACCCACTTGGGTTGTCCTTTACTTTTCTATGGGAAGCCTTTTGTATTTGTTGTCCCTTACTCCATATATTGCTCAATTTTCCTTTTTAGTATGCACATACCAGCCTTTGTTGATGTCATATATTTTTCTCTTCTTGCTAGGGTATGCTTCCATCCCTAGGTGAAGGACATGGAGGACATGGCATAAAGATATGAACATATCTTAAGGAGTTAAAGCTTGGAGACAAAGTTGTTATGGTTTAGATTTCCCTCTACTAGATCCTTATGTTGTATCATACATGTAAAACCTATGTGGGAGATTAAGATGTACTTTTGTAATCTTTGGAAAGTTTATAATAGTCATGATTTTTATTCCACTGCTATACTTTGGTTGTTTTGAATACAGTTAATAAGATTTGAAATTTTTACGCCCACTCCATCACACCTTTTGGGTGTTTTTGGACTGGAGGTTCTATTCTTCAAATTTTTAGTAGGGAGTGGATGCCCTCTGGGTCCCCACTCCTTATAAGTTATATCATCCAAATAATGTAGAAGGAAAAGTGGGGCACAATAGCTTGTATCTAGTAACATGAATGTTGCCAACACGTACAACATCCATGCTCGACACATGTTTTGGCAGTTTTCCTCTACATCTTTTTTTTCGCAAATTCTTGCCACAACTTCCCGAAGTTGTCCTTATGTAACACATCCTTCTCTCTTCTTCTCTTCACTCCTTGACCACTTTCATCTTCTACCCTTTTCACAAGTGCCAAATCCTCCCAAATTGTTTTTACAATCTGTGATTTCTTTGTTGCAACTATATCCATACCACTACTAGGTAAACCTAGTATGACCGCAACATCCTCCACTGTCATCCTAGCTTCAACCCCTGGCGCTATCATGAATTTGTCTTCTTCAATTACTTTCCAGTCCATAATATTACTCTACTATTCTCACAATTACTTTCCTATTCACATAGTTACATTATGTTTCACATACTTACTCTTCAGTTCAGACAATTATTTCATAGATTGAACGATCACCAACTGAAGCTGATCACAGTCATTATCCATACAAGAACACCAACTAGCTAAAGTTACAAGAACATTCAACTAACATCAAACTAATAGGTGAGACATAGAATTTAAAGATCGATCAACTAATTTATAGATGTAGCGAAGGTGATTGTGTAATGTGATTATGCTCACTTAAATGTACATAAATTTAACAAGTAGAGTATAAATATCTTATTAGCAGTCGACAATATTGCTTTCCAACACACATACTTTTTTTTCCTTTCACATTGTTACTTTTTATTCCATATGTATACTTTTTTATTAACATTTTCACCTACCGATATATAGAGTAACTTTTTATTTTTAGAATTTTACTTTTTTGCTAGCCAAAGTACTTTTCAGTTGAAAAGGATACTTTTCTATTATATGAGTTACTTTTTTGTTATCGAAGTTACTTTCCAGTTGATATAGATATTTTTTTTTGTTAACCAAGTTACTTCATTGAATTAGTTACTTTTATATTCACAGATATAATATCTGCTTGCTAAATGTTACATTATGGTTAGCATTGTTACTTTTTAGTTCAATGAGTTACATTTCCGTATACAAGTATAAATATAAATAACATTACCTTCTCCTACAATCTTTGCTTTGCTTTTTATTTTTGTTTTCTGTTCCAGAGTCTGCTTCTGCTTTCCATTGTGAACTTCTGCATCTATTGATCTTGGAATAGATCCTTTTTTAGAAACTTCCAATTCTTCATTCTGACATTCAGTAACCAATTCTTCTTCAACTTCCAATTCTTCATTCTGACGTTCAACAACCAATTCTTCTCCAGAACACTTCTTCCTCACAGAAAACACTTCTTCTTTAGCATGTTCTATTTTTGGTTCCTCATTTTCACGCACTACAACCATCTATTCTTCAGTAGCATCATGTAAGAAGTGGGACCAAATAGTGGGCCCCCTCAATGGTACTAAAATAAGCCATGAAATAATTAAGCAACGGAAAACATAACTATTTGCAAATTTATAAAATATTCCCATGTACATAACTTTCTCACCCTAAGGGTGGTACATAAAATGAAAAGGTTACATATATACACACATAAGACCATACGAAGAGGATAATAAGGCTGTCTCAAGTTGTCCTTATGTCCACCAATTAGCTCACAGTCATCCTGAGTCTCTTCCCTGTAAAGCACCTACACCTAGGTGGAGGGAACACCCAGAAAAATAGGAAAACATGTATGTATCAACAAAAGATGAGTATGTACATTAGAAGATTAACCAAGGCATTATTTATTTCAAAAAATAGAGTAAGATATTCTCAACAAAAAGGGGGGCATTAAATCTAGGTATGTTTCAATGAGAAGTAACAAGAGAACGAATTTCCAAAAGAATGAGGCATTATAAGTAAAGAATTAACAACGATTCTTGTCATAATCAATCATCAATATCAAATATTTGCATGCCGATACATTTTAATAAAGTAACTAAGGTAGGGCCATGACACCACTGAGTCAATGGCCTAAGTAAAATGGGTGGAAGTAGACACACCCTGGGCAGAAGTAGACACACCCTTGTATAAAAAGAGGTGGAAAGATGCACCCCGGGAAGAAGTAGACACGCCCTAATGGTTACACATAAGAGTAGGGTTGTCAATGGGGAGGGTATTATCCGTTTACCCTTACCCATACCCTGGAGGGTAAGGGTAAGGGTAGAGATTTTTATTACCCTTTACCCATTTACCCGTTCCCCGTTTCCCCACTATACTATAAGGGGAGGGTAAGGTATAGACATTATCCATACCCTTTTACCCTTTTACCCACACATGATATAAAGGTTACACAAATTTGTTATGCTTACTTATACAAAGGGAAAAAATGAATTATGCATAAAAATTGTTATTGTGTGAATTGAGTTAACTTTACACGGAGAAACATATGATTTTAAATTGTATATATTGTTTTATATGTTGTCATCAATAAATTAGTTATAAAATTATTAAAAATCAACACACAATGTGTATAAAATTCTTTTTTGTTAAAATTACCCGCTTACCCTTTACCCTCCCCGTTTACCCTGTGGAAAAGAGGGTAAGGGTAAGGGGAGGGTAAGGGGATTGTTGAGAAGGATAATTACCCTTACCCTTACCTGCTACTCAAAGAGGGTAAGGGTAAGGGTAAAACCTCACCCTCCCCATACCCTCCTCATTGACAACCCTACATAAGAGTCTACAATATTTAAACTAGTCGAATTATCTAACATGCATAAATAGAGTGGAAAGATTCACTTTTCACAAATATATATAGCATAATTCAGGCATAATAGCAGGTGGGGTCATTGACTCGATTCAACATAATAATAATGATTCAAAAGAATAACAATAAGTCCAACTGAGAGTATATGATTTGTTCAACAAATATAACAAGAGTAAGTATTTAAAAAGATGCCTCATTATGGGAATTTAGTCATATAATGCCCAGTTCTATAGGGATGAGTACATACCTAATGTTCACGACTAATCTTAATTTTAAGGGAGAAATTTGTGATTCATCCTTCTCCACCTAGAAGTGTTTAATGTGCACACATTTAGTCCACGATTATCCGTTTACCATAGAAAGTATATTAACCTAGTTCAATCACCTAATACCAAGTTTGTGTTTTGGTATGCCAATGTATGTATGTCATTATTATACAATGTTATAAATATGTATATCACCATTTCATTAGGTACTATATCAAGGGTAAATTAGATGTGTATACATGGGTTATTCTTGTATATAATCATGAAAAAAATACTATAGGTCAAGATTTACACTTAAGGATTTTAACTACACTCCTTATACTTATATTATCCTCATATACACATATTATCCTTATAGATACTATTTTTATATATTTCAAGGATATTTGTCCAAAAACATGGTGAATTGACAACAAGTAAAAAGCTTACTGGTGATTTAAAATGAGATCTCTTCTGGGCCCATACTTGAATATTTATGATTATCCTCAATACTATTCTTTTCAAGTAAGGTCTTCATAATAATAACATTATGTCCATGCGGTTCTAGGTGATACATTAATAGGTAATGAACTTACCAATACATGTATGATATAATTTCCTAGTATTATTACTAAGTTTTGCATACAACATTACCACATCGATATCAACTAGTTTTTCAACATATAATTTTCAATTTAGTATATTGAGACACATAATCCTAGGTTTTCCATGTATACTAAATAACATATGGTAAAATAATTAGTGCTATGAATAATGTAGTAAAATACACACACATTAGCACTTACAAAAGCATGCATACAATAGACATTACAATACACAGATTGATGATTAGTCTAAGTGCATTGGAGGATGTAGTACATATCTACATGTATAAACGTGTTAGGGTTAAATGATTGAGGGCTTTATATAGTTGTCGTTTATCTTATTAAGTTCATTCATGCTTGCTATTTTGTTAACTGATTATTAGTATGAAAAACAAAAAGATAAAGCTAACCTCTAAAACATTGGTCATCAGGTTTTGAATATATATCTCAGACGGCTTTGAAGGGGCAGGTCCTAGTACTGTGTTGTAGTTTCCAATTTCCTTACAATGCCCGAGATGAACCTGAATTGCACTGTCTGGATAGCTCCTTTCAACTTCTTTAAAGTATACCTCAATATTTTTGAAGAGCTTATGGCAACTAGTGATAAACAACAAGCCAGAATTTAGCCTTTCTCAACATGTTAGTTCTAGGATGAGTCCACATAGGGGAGGTAGATGAGGATTTTGATGTCTATTATGGTGTTAGGTGGTCGACAGTTGATGGACCTGGTGGTGCAGGTCGTGGGGGGATGGTGACATGAAGGAATGGTATGTAGTTGTTAGATGTTTGATGGAGTTGACGATGACCATAAATTTGGTATTGTGAGGTGCCAAGAGAGGGGTTGGTGCCATCAGAGTTGAGGCTATTGTTGGGCTACCTCTGGTGTGATTGGGGGTAATGATGTTCTGGGTTGCTGCAAAATCTCAGATATGTTGTGGATAATAGGATTTGATCTATAGGATGTGGTAATTGTAAGGATCATGCTTAGATGAGAGTTCATTGCTGAAGAAATTAGGCTAGTAGAAGAGGCTATGAGGATGGAGAAGGGAACATGGAACGGATGAGGAACGGTGGAGGAGTTATAGATGATCAAGTAACCAGCTACATATTGGAGTAGGTTGGCATAAGAGATAGGGGGAGGAGTCAGGAAACGCCTTCCTTGAGTGGTGGGGGAGGACCAGAGGCAGTGCAGGGTGGCACCTCCTGGGATGACTGTTGGTGGCGATGACCCTTTGCAGGTCTGTCACACGACTATGAGTGTTTGAAGAAGAGATCGCTTGGTCTGAATGGCGCTTGGCACTACTGGTTGGAGGTGGCATGGATGCTTTGAGGATGTGCAAGCAAGGGGAAAGGAAGGCAGTGATTCCACCAGTGTTGGTGGTGTAGAAGAGGATGGCACGGTGATGACAACATTGGAGGAGTTCTCTGAGTCATGATGTGCATCAGGAAAGTGGTACATCGGCTAGGTTTCAGAGGCGATCATGAGGAGGACTATAGATCAAAGTAACTTGTGCCAGGTAGGGTTTAGAGGCAATCTGGAAGGGTAGGGGTGGTCTACTGTCTCTGTAAACCACCTTTAGGGCAATGACAAATAAGGCAGTGGTGCCTGACAGCTGTTGGGTGTCAAGCTTGATGTCACACCGACGATGGCAATAGCTCCGATCTATGAGATGATGGGCGCAACACTAGCTGAGGAGTCTAGGGTTCATGGATCTGTAGAGAAGAATGGGGAGAATAAATAGGAGGAAGTATCGCCAGTTATGCGGTAGTGGCTGCAAGTGGTGTGAGTCCCACATTTAAGTCTAGGGGGAAAAAGTAACACACACGTTATAAGGAATAAGTAAAATGAACAATGACACTCAATTGTAAGTATTATCATCTATTATGTACATTAAAGCTAGGATTCTCAACTAATAAATTGATTGGTCAAAAGGGAGTCCCATTAATTTGAGAATTTCCATTTAAGCTAATTACAGTAGGGTGAATCAATTTTAGAATTAGTTTTTGCTTTTAAAAAGGATTACATTTATTTCATTATTTATATACTAAGCACTCATTTAATAATTTTTAATCAATTTGATACATTATTTCATATTTATTTAATTTCTTACATCAATAAGACTTATGACCATTTTAGATTAGAATTTAGGCTCAACTTCAATTGATAAGTGAATTTAAATTAATAAATTTTGAACTGATGACTTAACCAATTAATTGGTCAATTATCATCATATGATAGGTTATTTTGCTATTATTATTAGTAAAGTTTTAAGGAATAAAATTTTAATACTCATTTGATTACAGGTGGACTTATGGAATTAAAATTTTAATCTATATATACTCAGGTTTGAGTATGTTACAACACTCCACCCCTTAAAGAGGATTTCACCCCCGAAATCCACTCAATCATGTACTAAATCACCATTATGACTAACATCAACCGATAATGCTCTCCCACCTAAAGTTTTAACTAACATATGAGTACAACTTTTGAATTGATTTATTTTAGGTTATTCAAATAATATTTAATGTATCCATCTTAGATAGGTTTCATTACTCTAATTTGGGGGCAATCATATGTATATGACTTTTAGAGGAGGAAATTACCCAAGCATTACATGTTATATAACTTTTAAGTTCATATGGTCCTTATTAAGTTGCATTACTGATGAATAATTTGAATATGCCCCTTAAAAGGGTTAGTTTACACTCCAACTAACTATGAGATATAATAGGGGTAGGTAAGCTAAGTCATCCATATCCAAACTTACTCTTTAGACTTACTACTTCTCACTTAGTTCTACTTAACCAATCACATGGTCTTTGCTAAAGATCTTCTACACCAACAAGTCTATCTTTTACTATCACTTCCTTTTGGTGGTGACTTGGTTCCAAAACTACCGATGAAATCTGAAAAAGTTTTATTTAATTATAATTTGATAATGAACATAAGTGTGATGATGACAACCTTGCAATGGAAATCCAAAATGGTGCCAAAATCAATCCGAGAACCAAGTCGACCGCTTCCTACCACATATATATTCTATCACCCTAACATCACTTCATTTTCACAAAAGAGGCTTCTCTACACACATCATCAAGGAATACAACAAGCATATCCAAATTCTATATTAGGAGGGGAAACATATTTCTTCTAGCATGTAGTTAATTTCTAGTAGGTCCTACTAGGCACGACCTTCATTATTCCACCATTATCTTAGTGATTACTTAGGCCATCACCTCCCAAAACATAATTTATTTATAAGATCACTTAACCATAATAAGAACAAATTAAGGTCTCTAGTTTCCTAGTTGGTTTACATCCATCGTGTCAATACAAGCCCTTATGAACTATCTAGTCAAACTATTCTTCACCTCACACATAAGATAAACTAATTACAAGGTGGTGATGAGAGAGTGGTCACCTCTTTAAGGATCAACCCTAGATGTACTTATCTCACATAACCTTAGTGTCAGAGTACATTCAAGGTTTCAAGAACAGGAGAAAAAAAAAGATCCACTATAGCTTCCAAACATGATTGTGCCTCTATATGTCTTCGGGGAAAAATAACATGGCACATGGTTTATTATATGATTCAACTATGTGATCATGCTTTTCTAGGATAATGGAGATAAGCATCATTCCTACTTTATGGTATGTGAGGGATGAACCCCAAGGATTGATACTCGAAACCTATATTTTCCTTCAACAATTCCTCATTTATGAGTTATCATAAGTTTAGCTAAGATAGTATACAACCTTTGGATGGTGAGTTTTAAGCAAAACTATGTTGAGATAACACCATCTTGCTGGCAAGAAAAGCCTAACCTTAAGGGGTCTAGTTATTATAATCATGTACTAACATAGAACATATCAAATTCTAAAACACATGTCAGTATTCTAAGTTTGTATCCATGCATGCTCAGTCTACATAATGTGGGTACCATAGGTATGCTAGAAAATAGCAAAAGGTCTATTGACTTGTACTAGGGTTGCACACAATTATGTGAGTTCAAGTCAACCTACTCTATACAATATGAAATATCTACCCACAAGATGAGGGGTAAAGGTTGATGTCAATGAGAGTCAATCCTTGGTGTATAAAGCTATACCTCTATAGTGAGGGTAGGGTTGATGAGGGTTTACCCAAAATTTAATGATATACAAGTTTGGGATGAATAACACCAAGGTGAACAAGGGTTGAAACCCTATTTGGTAATGTATGACTCAGGTTTAGGTATGATAACAACTTCTAAAGGTCATCTACCTACCAAGGAACAATCTAGGATAACTTGAAATAGTCTAGTTACTGACTGCTTAGGCAACGATACCATTCTATATGGAATGGGACCAGATAGTGGGCCCACTCAATGGTACTAAAATAAGCCATGAAATAATTAAGAAGTAGAAAACATAACTATTTGCAAATTTATAAAATATTCCCATGTACATAACTTTCTCACCCTAAGGGTGGTACATAAAATGAAAAGGTTACATATATACACACATAAGATCATATATAGAGGATAACAAAGCTGTCTCAAGTTGTCCTTATGTACACCAATTAGTTCACAGTCATCCTGAGTCTCTTCTCTGTAAAGCACCTACACCTGGGTGGAGGGAACACCCAAAAAAATAGGAAAATATGTATGTATCAGCAAAAGCTGACCAGGGCATTATTTATTTTAAAAAGTAAAGTAAGATGTTCCCAACAAAAAGGGGCCCATTAAATCTAGATAAGTTTCAATGAGAAGTAACAAGAGAATGAATTTCTAAAAGAATGAGGTATTATAAGTAAATCATTAATAACGATTCTTGCCATAATCAATCATCAATATCACAATAAATATTTGCATGCTGATACATTAGACTAGAGTAACTAAGGTAGGGCCATGACACCACTGAGTTAATGGCCTAAGTAAAATGGGTGGAAGTAGATGCACCCTGGGCGGAAGTAGACGCACCCCTGTATAAAAAGACGCACCCCGGGCGGAAGTAGACCCCCTAATGGTTACACATAAGCATCTACGATAGTTAAACTAGTCAAATTATTCTTGTATATAGTCATGAACAAATACTTTAGGTCAAGATTTACACTTAAGGATTTTAACTACACTCCTTATACTTATATTATCCTCATATATCCATATTATCCTTATAGATACCACTTTTATATATTTCAAGGATATTTGTCCAAAAACATGGTGAATTGACAACAAATAAAAAAGCTTACTGGT
This sequence comes from Alisma plantago-aquatica, assembly GCA_963693085.1. NCBI lineage: Eukaryota > Viridiplantae > Streptophyta > Magnoliopsida > Alismatales > Alismataceae > Alisma > Alisma plantago-aquatica. The sequence continues at coordinate 1,194,423,257 of OY856409.1, forward strand.
GATTTAAAACGAGATCTCTTCTAGGCCCATACTTGAATAATTTTTATTATCCGCAATACTATTCTTTTCAAGTAAGGTCTTCATAATAATAACACTATGTCCATGTGGTTCTAGGTGATACATTAATAGGTAATGAACTTACCAATACATGTATGACATAATTTCCTAGCATTATTAATAAGTTTTGCATACAACATTACCACATCGATATCAACTAGTTTTTCAACATAGAATATTCAATTTAGTATATTGAGACACATAATCCTAGGTTTTCCATGTATACTAAATAACATATGGTAAAATGATTAGTGCTATGAATATAATGTAGTAAGATACACACACATTAGCACTTACAAAAGCATGTATACAATAGACGTTAGAATACACAGATTGATGATTAGTCTAAGTGCATTGGAGGATGTAGTACATATCTACATGTATAAACATGTTAGGGTTAAATGGTTGAGGGCTTTATATAGTTATCGTTTATCTTATTAAGTACATTCATGCTTGCTATTCTGTTAACTGATTATTAGTATGAAATACAAGAAGATAAAGCTAACCTCTAAAACATTGGTCATCAGGTTTTGAATATATATCTCAGACGGCTTTGAAGGGGCAGGTCCTATACTGTGTTGTAGTTTCCAGTTTCCTTGCAATGCCCGAGATGAACCTGAATTGCACTTCTAGATAGCTCCTTTCAGCTTCTTGGAAGTACACCTCAATATTTTTGAAGAGCTTATGGCAACTAGTGATAAACAACAAGCCAGACTTTAGCCTCTCTCAACAAGTTAGTTCTAGGATGAGTCCACATAGGGGAGGTAGATGAGGATTTTGATGTCTATTGTGGTGTCAGGTGGTCGGCAGTTGATGAACCTGGTGGTGCAGGTCGTGGGGGGATGGTGACATGAATGAATGGTCTGTAGTTGTTTGATGTTTGATGGAGTTGACGATGACCATAACTTTGGTATTGCGAGGTGCCAAGAGAGGGGTCGGTGCCATCGGCGTTGAGGCTATTGTTGGGCTGCCGCTGGTGTGATTGGGAGTAACGATGTTGTGGGTTGCCCCAAAATCTCAGATATGTTATGGGTAATAGGATTTGATCTGTAGGCTGTGGTAATTGTAAGGATGATGCTTAGATGAGAGTACTAGAAGAGGCTATGAGGATGGAGAAGGGAACATGGCATGGATGAGGAACGGTGGAGGAGTTATAGATGATCGAGTAACCAGCTACATATTGGAGTAGGTTGGCGTAAGAGATAGGGGGAGGAGTCAGGTAACGTCTGCCTTGAGTGGTGGCGGAGGACCAGAGGCAGTGTAGGGTGGCACCTCCTGGGATGACTGTGGGTGGTGATGACCCGTTGCAGGTCTGTCACACGACTATGGGTGTTTGAAGAAGAGATCGCTTGGTCTGAATGGCGCTTTTCACTGCTGGTTGGAGGTGGCGTGGATGCTTCGAGGCTGTACGGCGCCAGGGGAGAGGAAGGCGGTGATGTCGCCGGTGTCGGCAGTGTAGAAGCGGATGGAACGGTGATGACAGCGCTGGAGGAGTTCTCTGAGTCGTGATGTGCATCAAGGAAGTGGTGCATCGGCGAGGGTTGAGAGGCGATCATGAGGAGGACTACAGATCGAAGGAACTTGTGCCAGGCAGGGTTCAGGGGCAATCTGAAAGGGTAGGGGCTGTCTACTGTCTCTGTACATCACCTTCAGGGCAGCGACAGACAAGGCAGTGGTGCCTGACAGCTGTAGGGCGTCGGGCTTGATGTCACACCGACGATGGCAATAGCTCCGATCTGTGAGATGATGGGCGCAACACTAGCTGAGGAGGCTAGGGTTCATGGATCTGTGGAGAAGAATGGGGAGAAGAAATAGGAGGAAGTACCGTCGGTTACGGGGTAGAGGCTGCAAGCGGCGTGAGACCCGCGTTTAAGTTTAGGGGGAAGAAGTAACACACGCGTTACAAGGAATAAGTAAAATGAATAATGGCACTCAAACGTAAGTATTGGTCGTCTATTATGTACATTAAAGCCAGGATTCTCAACCAATAAATTGAATGGTCAAAAGGGAGTCCCATTAATTTGAGAATTTCTATTTAAGCCAATTATGGTAGGATGAATCAATTTTAGCATCGGTTTCTTCTTTTAAAAAGGTTTACATTCATTTCATTATTTGTATACTAAGCACTCATTTAATAATTTTTAATCAATTTGATACATTATTTCACATTTATTTAATTTCTTGCATCAACAAGACTTATGCTCCTTTTAGATTAGAATTTAGGCCAACTTCAATTGATGAGTGAATTTAAATTGATAAATTTTGAACTGATGACTTAACTAATTAATTGGTCAATTAACATCATATAATAGGTTATTTTGCTATTCTATTAGTAAAGTTTTAAGGAATAAAGATTTAATACTCATTTGATTACAGGTGGACCTATGGAATTAAAATTTTAATCTATATATACTCAGCTTTGAGTATGTTACACATCATCTCCGTCATTCTCATATGAATCATTCTCATCTGTAGTAGGCTTGTCGAGAGTACTAGTCGTCTTACTGGTTTCTCTCTTCTTCTTACCTTTATTTGTTTTTTCCTCGCAACATTTTTCTTGTCCTTTTCGACACCCTTTCCGTTACATCTCCTTGTACAATATCGTCAAGTACTTCTACTATGTTGTCTTCTTTGTAGTTACTTTCACTAACTTTGTTCTCCCCATCTGTACTCAACAGCAGAGACAGGGGCAGACACAGCAGCGACAGACAATGGCAGCACAACACACATCAAGCAAGGTTGAACACAACACATAAGTTTGGGGGAATGGAGACCACGGAGGAAGAAATCAGAAGTTGGGGGGGGGGAATGGAGATCACCTAGAACGAAGAAGTTTGGATTTGAGTGTTTTTTGGGCGGAAATTTTTTTGCGAACTGCCTTTCGTACAAATGTAAACTGCTACTCTCTTTTCGGAAAATACTAAAGTGTGTCTGACATTTTTCAAGAATTACAATGATGCCACTACATTTTTTGAGATGAGTAGCACTGCTAAAGTACCCGCTCAGGCAATAAAAATAATATATATATATATATATATATATATATATATATATAAATTCATTAATATACCACACATGACCGACACGGCTATGTTAATCCTTCAAATGCAGTAACATGTGTATAAGATCATTTATATCAATATATCACACATGACCGCATGCAAAAACTAGATCATGCGATAAAGTAAGAAAAATATCATATCGATGAAGATGACTCAAACGTGAAGTGTTTCAAACAGCTTGGAGTCTAAGTCTTTTCAACCGTATACCTGAATTTGTTCCAAAACCGATATTATAGTAGGATGGATTCCGGATTTATAGACTTTAAACTCGGATTGACCCGATGGAACCACAATTATTCAAAATTATTTTAAAAAATATTGTATTCCAACTCATCTAGTGGCTTATTAAATTATTGATACATCCTCACATTGTTTATCTATGACAATCTTATACAATTTTGTATTAATTTGTATTAGTTTTACATCAATTCTTCTAATAATATACACATATATAATTTTGTAAGATTTATTCCGCTAAATCTTTTTCATCATAGATTTGTGTTTGAAACTTCCGTACATAGTATGTTAAATTTTTATATATACATTTTATTCACATTTTAGGTTTGTTCATTGAAATCTATTGATTATATTTTATTATTTTCAAGTATTATTATAGTCGTAGTATCTTTGCTTCTAAAGTCGCTCTGTCGCTTTGTAGATTTATGGAGTCAAAGTCTGAGTGACTTGAAAATATTTGCGGATTCAGATAGAATCGAAAGATCCAGAAAACTTGTGTCTTACTTAATGGACATAAGTTGTTGTCGAGCAAATTCATGGACATAAGTTGTTGTCCGAGCGAATCCAAAACAAAAATATTGTTTGATTAGCATTGTGATGGAAAAAGAATAATTTTCCATGAGAATCCATGAGGAAATTTTATGTATTTTTGTTCCTATAGAAAACATGGTAAATCATAGATATTTTCTTTTTCTTTTAAGACTTCACTATTTATTTGGATAGACAAGCATAAAAAAATTCACGATAATAACCCAATATGTTTTCTTTTGGATAGTTTTCTACCAAAATGTTTTACTTTCCCATTGAGAACTTCTTTTATTCTAAATATTATCGCTTTATCTTACATCCTCTAAGTAAAACCTTTTCGGCTTATATTTTATATATTTCTTTTGTTAAATTACCATTTCTCAACTAAGAATATCTCCTCGTTAGAAAAAATTCCTTTTGAATATATCTTTCCCTCTACTTAATTTTTGTCAGTAATTCATTTATGTCCATGGATTGTCGTTCTCTCCAAGTAATGAACTTCCTTTAAAAAAGTTTAATGTTGTAAATATTTCTTAATGACTTCAAGTTACGTATCAAAATTTACATTTATAACTACATTTCTTTCCAACCAAAATTTCTTCCTCCCAGGTGAATACTCGTGATGCATGGGTTTTGAGTCACTTTTATAGGCTTATTTTATATATGTTTTATGCATGTATTTGTCATTTTCTTAATTATATTTGCATAATTTACTATAGTTGGCCTTTAAACTCTTTTTGCATCAAATTATACTTCTTTTATCATATTTATATGATTTTATATAATCCCCGGACTTATACACATGTTTCGGCACTTTTTCAGGCACTTTTGCATTGTCCAGAGTCGATACTATCGACCCTGGTGTCGATAGTATCGACATTTCATCAGAAAGCAACCCCAAAATGAATTTTTGGAAGGAAAAACCTGTATCATAGTCGATACCATCGACATGGGGTCGATACTATCGACAGCGTCGGGATCTGGCGATTTTCAGCACTAAAACGGAGCGTTTTAATCCGACGGTTGAGCTTTTTCGGAACCGTAAAGTGGTCCTATGACCTAAGAAGAGCACGGACGGCCCGAGGGGGATCTCATATTGTGTTGTACAACATCCAAGAAGGAGAGAGAGAGAGAGAAGACAAGAGATGAAGGCCGTCAACCGAGCGATCCGGGCACCTCCGACGGACGATTTTGCTGCCGGAAGACTGCAAAACGTACGTTTCTCAAGGAGGATCTCCAGGAACACCTTTGTATCAAGGGTTACATGAGTTTACTCCATGTTTCCCACATTTTTCTTCTCTACTCCTATGTCTTTCATTGAGATGACCATGCGGGGCTAGTCCCCTTTGTCTTTAGGACCGGGAGTAGCTCGGGGAAGCATTGTATGACACTTTTATCATAGTAATTCATCATTTATCTCTTAAATTCGTGGCATGATTTCGTTTTCTCAATTATATTGTTATGCTTGATCACCATAATGATAATCCAATGCCTTTAATTACTTTGAAAGAATAATTAACGGTTGAAAAGAGACGAAATTCACATTAATTGACAAATCCCTTGAACAAGGTGATGTAAGGTTAATGGTGGACACCCAGAGGTCGATTCTAATGCACCTAGTTTAAGGTATAGGTTACTACGACGGTGGAACCGACCTATACATAGGTAGTGAATTGTACCACGACAGTGGGCAATTCTGACTACAGGCCACTACCCGGATTGAGAGATGAACTTGAATTGTTATATAGAAATTCATACAATGAAAACCTGCGGTGAAACCGTAATCCTAAAGATCTCCATTTGAATTGATTAAACTAAACACTTAATCGATTGATTCATTTTATTTTATTTTCTTTTATTTCACAACAACCCTCAAACTCTTTTAATCGGTCTAGCTGATCGTAACCAGTTAGTAGTAGTCTACCGATAATTCAGTGTCCCTGAGTTCGACTCGGGTCTCACAAAGGCCTATATTACATTGATACATATACTTGCGTTTGCACGCACGGTTTACGCGTGTCAAGTTTTTGGCGCCGTTGCCGGAGACACGACAATTGTCGGCACTACGAGTGCTGCAAGCGGCCACTCTAGGCCATATATATATTTTTATTCTTATTATTTTGAAATCATTTCAAAATTCATAGTCTATTTTCTAATTTTTTTAGTAATCGTTAAGCACTGTAATGAACTTAAATTTTTATTTTGCAGGTACTGTGCATGGTGCAGACGCGTAGCACTGACTACACACAACACACACCAGAGGTTTCATTGCCGGAACCGGAGGACGAGGAGGAGTACAATCAAGACCATCTGGAAGAAATAAACTCAGAATTCGAGCAAGAAGAGATGGCAGAGCCACAGACAATATGGGAGAAGATCAAGGCATCTTCTTCATCCGCTTCAAAGGGCCCAATCAAGAAGCAGACGATCAACATTCCGACATATAAGATTGATCCTGTGTTAATCAACTTGGTGAAGTCGAATGCATTCCATGGGCTCAAGAATGAAGACCCAGTCACTCATATAAGTCAATTGGTGGAGAAATGTGACATGATAAAAATAAACAGATTTCCACAAAACACTCTCTACTTGAAGCTGTTCCCGAGTTCTCTAGCGGGAAATGCACGTGAGTGGTTGCACAATCTGGATGATGAATATGTGGAGTCCGGGAACCACGTGGTGGAGGTTTTCTTTGAAAGGTTCTTCCCGCCCGAGAAGACCAATGACATGATCAGGAAGATCCACAACTTCACTCAAAAAGCAGAAGAGACCTATTCTGAGACCTGGGAAAGGTTTCAGATCATGCTCAGGCGGTGCCCACATCACGGGCTTGACAAGGAGACACAGGTCAAGATCTTCTATTTTGTCCTCTCCGAGCATGATAGAAGTAACATCGATTCCGCAGGCTCAGGATTCTTCTTGAACAACAAAGGCACGAGGTGTTGGGAAATTTTGAAGAATATGGCGAAGAAGCAATCCTGGGGCGATAGAGACGTAGTAGAACATGTACAGGCTGCAGGAGAGTCAAAGGCCATCAAAGAATTGAATGACAAATTGGATCTCATAGCCAAGAAGCTTGTGGAGAAAGAGGAAGAATCTGATGAGGAGGCCCAACTCAGATATATGCATCAACAAGGATATAGAAATAACAATTATGATTGGAGGAAGGAACAAAATTTTCAGAAGCTGCAGCCTAGCCTAGAGGAAAAGAATAATGAATTGCTTAGTCAGGTGGTGAAAAATAATCAAAAACTGATGAGTACGTTCGGCAAACAGTTACAGTCCCAGGGCGAGATTTTGAATCAATTTGGGCAGATGTTGCAAAGTCATGGAGCGCAGATGAGGGCACTAGAGATGACTGTGACCCAAATTTCCAATGAAGTGGTGACCATGAAGCATGCAAATCAACAAAGACCGGCTGGTAATGCAGAGTCTGCTCAAGTACATCATCAAGTGAAATATATGTCCGTGATTAAGGAGACAGAGCCACCAGTGGTGGAGGTCCAGGAAAAAGGCAAAATGATGTTTGATACGGAGGCTACACCGAGAATACCGTATCCTCACAGTCATTATGGACTACCTGGCGGATATTTCCCATTCAGAAAATCCCACCAAGAACCCATTGCGGCCACTCCCACACCTAGTCAAGGAGAGCAGGTGAAGGCCTTACTTCAAGGTGAAGCTACAACCACTGAGAAAGATGAGCAGCCACAAGTTACACCAGTGGTAAATGATGTATCAAAGCCTACGCCAGAGGGTGACAATGAAGCAAGATTAGGGGAGGAGACCCCGACAAGCCCATATGTGCCACCTCATAAGCGTCTAAAGGAGGCGGTTGTGTCTTTCCCGGATAGTCTGAGGCCGAAGAAAGAGCATAGGCACTACAAGAAATTCTTGGAGATGTTTAGGAAGCTCCATATTAATATTCCGTTAGTGGAAATGATAGAACAGATTCCAGCATATGAAAGGTTTATCAAGGACATAATCACCAAGAAAAGGCGGATAAAAGACACTGCCATTTGTGTTGATGAAAAAGTGAGTTCTATAATCCAAGGACGGTTACCAAGGAAGAGGAAAGATCCAGGATGTTTCTACATCCCATGTTCCATAGGTGGCCAACATTTTCCACAAGCACAGTGTGACTCAGGGGCAAGCATTAATCTTGTGCCACTTGCCACTTTTCAAAAGCTGGGATTGAAGAAGCCAACACAAACTTCTATGACAATTGAGTTGGCGGATGGGTCCATTGTGAAGCCACAAGGTATATGCGAGGATGTGCTAGTCAAGGTCAAAAAATTCATCTTCCCTGTTGACTTTGTGGTCATGGACATGCATGAGTTGGAAGGAGGTGAGATGCTATTGGGAAGGCCGTTCCAAGCTACGGCTGATGTAATCGCTGCCATTGGGCGAGGTTACTTGACACTTGGGATTGGTGATGATAGTTAAATTCAAATTACCACATGACTCATTGGAGACATTTCTTGACAACCCAAGTTAAAGGTATCCTTATGTCAAGCCTAGGACATTAAACAAGGGCGCTTGTTGGGAGGCAACCCAACTTTAGGTTCATTTTTATGTTTGGTTATGTTCTTTTATGTTTATGTACTTAGTTTTTGCTTAGGTTTTGATAATTTTTGTAAAAATGGTACCCTAACTCGTGTTTTGAAGTGTACAGAATGTTAAGGTCGATACTATCGACACCCATGTCGATAGTATCGAGTTTGGATCAGTAAACGCTGAAGAAAAGTCGATACCATCGACCCTAGGGTCGATAGTATCGAGATTCTGGAAGATTTACAGAAAAATTGATGATAGTAAAGTCGATACCATCGACACTAGGGTCGATAGTATCGACACTTTTGAGTTCCCAGACTTTTAGATGCGTCGATTCAACAAAATCGCTGAGTCTGGTTCGATACCATCGACCTTGTGTCGATAGTATCGACACCTGCAGGACAGTTACATAAAACAGACCGTAAAAGGTATCGAAACAAGATTTTTTCGAACCGTTTTTTGCAGAGGAAAGATGGATGAAGCAAGTCACGTCTTAGAACTACTAAGACACAAAAATGGGCTACCAAAAAGAGGGAGATAGCAAGCATCACTTGGTCCACTTGAGCATCTAACCATCCTTCTTCACCACACTTCAAAGCGAACGGTACTGATATTCCACCTCTTAAGTGAGAATGTTAACTATGAGGCCATAGTCATATTCAAGCTTAAGGGGGGGTGTTGGAATAACCATCTATCTTAGTTTTTACTTACTTATTCTTGTTGCTTTTATTTTTGAAATATTATTTGTTTTTATTTTTAGGTTTACCGCTTTTGTAGGATCCACATCTATCTAGTGTAATCTGTGGAGTAATAAATGCATGGTTTCAATTGGGAGTTTTACTCTTGGGTTGTGGGCACATGAAAATATGAGCATATTGAAAACTTTTTGAGCTCATTATTGTGAGTAATTGAGTTGCATAACTGAGGAAGTGCTTGGGTGAGTCAGCTTCAGGACACGGGGACATGAATGGCCATCTTTATTGTCCAAGGAAAAGTGATTGACAAGGATGTTTGAGCCCAAACCGACCAAACGCTAACGTGACCTTAGACTAAAGTTTAAGAGAGAAATCCTTCAGTTACTCTGTACACAAGTCTTTAGAGAGGGACATATGATATTTTCGGAAGGTTCTGTCAATTAGTCTTGTGATCTGATCCACTACAATTTCATTCACACTCCACCATAAGAAATGGGACCACATTACTGTCTTTCAGTTTTTGATTGCATCTCATGTAGATAGGTCTTTGATTATATCTATTTTTACATATTTTTTGCATGAAAATGAAAAAAAAGATAGAGTAGTTATACATGCACATTATCCTTAGGTGTGTGTCATTTAATTGTATAACTGTCATTTTGTAGCTGCATTCACAATTTTTTTTGAGCATATACTACATCATGCATCTTATGTCTTCTGAAACATTAAAGGTGGTGAGCTTGATCCATACCCTCTAAATAGAATGCTTCAAATGTATAAGTTATGTAACAAGAAGTGAGCCCGACAAATAATTCATTGTCATCTACGAAAATAAGGGCTTTAAAAAAATTGAAAAAAATTGAAAAAAAGAGAAGAAAAAAAAAAGAATTGAGAAGTAGGAATGAGAGGGAGAAAGGAACCTGTTCTCACTTACATACTAAGAAGAATAAGCACATGGTGTAGTTTTATTTTTAGATATTCCATCTCACCTTGAGACAGAATGATAGTGCATGCATCATTCCACAAAAATGTAGCATTAGGACATTTTCACTTGCATTTTGCATCATGATAGGTCATTAATTTTTGTATTGCATGATTGACTATTATGTGCTTCCATCTCTTCCACAACCACCTATCCCATCCACCCATTGCTCTAATCGGTAGGCCACCCGTGATATTCTCCTCATTCATTAATATCAGGAGATCTGCTTCCATTTAGATGGTAGTTAGGAAATGAGCAACATAGATAGGAGATCACAAGATGCATCAAGTATGGACCAAATGAGTTTATCATATTAACTGCTTTAATTGATAGTATTTCACTGATTGAGGGACAAACATCTTTTACATAGGTCTTTGGTCGCCTGGATGGCAGTTAGTGTTCAGTGGTCAATGAGGGCCAGTTTGTGGAAAGAAAGTGGGGATGATTTAGATTCATTTCATGTATTTATGTCATGTTGCTGACTTATCTCAACCAGATCTAAAGTTTTGTTGCTCGAGGACGAGCAATGTTTAAGCTTAGGGGAGTTTGATGCATGGGTTTTGAGTCACTTTTATAGGCTTATTTTATATATGTTTTATGCATGTATTTGTCATTTTCTAGATTATATTTGCATAATTCACTATAGTTGGCCTTTAAACTCTTTTTGCATCAAATTATACTTCTTTTATCATATTTATATGATTTTATATAATCCACGGACTTATACACATGTTTCAACACTTTTTCAGGCACTTTTGCATTGTCCAAAGTTGATACTATCGACCCTGGTGTCGATAGTATCGACATTTCATCAGAAAGCAACCCCAAAACACGATTTTGGAAGGAAAAACATGTATCATGGTCGATACCATCGACATGGGGTCGATACTATCAACAACGTCGGGATCTGGCGATTTTCAGCACTAAAACGGAGCGTTTTAATCCGACGGTTGAACTTTTTCGGAGCCATAAAGTGGTCCTATGACCTAAGAAGAGCACGGACGGCCCGAGGAGGATCTCATATTATGTTGCACAACATCCAAGAAGGGGGGAGAGAGAGAGAAGACAAGAGACGAAGGCCGTCAACCGAGCGATCCGGGCACCTCTGACGGGCGATTTTGCTGCCGGAAGACTGCAAAACGCACGTTTCTCAAGGAGGATCTCCAGGAACACCTTTGTATCAAGGGTTACACGAGTTTGCTCCATATTTCCCACGTTTTTCTTCTCTACTCCTATGTCTTTCATTGAGATGACCATGCGGGGCTAATCCCCTTTGTCTTTAGGACCGGGAGTAGCCCGGGGAAGCATTGTATGACACTTTTATCATAGTAATTCATCATTTATCTCTTAAATTCATGGTATGATTTCGTTTTCTCAATTATATTGTTATGCTTGATCACCATAATGATAATCCAATGCCTTTAATTATTTTGAAAGAAGAATTAATGATTGAAAAGAGACAAAATTCACATTAATTGACAAATCCCTTGAACAAGGTGATGTAATGTTAATGGTGGACACCCAGAGGTCGATTCTAATGCACCTAGTTTAGGGTATAGGTTACTACGACGGTGGAACCGACCTAGACATAGGTAGTGAATTGTACCACGACAGTGGGCAATTCTGACTACATGCCACTACCCGGATTGAGAGATGAACTTGAATTGTTATATGGAAATTCATACAATGAAAACCCGCGGTGAAACTGCAATCCTAAAGATCTCCATTTGAATTGATTAAACTAAACACTTAATCGATTGCTTCGTTTTATTTTATTTTCTTTTATTTCACAACAACTCTCAAACTCTTTTAATCGGTCTAGCTGATCGCAACCAGTTAGTAGTAGTCTACCGATAATTCAGTGTCCCTGAGTTCGACTCGGGCCTCACAAATGCCTATATTATATTGATACGTATACTTGCGTTTGCACGCACGATTTACGCGTGTCAACTCGCCAAACCCTTTTCCTCCAAAAGTTAGTTTACAAATTTATTCCTGACAAAGTAAATAATGACACTATTTAAGATGGTGAAAGCAAAATTGGGAAGTGGAGCATGCTCCACTCATACCTTGTCTGGGAGCAGGCTGAGGCTGAAACATGCTATCTTTCTGTGGCACATAGACTTGATTCAGTCCAATTTCTATTCATCTTCAATTTCACAAAGTTGGATTGACGAGGATTAGGAGTGTTCGTTTGTCCCAACAAATTCCCAAACTTCATTGATATCCAGACTAATTGGACCATGCGGACTAGGCACAAAGCCATTAATTGGCTCGCCTTTTAAGAAGACAATCACTTCAAAATTAGTTATCTAAGCCAAATCTAGCTCAGACTTGCATCATATAAAATCAGATCAAATGCAATCAGACCAGTTCAATTCGGGTCTGTTTAAAATGGATCCTTAGGCTACCGTGGCAGTTTGTTGTTAGTGCGACGCCCTATGTTTTTTTTCACTCGCACTAGAAGGAACACGGTACAAGCGTACAAAACAGCCTCCTTGTCCTTGTAAATTCGACATTCTCTGAGTCCAGCGGGTTACACAACAATAGATTTGTAAACGGATAGAATACGCAGATGCTGCTATATCTAATATCCGAATTTGAAAAAAAAAATATTCGATCTCATATCCGACATATATTATGTAATGATATATGAATCCTGAATGAATGATATCCGAAATCAGATAAATATCCAATCCGAACCGAAAATCATAAATGTATTGTTAATAAATATATTATATGCAGAAAATACTGATATAAATATGAATATATATGATAAAAAATCTATATTTCATATTTTTATACATAGATAATATATATTTAATAATATGTGTATATTTTTCAGATTCAATTTTTTTTAGAGTGAATATAGCTATATCTGATATCCTATTCAAAATTTTCGGATATAAAATTTGATATTCTAAATCTAATCCGAATTATGCGGACATCGATTTTTTTTCAAAATTTCAGACTCGAATCCGAATTGAATATACGGATTCTGAATATCCATTTACTGGCATAGTCACAGCGGGCAGGTAGGTAGGAGACTGGCTCTAGCTCCTACTTTCATTGGAAAGTCTATACGAACTGTCATCCCCTAATCCACTTTCCTCGCTAGACACGCATCAGAATCGCCGTCTACTTTCCCGTTTAGAGAACCTTGGTGAGTGACTGAGTGTACGCTCGGATATGAAGATGAAACCTTTGTGATGTGTACAACCGGATATGACGATGATTTCGTTCGCACTGCCAGATAAATTATTCGGCTGCCTTGCTTATTTATCCTTTTGTTTGTTGGGGGGGGGGGGAGTTTCCTCTGGAAATATATATGCTGAATAGAGCGCTTAAAGCTGTACGTTTCTGGGGCCGATTAGTGGATTGGAGTGGACTGGTCAATTTGGCATGGTTTGATTTTAGACCCTTTATAATCAGGTTCAATCTTCGGTCTACATTTACAGGCCGACCGGTGGACTGGAGTTGACTAGTCAATTGGCTTAGTTTGAGTTTAGACCCTTTATAATTAGGTTCATTAAAAGAGTTGTTTTTCATAAAAACATAAGCAAGTTGATAATTTGAGAGGGACTAAAGAGCATACATAGTTGTAATATATACATAATTATTTACTATCCTAAACATATCGAGATATATATTGTTGTTTGTTTCAATTCAATCTCATGTGGTCTATGTCCTGTCTTGTATATGTCTGATTCAGTCAAGAATCGGACTAGTTTCTATCCGGTTTAGTGGTCCACATTTTTTCCTCTTATTTGACCTTTGATCTGATCTTGCCCTACTGTGTTTGGTACACAATGAAAAAATATATGGTAATTGGGGAAAGAGATGGTGACTGGAAAAGAGAACGATGATATTGATGGGAAATTGTTAGAATGTGTTATTTGGCAAAATGTGTATGGCGAAAGAAACATGGATGGGAGAAAATTTTAAAAAATGACTGTTACATGGGTATAGGGATGGGGATGGGGGAATATCTTTAAAAAAAATACCCTATACAAATAAGAGTCTTATTTATTAAATAGTTTTTCTTTTTATATATGTGTTTAAATAAGTAGTTGAATCTTGAACGAAATTTTTTTGACCATGATTCACCATACTTTTAGGGACAAAACGATACCAAATTTTATCATGGATTCATAGTAGAATATTTCGTCACCCCTATCACCATGACAAACAAAATCATTTATTATTTTACCATCATTCTCTTCACTGTGATTCACCATATAACAAACGCAACCTTAAACACATGTGTGATTTTGAACTAATGTGCATCCCGAGTACGACACTTATAATATATTATGTCCCAACACCACCATACAAGGTTACATCTTATGTGGATATGTACTCTTTTTCCTCAATATGTCTTCACTATCACCTTTTCGCCCTATATTTTGGATGGAATTTAAAGTTATGCAAATTAAACAAATTAGTTTTTCTCTTTTAGGAATGAAACATGTCTAGGCACGGAACCACATTTAGTTTCAGGAGTGTACATACTCTTTGAACGTGAATAAAAGATTATTGGGAAGCTTAGTTCAATGGGCATAGTAGGATCTAGTGGGTTGGGGCTTTAACGTGGAACAAAGCTTGAACTTGACTAGTGGACTTTGTTCGTCCAGATCTATATATATAAGACAATAAGAAGAGTCATATAATTGTATTTATTGAAAAAGATAGGCTTGATCGTTTGGGTCTGAGTTTGATCATGTCCCAACCAGAAGCAACATAGTTAATAAACACATTTTAATTAATAACTACACATATGTCACATGTAGGCTTACAAAGATAGGTTTTTCATGCCAAGGCAACATATCAATTATATATATATATATATATATATATATATATATATATATATATATATAGGGAAGGAGAACATAGTGGGAAGAAGGGAGGGATTAAAGAGATATCAAAGGGGAATGGATGGTGGAAAATAGGGGCCAGCGAAATTCGATTAATAACCGATTAACCGAATGGTTAATTTTTTTAGATAATTTGGTTGATTCGGCTAATTTGATTAATTTATTTCAGTTAATGGGTTAATTGGTTAATTTTTTAGTTAAGAATATTTTGGATTTGGTTAAGAAAATTAACCGAATAGTCATAATTTATTCAAAAAGAAATATCTTTCTCATATATATACCTATATAAATTTTATTTTATTTCAAATAATTGTCTCGTTTATAAACTAATCAAGCTTTTATGAACTATATATCACTACGTTTATATGAAATATTACTATAATATAACAATTTTTCAAAATATAATAATTATTTTCATACAATATTATTATAAGAGTGTTGTTTGGCTAACCAAATTAACAGATGGAATTAACTACTAACCGATCAACCATAACCAAAATAACTTACACTAATTTAGTTAGGTTAATGGTTAAAATCTTAAACCACAAATTAACCATTTAACCGAATCAAATTAACCGTAACCGTAACTGACCGAATCAACCGAATGCTCACCCTAGTGGGAAATAAAAAATGGTGTCCGGTTAACATAGTGATGGGTAGGGAACATCGACAATTCATGGGACCTTTTATCATTTTGTTTCCAAGAAAAAATCATGTGGAATGATGGGTATTTTTTTACTAAGAAACTTAAATCTCCATTAATTGTTTGGACACATGAAAATAAGATTGTGATGTTTTCCTTCTCTCCACGTAAACCAAATTTCCTTCAAGATTTTT
Source organism: Alisma plantago-aquatica (assembly GCA_963693085.1). NCBI lineage: Eukaryota > Viridiplantae > Streptophyta > Magnoliopsida > Alismatales > Alismataceae > Alisma > Alisma plantago-aquatica. Next base: position 1,194,439,086 of record OY856409.1, read on the forward strand.
GGTAATTGGAGATTTTCTTCCCCCCAAGAATTTTCTTTTCTCTATGAATTGTTTCTCTTTCTTACTTCCTTTTAATTTTTTTGAAACAAGATTTTATATCTTTTATGAAGGAAAAACTATTTTCTTGAAGTTCAGGAACTTCCATTTGGAAATATATTTTACTTTAGTAATTTTATGTGCAAACTTTGGTTTCTCTCCATAATTATGATCCTTCTAAGTAAAGAATACTCTTTCAAATAAACTTCATGATAAGAATAAAAATTACTTAAAAATATACTTCTAGCTATAAGTTTGTATCTAAATTTTTGTTTGCATCCATTAAGTAATTTTACTCTAAGATGTTTTTCATCTCGAAATATAGAACCTATGACAGACTAATATGTCATTCAAATAATATTTCCTTCTAAAACTTCCATCCATCATATTAAACAATTTCCTTCCAAGTACATTTCTTAAAAATATATTCCTTCCAAATAAGTTCTCATACTAAAATATTGGTTCCTTCTAAGTTAATAGTTTTTTAGTAATATATTTCCCTCAACAATCCAAGCATGTATAGGCATGTCCTTGTATAGATTATGAGTCGTTCTTTCCAAAATTGACATTATTCTATCTTCCATTCTAATAATATGAAAAATTGTATACTTATATGGATAATTCTTAGATAAAGAAATAATTCCATCTTTGTGTTAGTATCTTACCATTGACCATACCCTAGAAAACAACTCTTTCATATATTTTATCTTGTCTATCCCTTTTCCAAAATAAATACAACCAAAGAACACATTTTGATACTTTCTTATTCTCTCTCCTTCCCTTTCCACTCGCTCCTCTCCCATTTCCCACCTATTACCAAACACAACCTAAAGGAAAGAAGCAAAAGAATAATGGGAATAAAAAAATATGAGGGAAGCAAGAGACATGGTAGGTGATGTGGATGCTCACCATGAAAGGAAATAGAATAATGAAGTAGAAGAAACTTGGTTGAAAAAGAAGAGAACAAGCAAGAAATCAAATGATAGAATAGCATGATGTAAAATGTGACAATGAGAAATTGGGAAAATATTTTGATTTAAGATATGTATTCATGTTTTTGAATTTCTATAATTATGGTGTTTTGGATATGCATGGCAAGGAGGAAAGAGAATGAAGGCAAATCATGAAATGTGAAGTAGTGGGAGAGATGAGATATGACTTTGTTTTTTGTGTATATATACCATGGAGAGATAATGTATAGAAAAAGAAACTTGTATTCACATTCTCCTTTTAAAGAAAAGTCCATGTGAAATAAAGCCTTTTCATAAGGAAATTACACATGTATAGATTGTACTCAATGGATTCTTCCATCTCTAGTCACATTCTCTCTTTACCATGCATCTTAACAAGAGATAGTAACTTATTTTCTTCCCTTATCTGATTGATATAAAAGGGAAAAAAATCTACCATTTGAAAAGGTGAGACAACATACCACTCCCGAGGCTGGCTAAGATGATAGATGGGTGCTACAACGTAATGTTCGATCTAGGAGTCTGACACCATCTCTTTTTGATGGATTTATTATAAATAGGTGGCATCCATAAAAGAATAACATCATTGTAGCTCCTGCCACCTAGAATAATCTACTTAGACCAAATGTCAAGGCTAAAAAGTTTTCCAATGATAAAGCATAATAGAAAGTCTAAGATATCAACAAAACTTATATGAAGCATAAGAACAAAACTCATATCATTACAAAAGGGCTAAACACCTAGATTCACATTATAATCAACAATATATATAAGTCTAATCTAAAGCTCATAAGTTCATCATCAACATAAGCATGTTCTCACAACACAAGTTATTATTCTCATATTATGAATTTCTCATTAAGATATGTTCCAGTGAGCACATGATATCACATAAAATCTCCTCTTATAATTACTTCATGATTACCAAGTATTCAACTATAACAAGATAAACAGAGAGGAAACGTGCAACAAACACATGTGATACAACATCTTCAAACCAATATTGAGTATCTAGGGTTTCTCACTAACTAACATGACCTCACCCAGAGGTAGCATAGCCCGAGGGTTAGGAAGGAGAGGACTTTTCTCAGGAACAAGTTCAAAAATGAGTTCCAAGATGGGCAGGTTTCTCACCATAATGTGATCTTGATAGTTAGATTCAATATTTAGACTTTCACCTATATGGCTCAATGTTAAGTTGAACAATGAATTTATGTTATAGTTAGATTTTAATTTTCTTCCGCCACAAATAATGTTTCTGTAGTGATTAGTTTCAAATAAAATATTGCAACCCTTTTATTTGGTCATATTTGTGTTCATGGGGTTATATATAATTTATTTTCTTGAATTGAGTAAGGAGTGGTCTCCTACTGGGTCCCACTCCTTAAAAGATGGTATCAGAGCATAATTTTTCTCAACAATCTAAGTGTTTTGAAAATCCATCCTTGAATCCCTTTCCCTTATAAGCTATGTCTATATTTCAGGAAGACTAACCTATTTTGCAATAACGACACAATGCCTCAGTCTGGCATTTCATATGGATTATTCACATTGGAGAACCCTCATTTTGACATGGATCCCCCTCCTAGGAGCAACCCTGACTTTACTCATGGAGTTGTCCACACCACCGTCCCTACTTCGACTAGTCTCACCCTTGAGTAGGAGTTAGCCTTTTTGTGACAGTTTCTCACCATGGCTATGGGGGAAAGTTGAACCCTCATCCTGTGTTTGATCAGTGTAAGGAGTACACACTAACTGATTTCATGAAAATGCAACCACCCCACTTCAAGGGTGCAGAGGAACTGGAGATGGTTGATAAGACTGATGACTGGGTCTTAGCCACAGAGAGGACTTTTGATGGTATGCCATGCCCTTCACACCAGAAGGTTAGGTTCATCTCTTATGTGTTGGATGGACCAACACGGGTCTGGTGGAATAGAATTGCTTAGACTCACAACATATCTACCTGGACCTAGGAGTAACTTTTGGTGTTGTTATGTGAGAGGTATATCTATTTTTCTACCCTGAAGAAGAAAGACACAATTTTATACTCTAAAACATGGATCTCTCTCTGTCCTTGTTGACGTGTAAATATTTTTACATTTGAAAAATATGTTGCGGGGTTCACTGAAGGTTGTAGGTGGATCTGTTCTTGCAAGGAATCAACGACCATGTGGGTCATGCTCTTTCCCCTCAACTTCCTCTTACTTTTTAGTAGATGGTTGATAAGGCCTTAGTTGTTGAGTCTTATTCGGGATATCAAGCTTCAAAGGATGGTAACAACAATAAGAGAAAACATTTGGGTGACAAGAAGAGGTACACAAGATTTTTAGGATGTCATCATCATCATCCCCCCCAAAAAATGCAATTTGGGAGAATCTTCAGTCCCAGGAAATGATAAACTATTGATCTACCACCATTGCAGTTCATATAGGCATATTAGTCCACAATGCCCACAAATTTACAGAGAACCACCACCTAGGGATGAACATAGGGTTGGGTCGGCCCGATCCGACCCGCGACCCAGCCTGCATAACCCAATCCAGACCCAAACCCAATTTATAATATGGGTGGGCCGGGCCCAAAATTTAAACCCATATTTTATTTGGGTCGGGTACGGGTAGACGTAAACCCAGGCCTGAAAACCTGAATGCCCAGATTAGATTTTATGTACATTATATACGTATACATCTATCTTTGTCCTGAAAGAAAAATATACAAATTTCTTGATGCAATATGTAGTATGTACCTAACCAATGGTAACATGGATACTATGTAATCAATCAACATGATTAGTGAATTGATGTTAGTAAGATAACCATCATTGACATGAATGGACGTACTTTATTTCTTTATTTTGATCTCATTTTATCCACATGTAGGAGACAAATGATCTTTTGCTCAGTGCATAGTAGATTATGCTCATCTTTTTGCTCATATGCCCACATGTACATGATAAATGATCTTTTGCCCTTCCATTCATTGTATATACATATAGGATGAGGAAGCAAAAAGGCACAACATTATGGACGTCATTGATTTTTTAAGTCTCATACATTCACATGTACGAGAAAATGATTTGTACTCTTTCAATATCCTTTTCATCATTGTATGGGATCAAACAACTAAGGTATACATATTCTGGCTACATATCACAAAGTTTATGTACATTCTTTTGAAGGTTGATCACAAAATACATATCATACTAATTCAGTTTTCATGTTAGCAAGTTAGAACTAGCAAAATTTGGTATGCTCATTCGATGTTATATGGGCAAACCTGAATCTGGCCTGAAACCTAGCATTCTTACATGGGCTGGGTATGGGCTGACATTTTTTAATTTTATTTGGGCCCGGACCCGACCCGTGGCTTGCTTTAAAATGTGGGTTTGGGTTTGGGACATGCAAAACCCGGTATAACCCGACCCGATACTCATCCCTACCACCACCCACTCAACCGCCTGTACCTCACAAAAAATCACCCCAACCTCTAAGGAACCATCCCAACAATCAAGGAAGACCCCTTGTTGAGATACGTATTGGTCGTGTTTTTGCTCAGGATGATGTGGGTGTTGAAGATATTCATGTAGTACATGAAGGTAACATGCACCTATACTCCTTTCCTATACATGTACCTTTATCATGAACTAGTTTATGTATGTTCACTTTAGTATATAAAAGGAAAGAAGCATCTATAAGTAACACATGAAGATTAGCCTATGGCAGTACATTCACAAGGATTATAAGTATAGAATAGTTTTTGAACATTCATAGGTTTTAGACACCACCTTGAACCTGACTAAAATAAATGTTAGTTGAGATTTATGGTTGGTGACCTGGCTTCGTATTTATTTTGGCACCAATTTTCATATTTTCATCAAAATTTTCAACAATAGTATATATATATACACACACACATAAATATACCTTATGAATACAAAAAGTTTTGGATTTTGTCGATGTTTTCAGAAAGCCAAGTCACCACCACATAAGGATTTGACGGATTATGACCAAATTTCTTACCTATTAGATCAACTAATACCCTTGACCAAGGAAAGATCTATGATGGGACATAGTTGTCATACCTCATGCTATCCATATAGAACGACTAGTTAGGGTTTCAAATCTCCTCATTCTAGGTGAAATCCCAAACCTCTAATCTAAGTAAAAATAGAGAACTAGTCAAGGATGTTTGGCTAAAACACATTATCTAACTCTTGAGTTATTTCTCAAACCTATGACATCTGGATATAACTACATCCTACCTAGGGTACTAGAGTAAAGACATATTTGGAAACATGCATCAATGTAGATAATAAAAACTAAACTCACTATATGGATATATTTTGTGAACCCTTAATTTAAGTTGTTTGGATTTTGGGGACGAAATCTTTTTTATGAGGTGGAGTGTTGTAATGAATCTAAACTTGAGGAAATAATATGATATTTTATTATGAACCGCTCTTACTAAAAAAAATTGTACCAAGATGCTAATAATATTTAATTATAAGAGTTGTATCCCAAAACAGAATTATGTATCGTTATCAATGTGAGAAATAGGAGTGATATGCTAATTTGGGGTTAGTTGTGCAAATTTGTCAAATTGAGGAATTTAGATCCAAAATTATTTTTATAGATTTTTACCTGTGGATAGGTATGGTTAAAGAGAGTTACACATAAAATTTGGTTAATAAATAATAAGCAAACACATTAATATGAAGAACGCAAACTTTCCTACAATTTGTGTGACTTGCATATTAAAGTTCTTCAAAAGGCAAGATTGACTCCAAAATTGGATTATATGGGCCCTTATTACCTTACCCACCAAATACTTTATTTGGTCATTAATTACTCACCCAATTTGCTTGGAAAGAAAAGAAATTGAAAATTTATCACTTTAGTCAAAATCAATTAGGAGATGCTTTTATTCCACGAGGATAGTCAATCACACATTTTTCCTTGGCCTTTGGATCCTGATCTAACAACCCAGGGATTCAACCCCACACCTAGTTTGACAACTGGTCAACGATTAGTTGATCCTTAAAATGTGGATTTCTCTCTCAGATCTTAACCTTTTCTAAAAATTCCTTTTCCAATAGTTTTCTCAAGTGATTCTGCACCCATTGATACCTTACTTGTTTTTTGTCATTCAAGATTCGAGAAACACCAATTCTTGGGGCATACATTTCTTCACACTGAGAGAACATAAACCTTAAACCCCAAGTTTTATATATATATATAAACCATCCTAGGGCCTCATCTCACCCCAACCAATCATCCTCTAGAGTCAATTTCTCCTTGACATTTTAGCTATTGTCAAGTCAAGATGAATCCCTGACCTCTGGTGACCCCTAGACCTATCTCCCACTATCATCAGGCAATAGCATGTGGGGTAAGCTTCTATACACAACACTTGTCAGTTCGATTTAGGCAATTTTGCAAGTTTTACACCTTGCCAAATTTTCCCCTCTCTATGCCAAGCAGCTTACTTAGCACCTAGGGCCATGGCGTCAGGGTAGAGCAGGTGAAGGCACCTTGCTCAATTACGCTCTGTCCCCACCTACTTTCTTTGGTACGGTTTTCTCATTGGGGCATTTTCACCTTTTCAAAGATTTGATTTACATAAGATGCACAGATAATGGTGAGACCTATATACCATGTCACACACTAAAATATAGATTTTGTATTGAAGGGTAATTTGTACCTTTGCTAATTTAATTTTAGTATTAAATCAATAAATAATGGAGATATTATAAAAATCATATCTTTTTGCCGGAAGCTCCAAAAATTACACAAAAATATGCTTCGGAATCATGAGAGTTTTTTTCTATCTTTTAACATACTTTACATTTCCTGATTGCTAAGTTTTAAATACTAGATTTATTAGGGTTTTGATCTCTCTTAGACTCATACTAACAATTAAGGGAAACATTATAATTAACAAAATTGAGATTTTGAATCAGGATAACAATAAGTAATCATGAACCCCATGTTAAGTTAATAAAAATGGTCAACTTAGGGTTTTGCATAAGGATTTGGGTTTCTAGGGTTTCATCTTATTTATCATAAATTGAACCCTAATTGATGTACAAAATACCATATGTAGGTCAAGGTGACTTTTGGCTTGGAAGGGTAGAATTAATATTTGATCTAATACTCCAATCAAGGTATGTGCACTATTTAAATAGGGCATAATATTATCACTAAAAAACCTTTTCCCATATGAGGCATTGATCAAATTGAGAACATTCCTATCATCTTATGATGGTTCTCTTCCTTATGAATATCTCCCTGATTTGTTAACATTGATATATGAAAGCCACTTTGATGGTCTACTGACCTAATCTTATTAATTATTTGGGTCCTTTGACCCCACTTGATGGCAACTATTATTCCTTAATCTTTTGCATGAAAAGAATTTTATCTTCTTCTTGCCTGCCCTATTATCATGTGTGATTGTCTAATTATAACTAGAAGTAGTGACAACATGATTAAGGCACTAAGGTTTTAGTCATCTTGCCAAAGCACTAAGGTTTTAATCCTTCTGCCATTTATTGTATTGGGCACTCATGTTAAAAGTCTTCCTGTCAATGCACTGAGGTTTTAGTCCTCCTATAATATTATAGTTAGTTTGGCACTGAAGTTTTAGTCATCCTTCCCTGATATACATGGATTCATATCCTAGTTTTTAGTTTATGCTAGTCTATTTTTTTTTTATCATGATGCAACTATTTTGTGCTATTGTGGTTGTACATGGAAAGACTCCCTTTTAATTTATCATATTCTAGTTAAAAAATTCCTCATCTTTTGGACATGTTAAATCTCTTGACAAACCCTTCTCTTATTGATATCTTCTTATTGACAACCCTTTTATTTAACTCTTCTCTTGCATTTAATTAATGCCCAATATGTTTATCTGCACATACCCAATTTTTTGCTGACTTCCTTTCCTCTTTTTTGTCTTTTCCCAGGTATTATTTTTCAACCCACTCAAAGGTAGAACAACCTGAGGGTCAGGAAGGAGAGGACTTTACCCATGCCCAAGTTCAAGGATGAGTTCCGAGATGGCCAGGTTGCTCATCACAATGTGATCCTGATAGCTAGATTCAAAATTTTGACTTTTGCCTATGTGGCTCAATGTTACGTTGAACAATGAATATATATACATATATATATATATATATATATATATATATATATATATATATATATATATATATATAAACACACACACACAAACACACACACACAGATATATATATATATATATATATATATATTTGCAATAAGCAATTTCTACTACCTAGACATTTATGTAACATTTCATGCAAGTAATTTTTGAATACTTCAACTTTTTTGGTGCCATCTGATAAGCTAATAATGTTGTAGGATGACTGTTGGGTAAGACATGTATTTCAAACTCAACATCCCACTCTATAAGTATACCATGTAAATAATCTGGGAGTACATAGTCGCATAGTACTAGCAAGTCCTCTAGACATACCATCCTTTTTTCTTCCTCTGCATCTACCACATGTGCTAAAAAGGATTGATGCCCCTTCCTCCACATCTTATCAACTACATAAGTTGATATTATACATGTGGTAAGACTTTCTAGTCTCTACTGAAGACATAAAAATACCAAGCTTCTTTCTTCTTATAATTAAACTAGACATGGTATGTCTCAAGTTGATCCATATCTAAGATAATATAAAGGAAGTTTATATCTAAGGGTGTGAGAGTAGCCAATATAGTGTATCCACTAAATCTCAAAAGATAGTTGGGATACACTGCTATCAAAACTGTTAGTTTTCCTAATGGTATAATCAACATCAATTTAGAAGATAAGTTTATTGCAAATTATCTAGCCATAAGGAAATTTTCACAAATTTATGTGTTGGGAAGATATTAAAACAAGTAACCTAATTAAAATCGTGTTCCATACCCTAAAATTTTACCAAATCCCTAACTTTAGAAAATCATAGGCATTAGGGTTAAGAGTTATCGTGATGGATTTGATTTACAAACATGATATTTCTAGGATTTCATGATTCCATGAGATTTAATAAGATACCTCCTTAAAATGTGGTAAGTTGTGATGCACCATGAGTACATTTAAGGTGTATTGAGTTTTTGATTGGTTTGTGAAATGAATTCATGTATAAGTGTAAAATAAATAGTTCTTTATATGCTGAAAGAAATTAATGAATATGAAATAAATTATGCTTCTCCTTATATTTCTCACTTTGTTTACAAGATCAAGAAACTTTACATGATTCAAGAATTCAACTTGTCAATAATAGATTTATTTAATTCAAGATCAATGCCATGTAAAATTGTGTTGATTTGTTGTCCTTCTAAAAGTTTTTAGTCTTTTCAGCACATGATCTCTTGGAGCATGATTTTGTGCATATGATCTTTTGGGAGCATTGTTGCTAGCACTTGGATGCATATAAGCTCTTCTGAGAATTGAACCTTCATGGTACTAAGAGATTTTGGGGTTATTTATGGATGAAGGATAACATATTCAACTTTATTTTTGAAACTTTTAAATAACAACAATATAAGTTAAAGAATTAGATAAAAATACTAATGTTTTATGCTCTTCAATTATTTTTAGATGTTATTTTGCTTATCAATTACTTAATGCCACTTAGAAGTTTTTACGTGCTTTGCATTATCATGTACATGTTGCTAATGGGAGTTGAGCTCAAGGAAAACCACGTATAAGAAGGGAACTAAGATAAAGAAAAGACCTAGTTTGCCATCGTGGGGGTGGAAATTAACCCTAGGACATATAGTTAGGTTTTATAGTTTACAAGTTAGGTTTTAGATTTATAAACCATATATTTAACTTCATGCTAATTTCTCTTTTTGTTGAAATAATTAAGAATGAGAAGTTTTGATTTTATCCATGTGTTCTATCTTTTATTATTACAACGGATTCAATGTATATGACATCTCATTTTGAACGAGAACGCAATAGATGTTTATACTCATCTATAAATGAGGGGTTACCAGAGACAAACGGTAGCTCCTAGCGGAGTAGCTAATAGTATGCTTGCGAGCTATCTGCAATAAAGAAAGACCAAATAGGTGAAGAATCAGATTTTTTTAGCTAGTATCATTTGCAACCGTACAAAATTTAAACTTTAGAGAGCTTCGTCTAGATTTGCTTCGTCATAAACAAGTATGCGCCCTTTCAAAATTTATAGAAGAGTAGGGAGTAACCAACTCTATTTGTGAACGGTAGACGATCTACATATTTTGAATGATCACTTACTAGCTAACTGTCAGGAAGGAGTAAATGGGGATGAAGAATCAGGATTATGTAATCGGTCTCATTTCATCTCAGAGAACCCACAAAGTAGATTATCACGGCTTCGAACACGAAATCTCTCCCAAATCTCCCACCCTGATGTTCAAGTGGAGACCAAGAATATGTTTCCCTTTATAACACTTATAGGTAATATGTATTGTCACGAGTTAAGTAATTTGATTAGTCATTTTTGGCTAATGCATGCACTTAATTATAAAAAGGAGTTTGTAATTTGTGCTATATAACATCCTCTTCCAACGATTGTTGTAAAATTTGACCTCCTGCAACCCCATCCGTGTGAAACCAGCTATTTCACGAGCTGAGTATAGGTTACACCGAGGATTACTGATATCACATATTCCAGTTTGGAAGAATTGATGAGTCTCATAGGAAGCATTCAAATTATTGTGAATTAGGATCTACTTGAAGTGTATCCGCCGCAGTTGAGAACCCTTTATACTAACAAAAATAATATTCTTCATAACTATCTGCAGAAATAATCCCTAATACATCATCACCCTTTGGTCTAGAACACCACTTAAGGTGGCGTTTTTCAAACCGCTACTTAATTGGACAACTAAGACTAAATATATATTATTAATCGCAAAATAAATCTCTTGAAGTGTCATTTTTTATACGTTTAATTTCTTCTGGAAGTGTGTTATACTGAGGCGTGTTATACTTCTTATTATGTATTGTACATAAAATAAAGGCAAAAAAACCTAAATGGCACATTTCTCATTTTTTATTCCCTAAATAGCACGTTCTTGAACTTATTGTCCAAAATGGCACATTTGCAGACCAATGCGTCCCAATATCCCTATTGGGACGCATTGTTCTCTCGGGAGGCAATGCGTCCCGAAGCCGGACGTATTGTTTTTTTTCAATTTTTTATTATTATGTTACCATGTATATTATATATATATATATATATATATATATATATATATATATATATTAAAGTGCTAAATTAATATAATCTAAATTCACTTATATACAATTAGCCATATATTTAAAATAATATCTGAAGATAATAAAATAATAACATAATATTATATTTATCAAAACATAATATTTATAAATGTAGATAATAATATTCAAAATTAATAGATATAATACTAAAATTATATAATAAAGTTTAAAATTATAAAAATAAAGAAAATATATACATGTATTTATTTGTAAACTTAGAAGAAAAAACTAATATAGCAATAAAAATAAGAAAATACTAATATCAAAAATAAGAAAATACTATATAGAAAAATAATATATATATATATATATATATATATATATATATATATATATATATATATATATATATATATAAGGTATGATACTTAATATCAAAAATATACATATATATACATCATATATATACATAATATATATACATAATATATATATATATATATATATAATATGTATATATATATGTATATATAAATATGTATATATATATGTATATGTATATATGTATATATATAATATAATATATATTATGTATATATATTATGTATATCTAATATATATATATATATATTATATCATATATATATTTATATATATATGTATATGTATAATATATATATATATAATATATAATATATACATAATATATATACATATATATACATAATATATATATATATATATATATATATATATATATATATATATATATATATACACACATACATACATATATATATATATATATATATATATATATATATATATATATATATATATATATATATATATATATATATATATATATATATATATATATATATATATATATATATGAGTCAGGCTAGAATACACTCGAGTGTATCCGGAGCAGAATACACTCAAGTAGTTTTTCATGATGGAATATATTTTTTTTTAAATCTAATCCGTGGATCTTCTTAAACATCTCGTGAACAACTCATACGCAAAATTTGAGCACATTTGGATATGTATAGCTCATGTTATGAAGACCACAAAAATTATGCATTTCAAATTAGTTTCACGCGTCAATTTTGTTGCCCTTGGATGAGTGACTTACACTCATCCAAATGGGCTCAAAATTTGTATGTAGCCTAGTTATAGTATGACGGTGAAGATCAACGGTTTACATTTTGCAAAAAATAGTCTTGATATGCAAACACACTTGAGTGTATTCATGCGATCCGTACACTCGAGTGTATTCTAGCCTGACTCTCTCTCTCTCTCTCTCTCTATATATATATATATATATATATATATATATATATATATATATATATATATATATATATATATATATATATATATGCTAGACTACACTCGAGTGTATGGATCGCACGAATACACTCAAGTGTGTTTGCATATCAAGACTATTTTTTACAAAATGTAAACCGTTGATCTTCACCGTCATATTATAACTAGGCTACATACAAATTTTGAGCCCATTTAGATGAATGTAAGTCACTCATCCAAAGGCAACAAAATCGACGCGCGGAACTAATTTGAAATGTATAATTTTTGCGGTCTTCATAGCATTAGATATACATATCCAAATGTGCTCAAATTTTACGTATGAGTTGTTCACAAGATGTTTAAGAAGATTAACGGATTAGTTTTTCCAAAAAAAATATTGCATCGTGGAAAACTACTTGAGTGTATTCCGCTCCGGATACACTCGAGTGTATTCTAGCCTCTCTCTCTCTCTATATATATATATATATATATATTTATTTATTTATGTATGTATATATATATCATATATGCCATTTTGGGTATTAAATTCAAGAACGTGCCATTTAGGAAATAAAAAATGGGAAATGTGCCATTTAGGTTTTTTTTGCCTAAAATAAAATGGTAAGGGTCCTCTGTTGTGTACGGGCGCAGTTTGCTACTTCAATAGACTCACGTACGTTAATTTATAAGGAGAAACTATCGCTGTCGGCGCGGCTCCACAATCCGTCATCTGATGCTGGAATAAAGGCGCTGTCCAATTGTACTCGTCTTCTGAACGCGTTCTTCTAGATGTTTCATTCTTTCTACTCAAAAGGAAAAAGTCAACCCTTATCTTCCATGTGTTTTGAAACTTCGTTTTCGACCTCGACCTCAGGCGCTTACATGGCAGTGAGGAAAAGGTAAAATAAGGTCGTATCTTGCTGTTCCTTTGATTTTGGTCCTAGGTCGGTCAACGCCGTGAAAATTTGTCCAGCTGCTTTTCTTGACCAAGTAGTTGTACAGAAACCTCGAGCATACATGTGATATCCCCATCGTCAAAATCTAGAATTTAGAAGCCACGGAGTACGGTGGCAAAAACTATGTAGAATCTAGAAGCCATGCTCCCTTAATTAACGGTATCCGCAAAAACATCTTAGTTAACAAACAACAGGCCACCATTTACACTCACGAACACGGGTATAGAAACCGAGGGGTCGAGGGACTGCGTTATTAATCTAGGGAGGGGATCAAAGAAGAGCTCCGATTCAGTGTTCCAAGAATTCTATTCCAGACTTGTTTTAATCAATCCTAACCGTGAAAGTATACCATTTTTGTTTTAGGTGTTGTTTGGTTCATGATACGATCCGGATATCAACAACTATCTTTTTGTGTCACATCTGTGTTATTCCCGACTAACCCAGTCGGGATCTAGTCTTCTTTTGTTTGACAAAAATCATACTGACCGGGTCCGTTTTGGATTCGGTAATCTTCTAATCTAGACCAAGTCAGTCCTGCTATTAGCAAGATTTCTAGATCGTAGTCCGGATTTAGCTCTGTCTTTTGTGTTATTTTATTTTATATATCAGAATGAAAAATACAAGATACGAGACCAGTCCAATTTAATGAGTGCTTGCAATGGGATTGAGTTGCCAAACAAAAATAGGATCAAATCCAAATAAACTAATTCAGATCTATCGACTAATCCGATTCAAATTTCGTAATCTCGATTTCGAACCAAACAGGGGCTTAGGGGTATATTTTTGGATTAGATGTGTAGTTGAGATTCATTTGAACATGATCTGAAACAAGCAGATGTAACATGTAACAGTGAATCTGAGTCCATCAAAGAAAGACCTCACATAAACAAGCTTGGGAGCAGAAGTGTGAACTATATCATTCATCAATTATGAAAAATTGAAAACGTCCGCAGGACGTGGGGCGGGCCAAGGCTGCAACAGCCCAAACGAAAACAAGGCACCATGAGATTGTGCCGGAGAAAAGGGGCCACAACAACGAGAGCGATAATATACTTACGTCTATACTATGAACTGCATTTTTAAGGTGTTTTCACACCTTAGGGTGAGTGGGAACTTCCTTTAAATAGTATATTGCACGAAAATTTATTAATTCATCTATAATCTTTAATTGCTAGTATGCGACTACAAACCCTAAATTGTCTATTTGTTCTAAGTTGTTGCAAAATGATATGAAATGGATTCTTCCTCTGCTTGGATGAAGTTCAGATGATAAAATCATATTATAAATATATAAAATACATCCTAATGAGAATTCCCTAAGTATTCACAGAGGTTATAAGAGTAAACTGAAATATATGGAATTTGTCTATGACTGAAATTGATGTATAATTAAATAGAGAAATTGGTTTATCTGGATTCCCTTGGTTATGAATGATTGTTTATCTAAATTCATAGTACATATATGTCAGATACTATCTTGGATTTCATTTAAGGTGAATAGTGTTTGTTCAATATCTCAGTAAAGAGGGTGAAACCCTAGACGTGAGGAAAGTTGGATATTTGCGAATAGATATTGTGAAATCTATTTGAACGGATTTTTTTGACACGATAGACTTTATTTATTCAATTTTATTATTGATGCATGTTATCTAAGTGAATGGCATGAAAACCCAAATTCAGCTTAGTTCTAAGGTTTCATATATATATATATATATATATATATATTGATTTTATATGATTTATTGATAGTAGTCTTCATTCAGTGAATGTTTATGTCGCATGAAATCCTTATGAGAGCCATGTGATAAGTGAATGAGGTAAATGAAACCTTAAGGATAGGGTGTTCAATGAATCAAGTATTTTGATATCAATGTTCTCATTATGAGATGTGGTGATGCACAACTCAAGATTTGGGTTGAGGTGCACGTTTTCCAAGAAAGTACAAATAATTTACAAGTGCAAATGACGATTACTCGTATGTCAAGTAATTAACTCTTATCAGTGTATTAAGAAGTTCAATTGCACGATTCTAGTGTATAAAGTATCAAGTGAACATGTATTCTATTATTTAAGAACTTTAGTCTGCCTGCATTTATAGTATGTTGATTTCTCAATAAATTACAATATTTTAAATATATTGCTCTGCCATGTTTAGAATGATGTACATGTTGTATTATGAACTTCAATTAAATAGACTTTGTACCATAGACATATCAGAGTCAAGTATAAGTAAGAGAAAGGGACAATGTAGAAAGAGCTTTCCAAGAATAATAAAATACTAGACATAGATGCCCTGAACACTGTAGATTCCCTACGGATGTTTGCACTGTAGGGAGGAAACGATCCACCCTGGCAGTGACCAGTATACGGGGATCAGATCACACCCACAGAGTGTGTGGGGGAGACGAAGCCCTTGAGGAAGTCTCCTAAGAGAAGATAGATTACCCAATATGAATCGGAGATCCCGGTGGTAACCTAGAGGTACCCACAGAGCGTACCAAGATGAAGCCCACAGAGCATCTCAGACCCTCCACCTGTGTACTCAGTCTAGAAGGAGAGGTCCACTTAAAGGCCAACTGTTTAGCTGCCTTAGTTAGACGTGACGGTTCGAGTCAAGCAGACCCGAATTTAGTTCTAGGCTTAGCTTCCCGGGTTTTAAGTTAAGTCTTGTATGATGAGATCGTAGTTCGCTACGAGTCTTCATATGTAGAGTACACTGCATATGATCAGGGCATAAGCTAAAATATATTCATATAGGTATAAAGAGTTTCTTATAAGAAAGGTTAAGAAAGATTCAAGTATAGTTTTCCAGCAATTATTCTTTGTATGTTTTTGAATTATTAGTTCTCAAGCATGCTCATATATTGATTTGCTCTTGTTGATATCTAGAGTATCCTGCCATATTTATGATTGTAAATGATCAATCTCTTTAAATCTTACTGCTTCTATAATTGATATTAGTTGCTTAAAATTATATGTGTAATTATATCAGTGCTTTAGACTGTTTCTTTGAAGTACTCATTCACTGAGCGAGTAGGCTCACCCCTCTACTCAAAATTTTTAGGGAAATTGTGGGGATTGAAGATATCATTGCATCAGAGTAGATCTGCCACAAGTGTTAAGTCTGAGTGTAGTTAAGTTCAGTCGGTCCTTTTCACTCTAGGTCCTAGTATAGATGTGGGAGTGTTATAAGTGATGTTTTGTATCTTTGTTTTCTTAATAAGAGAGAATGTATCTGATTATCATGTCGTATGTACCTGAGAATGAATGTATGGATGTGTATCATTTATGTTGAGATCATATTAAAGTAATCAAAGTTTGATTCTCTTGCAAAGTTGTTTATGTGATTGGATGCGAGAAAAACAAAGAGTTTGAGAAATAAGAAAAAGTTAAGGGTGATCTTTGTATTACATTAAATCCTCAATTTATGCCCTAATCTCATGATTAATGGTAATTGTGAGATCAGGGTATAACATATTGCTTGCACATGTACACTAAAATCATACATAGAGCCAATTTACATCCCTTAATATACCTTCAACAAATTATACTTCTAAAAAAATTCACATATTACTAAAAGCCATTGTTTTCTCTTATCTCTCTCCTCATTCATTACTACTTACTTTTTGCTACTTATCCTTCTCATTTTAATCATGTAGATTAAACATCCCTAAAATTGAAACATACAAGGTATGAATAGATTATTCATCATTCTTACTATTACTGCAAGAATTTATTTCATATCACACTTCACTCATATTGTATTTCTCCTTTTGTTCAAACACACCTCTTATATTTCAAAGCTATTTTTTATCCTTTGCTCTAAATCATTTCCATTTTGTTTATCTACCTTTCAGATTAGCTAGGATTACTATCAGTGCTAGTTTACTTCTCATAGTACAAATTTCATGATCTTGTTTTATATAGATGCTAGTATTCAAGGTCAAATCATTAGTGACAACCCTTGAACTACTACAACTCTAAACATTCTAGGGTTTGGCCTTTATCAGTAGCATGACGTTATTGTGGTGTGACTTTGCTCCCTTAATTTGAAATTCAAACTTTGGATCTCACAAGTTTTTACTAAAGTCTTCCTTATCTTATCAATTGAATTTCCTTCATCTTAATCGGCCATTCAGATAGATTACATTCTCAATTTACCGTTCTAGGGTTTCATCATCATATTGTGTGTCATTATTACATTCACTAGATGCCTCTACCGTGGTGGTTATGCATCAGATATGATTCATTTTCTTATCACTTCATTCCCACATTTCTCTCATTAAGTAATATATGGAAGAGAAGATGGTTCTGAGACTTAGAATTCTTATCTTCAAACATCCCATTAATACATTTGTCATATGTAGGTTTAATTAGTTATCAACAAGGATACTTGACTAACTAGTACTTGATTGAATCTCCTAACCTCTTTCTTTTATAATCTATATTACTCCACTATGTTTCAAACCCTTCCTTACTTTCCATAATCCTCTTACCATATACTACTCTTCCACCTATTATCTTTAACTTCTATTTTTCTCTTATGATCGTGTTTCCTATTCATGTGTATGATCATGTATACCATGTTCCACATATTTATTTTTATCCTTCTACTAATGTGAAGTTGAAATTCTAAATCAATAATCTCTCTACTAGTTTCAACTCATGTTTAATACATTACATATCCTTCATTTTAAATCAAATGACTCATGCATGGGTGAAACATAGTTTCTCTTATATCAAGTTTGTCCTTCCTGAGTATAGTCTACCTTTGTATAACTTATTCATTTTGTTAAGCTACACTTTTTTTTAAAACTAGTTTGTTGTTCTATAGAGATTGGGAATCCAAAGGTAGTAAGGATGAATGTATTAAACTTATTAATAAAGGTATAAATTTCATGCTCTCAATTATATCATAACCCTCATTCCTTAATCAAGCTCATCATTTCCAACATTTATCTTTGTTTTAACTTAGTTTCTTATCCTAGTCTTATAACTGACATATTTATCTAATTCTCTTTACTTTAACTCTTCTGAAGACTCTTCACTTATATTTACTTATCGTATACTTAACTCTTTTCTTCTATTTTTCCTTTTCTTTGGAGTACATAAAAACATTGTACTCGATTATATAATCCATTCCTCATGATAAATTCTTACTACCTTGGCCCTTACATACTTTTCTCATATCTTTTCCATATTTCATATTTAGAGTTCATATAATATTAATCATTAAACTTAATCTGAACCTTACGTCGTGTTCCTTTATTCCCAATTAAGGATTTCTCATATGATGCTCCAAAGCTAGGTCTCAGATATCAGTTCCAACTGATTCTTATCTATTCTAATCTTTCCCATATGTTTCAACATCTTAGTGTATGTACATTCTCACTATGACGTGGGTCTAATTTATCCAGAGTCTACTCTTATCAAATTATTAATAGGAGAATTAGATCCCAACAATGCATCATGCCAGCCGGACCAGGCCGAACCTGCAGTCCTGAAGCCAAGAGCTACTTAAGATTAATCAACTTAGGAAAGAATATCCACTTAGGAAAGTTCATTCAAAGATAATTTCTAGTCTACTTGATACAAAGAATGTAATCAATAAATGCTACAACTTCATAGTGTACAACAAATCTTAAAGACCCATATATATTTCAAAATACTGAATATCTGAATTCAAACATATAAGAGCATTTCTTTCCATTTCCAATAAAACAACAATATGAAATGAAAGTTCTATCTCATTTTATATTTATGCTCTTAATTTATGTTACTTATCTTGTTTCTAACCCTAATATTTCTAGGGTTCCTCTCTATCCCATCCTTCCACTGTATACTTGTCCAGGGTATACATGAAAGAATATACATAGTAGCTTGATACTGGTTGATCCAAGTACTCAGATGTTGGGCCAGAATATCCAAATACTCAAATCCCAGAGCTAACATCATAACATCTCCTATCTGCCACACTTATAACTCTAACTTACTAACTTAATGGTCCCTAACAACTCAGCCTAAGCTCTGATACCAAGTTGTTACACCCCGATCTCACAATTTCAATTAATCATGAGATTAGGGCATAAATTGAGGATTTAATGTAATACAAAGATCACCCTTAACATTTTCTTCTCTTTTAAAACTCTTTGTTTTCTCACATTGAACCACATAAACCAACTTTATAAGGGAATCTAAACATTGATTTCTCTAATCTGATTTCAATAGTAAAAATGCATGTATGAACATTCATTATGTTCCTCATACTTTTAAGCACATAAGACTTGCTGATTCACACATATTGCTAAAAGAGGAATAATGTTATACATCATCATTTACAACTCTCTCTTATTTATTTACAAGGACCTAGAGTGACAAGGACCGACTGAACTTAACTATACTCATACTTAACTCTTGTGGCAGATCTACTCTAATGCAATGGTATCTTCTTCAAGTCCATGTGATTTCCCTAAAAATTGTGAGTAGAGGGGTGAGCCTACTCGCTCAGTGAATAAGTACTTCAAAGAAATAGTCTAAAGCACTGATATAATTATAGATATACTTTTGAGCAATTGATATCAATTATAACAACAGTAAGCTTTAAAGAGTCTAATAATTGACAATCATAAATATGGTAGGATACTCTAAATATCTATAAGAGTGAATCAATATATGAAATGCTTGATTGATCATAAAGAGAATTAATAATTTAGAAACATACAAAGAATAATTGAATAACTGTACACACTTATTTGACCTCTCATTCATTTTATTATGCCCTGATCATATGTAGTGTACTCTACATATGAAGACTCGTAGTGCACTACGATCACACCGTACAAGACTTAGCAGACACACTCGAGAAATGCTAAGTCTAACTACTCTCCTGGTCTGCAATAGGGAAATGGCTCTCTGGCCTAAACTGGACTCCTCCTCTAACCTGAGCACACATGCGAAGAGTCAAGCCACCTCTTGGCTTTTCTGTACTCTAGTGCCACTAGGACTTCTGGTTGATGTTGGACACTGTAAACTATAATTTAAGGAGACTTCCACTAGGGCTTCGTCCCCTGTGCCACCTGATAGCACGTTCTAACCGCCGTATACTGGACGCTGCCAGGGTTAGGTCATTTCACCCCTAAGGCACAGACCTCACATAGGGGTTCTACGGTGTTACGGGCTCCTAAGTCTATTATTTTATCATTCCTAGAAGGCTCTTTCTACATTGTACCATTCTCTTACTTATACTTGACTCTAGTATCTCTATGGTGTCTCATCTACTTATTTGAAGTTATAATAGAACATGTATATCATTCTAAACTTGGCAGAGCAGTATATTCAAAACACTGTAATATACTGAGTAATCAACATACTATACATGCAGGCAGACTAAAATTCTTAAATAAACAGATTACATGTCCACTTGGCACATACACACTAGAATCGTGCAATTTATAATCTTATTACACTGATAAGAGTTAATTACTTGACATATGAGTAATCATCAATAGCACCTACAACTTATCTGTAATTTCTCAAAGAACATGCATATCAACCCAAATCTTGAGTTGTAAATCTCATAACTCAATTAAGAGTTAATTACTTATCATGACAAGAATTATTAATAATAACTGAGAACATTGATATCACAATACTTGATTCATTGAACACCCTACCCTTAGGGTTTCATTTAATCACAACAAAAGCTACAAAGAAAGGTGTAATACATCTATCACGTACTTTTCAAATATGTACAACACATGATACCTGGGATCTCAATCCCTTATCACATTACTGGGAATTCTCATCCCTTCACATCATTATCATAATTACTGGATCTGGGTATTCAAACCCTTAGATCATCACATAGCATTGTTACCTCTGTAACAGGTAACCATTACCTCTAGGTCCTTATACCAAGGTATTCATTTCATTTGTTGTACAAGTATTCTCATGGCTCACAAGGCCATCACACATATTGTCACCTCTCACTAGGCAACAACTTATTCCCATGGCTCCCATAAAGATTTCATGCGACATAAACATTCACTGAATAAAGACTACTATCAACAAATCATATAAAATCAATATATGTATGAAACCTTGGAACTGAGGTGAATTTGGGTTTCCATGCAATTCACTGGGATATCATGCATCAATAATAACATTGAATAAATAAAGTCTATAATGTCAAGAAAACCCCTTCAAATGGATTTCACGATATCTATTCACAAATATCCAACTTTCCTCGCATCTAGGGTTTCACCCTCTTCACTGAGATACCAAACAAACACTACTCACTTTAAACAAAATCCAATATAGTATATGACATATATGTACTATGAATTTAGATAAACAATTATTCAAAACCAAGGGGATCTAGATAAGAAACTTCCTCTATTTACTTATACAACAAATTTTAGTCATAGACAAATTCCCTATATTTCAATTTACTCTTATAAACTCTGTGAATACTTAGGGAATTCTCATTAGAATGCATTGTATACATTTTTAATATGATTTTATCATCTAAAATTCATTCAAACAAAGGAAGAATCCATTTCATATCATTTTGCAACAACTTAGAACAAATAGACAATTCAGGGTTTGTAGTCGCATACTAAGCAATTAAAGATTATGGTTGATTTGATCAATTTTCGTGAATATACTATTTAAAGGAAGTTCCCACTCACCCTAAGGTGTGAAAAAACCTTAAAAATGTATCCCATATCTGAAAATATCAAATCCATATCAAATCCCTAGCAATCCACCCAATTCTTCTTCCTTTCAACTCGGAAACCCTAAAAATGAGGGATTATGAAGAAAGAGTGAGAAAAGGGGAAGTTTTGATACCATTTTGGATCAAATCAGAGTAGGGACGTAATTTTTACATGTGAGAGAAGATTCACCATGAAACAATATCCAAAGAAGCTAAACTTACATGATTTCATCATTCCTCGGACCTCAAAACCCTAGGTCAACATCTCCATCAATTTCTCCTCTCAAACTCTAACTCTCTCTCTCTCTAGGATTTCATTTCTCTAGATTGAATCACGAATTATGAGAGCTCCTTGTGTGTTAGGTTTACAATATAGAGCAATTGAGCTGCTTGGGTTAATTGCACATTGACCCCTCACTTAACTTTTTCTTATTTCAACAGATTTTTCTGTCATAAAAAAGTTTATGTGAATTCGTGTATTTAAGAGATCAAATCTTCTACAAAAATTATGGTAATTTATCATGATATGTATAATTTAGTTACAAAGCTTCAGTTAAAATTTGATATCATTCCAAGTTTCCATTAAATAATTAAAAATCGAATATTTCACTTCTATCTAGAATTCTACAAAATGTCAGTTACTGTAATTCGTCTACTGATAAGGTCTAAACGCATCCAAAAATTATGAAAATTTTACATCTTATTTATAATTGAGTTTCGTATCTCCAGTTAACATTTCAGATTATTTGGAGTTACCAATAAATAATTAAAAATAAAACACTACACTATTGAAAAGCACTCTATCAACATTTTGGTCGAAGTATATTTCGAATGAGAACCATATTCAAAGAACACTCAAATATTCTGAAAATTTTCTTTAATATGCATGATTGAGTTATCCATATCATATCCAAAATTAAATTAAATAAAAAATTTGTAGAAAATATTTATCACATTGCTATCTTGATCAAATTCCATACTCATGTACCATCAAAACCCTAATTTCAGCCAACTAGGGTTTATATTTCTCAAACCCTAATTTCTCAAACAATAGAACACAACGTTCCTACTAGGTTTAAAACATCATAATTGAATTATTATCATTAATTATATTTAAGCAATGATCAATCCAATTAAGCATATAATCATCCAGTTAAACCCTAGTTTACCAATTAAGCTCAGATGTGGTCATAATAGTTCTTGAGGCGGGTTATATAACTTGAATCCACTCATGTTATTACTCACCATCAATCTTGCCATAATTGATGATCTACTTTCAATTTTGAGTTTTCTTGTATAATTGATGAATCCATGAGTTCTATTAGTGTGACACCTCATCATGCTAAACGAGATTACTCAAAACCTAAAACACGACCAACTACTAATTAATCACATAGTAAAAAATGCGGAATAATTAAAACCAATTCCATCAATGTAAATAAACTCTAGAACATTTACAAAAGGTCCATCATTCCATTCTCATATACTATAACAAGTATTTACATATGGGTCCAAAAACATCAGTCACATCCTGCATACAAAAGATATTTCACATGTACATGGCATATGTTTACAAACATTAGCATACTACCAAAATCTCGTGTTGATATGAGTATATCATCTAGAAAACACATCCCATACCCAGACCTGAGAGTACAGGGATGACACTAGGACTCTACTACTAACATATACAACTAACCGACCTTCTGAATCTATTGATCACTGGGTTGGTTCTCTTCCACAATGCAACCTCGACCTCATTGCCCGTGACTACCTAAAAAAAATGTGGTGACCCACGAGTGAGACCCAGTCCCAGTGAAAGATATAACTCTCTCCAGCATATATTGACTATAACATATTAATTAACAGTAAATGCATTGAATAGTTAG
This sequence comes from Alisma plantago-aquatica, assembly GCA_963693085.1. Taxonomy (NCBI): domain Eukaryota; kingdom Viridiplantae; phylum Streptophyta; class Magnoliopsida; order Alismatales; family Alismataceae; genus Alisma; species Alisma plantago-aquatica. The sequence goes on from OY856409.1 coordinate 1,194,463,195, forward strand.
GATATTGAATAAGCAATATGAACAGATTGAACAGTTTCAACATACTAAGCAGTTAAGAAAATAAGTTGTAACATCAAGTAGAATTACACAATTTTCATAAGTCTGCATCATGTAAGAACTATGTAGTGTAAATCCAAGACAAGGGTTAATCAACCAATGTGATACGTATTAAACCCTAGCAATTATACTACACAGGTGGTATTATATGTTTTATTATTATGCCCTGGGGAGTTTGAGTCGTACCACTCAAAGTCCAACTGACCACTGCAAAGTGTTATTCAGTTCCGTATAAGATCTAGGAGTGTCAATATCCTCAGATCTCTTCCCCTTGGTTAGTATGAGTAAACTGCAGTGACATACCAGTCAAACTGCCAACAATGACATAAAGTCAACTGATAACCACTAGTCCATACTTGGTACAAGTTATGACACTAGAAAATAGGGTATACAAAACCCCCTAATCCAAGGTACAACTGTAGCTGTCCTTAATCACATCAAATGTTAGAGGCATGACCATAGCCATCCTCCATAACATGCAATTGTGGATCACAAAGATATATCCTCAACTTTCCACCCCCACATACTCAATAGTATGCGCTCTGAGTTTCCCTTGGGAATACTCGTTTCACCATCCAGTAAGTTCTAACACTGAAGATGGCTCTACGACACATGTCTCTACATGATTAAGGTTACACTTGATTAATTACTGTCAATTGAATGCATTAAGGCTTTATCATACAAGTGGACATTCAAACCCTAATTCTTTTCTAACAACAATATATGTATCACAACTTCAAAAGATATAAAACATTTGAGATATAAATATTAATTATATTACCACATGCTATCATTCATTGCAAATTAATGGACCACACTTATCATCATACTATTACAAGATACCAATATCTTATCACAAGTTCCAGGGTTTGAACCCTTATTGGAACATGAAGAGGATTTCACCTCAATCATGGCTTCAAACATGCCCAAAGGTCGTTAAGACCATCACATTATTCATATTAAGGTTATCATCATCATTCCATGCCTTAAACAAGGCTCAAAAGATCATTAGCACATATATGTCCATAGATATTAACATGGCAAGGTACTATGATATTCAAATAGTACTACATTGTGGTTTCAACTCAGGAAGAATGTAATTCATTATCACATTAATCATTCAAGAGGTATGATTATAACCAATCAACATCATATAATTACATTAAGGTTAGGCATAACAAGCTAGATCACATGGGAGTTACACATCCACTTATTATAGTGATTTATCAAATATAACTATAAGATGGCAAAGGTAAGACTAAAAGTTAATGGTATTTGACCATCGACTTGTCATCACTAGGACCCACATATAATACCATGTGACTTATTCTAATCCATTGGATGTTGAAGCATCCAATATTATTCATTGGATCAGGTTCATTGTTCAAGGTTATCATCAATTGAAGTATAGGTCTAACCATTAGATCAATTGAACCAAGGAACCATTGGTTCAAGGTTTAATCAAATCTACAATTACATTCTTAACTCATCATATATGGTGATGACCTGATCTATCATTAATTGTGATAATTAGATCACCATTGGTTGTTAGATCAGTAATACATTCAGCTGTCACCATCAAATATTAAGCTAATGTCATCATCGATTGATAACATCATTAGAATACTTAGTAAATGATAATTAAACGTCTAATTGAGCCAAAACCTGACCTAATGGGGTGACCATAGGTTGTCACCATAAATTTGACACTTGATCACGAACATCAGTTGCCAATATAGCAACACAATTGGTTATTGAATGATATGACCATCGGGTGTGTGATAGGGAAGGAAATAGCTTGAACCCTAAATTGAACCATCAATTATTTTGTGCTTAGCACCATAGGTTGTTGCTATCAGCTGTCCCAGATCATGTTACACCTTAGAAAGGTTGTACACATGTTTAAAAGTTCATATAGATTTGGGAAAAAATAGGGAACACCATAAAAATTCGTAATTCTAAACAAGCATGGTTTCTCTATGCTTAATTCATCACATTAAAGCATAAACATGAACTAACAAGCTTCTAACTAGCAATATAAGTGAAGAATGTTATATAAATCACCTCTATAGAGTAGTTAAGATCCCAAAAAGCAATAATCTCGAGCAAATAAGGAAAGAAATCCCTAAATTCAGATTTGAACTTGGTCAAATAGGTACTTCCCTCCACAAAGAAGCAAAATCCTAGAAAAAGAAACATGAAAGATAGATTTTTGAGTTCTAGAGCCACTTTCACCATGGAACAACAGGGTTACGACCTGGAGTATGGTCTAAGGAAGGAGAAGAGCAAGAAAAAAGGAGAAGGAAGGAAGAAAACAACTTACCTTGGTCAAAATCCCTAGAAGATGACCTTGGAAACCCTAGGTAGGGCTAGAAGGAGCTCTAGGAGACCTTCTTCTCCAAAAAGGGGTTGTCTTCTACCTTAGAGCACTTGGTTCCACAGAAAAACAGAGTGGAGTCGTTGATCCAGGTCATAGGAAAGAAAAAGCAAGAATAGTTTCGTATTTGGGTAAGGAAGAGGTAAATATAGCCCATGGATAAGGATGGAAGCAAGCATGAGGTGTAAAAGTAGCTTCCCCATGTGTCTATGGCCTTAAACTATTAAGAATATACAATCACACACACAAGAAGCTCCCCCACCGTCCTTATAGACCTTCTTAGCTTTCCTTTGTCGAATTTCCCAGCCAATCACATAATTCATTAGTTGATAGCTACTAAAGGTAGCTCATCCATGATGGGGTAAACCCTAAAATACCCTTAGAGAAAACACCTTCAAACAATGGCTCAACTAGGATCCCCATGGCTGAAAACACTCAAGAATAATAATATAACATCTAAGGAACATAATGTATGTGACAAATTGCAAAGAAAACCCCTCAATTGGGTAAAATGCAGAAAAGTCTAAAATGTATAGAAAATTTCATAACTTGCTCAAACATTGTCCAAATTGGACCAAATTTGAAACTTAAGCTTGTATTATGATTTAAAAACATATAAAAAGTTTATATTAGGGTTATAAGCATTCAATTATGGTAATTAAGCTCATTAAACTCATTAAGAAAGTTTAGGGGCCTTATAATTAGTGACATAGGACTGTTGTCCCTGAATTAGAATAGTAAGAACGAAGGTCTTGAGATTGAAGATGATGACATCATCATGGCTCAACCAGATATTGGGTTGAAGTACCTCTAACTTGATATGACAAACCCTAAATTATGAGCAACTTGATATGAGTGAGCTAAGTACCCACCTAATGCACGATATAGTGATGAGTTTACACCTCATGGACGATATGAGTGACACATACACACATCTCATGCACGATATGGTGTCAAGAACACACCTTATGCATGATATGGTGTCAAGTATATACCTATAAACCGATATGGTGTTGAAACCCTAGATGGTGATATGAAACCCGATATACCTTGGAACCCCACACCCCTATTGGTTTGTACATATTGGCCTAAGCGCTCCGGTGATTAGGGTTCCGCATGTGGGATACCCTTCTCCCTAGCGGGTCTTTCTCTTGTAGGTTCAAGGATCGGGTGATCTTGCTGGTACTCTCCCCATCATGGCAGAGGAGTTAGTAGAATGCTGTGCTCGATTATAGTTGAGAGCAGAGGAGGAGGAACCTTTGGACTTACAACAACAATCGGAGGTCAAAGGCATAGAACACCTGGGACTGGAGGTTGTTGCACGTTCACTGACGGACAAGTCCTACAACTTTTGGGACATGAAATGAACCTTTACACAAGCTTGGGGGCTAACCAACAAGGTCGTCTTCAAGCAACTGGAAGGGGGCAACTTTTTTATACAGTTTCTTGATTGGAGGGACAAGCAGAAGATCGTGGACGGAAGCCCATGGAACTTTGACAACAAGTTGATGTTGTTCAAAGATATCGAACCTGAGGAACAGCCGAGGAAGATAGAGATCATTCATAGCCTATTCTGGATCCGCATATATGGACTCCCTATGGTATTTCGTTCAAAGGAAGCCATAGAAAAGATAGCCGGAAGAATCGGGGCTGTCGTCGATCTGGATGTAGATGAGCTGGGTTGGGACTCGTCGGCGTGGGTAAGAGTCAAACTGGAAGTCACCAAACCTATTAAGTGAATCATGATAATCCGAGGCAACCACAACAAGCTTATGGACTTGGAGATCAAGTACAAAAGACTGGAAAACTTCTGCTACCACTGCGGCCGATTAGGGCATATGGAGAAGGTCTGTGCTGGGCGTGAGGAAGAAGATGACAATGGCAATCAATGGGGGCCTAGATCAAGGCGTCCCCAAGGAAACCAAGGGTACCGCTGCATGAGGAGATATACAGAAACTCAAGGATCAAGAGGAGCATTCATTTTATCAACAAACCACGAGCAGAACAATGGAAGAGCACGTCGCAGTCCATGAGAAAGGAGCATGCATCTGAGTCTGTGGGAAGGACAAAGAACGGTCGAGAGGGGTGTGAAGATGAGGACCTACATGGTCAGGATTCAGCAGGAAGCCATAACGGAAGCAACAAAGGTTCAGACTACAATCTTAATGATATCTTCATAGAGTGCAAAAATGACAATTCCAAGGCCACCCGTCGGGCACCTGGCAATGTTGGGGCAGAACGGTCTGAAGAGAGGATCGGTGAGGTGGACAAAGTAAAAGACACAGCGACGTCGGAGGGCCAAGTAGGAAAAACAACACACCCTAGAGCCGAGTTGCTAGCGTTGAGGGGACAAAGACATACCAAAGATGAAGGGGCAGATGGCGATAGTAAAGCACACGATGAGGAGGTCCAAGAAGCAGGAGTAGAACCGGGAAGAAAGCAACAGGATAAGGGGAAGCAGGCAGAGCAAGATCCGAGGTTGAGCAAAACAAGAACGAGAGCATAGAAAGAAAGGGAGAGTTGCAGAAAGATGGCGTGTAGAGGGAAAGAAGAAATAAGAAAGACAAAAAAATCACCATGGGTTTACAAGATGAGTAGGGCACAACAACTGATTATTACAGAGGCTGAAGTTAAATGGGCTACGGTGACATGTAAAAGAGGCAGACAGACAAAATATTGTGACATGGAGCTGGATGAATTAGTTACTGCAGGGGAAGGGGGAAAGAAAGCAAAGATCAGTGGAGACATGGACGTCAACGTGGGGACTGGTTCAGTCCAAGTAGCGGAGGCTGGGACATACCAGCCCCCTGAAGGACAATGAAAATCTTAAGCTAGAACTGTCACAGGTTGGGTCGCCCTGACATAGTGAACGCCCTCAGGTCATGATGCTGGAGGGAGAGCCCAAACATAGTCTTTCTCATAGAGACTATGTGTGGCATACAAACTCATAAAAACATGATTAACTAATGCGGAAGCGTTCACTAAGAAACGTATTACCAAAAATCACTTACCAATAGATTCATCAAAGGAAAACTTTCTCACAAAGAACCAAAGTAACACATTTACATTCTGGTTTAAAGGTACATGTCTTGTATCATCTCTTTATGAAAATTACAAGCATCAACTGCTTCGATAAACTAAACACATGCAGTATAAAATCTCAAGGCACTGAGCCAAAATATCAAAAGCACTAACTACTACTCCGAGGACCTGAGAGTAGAGAGACGACACATATGACTCTACATACATCTACACATGGCATAACAACCAGCGTCTCCATTTGAGACTTCACTGCTGTCCCTGCTACTGCTGTTGCTGTCCTTCTCTTACTGAAGGATTCCTGTCTCCTCAACTGCGACCACCTAAAATGTAGTTCCCACGGGGGTGAGACAATTGTAAATTGCCCCAGCGAGAGATATAACTCTCTGTCAGAAACATTATTATTGTAGCTAAAGAAGATAAATATGAACAGATGGATCATATTTGTTTGACAGTAGTTAATTCAATGTCTAACAGATTAGAACATTATTCTTATCAACAGCATTGCAACTATAACTTGATAGAGAAATATGTCACTTATCCATTTAGGACTATGAAGAACATGTATAACATTTATTCACTATAGAATCATCACCACAACATTAACTCTCTTCAGGCTTAGATCATATATCTAATGCCTGTCATTGTCATTATGGAGTCATGGCCTGTAGCCATACTCTATTCACAAAGTATTGGGATATTAATCCCTCAACTCATCAAGTACATTTCTACTTATTAACAAGTTCACCATCATGATTATAGAATCTGGGTATTTGAACCCTTATCTCATCATAGAACACTTGTTACCACTTATTAGGTAACTTCATACATTCAGGTTATCTGACCAAGGACATTATAATTCTTGCTACACAAAGCATTGCACATATTTCACAAAGCTCATATCACCTGTTATTACCCCTTCATAGGCAACAAGGAATATTATGGCTTATGAAGCTCATAAACAATCTTAATAATTAGAACATCATATGGCACATAGGACTCATTAATTCTAGGTTACCTCTCACTAAGCAATAATGCATATGAAGGCTTATAAGGCCTATAGAACATTTTCAATATACAGAACACCATAGCCCATACCTAGCTATCCTCATCATCTCAACATACATGCATGATTAGTAATCATGATACAATTACATATATGTACCATGCAATACAAGGGTTATCTTATTACATTCATAACCCATTAGTCTGTATTTGAGCTTCACATAGGATTACTCTGTGTCAGGACTTCACATAGCATTACCCAATATTAGGGTTTCACATAGCATTACCCTATATTAGGGTTTCACATTGCATTGCCCTGTATTAGGGTTTCACATAGCATTACCATGTATTTGGGTTTCACATAGCATTACCCTGTATTTGGGTTTCACATAAATAACCATATAGGTTCTCAAGATCATATTATTAATGATCAAGTCTTATTTCATTGCTTCACACAACTAGGAATCAATATGGATAACATAAGTATTCAATCATACTTATTTATTCTCATCATTCATCATTAAATGAATTACCAACACACAGTATGAATTTCTCTCTCATCCTTACCAGACTATGATTTCATCATAGTTTATTGAATTGGGTTAACCTTTTTCATAGGGCATGTTAGCCTACTTTCATCAAGGTGCATTACATCTCAATGTAACAATTCACATGACACATTTCATATGTCACTCATCCAATTATTTTGGATTTAAAATACATCAAGGTAATTCATATTTGGGGTGTTGGATGTGATATCTATTATATCTTGATGCATCACTTCCCTCAACACCTTTATCTTACTTGAGTTCATCCACTTAGCTTGTATTAGGGTATTCCCCATCCTAATACTTTATGCACCAGTTCATCACATTCATCATGTAAGGTATTGGTCATAAGTCACCTATTTAGAATATACAACCATTACCATTGATATGGACTCATCCTTGAGTTGGAACTATTAATGTAAGGATATCCATCATCAACCTCTCTAGGTGTTATATTTGTCAAAACATTAATCACTATTCCATTATTAGGAATAGGATTCTCCATATTCATAATTTGAGGATTCACATAGCATATTCCATACATTTATGGATTTCACATAGTATTTCTCTTCAATAGAGTTTTACATAATCATCCTTCTATATCAGGGTTTCACCTAGTATTGTGTGAAATTAAGATTTCAAAACACATCACCCAGTGATAGGGCTTCACATAGAATTATTAGCACTACCCTATATCAGGGTTTCATGCACCTTCACCCCATTTTAGGGATTAAGGTTTACCATTCACATCCAAATAAGGTTTCTCATACCTCATACCCGAATTAGGGTTAGAATGTACAATTCCCATCAAATTAGGGTTTCTTACATTGTTACACTAAGTTAGGATACACTAAGTTAGGGTTACATCATCACCCTAGATTATGATTTCACTGAGCTTTGCCCTAAATTAGGGTTTCACATAACCATGCCCTAAATTAGGGTCAAGGTACATCAATCTTTTCAATGAGGATTTCATGATCTCATTATTATGGATCAATTCCTGATTACATGTTTATTCATAATGAGAGAATTAGGGCTTATGATATAAGCAATCATATCTCTCATTCTTTCTCTCTCTTTCTCATCCTCTCTAGGATGTTAACTACTCCAAGATTGATCTAGGTCAGCCCTTTAATTAAGTACACACAGTTAGGGGTAACCTTCAAAATCACCATTGGTCTACATGATTAATAATCAAGTATCTAATTGACCTTTGATCATATTAGGTGTCCAAATGGTTTAACCAATTTGAACCTCAAAAGGTCTTGGTCACTTAGACCTCAAACGGTCTTGGTCACTTAGACCTCAAACGGTCTTGACCAAGTAAGTTCAAATGGTTTGAAACCGTTTAGCAAAGTTAGTTCTTGAAACTGTTTGACAAAGTAGGTGTTTGAAACTGAATGAGCTTGAGTCTCCAAACGGTTTGCGACTGTTTGGTCCCAAAAGGTATTGAGACCATTTGGACTCAAACGGTCTTAAGACCGTTTGGTCCAAACCCTCTCAAAACCGAATGGACCAAAAAGGGTTTTCAACACTTAATCGATTCAAGGTTCCAACCCATGAACCAACTATCAATTGGACCAAAAATGTATTCTTCAATTGAACCATGGAATCATCCTTCAATTGGACCTCCAATTAGGGTTTTGAACCCAATTGAACTAGGGTTGGTGATCAAGAAACCATCACTTAGGGTTTTGAAACTGAGGAACCATCAATGGTTGACATTGTGGAACCTATTCAATTGAAATCAGTGAACCATCATCATTACATGATATGACCTGACTCCAAACGGTCTTGAATGACCCATAAACGGTCTTGAGGTCATTTGGATGATCTCCAAATGGTATTGAGACTGTTTTCCCATTTCACCATCAAAATCCAAGACATCCAATTAGGGTTTGGATCATTGGATTGATTATCAAATCAGCAATTGATTGCATTTCACTTTGGTATATTTGGATGTTCAAATACCCAACCATACTCAACCCTAGACCTCCAAACGGTCTTGGTTGACCTCCAAACGGTCATGAGACCATTTGGGTGATTCCCAAACGGTCTTGAAACCATTTGGGTTAATCAACCCAAAACATCAACTTAAACAATTGCAAAATCAGCACTTAGCCGATTAGGGTTTCTATTTAAAAGGTTGTCAATATGTTGAGTTAATCAATTGGAGCCATTGGATCATCATCCAACACATACTAGGGTTCTGACCTCAAATGGTCAACCCATCCAAACAGTCAAAATCCTCATGAGGTTTGGGACTCAAATCACCAAATGGTTTTGAAACCGTTTGGTCTCCAAACGGTTTGGTGAAACTATTTGGACCAACAAGTTGAAGCCGTTTGCCTTGGATATTTAGAGAGGTGTATGCTTATGATGATGTCATCATCATCAAGCTCTAAACCCACGAAACCTTATGTGATTTCCATGGTGATTTCATCAATCAACCAAATTAAATTTCGGAAATGCAAAAAGGATCACCAATTGATAAGGAATTGATTGCAATAATAAAATTAAGGGTTCAAGTTATAAAACCCGCCTCCAATTGTGCTACAAAGCTCCAAGATCACGTAAAAAATGGTGGATGCAAATCCTTTCACCATTCCAAGGCTTGTCCTCAAGTTTTGAGTGAAAAGGAATGGTTAGAATTGAAGAGGGGATCGAAATAGGAAGAATTCATGCATTGATTTATGATTTCCACCACGGATTCAAGGTGAAAAGGGACCAAGAAGATTACCAACAGGTTGGGGGTCGTCCTCCTGATCCTCCAAAGCTCCTTGGTCGTTTTCCAAGCAAGGGAAAAGAAATGGAAACGAAAAATCCCTTGGTTTGGCTTGTAAAGGGTACTTTTATAAGAAATTCCATGAGAGAGAAAATGCCTTATAAAAATTCATTTAATCCCAAAAATAGTGCCGCCTCTTCCCCCTCAACTCCTAGGATCCGAGGCTATATTGTTTGCCTCTTATTCCTCTCAATTATCCATGATTTAAAGAAAAGCAAATCAAGCACCTTAAATCATATAATACTAATATCCATAAGTGAGTGGATATTTCTTTTTCTTATAATAATGTGAGTGAGTTATCCACTTCCCTTGGATATTTTCGTGGCCTTGCAAATGCATAAAGGTGCTCACACTTGAGAAAATTCAACCATCTCGTTTTTTGTTGAAGGCCCTTCAATTATTTTATTTATTTTTACATTAAATGGAAGTAAAGTTCCAATTATGCTTAAATCTTGATTATTTTAATATCAAGATTCTCTCTCCTCCAAAATGATTCTAATGAGGCGCCCCTCTCATTTTCTTACCTCAACATGATGCCAAGATACATTAGGGACCTTATTGAATTGGTAATTTGCATATTGAACGCTAGGTTATGGGTAAATTACACATTACACCAAAACTAGGTTTTAATGCATAAACATTGCTTTATCAGCTCTTTCTTGGTACTCAGGCTACCACAAGCCATACCTCTGCATCATATTCATTCCCATGATGCTTCAACACATGAGGAACATCTTATCATGCAACATTTGCAATTTAACCCCTCAACTTGGGTAATTTGCATTTTAGTCCAAAACAAGTAAAACATTATTTCAATGTTATTCAAAAAGGACTAAAATTGAAATATAAGTTCCTCTTGAGCCTTAATTATTTTATACAAAATAATATTAAGCATATAATTATATTTCTTAATCAAAACACCTAGTGTTAAGGCATAACTCGGGTTAGGGATGTTACAAGTTATAAACCCCTAACAAGGATTTCGTCCCCGAAATCCCAGGAAAATGGAGGGACAAATTTATTCATTTATCATACCCTCAAGTCTCCATATATTATCTTAATATCATGGAGATATCATGGATCTATAATCCACACAAAGTATTAATTCAACCTTATCAATGTTTATGTTTATGCAGAGCATAAACCCCTAACATATGATGTCCACAGTATTTGAAAGGAGGAAGCATAAAAGAACATACTCCTGTCATCACCCAAGAGTGTCTATCAAAAGAGAAACATATATATCTAACATAGATAATCCACTCAACAATCCTTTATTTGTTTGGAAAAGTTCACTTAGCAAAACTCTATTAAATTGGAAATGCTCACTTAGTTTTTTCTTTTAATTAGGAATGTTCACTTAGCTCTTCCTATTTAATTAGGAATGTTCACTTAGCTCTTCCTATTTAATTGAGAATGTTCACTTAGCTTTTCTCTTTAATTAGGAATGTTCACTTAGCTCTTCCTAATTAATTGAGAATGTTCACTTAGCTTTTCTCTTTAATTAGGAATGTTCACTTAGCTCTTCCTATTTAATTATGAATGTTCACTTAGCTCTTCCTATTTAATTGAGAATGTTCACTTAGCTTTTCTTTTTAATTAGGAATGTTCACTTAGCTCTTCCTATTTAATTAGGAATGTTCACTTAGCTCTTCCTATTTAATTGAGAATGTTCACTTAGCTTTTCTCTTTAATTAGGAATGTTCACTTAGCTCTTCTTATTTAATTGAGAATGTTCACTTAGCTTTTCTCTTTAATTAGGAATGTTCACTTAGCTCTTCCTATTTAATTACATTATACTCTCTAGATTGTTTCAGAATGACTACTTGATCAGAGTAATAAAAAAGTTAACAATCTAAGAGTTTCATACTTGCCTTATCTACAATAATCATATACATGGCCAGTGTATACAAGTATTGAGATTAGGTAGTATGCACTTTATTTACTATCATGTTTCTCACTTTTCATATCATTATACACACAAGATTTTCCATTCTTGAATTTTCTTCAGGATTCACTTCTATATATCATCTTTTATCACATAGATAAGAGATATTATAAAGCATTTTAAAGAGCACTGAGTAAAATGTAAATTCTCATCTTCCTTATGTCCTTATAGGACTTAGTCAGGGAAAGTTCAAAAATAAGTACTTTCTTTTAACACATAGAATCATGAAATGAAATATCAGAATGAATCTATTTCATCTGACTATTACCCCTCGCGGTCATCTACCACTTTAGGTTGACTCAACACATAGAGTCTAGTTGTTTCATGTTGTTGCTTTTGCCTTTACTTAGTGGTTACTGCCCTGGTGCACTAGGCATTTATTGCACTGGTGGCACTAAAAACTTTAGCTTTTCAGAACAACTAGGCAAATGTCTCTAAAATTATAGAGACCTTACCTTAAATCTCAGCTTATTGCCCCTCCTTGGGCACTACCATCACAGATGTACTATCTATTTAAACTTATGGCAGAGTCTACTTTCTCACCATATGTTAATCTTTCCCACATTTCCACTGTTTCAACATGACTATGTCATTTAGAAACCCTTTATAAGCCCAAAGTTTCCACATTAAGGACTGGTAACCTAGGTTGTAATGCTAGTATCCGGTTTTCTATATGCATTACTGTTGTCCTAACCTGCCCTTTAAGAGCATAAACATAGGATTCTCTATCCTGATCAAGTCAAGATAGGAATTCTCAGGCACTTGTTCTTCTCTTGCCTGATCCCTTGCACCCTCTCATGGTGCAACAACATTGCCCTTAGCAATGTGTTCCTCGTGTTCCCCAGTCATTTATAAACTTTACCCTTTACTTTGCATAAGCAAAAGTCACTATAGGGTATACTGGAGAACACTAACACAGACTCAACACCTTAGTCCTATGTCTCTGTAGACTCAGCGAACCTAGAGCTCTGATACCACTAAATTGTGGCATACAACTCATAAAAACATGATTAACTAATGCGGAAGCGTTCACTAAGCAGTGGATTACCAAAAATCACTAAAAATTAAAACATTTTTACCAAGAGATCCATCAAAGGAAAACTTTCTCACAAAGAACCAAAGTAACACATTTACATTCTCGTTTAAAGGTACATGTCTTATATCATCTCTTTCTAAAAATTACAAGCATCAACTGCTTCGATAAACTAAACACATGCAATATAAAATCTCGAGGCACTGAGCTAAAATCTTGAAAGCACTAACTACTACTCCGAGGACCTGAGAGTACATAGACGACACATAGGACTCTATATACATCTACACATGGCATAACAACCAATGTCTCCACCTAAGACTTCACTGCTGTCCCTGCTGCTGCTATTGCTATCCTTCTCTTACTGAAGGATTCCTGTCTCCTCATCTGTGACCACCTAAAAATGTAGTTCCCACAGGGGTGAGACAATTGTAAATTGCCCCAGCGAGAGATATAACTCTCCGCTAGAAACATTATTATTTCCGCTAAAGAAGATAAATATGAACAAAGGGATCATATTTGTTTGACAGTAGTTAATTCAATGTCTAACAGATTAGAACATTATTCTTATCAAAAGAATTGCATCTATAACTTGATAGAGCAATATGTCACTTATCCATTTAGGACTATGAAGAACATGTATAACATTTATTCACTATAGAATCATCACTACAACATTAACTCTCTTCAGGCTTAGATCATATATCTAATGCCTGGCATTGTCATTATGGAGTCATGTCCTATAGCCATACTCTATTCACAAAGTATTGGGATATTAATCCCTCAACTCATCAAGTACATTTCCACTTCTTAACAAGTTCACCATCATGATTATAGAATCTGGGTATTTGAACCCTTATCTCATCATAGAACACTTGTTACCACTTATTAGGTAACTTCATACCTTCAGGTAATCTGACCAAGGACATTATAATTCTTGCTACACAAAGCATTGCACATAGTTCACAAAGCTCATATCACCTCTTATTACCCCTTAATAGGCAACAAGGCATATTATGGCTTATGAAGCTCATAAACAATCTTAATAATTAGAACATCATATGGCACACAAGACTCATTAATTCTAGGTTACCTCTCACTAAGAAACAAAGCATATGAAGGCTTATAAGGCCTATAGAACATTTTCAATATACAGAACATCATAGCCCATACCTGGCTATGTTCATCATCTCAACATACCTGCATGATTAGTAATCATGATATAATTACATATCTGTACCATGCAATACAAGGGTTATCTTATTACATTCATAACCCATTAGTCTGCATTTGAGCTTCACATAGGATTACTCTGTGTTAGGACTTCACATAGCATTACCCATTATTAGGGTTTCACATAGCATTACCATGTATTAGGGTTTCACATAGCATTACCCAGTATTAGGGTTTCACATAACATTACCATGTATTTGGGTTTCACATAGCATTACCCTGTATTTGGGTTTCACATAAATAACCATATAGGTTCTCAAGATCATATTATTAATGATCAAGTCTTATATCATTGCTTCACACAGCTATGAATCAATATGGATAACATAAGTATTCAATCATACTTATTTATTCTCATCATTCATCATTAAATGAATTACCAACACACAATATAATTTCTCTCTCATCCTTACCAGAATATGATTGCATCATAGTTTATTGAATTGGGTTAACCTTTTTCATAAGGCATGTTAGCCTACTTTCATCAAGGTGCATTACATCTCAATGTAACAATTCACATGACACATTTCATATGTCACTCATCCAATTATTTTGGAATTAAAATACATCAAGGTAATTCAGATTTGGGGTGTTGGATGTGATATCTATTATATCTTGATGCATCACTTCCCTAAACACCTTTATCTTACTTGAGTTCATCCACTTAGCTTGTATTAGGGTATTCCCCATCCTAATACTTTATGCACCAGTTCATCACATTCATCATGTAAGGTATTGGTCATAAATCACCTATTTTGAATATACAACCATTGCCATTGATATGGACTCATCCTTGAGTTAGAACTATTAATGTAAGGATATCCATCATCAACCTCTCTAGGTGTTATATTTGTCAAAACATTAATCACTATTCCATTATTAGGAATAGGATTCTCCATATTTATAATTTGAGGATTCACATAGCATATTCCATACATTTATGGATTTCACATAGTATTGCTCTTCAATAGAGTTTTACATAATCATCCTTCTATATCACGGTTTCACCTAGTATTGTGTGAAATTAAGATTTCACAACACATCACCCAGTGATAGGGATTCACATAGAATTAGTAGCACTACACTATATTAGGGTTTCATGCACCTTTACCCCATTTTAGGGATTAAGGTTTACCATTCACATCCAAAAAAGGTTTCTCATACCTCATACCTGAATTAGGGTTAGAATGTACAATTCCCATCAAATTAGGGTTTCTTACATTGTTACACTAAGTTAGGATACACTAAGTTAGGGTTACATAATCACCCTAGATTATGATTTCACTGAGCTTTGCCCTAAATTAGGGTTTCACATAACCTTGCCCTAAATTAGGGTCAAGGTACATCAATCTTTTCAATGAGGATTTCATGATCTCATTACTATGGATCAATTCCTGATTACATGTTTATTTATAATGAGAGAATTAGGGCTTATGATATAAGCAATCATCTCTCTCATTCTTTCTCTCTCTTTCTCATCCTCTCTAGGATGTTAACTACTCCAAGATTGATCTAGGTCAGCCCTTTAATTAAGTACACACAGTTAGGGTTAACCTTCATAATCACCATTGGTCTACAACATTAATAATAAAGTATCTAATTGACCTTTGATCATATTAGGTGTCCAAATGGTTTAACCAATTTGAACCTCAAAAGGTCTTGGTCACTTAGACCTCAAACGGTCTTGACCAAGTAAGTTCCAACGGGTTGAAACCGTTTAGCAAAGTTAGTTCTTGAAACCGTTTGACAAAGTAGGTGTTTGAAACCAAATGAGCTTGAGTCTCCAAACAGTTTGAGACCGTTTGGTCTCAATCGGTCTTGAGACCGTTTGGACTCAAACAATCTTAAGACTGTTTGGTACGAACCCTCTCAAAACCAAATGGACCAAAAAGGGTCTTCAACACTTAATCGATTCAAGGTTCCAATCCAGAACCAACTATCAATTGGACCACTAATGTATTATTCAATTGAACCATGGAATCATCCTTCAATTGGACCTCCAATTAGGGTTTTGAACCCAATTGAACTAGGGTTGGTGATCAAGAAACCATCACTTAGGGTTTTGAAACTGAGGAACCATAAATGGTTGACATTGTGGAACCTATTCAATTGAAATCAGTGAACCATCATCATTACATGATATGACCTGACTCCAAACGGTCTTGAATGACCCCCAAACGGTCTTGAGGTCGTTTGGATGATCTCCAAACGGTCTTGAGACCGTTTTCCCATTTCATCATCAAAATCCTAGACATCCAATTAGGGTTTGGATCATTGGATTGATTATCAAATCAGCAATTGATTGCATTTCACTTTGGTATCTTTGGATCTTCAAATACCCAACCATACTCAACCCTAGACCTCCAAACGGTCTTGGTTGACCTCCAAACGGTCTTGTGACCATTTGTGTGATTCCCAAATGGTCTTGAAACCGTTTGGGTTAATCAACCCAAAACATCAACTTAAACAATTGCAAAATCAGCACTTAGCCGATTAGGGTTTCTATTTAAAAGGTTGTCCATATGTTGAGTTAATCAATTGGAGCCATTGGATCATCATCCAACACATACTAGGGTTCAGACCTCAAATGGTAAACCCATCCAAATGGTCAACATCCTCATGCGGTTTGGGACTCAAATCACCAAATGGTTTTGAAACTGTTTGGTCTCCAAACGGTTTGGTGAAACCGTTTGGACCAACAAGTTGAAATCGTTTGCCTTGGATATTTGGAGAGGTGTATGCTTATGATGATGTCATCATCATCACACTCTAAACCCACAAAACCTGTTGTGATTTCCATGGTGATTGCATCAATCAACCAAATTAAATTTTAGAAATGCAAAAAGGATCACCAATTGATAAGGAATTGATTGCAATAATAAAATTAAGGGTTCAAGTTATAAAACCCATCTCCAATTGAGATCCAAAGCTCAAAGATCACGTAAAAATGGTGTATGAAACTCCTTTCACCATTCCAAGGCTTGTCCTCAAGTTTTGAGTGAAAAGGAATGGTTAGAATTGAAGAGGGGATCAAAATAGGAAGAATTCATGCATTGATTTATGATTTCCACCATAGATTCAAGGTGAAAAGGGATCAAGAAGCTTACCAACAGGTTGGGGGTCGTCCTACTGATCCTCCAAATCTCCTTGGTCGTTTTGCAAGAAAGCGAAAAGAAATGGAAACAAAAAAGCCCTTGGTTTGGCTTGTAAAGGGTACTTTTATAAGAAATTCCATGAGAGAGAAAATGCCTTATAAAAATTCATTTAACCCCAAAAATAGTGCCTCCTCTTCCCCCTCAATTCCTTGGATCTGAGGCTATCTTGTTTGCCTCTTATTACTCTCAATTATCCATGATTTAAAGAAAAGCAAATCAAGCACCTTAAATCATATAATACTAATATCCATAAGTGAGTGGATATTTCTTTTTCTTATAATAATGTGAGTGAGTTATCCACTTCCCTTAGTTATTTTCGTGGCCTAGAAAAGGCATAAATGTGTTCAAACTTGAGAAAATTCAACCATCTCGTTTTTGGTTGAAGGCCCTTCAATTATTTTATTTATTTTTACATTAAATGGAAGTAAAGTTGCAATTATGCTTAAATCTTGATTATTTTAATATCAAGATTCTCTCTCCTCCAAAATGATTCTAATGAGGTTCCCCTCTCATTTTCTTGCCTCAACATGATGACAACATACATTAGGGACCTTATTGGATTGGTAATTTGCATATTGAACCCTAGGTTTTGGTTAAATTACACATTACACCAAAACTAGGTTTTAATGCATTAACATTGCTTTATCAGCTCTTTCTTGCTACTCAGGCTACCACAAGCCATACCTCTGCATCATATTCATTCCCATGATGCTTCAACACATGAGAAACATCTTATCATGCAACATTTGCAATTTAACCCCTCAACTTGGGTAATTTGCATTTTAGTCCAAAACAAGTAAAACATTATTTCAATGTTATTAAAAAAGGACTAAAATTGAAATATAAGTTCCTCTTGAGCCTTAATTATTTTCCAAAAAATAAGATTAATCATATAATTATCTTTCTTAATCAAAACACCTAGGGTTAAGGCATAACCCGGGTCAGGGATGTTACACTATGATTACTAGTGTTGATCAAGAAATGGTTAAGAGGAAATGTGGCTTCACACAAGGTATTTGTATTGAAAGAAATGGGAGGGTAGGGGGAGTCGGTTTATGGTGGAAGGACGTTAATCTCAAAGTCACATCTTACTCTCAAAATCATTGTAGCTGTGAAAATTTTGAGGGAAACATGAAGGGAGTTTCGAGGGCAGTGGGCATTTATGGCTGGGCTGACCAACAAAAAAAATATAGGACGTGGAATCTAATGCGCGAATTGAAGGCAGTGTCCGAGCTTCCTACTATTTTATTTGGTGATTTTAATGAGATACTCTCAAACTCAGAGAAGAAGGTCCCCCCTCCTAAACCCCTATGTTTCATCCAGGACTTCAGGAGCGTCGTTGATGACTGTGAGCTTACGAATTTGGGGTACATCGGTAGTAATTTCACTTGGCAGAGAGGGATAATGCCAAAAACTCTTATCCCAGAGAGACTTGACAGGGCCCTAGCTTTCCCAACTTGGGCATACAGATTCTACCATGCCAGAGTATTAGATCTCACTAAATATGAATCTTACCATGTGTCAATTATTATCCACACAGAGAAGAGAAGAAAAGGGAGGGTGAGGAGGAACCAACATTTCTTTTTTGAGCCTATGTGGACAGAGGATGACATGTGTGAGCAGATTATCAAGGCAGTTTGGGAGGAACAACAAACAGCTGGGTTACAAGCAAAGATGGACTGGTGCAGTAGCAAATTAAAAGAATGGGCTTCTAAAAGGTTTGGAGACATGAAAAAGAGAATAAAAGATCTAGAAACATAGTTGGGGGAGATACAACAATTGCCACCGGACAGAGGTAACCTAGAGAGATGTACACAGCTAGCTGCGGAACTCCAACAATGGCACCGACATGAAGAAGCTTTCTGGCATGCAAGGGCACATGTTAATGAGATGAAATCTGGTGACAAAAATACTACATACTTCCACCATAAAACCTCACAAAGGAGGAAAAAGAATAAAATAGAAGGACTGCAAAATGGAGATGGCCAATAGGTAACCAAAGAAGAAGACATAGAGAAAGTCATCCTAGATTTTTTCCAGGGCCTTTTCCAGTCATCAAGTCCTTCGAGATGGGAGGAGGCGACCAAAGGGATTGTTGAAAAAATAGGGATATCAGAGAGGGAGGTGCTACATAGGGACATCACCATAGAAGAAATCCAGTCAGCTCTAAAAAACATGCATCCAAATAAAGCGCCAGGACCGGATGGTATGAAGGCCCTATTTTTTCAGAAATAATGGCACATTGTTGGTGAGGACGTCTCCAATTATATCAAAGGTTGGTGGAAATTAGAGAGGAGAATTGCTGAATTAAACTCCACATTGGTGGTGATGGTACCGAAAATTCAAAAACTGACAAAAATCGGTCATTTCAGGCCCATCAGTTTATGTAATGTCATCTACAAGATTTCCTCCAAAGTCATGGCTAACAGACTTAGGCCTCTCATGGACAAGATTGTTTTGGAAAATCAAAGCGCTTTCATTCCAGGGAGACTCATCACAGATTATGCTGTTATTGCTTATGAACTGTTTCACACAATGAAGGGTGATAAAAGAAGGAAAAAAGGACAAAGCTTTAAAGCTTGATATGTCCAAGGCCTATGACAGGGTAGAATGGAGCTTTTTGGATTACATCCAAAGGAAATTCGGTTTTGGGGAGAGATGGAGGACAAAGGTTATGGACTGCATGTCATCTGTAAGCCACTCTTTTGCCATCAACGGGGAACGTACCAGAAAGAATCAACCGTCCAGAGGACTTTGCTAGGGTGACCCTCTTTCTCCTTATCTCTTTATTTTATGTGCGGAAGCCTTTTCTACTTCACTTACTCTTGCATCACAACAAAATTGTATCCATGGATTATGGGCCAGCCGTCATAGCCCCCACATTTCTTACCTTTTCTTTGCAGATGATTCGATCCTCTTTACCAAAGCAACCAAAGAAGAATGCCTGAAATTAGCTGACATCATCCGTCAATATGAACGGGCATCCAGACAGAAAATTAATTTATCCAAAATTAAAGTTGCGTTCAGTAAAGGGGTTGATCGGGTGAGGAAGGATGAAATTATAAATTGGTTGCAGGTGAAGGAAGTAGACAGGCATGTCAAGTACTTGGGAATCCCCACTACGGTGGGAAGATCCAAAAAGTAGATATTTGCATATATCCAAGAATGGGTTTGGAGGAAACTACAAGGATGGAAGGAAAAACTTTTATCCAAAGTGGGTAAAGAGGTTCTCATCAAAGTAGTAGCTCATGAAATTCCTTCTTATATAATGAGCATTTTCCAACTACCATCTTATCTCCTAGACTCCATAAACAGTATCATCTCAAGATTTTTGTGGGGAGCTAAGGGTACAGAGAGGAAAATTGCATGGGTTAGCTGGGAAAACTTATGCAAGCCAAAGAATCATGGAGGTTTGGGCTTCAACAATTTGCATACCTTCAATCAAACTCTCCTAGCCAAACAAGTCTAGCATCTCTTCCACAGACAAGATACTCTAGTGTATAGGGTACTTAAAGCAAGATATTTCCCTTCATCCTATGTACTCCAAGCAAGGCGTGGTTTCAACCCAAGCTTCACCTGGCGTAGCATCTGGAACTCAAAAAGTATTATCCTTGAAGGCTTGCAATGGCGAGTCAGAAATGGATCAAGCATTAATATCTGGACCGATAGTTGGATACCCAATATACATGGCAACCTATATGATAATTATGGAGTCACTTGCAATACAATTCAGAATGTGATCCAACTCATAATCCAGGTGACAAAGGAGTGGGACGGCGAGGCAATAAACAACTTATTCACCCCTAAGATTGTGAACAAGGTGCTTGCAATTCCGCTAGGCATATCCCAGCAGACTGACAGGATTTGTTGGAAGCACAGTAGAACAGGAGACTACTCGGTCTGCTCGGCCTACTGGATGGTGTATCAGCCCCCATCCAGCACAACATCACAAATCTTGCATGAAGGGGAGCGAGGATAGAGAGTTATCTAGAAGAGGGGCATCCTTCCTAAGGTGACACACTTCTTATGGAGGTGCTCTTTGGGAGCCTTGGCCACAATGGGTCGGCTATTTGATAGACACTGTCATAGGGATGGTATCTGCGACATCTACAGACGGGAAAAGGAGGACATCAATCACATGCTGTTTAGATGCTCATAAGCCTGGGAGCTTTAGAAGGACTGCTTGCCGGAGACACAATACAGGGTGAAAGAAGTAGAGTACAAGAGGACTGAGGAAGCCATTGTTACCATCACCTGGTCGAGCACAATAGAAGAAGACGAAGTCGTGATCGCCTCCCTTTGGGCAATATGGATGCGAAGGAATGACCTGACCTTTGGAAACAAGGTAAGACCACCCCTCGTCGTGCAACGATATCTGCTGGAGCTTCTGAAAGGACATCGGGCAGCGATCCACAGGGGAAGAAACCAGATGTAGGTGAGAACGGAACAAGGATGGACACCTTCAGAGCCAGGCGAAGTGAAGCTAAACTGCGACACAGCGGTGGGGGTCCAAGGCTATGACGGGGCCGGGATCGTATGGAGGAACAATGACATAAATGTACTTAGAGTTGCAGGTCATATGAAGCCGACAATTCAAGATGCTCAATGTGCCTAAGCTTGGACAATCCTGGAAGGTATCAAACTATCTAGGGAGTTGGGTATGGAGATACTGGTGGTAGAATCCGACTCAGAGATGGTCATCAGATACATTGTGACAGAATCCAGGAGGGCTGACCTACTCGGAACTCTCCTCAGTGACATTCACCATCTCAAACCTATTTTCTCTAAGATTTCTTTCTGCTTTTGTAGGAGACAAGCAAACGAGCTAGCGCATTAGCTTGCACGTAGGGCTGTCTTCAGTAGTGATAGCTTTAATTTAACATCTTCTTCCCCCTCCTTTGCTTCTTTCTGTATTTGTGCAGACCTTTTAATTAATTAAGAGTAGGCATGTTGGCTTCAAAATAATATACTTGCGTCTAGGGAAATTCTTCAAGAAAACCATTTTTATGTCTCCAGATAAAAGAAATAACATAGAGGCCTACTAAGGATGAGTTGAATCTTGGAATTCCCGGTCTATTGCGGAGGGGAGAGTAATGTTTAAAGGAGCTAGTAGACATTAGAAGGAACATTCAATTCTTTTCTTAAAAATTCTAGCCATCCACCAGCTTTTTCACCCGATATTGGAATGGCTGCCAGTCAGTCCATTTTCTCTGAAAATAACTGCATTTATGCAAGAAAAAGAGAGGAGATAAATATAGAATAATAGGATAGAAAAAATTATTTTGCTCATAGCTCTCAATCAATAATGTTTTTTTTTCAAAATAAAAACCTATAAATTTCTTATAAGAAATGCTTTCTAACGAGACTAGTGTTGAAATAGACTTTAGAGAAAAAATAATATAAGATAATATATATTCATCTCTCATCTTTTATACTGTACACACCATGTACGTCCCCTATAGTACATATTTGTTTCTGGTACAACACTAATATGTACTTCTTTCTTCACGAATCATTATGTCCTACTTCTTTTCCTTTCACATATTGTACAGTTCATAAAAACTATATGTATTTCTTTCTCGTATAGTACTAATTTGTACTTCTCTCTTCTTTATGTCCTACTTCTTTTTCTCTCTTGTATAATACATATTGTTTTGTACATATTTGTTTCTCGGACAATATCAATGTGTACTTCTCTCTTCTCTATGTCCTATTTTCTCCCTCTTTGTATTGCACACATTTGTTTCTCATACAATACTAGTGTATACTTCTCTCCTTTATTTTTTTCAAAGTATATTAACATTAGTATTGTTTGAAAGTATTTTTATAAAAAAATTAATGTTTTTTATTTTTTTAAAATACATTAAGTAGTGAAATTTATGTGCAAAATTAATTTTCTCTTATTTTAAATTTAATGAATTGGATAATATTTGAGGCCATGCACATTATGGTGACTGAGAAAGTGACTACAAAGGCGATGGAACAAATCTGCCGCCATCGGCCGCCTCCCTGGGAAGATTCAAGACTCTACAACATCAGATCTGCAGAGTCTGAAGTCACTAACTCGGCCTTGAAGCTTCATACTATACATGATCCTACTCATTGGGAAGCCATCCGAAAGAGCAGTGTTGATAATCCCTTTTCCTTGAGATCCAAAGAAATTTATGTGGTGGTGACACGATTAAATTGTGCGTAAAACGCAAGTGCACGCGTCAATGTAATATAGGCCTTTATGAGGCCCGAGTCGAACTCAGGGAATGTAGTTTCGGTAGACTACTACTAACTACTTGCAATCAACTAGACCAATTATAAAAGTTGAGAGTTGTTTGAAAGAGAAAATAAAAACAAAAGAAAATAAATCAATCGATTAAATGGTTGGTTCGATCAATTAAAATGGGATCTTTAGGATTGCGGTTTCACCACAGACTCTCATTGTACTAATTCCTACATAATTATCACAACTTGTCTCCTATTCCGAGTAGTAGCCTGTGAATAGAATTTTTTTATCCTACGATACAATTCACTACCTTAGTCTAGGTCGGTTCCACGTCAGTAGCAACGTATACCCTAAATTAGGTGCATGAAAAACATATCTTTAGGTTTCCACCATTACCATACATCGCCTTTTCCAAGGGATTTATAAGTTAATGTGATTATTGCGTCTTTTCAACCATTAATTCTTCGTCAAAAGAAATTAAAGGTATTAAATTACCATTATGGTGATCAAGCACAATGATAGAATTGAGAAAACAATATCATACCATGGATTTGAGAGAGAAATTATGATTAATTATGCAAAAAGCATCATACAACAATTACCCAGGCTACTCCCAGTCCTAAACACAAAGGAGATTAGCCCCACATGTTCATCTTAATGAGAAACATGATGAAAGTAGAAGAAAAGATAGGGGAAACGTGGATGGAGATGGTGTAACCCCTGAACGAAGGAGAACCGGACAAACCTCGACAAGGGATGGGCATTCTGCAGCCTTCCGGCGGTGGAAAACTCTGTCTGCAGCTCTGGAAACATCTGGGGTGTAGCTCTAGGCTATGTTCTTCATCCTCTCCTCCTCTGAGATTTGTGCAGCGGCTAATGACGTGATAGTACGACTTGGGCCGTCTTTTCTAGGTATAGGGATCACTTACGGCTGCCAAAACATCACATCCGTTCATTTAGATTTGATCTGTAGCAAATCTTGATCTGACGGTGTCAATACCATCGACGACGAGTCGATGGTATCAACCCCCTATAGTACCGGTGGTCCTTTCCATTTCTGGCATTCTCTCTGATGTCACGTCGATACTATCGACATCCTGCGTCAATGGTATCGACATGTGGATATTCGGCTCACTGAAGACATCTCGCTACCATCGACTTCCTCGTCGATGGTATCGACCCATTCTGCTCTTTCCGGCTACCTCACTGTGGCTGTCTCGATAGTATCGACAGCTATCGATGGTATCGACGGCTGCATATATGCGAATTCCCTGAAATAAAAAGAAGAACACCAATCAAATATGAGAAATATGATCTTTTATACCAAATAAGATAAAACAAGGTAAATTTGATGCATAATGAGATTATAGGCTGAAGGAAATGAATCATGTGATATCAACCATTAAAATGACCAATAAACACATAAAATGCATTTAAAACTAGCCTATAAAAGTGACTCAAAACCCTTGCATCAAACTCCCCTAAGCTTGAACTTTGTTTGTCCTCGAGCAACAAAACTACATAATATAATTGTGAGGGTCAACTAAAGAACATATTAGCATAAAAGACATCTCAAAATGATTCCCTCCTGCAAGGCACATACCGGCCCTTACTGACCACAGAACGATAACTACCCTAAAGGTGACAATTATCATCCATGAGAGATGCCCACCCCATGACCAACAAACACTATCAAATAAGGCAATTGATATAATAAATTCCTCTGGTTCAGGCTTGGTGCATCTTGTGATCTCCTATCTACGTTGCTCATATCCTAACTACTATCTACATGGAAGAAGATCTCCTTATATACAAGAATGAGGAGATAATCATGGGTGGCCTACCATTTTAAGCAACGAGTGGACGAGATAGGTGGTTGTGGAAGAAAAAGAGGCACAATACAGTTTATCATGCAATACATAATAAAAATGACCTAAATGATGCATATGCGTATGGAAATGACCTAATTCCTACATTTTAGGTGGAATGATGCATGCTCTACTATTCCATCTTAATGTGAAATGGAATGTCTAAAAAACTACATCATGTACTTATTCTTTCTTTTATGCAGGTGAAACAAGTTCTTTTCTCCCTCTGATTTCACTTTATTTTTTCCCTTTTTTTCAAGTCCTTTTTGTTTTTTTTTTCAATTTGACTAAGATTTGATTTATAATACTTTACTTTTTTTTCGGACTTATTTTCACATAGCTACTACCATTGATACACTACAATTCACTTCTCAGAGAGTATAGAACAAGTTACCCGCTTTTCTTATTTTTTAGAAGAAGTAAAGCACATAATGTCCTATATGCTCAAGAGTATGCAAAATGCAACTAACTTAAGAATGGGTACATGCATGACTAATATACAAATCTCTTTTCATTTTTTTATGCAAAATCTAACTATAATGTAAGCCTATCTAAATGGAATGCAATCAAAAGATGAAAACTATAATGTGCTCCAAGTCCTTATGGTGTAGTGTGAATGAATTGAGGTGGATAGATCATAAGACTAATTGACAGAACCATTGGAAAAGATTATATGTCTCTCCTTACTGACATGTGTACCAATCAATCAATGGGTTTTCTCTCTCACTTCTGATTAAAGTCTCGTTACCGTTTGGTCAGTTTAGGCTCAACATCCAAATTCATCCACATTTCTTGAACCATAAGGATGTACAGTTATGATCATATGTTTCAAAGTTGACCTACCCAATGATTTTCATAAGTTAGGTGCTCAATTTCAAACAAGTCCAACTTATAATTCCTTGGAAAATTTTTAATTATACTCAAATTTCAAATTCCCCCCATATGACAAATATAAAGATGACATGCATTTATATTAGACATCCACAGATTACACTAGATAGACTGTGGATCCTAGATAAACAATAAGCAATACTAAAAGAAAATTTGCAAAAATTAAGAAACATACTAAAAGAAAATAAAATAAAAATAAAAACTAAGATAGAGATTGTTCCATCTCCCCCCTAAGCTTGAATCCGACTATGGCCTCATAGTAAAACAAAACCTCAGAAGGTGGAACAATGATACCCTCTATTGTGGTGGTGGGTAGTATGGGTATTGCTGACCACTGGGATCCCATGTAGGATATTGCCCCTGAAATGAAGGATTAGATGGGGGCATCAGTGGTGGCTATGGGTAGCCTCCAAAGTGGTTCGTACTCTAGTAGTGGTCATAGAAGGGTTGTTTCTACATCTCCAGCTCTGAAGGTGTGAAGACAAATGAAATACAGTCCCTCCTTTTATAACTGAGATCGGCACCCCTGGTACCCCGTCAATACCATCGATGAGGGTCGATGGTATCGACCCGTCCCACGGATCAACCTCCCAATTTGGTGTGCATTGTTGATGGCATCTCGCGGCTCGCTGACGTGGCCCGTCGATACCATCGAAACGACGTCGATGGCATTGACTTTTGTTATGCATCCATCATCCTCGCGAGACCTTGGCGGTGGATTCCCTTGAAACTATGTCGATACCATCGACATAGGGGTAGATGGCATCGACTTCATTGGTGAAGATTCGTCTGAATATCTTCAGGGATCTCGCGAGCATCGACCATGGTGTCGATACTATCAACTTGCTCTAGAATTTGAGTTGATCAACCTGTTGGGTGGTCGATACTATCGATGAGGCCGTCGATAGTATCGACGAAGCAAATTTTCTGTAGCTGCTGCTCTGCACCCTCGTCGCTACCATCGAATCAGTGGTCGATGGAATCGACGTCCACACAGACCTGCACACTTAGCAAACGTATCAGGGTATCATTTTTACACTAAAAACGAAATTAACCAAAACTACTGAAGTAAATGGAAATGAAGTCTACCAATGGCTGGGTTGCCTCCCAACAAGCACCCTACTTTAACGTCTTAGGCTAGACGCAATAATGCTCATCAAATTGGGGCATCAGGGAGTGTCCCTAAGGAATCACTCGACAATTTGAACTCAACTCTTTCTTTGCCGATCCCTAATGTCAAGGTACCTCTCCCGATAGCAGTGATAACATCAACCATAGCTTGAAATGACCTCCCTAGTAGCATCTCACAACCATTAAGCTGTGGCATGTCCATGACTATGAAATCTATGAGGAAGATAAATCTGTCAACTTTGACAAGTACATCCTCACACACTCCATGTGGCTTCACTATAGATCCATCCGCTAACTCAATAGACATGTCACATTTCTTTGGTGACTTCAATCCCAACTTTTGAAACATAGTTAATGGCATTAGGTTTATGCTAGCACCCGAATCGCACTATGTGTGCAGAAAGTGACAGCCGCCAATTGAGCACAGTATGTAGAAACTCCTGGGATCTTTCTTCTTCTTTGGTAGAATCCCATGGATTATTGAGCTCACCTTCTCATTCATAAAGCAAACGTCAATGTATTTTATCCACCTTTTCTTAGTGATGATGTCCTTGATAAATCTTCTGCATGTAGGAATCTGTTCTATCACCTTCACTAGTAGAATGTTAATGTGAAGCTTCCTAAACATCTCCAAGAACTTCTTGTAGTGCCTATGCTCTTCCTTCGGCCTCAGACTATTCGGAAAAAACACATTTGGCTCCTTCACTCTCTTATATGGTGGCACATATGGTCTATTTGGGGTCTCCTCCCCTAAGCTTGCTTCAATGTCACCCTTTTGCATAGGGTTTGACACGTCATTCTCAGTTTGTGAGGCTCGTGGATGCCCATCCTTCTCGGTGGTAGTGGCTCCACTGTGAAATATGGCTTTCACATACTCTTCTTGCCTAGATGTGGGCACGGATGTGATGGTGGATTGGTGGGATTTGCTGAATGGGTGACATCCTCCTAGTAGTCCATATAAGCTACAGGGGTATGGCACATTGGGTCTAGCCTCCGTGTCAAAATGCATTTTCCCCTTTTCATGGACCTCCACCGCCAGGGGCTCTGTCTCCTTGATCATAGATATATACTTAACTTGATGATGTGATTGAGTAGTCTCTACATTACCGACCGGTCTTTGTTGATTTTTATGCTTCATGGCTGCCACTTCATTGGCAATTTGGGCCACAGTCGTCTCTAGTGCCATCATCTGTGCTCCATGACTTTGCAATGTCTGCCCAAATTTATTCAAAATCTCGCCCTGGGACTGTAACTGCTTGCCGAACATATTCATCAACTCTTGATTTTGTTTCACCACTTGGCTGAGCAATTCAGTGTTTTTGTACTCCATAGTGGGTTGTAGCTTTGCATCTGGGTCTTGTAGAAAGTTGTTTGGATCCTTCCATGAAAATTTTCTGTTCTTTCTCCAAGAATAATCATTGCTCCTGTAGCACTGTTGTTGAACGAATTTGACTTGGGCCTCCTCATCAGACTCTTCCTCTTTCTCTACAAGCTTCTTGGCTATGAGATCCATTTTGTCTTTCAATTCTTTAATTGCCTTTTATTCCCCTACAGTTGTAACTTGTTCCGGTGCATCTCTATCACCCCATGACTGTTTCTTGGCTATATTCTTCAAAATATCCCAACACCTTGTGCATGTGTTGTTTAAGAAGAAACCTGAGCCTACTGAATCTAAGTTGCTTCTGTCATGCTCATTGAGAGCAAAGTAGAATTTTTTGACTTGTTTCTCCTTGTCTAGTCCATGATGCAGGCACCTCCTCAGCATGATCTGAAAGTGTTCCCACGTCTCAAAATAGGTTTCTCCTGCCTTCTGGATGACATTGTGAATTTTTCTCACCAGGTCATTGGTCTTCTTAGGTGGGAAAAATCGCTCGAAAAAGAGATCAATCATTTGATCCCAAGTCTCCATGATTTCATCATCAAGGTTGTGCAGCCATTCTCACACATTTCCTGCAAGAGAGCTGGGAAATAACTTCAAATAAAGTGCCTCCTGTGGAAACCTGTCAATCTTTATCATGTCATAGTTCTCCACAAATGTGCTAATGTGAGCAACAAGATCTTCATTCTTCAACCTGTGAAATGCTTGATACTTAACCAGATTTATCAATGCCGAATCAATCTTGTATGTGGGAATGTTGATTGCCTGCCTTTTTATCGGCCCCTTTGATGCTGACGAGGAAGAGGCCTTGATATTCTCCCATATTGTCTTTTCTTCAGCCATTTCTTCAAGTTATTGTTCAAATTCCTCATGTGGTGAATTTTTCAACTCAACTCCTTCACCTACTGGAGGAATTACTGGTAATTCTGCATAGTCTGTGCTACACGTCTTTACCATCAACTAGCACCTGAAAATATGGAAATTATTTCATTATAGTGCTAAAAGGAATATGTAATAAAAAGATGTGAAATTATATTTAAATTTTTTAAGAATTATATAAAAAATGTCCTAGTGTGGCCGCTCGCACCACTCATAGTGCCGAAAATTACCATTCCCCAGCAACGACGCCAAAAACTTGACATGATTAAACCGTGCATAAAACGCAAGTGCACACGTCAATGTAATATATGCCTTTATGAGGCCCGAGTCGAACTCAGGGAACATAGTTTCAGTAGACTACTACTAACTACTTGCAATCAGCTAGACCGATTATAAAAGTTGAGAGTTGTTTGAAAGAGAAAATAAAAACAAAAGAAAACAAAGCAATCGATTAAATGGTTGGTTTAATCAATTAAAATGGGATCTTTAGGATTGCGGTTTCACGACAGACTCTCATTGTACTAATTCCTACATAATTATCACAACTTGTCTCCTATTCTGGGTAGTGGCATGTGAATAGAATTGTTCGCTTCTACGATACAATTCACTACCTTAGTCTAGGTCGGTTCCATGTCAGTAATAACCTATACCCTAAATTAGGTGCATGAAAAACATATCTTTAGGTTTCCACCATTAACCGTACATCGCCTTTTCCTAGGGATTTATAAGTTAATGTGATTATTGCATCTTTTCAACTGTTAATTCTTCATCAAAAGTAATTAAAGGTATTAAATTACCATTATGGTGATCAAGCACAATGATAGAATTGAGAAAATAATATCATACCA
This sequence comes from Alisma plantago-aquatica, assembly GCA_963693085.1. NCBI lineage: Eukaryota > Viridiplantae > Streptophyta > Magnoliopsida > Alismatales > Alismataceae > Alisma > Alisma plantago-aquatica. Next base: position 1,194,493,587 of record OY856409.1, read on the forward strand.
CGGATTTGAGAGACAAATTATGATTAATTATGCAAAAAGTGTCATACAGTGATTACCCGGGCTACTCTCAGTCCTAAACACAAAGGGGATTAGCCCCACATGTTTATCTTAATGAGAAAAATGATGAGAGTAGAAGAAAACATAAGGGAAATGTGGACGGAGGTGGTGTAACCCCTAAACGAAGGAGAATCAGACGATCCTCAGTAAGGGATGGGCGTTCTGCAGCCTTTCGGCGGTGGAAAACTTCGTCTGCAGCTCTGGAAATATATGGGGCATAGCTCTGGGCTCTGTTCTTCGTCCTCTCCTCCTCTGAGACTTGTGCAATGGCTAATGACGTGATAGTACAACTTGGGCCGTCTTTTCTAGGTATAGGGATCACTTACGGCCGCCAAAACATCACGGCCATTTGTTTAGAATCGATCTATAGCAAATCTTGATCTGACGTCATCGATACCATCGATGGTGAGTCGATGGTATCAACCCGCTATAGTACCGATGGTCCTTTCCTTTTCTGGCATTCTCTCTTATGTCACGTCGATACTATCGACATCCTGCGTCGATGGTATCGACATGTGGATATTCGGCTCGCTGAAGTCATCTCGTTACCATCGACTTCCTTGTCGATGGTATCGACCCATTCTGCTCTTTTCGGCTACCTCACTATGGCCGTCTCGATAGTATCGACAGCCGTCGATGGTATCGAGGGCTGCATATATGCGAATTCCCTAAAATAAAAAGAAGAACACCAATCAAATACGAGAAATATGATGTTTTATACCAAATAAGATAAAACAAGGTAAATTTGATGCATAACGAGATTATAGGATGAAGGAAATGAATCATGCGATATCAACCATTAAAATGACCAATAAATGCATAAAACGCATATAAAACTAGCCTATAAAAGTGACTCAAAATCCTTACATCAGGTGGATGGTAAACTCTTATACCCTAAAGAAGAGGCTATTGTAAACAGACAAAAATGGGCAACGTTGTAGATTTCCAGCCACATATTCCTACTCTTACATCACACCTAGCTCAGATATGGAAGTTGCAGAGCTCTATGGAAGTCTTTAATAGAGGAGATGGTTACTATCTCATCAAATTCTCAGATCTGAAAGATATGGAAACTATTCAATGTAGATTGGTATGTGAGAGATAAACCAATCCTACTATAGAAGTGGAAGATGGGAGGCAAATTTACAAAAGCTCATTTAAGAGAGGTTCCAGTGTGGATTAGACTGCATGACCTTCCTTTGAAACTCTGAGATGTTAATATGTTTGAAAGGATATGATCTCTGCTGGGAAAACCGTTGAGTATGGACTATCTAACTGGTTCTTTCTTGAGATTCAACTTTACTAGGATTCATGTTCTAATGTCTGTGGAATCAAGTTTTCCTAAAATAGTGAAGCTATGCAGCAATGCTGGTGAGGAGAATGTTGTAGCAATTGAAGACGAGTGGATACCTTATAAATGCATTTTTTGTGGATTGTTTGTCCATGATGACTGCTCGGCAGAGGCAAGTCACAGACAGTTAGGTGCCCAATCTAGCAGGATGGTATGGGAAAGAAAGATTATACCAGCTGGTCCTATTTCTGAAGCCACATGAGACACAAAACTTCTTCTGAACACATTATAAACTCTGAGCTTAATAACGATGAGGCTATTATGAATGAGATCATAAAATAGTATGACCATGAACTCCTTTCCCAAGCAAGTTTATCATCCAAGGATGGAGATGGTTCGATTTCTAAGAATGGGAATGGTTCGATTCCTTCTTCTCCTGTGCCTATTTTCTCTAGTATCTCTCCTGATAGTACTAATACTTAGTCCAATTCATCTGATGGAGGGAGCATGAAGAGAAGTATCTTTCCTCCGGAATGTCAATCTAAAGTAACTGCTAGCATCTATAACAAAGTTATTAACTCCACTTTCTCTCCGTTTCCTACTCAACTTGGTGGTCTGGTGATAATCAGTGAAGAAACTGAGGCTATCAGTTCAATAGCCCCTGGTATCAAATGACTTCATCTTTCAGCATTTTCTCTTGCAACGTCAGGGGTATAAGCAACAATACCCTGAGTGTCCAAGAGGAACTAAGGAGGGTGAAAAGTGACATTGTTGTCTTGAATGAATCCAAACTTAGATCCAATAAAATTGATAAGTTTATGAGAATTTACTTCAATGAGCATAGTTGGCTTTCTAATAAGAAAGTCATTCCCTTGGTAGATGTTACAACCCCAAATTTTGGGCAACTTTCGATTTTGCCACAGGAGATCGCCTACCGTCTGGCTAGGAAGTTCTTAGCGGTCGGTTTCCAGAGTAACGCTACACACACCTCCTTCATTGTTAAGGATCAACTCAATTTAAGCATATTAAAGGGGTGGGTGGGTTAGGTTTAAGTTGGGTCATTATGAGTTTGAGTCACGTGGATATAGGTAAAAAAATACAATTTGAATGAGTCAAAGAAAAATAAATATAAATCCGACCCAATGAGTTGTAGGTCACTGAGATGCCCATATAATATGTATTCAATAAACAATTATTTTGTGTGGGCTCCGATCTCCAAACCACGAATTAATCTCGATTTAAACATGTGCGGAAGCATTCGGTAAACAGCGGAAGACCAAAAATCACGAAAAATTAAAACTTTTTGAGACAAGAGCTTGAAACCACAAACTTTTTCTATAAAAAGGATTTAACTGTTTACATCACTAACAAAAACTTCTTGAGTGATTATATACAACATGATACAAAACTTCTCAAGAGTTCATACTCAAAACACTCCAGGACCTGAGAATACAGAGGACACATAGGACAAACTCTATACTACATCATGAAGCAGGTTGGATCTCCACCTGAGATAACTACTGCCCCTGATGCTGCTGGGATTGGTCACCTGAGTTCTTGTCCCTCCGTCTTCGACGACCACCTAAAAAGTAGAAGTCTACGGGGTGAGACAATTATACGTAATTGCCCCAGCGAGAGTTATAACTCTCCACTAGAAGCTTTATAAACAAAGCAGGGAATAACTAAAGCAATAATAGCCTTCAAGATATTCACTAGCAGTTTTAATGATAAGCAGAGTTCAATCAATATCAAAATATGAGAACCTCTATGCTGTTTAAAGTAACATCAATCAAATAACTCGTAGATAACTCTAACAGATATACTACGCTGTTGATTATGTTTTTAAGGGAGTGCAGGGATGCATCTCACCTCTTCGACTATGCGGTGGGGAATGATGGACTACATGAATCTACATCAACTCCTCTCACCATTTCTCTTTTAGTGAAGGAATGACGGACTACACGAATCTACATCAATTCCTCTCACTAATTCTCTTAATCAGTTAGGTACATTCAGTATTCTTATCATCTTACAATAACACAGCTATATATGAGAATACTTAAAATGTAGCAGGCCTAACTTTTCACAATCATCAGTTATTTCATCTCAAGTCATCTGTCAAGCATGACTTTGATAACATTTATGGCTCTTACAGCCCATATATTATAAAAGATGTCACTCACAGTGCATCAACAAGGGTTACTATTCATAAAGCTTAAGACATGCTTTCAATGAATATATCATGGCATTCCATACCTGGATATGCCCGTTATCTTATAACAATATGCAAAGCTCATTAGTATAACATGGCATTCCCTACCTGGATATGCATATCATCTCATAACAACCTGCATGGTTCATTCAACAGATAATAGTAAACAATTCAACAATTAAGGATGCATTCTCAATTATGGTTTCACATGAAATTAACCTCAACTAGGGATTCACATGGAATCACCCTCAACTAGGGATTCACAAGGAATCACCCTCAACTAGGGATTCACATGGAATCACCCTCAACTAGGGATTCACAAAGAATCACCCTCAACTAGGGTTAAAAACCCAAAAGTCCTGACAATAGGGGTTTATATACATGTTTAGGGTTTCACGATCTCTCTCTTCCTAAGGATCATACCCTTAAACACCACATGAATTATATTCAAATATGAATTCATGTTAACATCATCTCAAATTGATTAGGTCATATCAACCCTTTAATCAAGAGTATACAACTCTGCTTAACATAGTGTATCAGGTCATTGGTTCAGTAAGCAATTAGGGATTCATTCCTTAATTGATACTAGTCCCTTAGATACTTATTAGGGTTCCAACATTTGTACCTTATTTGTTTATCATTATTATTCACCACTGGGTCGATGGATCATTTATCATCTTGATTCTCAAGATATTCAATCACATTAGACCTCCTTTACATAAAGCACCCAAATGAATTAGAGTTTCCAATGTTGGTTCCTTCAACCATTGAATTCATGGAACCATTCATCAGTTGGACCTACCATCATACTTCAATTGAGTTAAATAGGTCAACCTTCAACTGATTTGACCCTTAGTTAACCCTCAACTGGTCATTAACTAGGGTTTTATTCAATTGAATTAGGGATTACTATTCATTTTTCATGTCTTCACCCTAAACTTAGGGTTTACTATTCACTCCATGGTGAATTGTACTCATTACATCATCATGTAAGAGAAACATCATCATTAAGGCTCTTACTTAGGGTTAAGATCCATTAGATATCATAATTAGGGTTTCCATGACCTCACATAGGTGGGTCATTCCCTAATCATGCACATTCATATGTATATGAAGTATCTTACTAGAGTTTTCTCCTAAAAAGGGTACTTTCTCTCTCTAGGATACTTCCTCTCTCTAGAAATACTTCCTCTCTCCTCTCACTAGTAGATGGTGACAACACCACTCTAGATCAGGTTGAGATAAGTTTCCATTGGCTAGCATAAGCCGAAACATCAGCATCATGTGATTAGGGTTTGCTTAGAACAAGGTTTTACCCTTTTAGACCCCTCAAGGGTATTTTGGTAATTTGCCACATGATCACCATCATGGGTTAACTTACTAATCACATAGTCCCTTAATGACCTAGGTTACCATTAGGGTTTAGATTGAATCACCATTGAACTGATTACATCATCAAATGGTTAAGTACAAACCATCACCAATCTCCAAACGGTTTCAACCTTCAAACGGTTTCAACCACCCAAACGGTCTTGAGACCGTTTGGCCCTCAAACGGTCTTGAGACCGTTTGGATCCAAACGGTCTTGAGACCGTTTGGATCCAAACGGTCTTGAGACCATTTGGAGGTGAAGACCGTTTGGAAGGGTTGACTTCCAAACCGTTTGGAGCTTCAATCGGTTTGAGGTCGTTTGGACCAATCGACCTTGAGGTCGTTGAGCTAAAACGGTCTTGAGGTCGTTTGAGCCCAAACGGTCTTGAGACCGTTTGGCCCCAAACGGTCTTGAGACCGTTTGGTCTCAAACGGTCTTGAGACCGTTTGGACCCAAACGGTCTTGAGACCGTTTGGTCCAAATGGGCTCAAACCGTTTGGACCTCCAAAGGGGTTCAAAGGTCACCAAAGTTCAAGGATATGTATGTTGAAGCCCTCAATTAGCTAAAGCTATGCTAACCACTTATAAATTGAGCCAATTAGGGTTAGCCTTAACCACTTAGACATCAAATTGACACTCAATTGTAAACCAATTAGGGTTCAATCGTCCTCAATTAGGGTTCCAAGTGGATTGGTCATCAATGTTCAACAATGTGAATCAATTCAAGGTTGAACCTATCAATTGACCTCCAATTGGGCTCAAACTTGGCCCAAACGGTCTTGAGGTCGTTTGGACATCATCCAAACGGTCTTGAGACCGTTTGCCCAAAGTTTGACCAAAATCCAAGTCGTTTTGACTAAGGTTGAAATCCAATTAGGTCAAAATCAGCAATTTTCAACAATGCATCAATTTCCTACAATTGGACCCTCAAACCATTAGATTAACTCAACCCTAGACCTTCAAACGGTCTTGGGTTGTGCCCAAACGGTCTTGGGACCGTTTGGTGGAATCCCCAAACGGTCTTGAGACCGTTTGGGTCCTTCAACCCAAAACTCAACAAGATCTATACTTAGAAAACAACAATTTGATTGTTTCACTAACCCACTGTAATTGGGCCCTCAATAGGTCAATTACCTTAACCCTAGACCTCCAAACGGTCTTGGGTTGACACCAAACGGTCTTGAGACCGTTTGGATGAGTTCCAAACGGTCTTGAGACCGTTTGCCCATCCATCCTTTGGACTTTAGTGAAAATGCATCAAGGTTTGATCTATTGAGTTGATCATCACATCAATACTTAATTGCAATATGATTTGGTGCCTTTGGACCTTCAATTGATCAACTATACTTGACCCCAGACCTCCAAACGGTCTTGGGGTGACCCCCAAACGGTCTTGAGACCGTTTGGGTGATTCCCAAACGGTCTTGAAACCGTTTGGGCTAAGCAACCCAAAATCTCAACTTAACTCATTGGAGATTCAGTACTAATTTCAATTAGGGTTTGCCCTATTAATCATCCTTCAACTCATGACTCGTTTGGAATTAATCCATAAAATTTTGTGAGTCGTTAATTAACATCATTATGAACAGTAATCCCAAACGGTCAACGTTTAGTCAACCATCTTAAACGGTCTTGAGACCGTTTGCCCAAAAAGGGCAAATTAAACAGATTGCAAATCAGAATTTAATTCAATTCGTTTTGCTAATTGATTTGCTCATATCTCACGATTCCTTTGGAGTTAACCTCTCAAATTTTGTGGGTGATTAACCTACATAATTATGAACAAGATTCCCAAATGGTCTTCGCTTGGTCAACGGGACCAAACGGTCTTGAAGACCGTTTGCCCTCAAACGACCCTGAAACCGTTTGCCCACCAAACGGTTTGAAACCATTTTGAGCAATAGGTGGAGGTCGTTTGATAAAGTGAAAATCTGTGGATAAGCATAGGAATTAACGCCCTTATCTTCCACCTTAAGAACAGTAGCAGTTCTTCACGTTTTTGCTTGCAAGGATGCAAGGGAAGATAGGGAAGAAGAAGATCTATCAACTATATGCATAGAAAAGATGTATAATCAAAGCATAAAGTTTAGAGTTATAAAACCCGCCTAAATCTTGCTCCTTGAGCTCCAAGCTTTCGAGCTCCAAGCCTTTAATGGCGTCTTAGAAGCTCCACAGGTCGGCCAAGGTTAATCCTCCAAGGAAGGTTGAGAAAAGATGGCTAAAAAGATAGAATTAAGTAAGCTAGCCATGAATTTGCCCTTGAATCCGAATTCTAACCATGGAATTTGGGCAAGAAGGGGAATCCAAACCTACCTTGCACCCTTGGTCGTTTCTCCTGAGCTCCAGAGCAAGGCTTGGCCGTTTGAGAATGAGAGGGAGTGAATGAAACAGGAGCAAGGTCGTTTGCTCGTTTGCAAGGGAAAGAGCTTTTATAGTCTTTAGCCTATTTTCTATTACAAGGACCTTTCAAACTCAAAATTCACATCTAGGTCCCTCCTTGCTCAAGGGCACGTCCAGGCCCATCTAATCTTATGCAAATCTCAAGAAAACTCAAGATCTAAGGGTAAAGGAATCCAACCTTCAACTAGGGTACATACATGAAAGGGTTTTGTACCCATTTTAGGTGATTTCTATCACAAAGATCATTTTTCTCATCTGATTAGTGAATGATGTATCTCCTTCATCATTTCTACTCTAAATGATGACAAGAGTCATAAAAGATGTTCTAGATGGTGAAAATTACAAGTTGGACCCCTCAATTTGGGTAAATTGCACTTTACCCCAAATTAGGGTTTCTGAGCATGGGGATTGCTTCCACAGCTGCACCTTGGTGCTCAAGCTTGGGAAATCCCTCAAACTTTATCATAGACATCTTCATGATGTCTTAACATCAAAAGAACATCTTATCTTGTGAAATTTGCAAGTTCAACCCTTAAACTGGGTAATTTGCACATAGGTCCCTGCATACAACACAATGCTACAACTTTATACAAAAAGAGCAAAATTGAAAGTAAATGTTCCTGAGGAACTTACTTTCATGCCAGGGAGTGTTCGCAAGTATAATAATTACATATTTAGGCAAAACTTCTAGGGTTAGTTCATAACCCAGGTCAGGGGTGTTACAAATCATAAACCCCTAACAAGGATTTCGTCCCCGAAATCTCAGACAAAAGGAGGAACAGAGTATTCATTAATCATGCCCTCAAGTCTCCACATATTATCTTAATATCATGGAGGTATCATGAATTCTTCCATTCCACACAAGGCTCTTTTCACTAATTCAACCTTACCAATGTTTATGCAGAGCATAAACCCCTAACATATGATGTCCATATTATTGGGAAGAAGAAGTATAAAAGAACATACTTCTATCATTACCCAAGAATATTTATCAAAAGGAACAACATATATATCATACAAGGATAATCTACTCAGTAATCCTTTACAACTCTATGTAATTGGGATAGTTCACATAGTTCTTCTTATTAATTGGAAATGCCACATAGCTTTTCCCTTTTTGATTGGGAATGACACATAGCTCTTCCATTTTTAATTGGGAATGACACATAGCTCTTCCCTTTTTGTTGGTTTGGGAATGACACATAGCTTTTCCCTTTTTGTCAGTTTGGGAATGACACATAGCTTTTCCCTTTTTGTTGGGGATGACACATAGCTTTCCCCTTATTAATTGGGAATGACACATAGCTTTTCCTTTTTTTTTAATTGGGAATGACACATAGCTTTTCCCTTTTTGATTGGGAATGACACATAGCTTTTCCCTTTGGGAATGACACATAGCTCTTCCCTTTTTGTTTGTTTGGGAATGACACATAGCTCTTCCCTTTGGGAATGACACATAGCTCTTCCCTTTGGTTGTTTGGGAATGACACATAGCTCTTCCCTTTGGATTAAATCATATTTCTTTCTTCATGATACTCATTAGATTGTATCAGAATGATTGCTTGATCAGGGCAATCAAAAAGATATCCATCTAGGAGTTTCCATACTCACTTTATCATCAATATCTGTATACCTGGCCAGGGTTTACAAATACTGAGATCAAGTAGTATGCACTTACATACTGTCTCATTCCTCACTTTTTATATCTTTATACACACAAGATTTTCCATTTCTATATTTCCTCCGGGCATCACTTATAAATCTCATCTTTTGACATACAGATAAGAGAGATTATTAAACATTTTAAGGAACATTGAGTGAGATATAAGTTCTCATCTCCTTTGTGTCCTTATAAAACTAGTCAAAATAATTTCAAAAACAACTATTTTCACGTTTTTAGTCACATAGAAACATGAAAATGAAATATCAGAATGGCTTTATTTCCTCTAACCTGCTCGGGACGTCTGTCCACGTCCTCTATTGTCACTAGAAAACTGCCTCCTTTGTGATCCTTGCTGACTCTGCCCCTGAGGTTGGGTCATCATTGGATTCCTGTCTGGACAATCTTTTACCAGATGTCCCGGTTGTCTGCATTGATAACAGATTCTAGGTATAGCATAAGGTCGGTGAGGTCCAGACACCGATGTTGATGCTATGATGGAGGCCTTATTTGGAATATAACTAAGATCCCCATCCCTACTTGGAGACCACTCAGTTTGAGAACTAGTTCTGGATGGTGGAGGGTTAGGTGTAGAGGATCTAGACTTCTTAAAGTCCATAGATGAAGAACCCTGGAACTGTGGATATCTTTTCTGGGTTTGCCTCTTCTCAACCACAGATCTCTCTATCCTTCGGACTGATTCAACGAAGGTAGAGAATCTGTCTCGGTTCTCTAAGGCAGACACTGGGGTAGACATGTCAGCATTCAAACCCCTCTCGAATCTCCTGATTCTCTCTTCTTCTGTGGCAGCCATGTGCGGACAAAACCGCAATAGCTCCATGAACTTAGCTTCATACTCGCTAATGTTCATCATACCCTGTCTTAGTCTCTCAAACTGAGATATTTTCTCATCTAGGAAGGTCTTCGGGAAATATCTTTGGACAAATTCCCATCGAAAGTCTTCCCATGAGATTTCTATTCCAGGTCTCTTCTGCTCTTCCATGGTCCACCAGTGACCAGCACTTCCTTTGAGAAGATAGACAACATGTCTAACCTTCTCAGCTTCAGGGATGTTCAGGATCCTGAAAGCCTTCTCCAGCTCTGTCAACCACAGATCAACATCTGCGGGGTCAGCAGTCCCATGGTATTCGGTAGCTCCGACACGACGTAGTCGCTCGAACGTCTTCCCAATACTTTGGCTCTCTGGTTGGACAGGTGCCCTAGGTGCAGGCATAGGCAACCTGTCGGTTATATGTGTTATGGCAGTCATAAACTGCCCAAACACAGTCGGGACTGCTGGATTACCCATATCAGCTGGGTCAAACTGGGGTGGCTCTCTAAGTTGTCCTGGTACAGGCTGTTCCACCTCTGGTACTCTTGCACCGCCTTGAGGTGCACTGGCACTATTTCCTTCCACATACTCATTATGTGGCTCTGACATCTTAAGTATCTTCTTCTCCTGAGGAGTAGAAGACTCTATTAGATAAGGAAGGAATACTAAAGATAGACTCGACTTCCTATGTCCTATGCCTCTGTAGACTCGGAGAACCTAGAGCTCTGATACCACTTAATTGTGGGCTCCGATCTCCAAACCACAAATTAATCTCGATTTAAACATGTGCGGAAGCATTCGGTAAACAGCGGAAGACCAAAAATCACGAAAAATTAAAACTTTTTGAGACAAGAGCTTGAAACCACAAACTTTTTCTATAAAAAGGATTTAACTGTTTACATCACTAACAAAAACTTCTTGAGTGATTATATACAACATGATACAAAACTTCTCAAGAGTTCATACTCAAAACACTCCAGGACCTGAGAATACAGAGGACACATAGGACAAACTCTATACTACATCATGAAGCAGGTTGGATCTCCACCTGAGATAACTACTGCCCCTGATGCTGCTGGGATTGGTCACCTGAGTTCTTGTCCCTCCGTCTTCGACGACCACCTAAAAAGTAGAAGTCTACGGGGTGAGACAATTATACGTAATTGCCCCAGCGAGAGTTATAACTCTCCACTAGAAGCTTTATAAACAAAGCAGGGAATAACTAAAGCAATAATAGCCTTCAAGATATTCACTAGCAGTTTTAATGATAAGCAGAGTTCAATCAATATCAAAATATGAGAACCTCTATGCTGTTTAAAGTAACATCAATCAAATAACTCGTAGATAACTCTAACAGATATACTACGCTGTTGATTATGTTTTTAAGGGAGTGCAGGGATGCATCTCACCTCTTCGACTATGCGGTGGGGAATGATGGACTACATGAATCTACATCAACTCCTCTCACCATTTCTCTTTTAGTGAAGGAATGACGGACTACACGAATCTACATCAATTCCTCTCACTAATTCTCTTAATCAGTTAGGTACATTCAGTATTCTTATCATCTTACAATAACACAGCTATATATGAGAATACTTAAAATGTAGCAGGCCTAACTTTTCACAATCATCAGTTATTTCATCTCAAGTCATCTGTCAAGCATGACTTTGATAACATTTATGGCTCTTACAGCCCATATATTATAAAAGATGTCACTCACAGTGCATCAACAAGGGTTACTATTCATAAAGCTTAAGACATGCTTTCAATGAATATATCATGGCATTCCATACCTGGATATGCCCGTTATCTTATAACAATATGCAAAGCTCATTAGTATAACATGGCATTCCCTACCTGGATATGCATATCATCTCATAACAACCTGCATGGTTCATTCAACAGATAATAGTAAACAATTCAACAATTAAGGATGCATTCTCAATTATGGTTTCACATGAAATTAACCTCAACTAGGGATTCACATGGAATCACCCTCAACTAGGGATTCACAAGGAATCACCCTCAACTAGGGATTCACATGGAATCACCCTCAACTAGGGATTCACAAAGAATCACCCTCAACTAGGGTTAAAAACCCAAAAGTCCTGACAATAGGGGTTTATATACATGTTTAGGGTTTCACGATCTCTCTCTTCCTAAGGATCATACCCTTAAACACCACATGAATTATATTCAAATATGAATTCATGTTAACATCATCTCAAATTGATTAGGTCATATCAACCCTTTAATCAAGAGTATACAACTCTGCTTAACATAGTGTATCAGGTCATTGGTTCAGTAAGAAATTAGGGATTCATTCCTTAATTGATACTAGTCCCTTAGATACTTATTAGGGTTCCAACCTTTGTACCTTATTTGTTTATCATTATTATTCACCACTGGGTCGATGGATCATTTATCATCTTGATTCTCAAGATATTCAATCACATTAGACCTCCTTTACATAAAGCACCCAAATGAATTAGAGTTTCCAATGTTGGTTCCTTCAACCATTGAATTCATGGAACCATTCATCAGTTGGACCTACCCTCATACTTCAATTGAGTTAAATAGGTCAACCTTCAACTGATTTGACCCTTAGTTAACCCTCAACTGGTCATTAACTAGGGTTTTATTCAATTGAATTAGGGATTACTATTCATTTTTCATGTCTTCACCCTAAACTTAGGGTTTACTATTCACTCCATGGTGAATTGTACTCATTACATCATCATGTAAGAGAAACATCATCATTAAGGCTCTTACTTAGGGTTAAGATCCATTAGATATCATAATTAGGGTTTCCATGACCTCACATAGGTGGGTCATTCCCTAATCATGCACATTCATATGTATATGAAGTATCTTACTAGAGTTTTCTCCTAAAAAGGGTACTTTCTCTCTCTAGGATACTTCCTCTCTCTATAAATACTTCCTCTCTCCGCTCACTAGTAGATGGTGACAACACCACTCTAGATCAGGTTGAGATAAGTTTCCATTGGCTAGCATAAGCCGAAACATCAGCATCATGTGATTAGGGTTTGCTTAGAAAAAGGTTTTACCCTTTTAGACCCCTCAAGGGTATTTTGGTAATTTGCCACATGATCACCATCATGGGTTAACTTACTAATCACATAGTCCCTTAATGACCTAGGTTACCATTAGGGTTTAGATTGAATCACCATTGAACTGATTACATCATCAAATGGTTAAGTACAAACCATCACCAATCTCCAAACGGTTTCAACCTTCAAACGGTTTCAACCACCCAAACGGTCTTGAGACCGTTTGGCCCTCAAACGGTCTTGATACCGTTTGGATCCAAACGGTCTTGAGACCATTTGGAGGTGAAGACCGTTTGGAAGGGTTGACTTCCAAACCGTTTGGAGCTTCAATCGGTTTGAGGTCGTTTGGACCAATCGACCTTGAGGTCGTTGAGCTAAAACGGTCTTGAGGTCGTTTGAGCCCAAACGGTCTTGAGACCGTTTGGCCCCAAACGGTCTTGAGACCGTTTGGTCTCAAACGGTCTTGAGACCGTTTGGACCCAAACGGTCTTGAGACCGTTTGGTCCAAATGGGCTCAAACCGTTTGGACCTCCAAAGGGGTTCAAAGGTCACCAAAGTTCAAGGATATGTATGTTGAAGCCCTCAATTAGCTAAAGCTATGCTAACCACTTATAAATGGAGCCAATTAAGGTTAGCCTTAACCACTTAGACATCAAATTGACACTCAATTGTAAACCAATTAGGGTTCAATCGTCCTCAATTAGGGTTCCAAGTGGATTGGTCATCAATGTTCAACAATGTGAATCAATTCAAGGTTGAACCTATCAATTGACCTCCAATTGGGCTCAAACTTGGCCCAAACGGTCTTGAGGTCGTTTGGACATCATCCAAACGGTCTTGAGACCGTTTGCCCAAAGTTTGACCAAAATCCAAGTCGTTTTGACTAAGGTTGAAATCCAATTAGGTCAAAATCAGCAATTTTCAACAATGCATCAATTTCCTACAATTGGACCCTCAAACCATTAGATTAACTCAACCCTAGACCTTCAAACGGTCTTGGGTTGTGCCCAAACGGTCTTGGGACCGTTTGGTGGAATCCCCAAACGGTCTTGAGACCGTTTGGGTCCTTCAACCCAAAACTCAACAAGATCTATACTTAGAAAACAGCAATTTGATTGTTTCACTAACCCACTGTAATTGGGCCCTCAATAGGTCAATTACCTTGACCCTAGACCTCCAAACGGTCTTGGGTTGACACCAAACGGTCTTGAGACCGTTTGGATGAGTTCCAAACGGTCTTGAGACCGTTTGCCCATCCATCCTTTGGACTTTAGTGAAAATTCATCAAGGTTTGATCTATTGAGTTGATCATCACATCAATACTTAATTGCAATATGATTTGGTGCCTTTGGACCTTCAATTGATCAACTATACTTGACCCCAGACCTCCAAACGGTCTTGGGGTGACCCCCAAACGGTCTTGAGACCGTTTGGGTGATTCCCAAACGGTCTTGAAACCGTTTGGGCTAAGCAACCCAAAATCTCAACTTAACTCATTGGAGATTCAGTACTAATTTCAATTAGGGTTTGCCCTATTAATCATCCTTCAACTCATGACTCGTTTGGAATTAATCCATAAAATTTGGTGAGTCGTTAATTAACATCATTATGAACAGTAATCCCAAACGGTCAACGTTTAGTCAACCATCTTAAACGGTCTTGAGACCGTTTGCCCAAAAAGGGCAAATTAAACAGATTGCAAATCAGAATTTAATTCAATTCGTTTTGCTAATTGATTTGCTCATATCTCACGATTCCTTTGGAGTTAACCTCTCAAATTTTGTGGGTGATTAACCTACATAATTATGAACAAGATTCCCAAACGGTCTTCGCTTGGTCAACGGGACCAAACGGTCTTGAAGACCGTTTGCCCTCAAACGACCCTGAAACCGTTTGCCCACCAAACGGTTTGAAACCGTTTTGAGCAATAGGTGGAGGTCGTTTGATAAAGTGAAAATCTGTGGATAAGCATAGGAATTAACGCCCTTATCTTCCACCTTAAGAACAGTAGCAGTTCTTCACGTTTTTGCTTGCAAGGATGCAAGGGAAGATAGGGAAGAAGAAGATCTATCAACTATATGCATAGAAAAGATGTTGAATATAAGGGGAAATCCTTCTTGTCTATTCCAAAAGAATGACATAAGTTCTTGGGGGTCCATGTGGACTACTACAGATGTGAAGAGAGTTTTTTCACCTACTAGGAGGATGTAGTGAACCGTTGTGGTGCTAGACTAGGAGGCCGCTACCGACAGTCGTCTATGTGCAACTTGAACAAGAAGCATGCTACAGAAAAGGATAGTCACTGGACTTATTCATCTCGGGTTAAGACACTGTTGATATAAGGTTGTCCATTATCAACCACTTTAGGTGTTTCACCTATAAAGGTATTAGCCACACCATAACTTGGTGTTACTCTTATCACTCCTAAGAGTGTCTTGTCCTCACCTTTACAAGGTATCTCGGGTTAGAAGTGTGCATATGTTCACCATATCAGGTTGTAAGTATATGGGCACTCATCATGTCGGGCTAGAAGTATATACACACCTTTCATATCAGACTAAAGGTGTTTGTATGTGTTACCCATGTCATGAATGAGGTATTAAGCCATCACCATGTCAGGCTAGACATCAACTAGGGTTGTGTATCGGGCTACCATATCGTGCAATAGCACTTGCTATTCTTTACTCATATTTGGTTGCCCAAATTAGGGTTTCACATCAACTTATAAGTATTCATTTAACCTTGTATCATGCATGGAGTCTATACTTGACTCCCTATCATGCTAGAGGTGTACACTACACCTCCATATCGTGAAACAATGTATTCATTCATATCCATATTTCTCAAGTGAAGAAGGTGCATCATCATATCGGGTTAAAGGTGCTTACTTGTGTGCTTGCACCCGATATCACTTTTATAAGGCAATATCATCATCTTAAAGCACTAGACCTTTGTTATAATTATTATAGTTCATGTAAACAGGTCTAAGAAACTACTAGAACTCATAATTTCATCAACTATTTCAGGAAAGTTTTGGAATTAAAAGTAGATCATTAAATACAGCAATTTAGGTGATGAATAATAACATGGTTGAGTTCATGTTATATAACCTGCCTTAAGTACAACTTCAAAGCTCCAAGATCCAAAGCTCCACGTTCCTAAGGTTGAATATGAACTTCACAACTCCTCTATATGCAAATAATCACCATGGATAAGCAATTGGTGAAGAAGAAAAGAAAAGAAGATCAAAACCCTAAATTCATGCTTCAAACCAAAGTTGAAGATGATCTTATCCTCACCTTAGGGTTAATTTTTGAGTTCCTTAGCTCCTTGGCCGACACCCCACCACTCTTTGGAGATATGGACTTCCTCTTGTCCGACACAACCTTTCTTGTGGCCGATACCCCCCTCACTTGTGGCCAAAATCACTTCAATTGGCCGATATCAACTTGCTATGGACAATATCAACATGGTATGGCTGATACACTTGCTATGGCCGATACCCAAGGCCTATGCATGATACCCTTGTGCCCTTGCACGATATGCCAACCCTCTTGCACGATATGGCACTCACTTGCACGATATGGCACTCAACTCTTCACCCTATTGGCTGATATCACCTTATATGGCCAATTTCACCTACTTGGCCGATATGCTTTTGCTATGGGCGATATCCAAGGGCCTATGCACGATATTCTTTCTCTCATGCACGATAAAAGAGCCCCATGCACAATACCACAAGGTATGAGGGTGGTAAGGGTCGCAAAATTTCACCAAGGGGTGAAACTAGGGGTATATATACTTGTTGTTCATGAAGGAAGGCAAAAATGAGGTGTCAACATTTTGAGCTAGTAGGTGCCACGTGTCATGCATGGGTGACATGTGTATATGCATGCATCAACATTTATCTTGCCTTTCAAAACAGTTGAGAATAATTTAGGGATAAAGATTCGTCCATTACATATCTCTTTGAATAAGATATGTCAACAAAATCACCACCTTATTCACAACTCATCACAACTTTGCTAAGGAAGTTGTAACCCGACACACCCCACCTCCTTGAGGTGATTTGCACGATATGGACTTTTCCAAGAGTCCAAAAAACGGTATGGGACACCTCCTTGGGATCCATGGCTGATAGGCACTCATATATAAGCTTTTCAACTTGATACAACTCAAGTTAAGCTTTCAAATTCAACCCCTTTCTTGGTCATTTCTTCACCAAGATTACCATCATTCATAATGGAATAAAGTATGGTGTATCCTCCTTTATATCTCTTCTAAATGATGCTAGTAGGGAGTAGGAACACTCTAGATGTATTAATTTTCATATTAATCCCACATTTTGGGTAAATTGCAATTTGTACCAAAATTGGTGCACAATGCTCCAACATTGTTCAAACAAGTTCAAACTTGGAATTTAGGCATTGCATGAGCCACCACTTAACATAATTCTATATATTATGATTGTAAAACACATTTGTTACATTCAACATGTGACATTTTGCATTATAACCCCTCAACTTGGGTAAATTGCACTTTGGTCCAAAACAAAGGAAAATTGCTCAAACAACATTTAATCGGGACCAAACTTGAAACATGAGTGTGTCACATGATAACAAAACACCTTAGCGGATTATATTAAAGTTCTAAGCAACTTTATTAGTCAAAACAAATAGGGTTACCTCATAACCCAGGTCAGGGTCGTTACAATGTCCTCTAGTGTTACTCAAAAACTATCGCCTCTGAGAGCCTTACTAACTCTGCCTCGGAGGTTGAGTTACCACTATCTTTCCAAATGGACAATCCCTCACTAAATGTCCTACCTATCTACACTGATGATATGTTCTATTCTCTTGATTTGGTCTAAAAGGTCTAGTTGTTGACTTTGATGTTGTACTGGGAGCTCTATTCGGTGGTAAACTATGACCTCTGCCCTTGCTGGATGTCCATTGTGTCTGGGTGTTGAACCTTGGTGGTGTTGTTGGTGTAGAAAACCTTGGTTTCTTAAAACTCTCAGACCTCTGTCCCTAGAACTGTGTATACACCTTCTTACTGTGGGCCTGACGCTTCTTATTCACGAACCTTTCTATCTGTCTCATGGACTCCACAAAGGTGGCAAACCTCTACCTGTTCTCTAAGGCAGATACATGAGTGGTCAATTCAGCGTTTAGCCCCTTCTCAAAATGCCAAATCCTTTCCTCATTAGTAGCAGCCATATGCGGACAGAACTGTAGAAGCTCCATAAACTTAGCTTCATACTCACTAATGTTCAGTGGTCCTTGCCTTATCCGCTCAAACTAAGAGATCTTCTCGTCTAGAAACGTCTTGGGGAAGTATCTACTGACGAATTCTTGTCAGAATTCCTCCCATCTGAGTTCAGCACCTGGCCTCTTGCCCTCTTCTATAGTCCACCAATGGCCAGCACTTCCTTTCAACAGGTACACTGCATGTCTAACCTTCTCAGCTTCTGGGATAGTAAGGATTCTGAAGGCCTTCTCTAGCTTAGTCAGCCACATATCTGTGTCTGTTAGGTCAGCTGTACCAGCATATTCTGTGGCTCCAACCCGGTAAAGTCATTCAAAAGTCTTGCCGGCTTACTATCCTTCATTAGGGGCTGGTGCCCTAGGTGCATGTTGTGGTATCCTATCTGCCATATGCATCATGGTTGCCATGAACTGCCCAAACAGATCATGGAAGGATGGGTTTTCCAGTGCAGCTTGGTTAAGTTGGGGATGTTTAGGTACTGGATCCTCCCTATCTTGATCCCTTACACCTCTTCCTGGTGTAGCAATGCTGCTCTCAGTAGCATGTTCTTCGTGTGATCCAGACATCTTTAAGTTCTTCTTCTCCTCCTATATGAGCAGAAGACACTATCAGATAATTGGAAGACACTAGAACAGACTCAACAACCTTATTCATATGTCTCTGTAGACTCAGCGAACCTAGATCACTGATACCAACTAAATTGTGATGACAAACACCAAATATTGGATATGATTAATGCAAAAGCGATCATTAACAGCGGATTAACAAAAATCACTAAAAATTAAAACCAGTTATAAGGAGATCCATTTTCAGGAAACTCATATAACAAGAACCTAAATAATATTTACACATACATTCTGGTTCACAAAGTACATATCATGTTCCATCCCTTCTTAAGGGTTACAAGTATCAACTGCTGTGTTAAAAACTATACAAAGGCAGTATAAGAACCTCGAGGCATCAAGAAAAAATCTCAGATCGATCATAAAAGCACTAACTACTAACTCCTAGGACCTGATAGTATAGAGACGACTCATATGACTCATATCTACAAGACATGACAGTCAGTATCTCCACCTGAGATGTTACTGTTGTCCCTATTGCTGTTGTCCTTCCCCTATTGAAGGGATTCTACCTCCTCGACCTTGTCCACCTAAAAAGGTTGAATCCCACGGGGGTGAGACAATTGAAAACTGCCCCAATGAGAGATATAACTCTCCGCCAGAAACATTATTATTTCATATGAACAGTAATAAAATGAACAGAGGAATCTTCATTAAACAACATGATTTAATCATTATTTAAATAGAATAGAGCAATGTCACCTCTTAAAGTATGACAACTATAAAGTGATAAGTAGTAGATCATCTATTCTTTTGATAAGGAATATGAAGAGCATGTATAATATTTATCCACTTTAGGATACAATAAGCAATGTAACCTCAACCAATGATTTCCATATTTCATCCTTGAGCAAATACGCTACATGGCTGATTACATTTTACAATCATACTTATGCCCTGAGGAGATGAGGTATACCACTCATGCTCCAACCGACCACGATTAAGTAAAGCATCGATACCATACATAGGTCAATGTAAGAGTCGGACTCCATCACCTCATCTATCTCAGTCCGGTATGAGATCATATGTAGGACATCTTGTGTCTCTGCTAAATATCTTTCCAGGGTATACTAGGATCTTCTCTATAGAGTTATATCTCGTAGCATATACTCTTTTCAGGATATGGCCTGTAGCCAATGCCTAGTATTGTGGAGTTATGACCCATATCCATACTCTTATTGGGATATGGTCCATAACCATCCTTGTACATAGGATATGGCCCTCAGTCATTCCTATGAGGCGTAAGGATATTTTCGCCCATTACCCCCACATATTCAAAATATGCATTCCAGGAATTCTCATGGGAAAACCTGTTTCACCATCACCAATTACTGACGATGATGGATCTATGGTCAGGGCTCTACATGATAAGATTTTACTTGATAAATTAAATGCATTATCATATTCTCTTAGCATCATTCAGGTTTTCAAACGTAAATTATTATAACGAATGCTACAAGGAATGTGTAATACTTTTATCAAATACTTCTCAAAACTTTATAAAACATTGGGATCTCAATCTCTTGTCACATTATGGGCATTCTTATCCATTAAAATCTCATCATCATGATTATGGAATATGGGTATTCAAACCCTCAGTTCATCAAAGAACACTTGTTACCACTTATCAGGTAACTAATGCCTTCAGGTCATCTGACCAAGGTAAACATGATACTTGTTACACAAGCATCTCACATGGCTCTTTAAGGCCCATTTAATCTCTTGTTACCTCTTTCTAGGCAACAAAGCATATTATGGCTCACAAGGCCCATAAAACAATTTCAATTATAAAGCATCATAGCTCATACCTGGCTATGCCCAACATCTCATGATACCTGCATAGTTAGTACACATGATAACAATTATATCAATTACATATCAGCACTATGCAATGTAATGGTAGCATCACTATTCCCTCGTTAGGGTTAGGGTTTCCAAGGTCATGTCAATCAGGGATACTCATCCCATTACCCAAAATTAGGGTTAGGGATTATCATCATATTGCTCAAGATTAAGGTTTCATGCACTATAACCCAAAATTAGGGTTTCACATACCTTCACCCTATATTAAGGTTAAGGTTTCATATAGCATCACCCTAGATTAGGGTTTTACATAACATCATCCTTTATCAGGTTTTCACATAACATCACCCTGTATTAGGGTTCCATATAACAATACCATGTATTAGGGTTTTCACATAACATCATCCCATCTTAGGGTTTCACAACCCTTTACTCAAATTAGGGTTTCCATTCTCCATTAATTAGAGTTTAATGATTATCTCATTAATCCAATCCCTAAATTAGTACTTCCATATATCTTGGAGCACATAGCATTATATAAGTATTAATCATACTTATCATTGTTCCATGTACTTAGGAACACACATAACATCATCATCATACCTTATTAGGTTGACTTAACCTCTCACTAAGGACATACACCTATGTTTATCATGGTGTATTTAATTTAATACTTTCATAAGCATCAAGTGATAATCACTTTAATTATACTAATTACCTAAGCACTTGAAAGGTACTTCCATTTAAAATAATCCTTGAGATACCCATCAATCACTTATGGGGTTAGAAGTAATTACATGATTTGAACCAATTAGACCATCAAACGGTCTTGGACCAATTGACCCTTCAAACGGTCTTGATCCCATTGACCATCAAATGGTCTTGGTCCAATCTTCCAAAAGATCTTGGACCAATCCTCCAAACGGTCTGAGACCGTTTATACCTTAAACGGTCTTGGTTCAATTAAATCTCCAACCAGTCTTGATGTACTCAACCTCCAAACGGTCTTGGGGTACTCAACCTATAAACGGTCTTGAGTTACTCAACCTCTAAATGGTCTTGAGGTGCTTGACCACCAAACAAACTTGATCTCATTTATCCAAACGATCTTGCCCTAATTCCTTCAATCGGTTTTGAAATCGTTTGAATTAAATATTATTAAACCCTAAATGGTTTGAGACCGTTTGAATTAAATATTATTAAACCCTAAATAGTTTGAGACCGTTTGAATTAAATATTATTAAACCCTAAACGGTTTGAGACCATTTAGTCACCAAATGGTTTGAAGATTGAATGGTCAAATCAGCAATGAAATCAATTGAACTTAAACTAGGGTTTTATCTTCAATCGATCTAGGGTTTGTAATCAAGGAACCATTAATTGCTGAAACCTTTGGAACTAGATCAATTATAACCATTGGATTTCCATCCAACCATGACATCACTTGACCTTAAACAATCTTGAGACTGTTTGATCTCAATCGGTCTTGAGACCGTTTTACCTCAAACGGTCTTGAGACCGTTTGGTCACAATCGGTCTTGAGACCGCTTGGTCACCAAAAAGTGAAATCGTTTGCTCATGATTTTTGTTGAGGTGTGTGATAAGATGACATCATCATCTTCAGGATACAAACCTTCTAAATTTCTTGTGATATTTGTGGTGATTTTAACAATTAATCAAAAGAAAATTTGGGAATGAAAAAGGAATCAACATATGATGAAGAAATGAAATGAATAATGATGTATAAGGATTCAAGTTATATAACCCGCCTTCAAAGTTGAATCCAAGATTTAAGATTCACGTCCTCAATGGTGAATGAAGCTTTTTCAACTGTAAAAGGTCCGTTCTCAAGTTTTTGAGTGCAAAGAATGATCAAGGTTGAGCATTGAATGGAGAAAAGGAGAAAATAAACACTGAATTTCGATTTCCACCATGAATTCAAGGTTGAAGATGACTATGGAGCTTACCTACAGGTTGGGGCACGTCCTCCTATTTATCCTTATCTCCCTTGTGCATGGCCAAAGCAAGGAAAGAAAGAAGAGTCGAAAAGAGTCTTTCATGTGGGTGAAAAATGGGATATATGTAAGGGAATTTTAGGAGAGAGAAAGCAATAGAAAATTCCTTCAACTCCCAAAATTGGTGCCACTTATTCCCCTCACTTCCTTGCCTACGAATCCATCATCCTTGCCTTCAAAAACCTCTCATTTATTGTTGAATTAAAAGCAACCACTTTGAGCACCTTAATCATTATAATACTATTATCCATTTTTAGTGGACAATTCTTTTTAATTACAAATGCAAGTGGATTCCTTCACCTACTTAGGATATTTCGGTTCAACTCAAGGCATTTGAACGTCCTTGCACCATAGGATTTCAACCAAAGCCTTTTTAGTTGATGGGCACTTCAATTAATATATTTATTTTTGCATTAAATTGAATTAGGGTTTCAATTATGCTTAAATCTTGATTATTTTAATATCAAGATTCTCTCTCTTCCAAAGAGATTCAAATGAGAGGCCCCTCTGATTCTCTTGTCTCTAAAAGATACCAAGAAACATTAGGGACTCTCTAGAAGTGATATTTTGCATATTGAACCCTTGGTTTTGGGTAAATTGCACATTACACCAAAACTAGGTTTTAATGCACATACATTGCTTAATAAGCTCTTTCTTGGTGCTCCGGTTGCCACAAGCCATACCTTTACATAATTTTCATTATTATGATGCTTCAACACTTGAGGAACATTTATCATGTAACATTTGCAAGTTAACCCCTCAACTTGGGTAATTTGCAGTTTAGTCCAAAACAAGCAAAACATTGTTTCCAACATTATTCAAAAAGGACTAAAATTGAAACATAAGTTCCTCTTTAGCCTTAATTACTTTTAAAAAGATAAAAGCAAGCATATAATTATCTTTCTTAAACAAAACATTTAGGGTTAAAGAATAACCCATGCCAGGGATGTTACACCATACATGAGATATGACTTGGTATCAACGTAGGCCTCAACCTCTTTACAAAGAAGGACCTCTAGCACGGGGAATACAAAAAGGGTGAACACTTAATATGGGTCAACCCTACATGAGATAAGGTCATAGTACCTAACTTACAAAATTTATGAAATGTTAAAGAATATGAATAATGAAATGCATGATCATGATTCCCTAACTAGACTACTTCTAAGTATGTGAGTTGACTCACCTAGTGTGTAGTTCTCTAAAAAATGTTGAACCCTAGATTTCCTATTAAATATCTAACCCTATAGAAATAGGCAATTGAATATATGACATTTGCTATATAGGTGAGGTAGACGTTCCAAGACCCTAAGATGATGTGTGATCCATGATGAGTCCCATAATGGGGTTAGTGGTTGTACATGAAGGAATCTAGTGGTTGTCCTTATTTTTGAAAGTCGACTAGAAATTTTTAATGGGTAGATGGTTGTGTGTATCATGTCTTGTTGGACATAGATATGTCTTATCTTGAATTACTTGAGCTTGTGGAGATCCCTTAAGACACAAGTGAGATAACTATGAAACCTCGATGTGGGTGATAATGTTGTTCCTTGAGATAATGCATGATATGTGAAAACAATCACAACTAACTTTAAAGAAAAACTTGATATATGCACAATAAGTCACTCTCATAAGCTAGAATAACATGAAGCCATACCATACATAAAATATTTATGCTTGAAAAAAAAATTATGATGATGCCTTAAGATCTTAGCTTGAGTAATCATGAATTCAATGCTAATTTTGAACACAAAAAAGAAAAATAATGAACATAATTTGGGGATAGTTGGTGGAATCTTGGGGGTGTGACTAAACCGTGCATGAAGATTTCAATTTTGTGATGATAAACTTAACAAATATGCATGATGATTCACAAATTCAATTGAGAAGTGATAACATAGATTTTAATGAGACACCCTAATCTTGTATGAATACTTGAACAAAAACCCTAATATAGTAAGTATAGGGGTCATGGAACCTAATGTTAGGATGATGTCATAACATGAATAAACACCATATAACATGATTATGAATGGGATGGGTAAACCCTTGACAATGATAACCCAGTGAGCATCTGATGGTGGGGGATGCCTTGGCACTAATGACTGGTAACCTAAACATGATGAATACAAACTTTAAATCTTTCTTATGATCTTGAACAAATTTTGAGGATGAAATTTCTTTAAGGAGGGAAGGATGTGACAACATTTTGGGAAATTGGGCACAGATATAGGAAGCGGAAACAAAATTTTATTTGCTCGTTTCCCAGAAACTAGAAGAATCTCATCAACAAATATGTATCTTGGAAGGAAGGGTTGCAAGGTTATACCTGATCTTGGAGAAAGTCTAGCAACATCACACTAGAATTACAATCTCGTACGGTGTCTGTGTAGCTCTTGGTCTTCACCATGGACAACAGACTCAAACAGCTCCCACATCGCCTCCTGTGAACACACCACAAACTGCAGACTGACGTCATCCTCCTAGAAGTAGCCAAAGGACTACTACCTCTAAAGTAGTCCATGAGGACCACTAGGAACTCCACAACGTGCTGCCAGAGCCAATGGGAAGGAGTTATCCCCTTCTGTCAGTGTACTAGTCGCTGACATGCTCTCCCACAACAATTGATCTCAGTTTCTCCTCCCTTGCTATCCTTTCCTAGTCGGGTAGGCTTGTTTGAGATCTCGTGGTTTCCACAACTAGATAGGACAACAATTTTCAGGGCCAGTGATCCTAATTGTGTGTGTTGGGAAGCCCCCAGTACCCTTCTATTTATAGTAGAGGGCACGGTCAAGATTCCCAGTTGATGTGGGAGTGGAAGGGTTTGGAAATATGAATGTGTTGGAATATGCAGACAACAAAATGGTCATCCCGCACTACGAAGGGTTGTTTCATGCATGAGATGGTTGTTTTGCAATGCAAAATGTTCATCTCATGCATCTTCAGTTTCCTATTTGTGCATGGAACTGGGAATTCGCTTCTAACCAATGTTAGTCATCAATTTTTCTTGCACAACAAGTATTGTGCAATCCAAATGAATTTGAGAAAGTATCTAGAACCTTACCTAGCCTAACCAATCGATCTTGCACATGCCATATGGTTGTCTCACTCACCTAGACGGTCATCTGGTGAGCCAAGCTTAGGCGGGTGGTTCATCAGTATGAACCGACCGGTTCACCACAGTATGGGCAGCTAACTTTGTTCCAACCATCTTGACAAACCAGACGCCCATCTCAACACTTGAGACAGTCCTTTGGCACTCCAGACGCCCGTTTCAACACTTGAGACAGCCAATTGGCAGTGCAGTCAACTGTTGGTGTGTGAATTGAATACCTAACACTTTAGTAACCAATTCCAATCAACCTGATTCTCCCAATCCATAAGTCCAACACTTGAACTTGATGATTCTGAGTCTAATCAGTTGATCTATTGTTTAATTCAATACCTAAACACCATTAGCATTCAATCTAAACATCATTCATGAATATAATCATTTAATTCAAGTGTACCATATGCTTGTGACCCTATAGGTCCAGAATTACGTTGGCAATGAATGTCTATAACAACTTATGACATCACAAGCAAAGAGTGGTGCCTATTCGCACATCATTGCTCCCAAGTAATTCAAAAAGTTGGAGAACAAATTAAACCTATGATCGGCAAATAGTGTTACCATGATCGTATAGTTCCTTTGTCACTAATATTCAAATTGAACTCGAGACATGGAAATGCCATCCTCTCAACATTCAATCCATGTTCCTTGAGCTAGAGTAGACTATCTGAGATGCATGTGAGTTCACAAATCATATATTGAATGTCATGGGTATGACTGTACACCCTCAGTCTCTCTTATCAAGGGGAACTGGATATCAATCTCCAGTAGGAGGTACAAATCCCATCTCTATCACTCACAGTAAATTCCCATGTGTTAAAGTCACCCAATCATCACTATTATAACAACCAATGTTTCAGGACTGTGTTTGATGATGTCAAAGTGTACTCAATGACATGTGATGAGTGCAGTGATTTTAGGTCTAAGAACCACAATCACCACCATGACTATGAGAGATGATTCTGACTACCATTAAATGGTTTCCATGTACCATTCTCATGGTGGGTTTGTACAATACACAGTTCACTAACATGTATATGTGTGCTTGACTTGATATGATATATCATGACTAATGAGACTCTGTCATCAATCAACACACACTCCTATCCTATGTATTACTATTGTCTATTTTGCTTCCACAGTAATATCCGATAGGGACATAACAAGAATGTATGTACTCTTATCATACATATGATCTCATCATTCAGGTCCTTAACCTGAAGGAATATGTCATCAAGTAACATCATTCTATAGACATCTACTTATATCTGTGTCATCATCTCATGACTGAGACAAACATAATAGATGAGATTACCTTTATAATTATCAAATCAAGTATCTAATGCCTCACTCAATCATCATATGATTGGCTCTCTGGGCATACATACCAACAAACTCCCACTTGCACTTAGATCCCATCACTCATGAATCATGTTCTGAGTGATCTTAACATGTCCATCATGTTTCTGCTATGCAACCACTCTAGCAGGTTTAGCAACATTTTCTTTTAGTCAGTATTTTTGCAATTTTGACATCTCTTCGCTGTATGACATCTGAGATTCCTTTCCTATCACATAGATCCATTTATATCACAATATTTCTACTAAGTCATCAATGGTTGGAACCTCCCGTAAGTTCACCCATATGAACTTCATACAATATCTTCTATTGTTCTCATAACACAGAGATACTCGACTTCTGCTATAGATTTAAACAACTGTCATTAGCTCAGAACCCTTCCATCTTACAGTTCTTGTTTTAAGGTCAAACACAAAATTATATTGTGATCTATTCATTTGTTAGTTTGGAAGCTTGCATCGATGTAACACTTTACACCCAACTCTTCCTTATTACCATGACCAAGGAACTAATCCTTTTGGTGCTTTACAAGTACCTAAAGATGTTCTTTTATGGTAGTCCAATGACTCTCACTAGAATCTGACATATACCTTCTCATCATGTCCAATACATATGATATTACTAGACTGGTATATATATCCTCTAATCATATCTAATACACATGAGATGATTAGATATCCTCTCATCATGTCATATACATATGACATTACATGATATCTTCTCATCATGTCCAATACATATGATATAATGGGATGAGTACATGCATGGTAGATCCAATTGCAAATGCATATGACATCTATCCATGTGTTCATGTTCTTCATAAGAACTGGGATACTAGGTTCTATGTTCTTTATAAGAACTGGGACATTAGGCTCTTGAGAGACTAACTCCATGGAACATGGACAAGTTTTCTCTCAATGAATAATGCTTGTTGAACCCTTTAACATCTTGCCAGTGTATGTTCTCTTTCTTAGGTCAAGAAGCTTTTCAAATCTATCTATATAGATATCAATTCCTATCACATAGGAAGCTTCTCCTAAGTCCTTCATAGAGAAGTTACTTTCCTTTCCAAGTGTTAAAAAGGATAAGGATGTTATTCCACATCATTATGTGGAATATAAATATGCTCCCACCAAATGCTTTGTAATCACAGATTTCAAGTTTATTCTGAATTAAGTCAAACACTTTGACTTTCTTATCAAATAGAAGATTCCATCTCTGAGATGCTTACTTGAATCAACAAATTGACCTTTGTATCTTATAGACTTTATTTGCATTATAAAACTATTAGGTTGTGTCACATACACATCCTATACAATTATTCCAGTTACAAAATGCGGTTTTAACATCCATATGCCAAATCTTATAGTTTTACTTAGCTGCAATTGCAAGCATGATCCTGATGGATTTAACCACGGTAATTGGTGAAAGACTTCAATATGTTCAACAAGTTGAACTTGTTTGAAGCTCATTACATCCAATCAACTCTTCCATGTTTATCTTGTCTCAAATGCACCCTATGGGTTTTACCCCTTTAGGTGGATCCATCAAGGTCATACCTTGTTGGTGTACATGGAGTCCATCTTTGATCTTATGGCATAAAGACACATCTCAGACTCTGGTCCTCAATAGCTTCTAGTTGGTTTGTTTGACTCATCATTATGATAAACTCATCTCCATTCTAAGTTATAAGATATCATATATCCTTCAAACTCAAGGATTGATCCACTAGTACTATAAGGTTTTGTGTTACATAAGGAACTTGAGATTCCACAAAACTTTGTGATTTTCATTGTTCCCACTATACCTCTTTTAGATTCAATGTTTTCTTGTTCATAAACATTTTGACTTCTACTTTTACTCCCACTGATTCCTTTGGAACTAGGTTCCTCATCAGGAATATATCTATCCAGATCAACAAACAACTTTGTTGTAGGATTGGGATAAGAGTTGTATTTAACAAAATAACATTTATGTGATTTTTGTACAATGCCCCCTGTATGAAACAACTTTGTTATATATGTATTCATCTTTAATCACTATCAAATACATATAGGAACACTTCCCATACCATATCACATATGGTGTCTTTTGAACCATTTTAGACGGTACATTCTTTTAGTGTTTAGCATGTGCAAAAAGGAAATTGGAATTTTAGCTATTTTTTTATAATCATACCTTAACAAGGTGTGATTACTTCCTTATAACACATCATATAGAATTTGATGTGGCTTTTTGAATGCACTAACAAATTCACTCGGGGTTTATATCCCCGAGCTTTTACCAAAACCAAGTGCAACAATACCACCCGTAAGCGGACGGATCTTATCGCAGTATAGTTGAGGATCGAACCCAAAGGACAACGTTTTTAAGAATCTTTGTCAGTTAGATCTAGCCCAAGTAAAACTAATATTTAGAACAATTGGTTGATTTTGGTTTGATTAAACTAATTGCAAGAAAGTAAATGCGGAATAAAAGATGGGTTTAGATCAATGATATGGAATCGCTGGGATGGTACCGGGTTTGACAACCGCTACGCACACAAACATACTCTTTTGCAAGCAATCCAGGCACGATATAACACTCCAAATAGAGCTGCTGCAGAACCCCCCATACGGGCGTTAGGTCCGCGTAAGCATCACCATAGGCAGCCGATTTCTCATCGCCATCCGGATCACATGTCTTACGGCTCTGAAGATACAGAAATCCACGGAGGTTGTGAACCCCCCATACGGGCGTTAGGCGCACAGAAGCGTCACCGAAGGCTAGATGGCTCGTCCCCTCGCGGATCATACACTTACGACCTCGATGAAATCCCATCCTATTTCTAGTTTGGGAGTCAGTCGCGTTAACCGATAAACAAGCAGGAAGGTGACATGCGAGCAAACATCGACGTTTAGCAAGATGATGCAAAATCCAACTAAGGTTGTGAACCCCCTATACAGGCGTTAGGCGCACAGAAGCGTCACCGAAGGCTAGATGGCTCGTCCCCTCGCGGATCATACACTTACTACCTCAAGGAACCCATCGGAAGTTATCGTCAAGGGTCAAACATGCTAAACGACGTTCCAACCCATGCCTTGAAGTTATCGCAACATAGGAACCCATGCATTGAAGTTATCGCAACATAGGGAGCACAAAGATGAAAACACGCACATGACCAACCTACAAGCTTAACGATAAACGACAAAATGAAGAGTTATATACATTGCCTTGGAAAGTTTAACAAAAGAACATGGTTTGCATGGGCAGCGGGGCTAGTCCCCGCACCCCAGCGAAATAGGACTACTTGCTCATGATACGAGATACAAGAAGGATAGGAGAGAAAGATAGATCTGCCATGAGCTCGGTGCAGAGGGTGGACGCAGCTCGGTGATGAAGATGTGCTCCTTGCGCCGTCTTCTTCCTCTTCTTGGCCTCCTTGGACGCAACACCAGCGGTAGATGGAGTGGAACTTGATCGGTGTGGTGCTCTGGCAGCCTTTCGGCGTCCGGAACCGATGCCTCGAAATGGGGACCCTGGGGGTCTATTTATAGTTTCAGATCTGATCCCAAACGGTTTGGGTAAGTTGCTGAAAATATCTTCTCCAAACGGTTTGGAGACCGTTTGGACGTCAAACGGTCTTGGGACCGTTTGGGCGCCAAACGGTCTTGAGACCGCTTGGGCACCAAACGGTCTTGAGACCGTTTGGGCATCAAACGGTTTGGAGGTCGTTTGAGTGCCAAACGGTCTTGCTTTGATCGGTCCTGGCTTTGGCGTGGTCGTGCGGCTTTAGTTCTTCAATCGATCCTTGCGCTTGCATCGAACGGTCTTGGGACCGCGCGGGACCAAACGGTCTTGGGACCGTTTGGGACCAAACGGCCTTGAGACCGCATGGGACCAAACGGTCTTGAGACCGCATGGGACCAAACGGTCTTGAGACCGCATGGGACCAAACGGTCTTGAGACCGCATGGGACCAAACGGTCTTGAGACCGCATGGGACCAAACGGTCTTGGGACCGCATGGGACCAAATGGTCTTGAGACCGCATGGGACCAAACGGTCTTGAGACCGCATGGGACCAAACGGTCTTGGGACCGCATGGGACCAAACGGTCTTGAGACCGCATGGGACCAAATGGTCTTGAGACCGCATGGGACCAAACGGTCTTGGGACCGCGTGGACTTCTTGGGCAACTGGTTTCGTCTTGTACTTTGTGTATTCCAGCAAACGGTCTTGAGACCGCATGGATCCAAACGGTCTTGAGACCGTTTGCATGGAGTTGCCTGCTACACCTGCATAAAATGAAAGATATTTAGTTAAAACCTTGATTATTGAATCACTGAGTAGTTTTGTGCATTATGATTCATATTAGGGTAAAAAGATGTGGAATAGATATTAAATTGTTCCAAAAAGGTAATTGAAAATCATGATGAGTATGCACTCATCAAAACACCCCGAACTTAAATCGTTGCTCGTCCTCGAGTAACATAAAATTTGAAACTGTTGCCTGATGGAATACTTTCGATCCGTGTGATTTCTTCATCTTCACATCACAAATGTTTTCTTTTTGCTCAGTATGAGTGAGTACCTCAACTTCCTGGGACCACGAAACACATCTTTCCATAGCTTCATTCCTGAGTTCGTTTCCCAACAACGCTTCCTCCCCGCCTTTTCCAACACCAAGCATGTCGAAGAGTTTTGTAGGAGTTCAGAGATACCTGTAGAATCGACAAGTATGCATTTGATCTGACACTGGTGTAGTTCAGGATGGTAGGGCATGTATTGTGCCCTTAGGTAGAAAAAGGAGTGAAAGGTGGTATGGAAAGAATAAGTAAATCTCTCCTCTATTCGACTCAAGATTTTTATTTGTTTTGCAATTTCATTTATTGCATATTTTTTTGTGTGCTCTATGGCATCTTTTGTTGCAGATCTCTCCTCTATTCGACTCGAGATTGCATTTATTTTGTGTGCACTTTGGCATCTTTTTATTGCAGATCTCTCCTCTATTCGACTCGAGATTGCATTTTTGGTGGTACGCCCCTATTTATTGGAAGGGGTATGGAAGAAGCGGATATGGGGAAAGTGGCGTGCCACCCCGAACTTAGGGTTTGGCACAAGTTTGGCTATTTTGGTGGTATTTATGGATGGAGGGATACGAAGATGATAGAAGAAGTGTAGAAGAGAGTTCAGATCAGGATGCAAGTTGATTTATAATTCAAAACCGGGTTATTCTCTTTGTCATACTCTGCTCAAATAATGACTTGATGCGGATCCGGTGGGGTTTCTGAGCCATTGTTCCACTAGTCAGTTAGGAAGCGCGACGTGTTTGATCCCTATCAGTTTGACAGATACTTATCATTATGTAAAAACAATTATGATGTTAGGAATCATAAGTTTCACAGGATGATATCAGGCAAGTTTCAAAAGTCAGTCCTCTTGAGGATTTGCTTCGAATAAGGAGGATGTTATGATAGAAGATGCATAGCAAAAAGTTAGTTACGTTTTTATCAACAAAAGACAAAATTTCATCAGGTATCTGTTCAAAATTTTGAAAAATTTTATGATAGAGACATATTGAATATGAAAGGAGGGTGTGTATGTGGAAGTGGAATACGTACCACCCACCCTCCACCCCGAACTTAGAGATTTGCTCGTCCTCGAGCAAACCCTAAATTCAAGATGGAGGGGAAAGGAAACACCAGGTATGACTGCCGAAAATGAATTGGTTCTGATCAACACCAATCCGATCTCGTGTCCTGAAAGAAAAACTCTCTCATAAGGCAAATTTATTTAAGGAAAATTTAACTATAAGGAACAAAATTTGAAAAGGAGAAGTAAAATAGATTTATTGGTCGGGTTGCCTCCCGACAAGCGCCTTTGTTTTATGTCGATGGCTCGACAGAGTTCTTCGAAATTATGGTGGGTCCTTTGGATTGCTGAATTCCAACATTATTTCGGTGCCTTTGTCAGCTGGTGTGAAGTATCTTTTCAAGCAGTGACCATTTGCTATAAATTCGCCAGACTCGTCACTCCATAAAGAGAAAGCACCATGGGGAGAGATGCTTTTGACGATGTAAGGTCCGCACCAACGTGAGCAGAGTTTTCCTGGGAACAATTTTAATCTGGAGTTGAAAACTAGAACTTGGTCTCCCACTCGTATGTCTTTTTGTTTCAGATGTCCATCATGCCAGAGTTTTGTACGTTCTTTGTAGATTCGTGCATTCTCATAGGCTGTCATTCTGAGTTCATCCAGCTCATGGAGTTGCAGAATTCTGGCTTGACCCGCTTGTTTCATATCGAAGTTTATTTGTTTAATTGCCCACCATGCCTTATGTTCAAGTTCGACTGGTAGGTGGCAACTCTTTCCATATATCAATCGAAAAGGGGTAGTCCCAAGGGGAGTCTTATAAGCAGTGCGATAAGCCCATAAGGCGTCGTTGATTTTTGTCGCCCAATCTTTTCGATTACGTCCAACGGTTTTCTCAAGGATAGCCTTTGTTGTCGGTTGGAGACCTCTACCTGTCCACTGGTTTGTGGATGATAAGGCGAAGCTATCTTGTGTGAGACGCCATATTTTCGTAGAAGAGCTTCAAGGCTTCTTTCAATGAAGTGGGATCCTCCGTCAGATATCACGGTTCTCGGCACTCCGAACCGTGGAAAGATAATATCTTTGAATAGTTTGATGACTGGTTTTGAATCACAAGTGATGGTTGGTATAGCTTCAACCCATTTGGAGACGTAGTCCACCGCCACAAGGATGTAAGAGAATCCATTAGAAGACGGGAATGGCCCCATATAGTCCACTCCCCAGACGTCAAATATCTCGACTTCTTGCCATAGATTCAGTGGCATTTCGTCTCTCTTGGTTATATTGCCAGCTCTTTGACACTTATCACATGATATGACAAAATCATAACAGTCCTTGGATAAAGTTGGCCAGAAAAATCCACATTGCAAAACTTTTAAGGCAGTCTTTTTAGAGCTCATATGCCCACCCACGGGTCCTGAGTGGCATTGTTCCAAAATAGAATGGGCTTCTTCTTCGGCGACACAACGTCTATACAATCCATCTGCACAGAGTTTGAAAAGATATGGTTCATCCCAATAATAATGCTTCACATCATGCATAAATTTCTTCAGAGCGTTCCCGGTGTATTGAGGATGGATGACTCCGGCGGCAAGGTAGTTTACTAAGTCTGAATACCATGGTTCGAATCCTGAGACTCTCATAAGATGATCATCTGGTAGAGAGTCATTTATCGGAATCCCTTCAGCATCCAGAGTGTGGATGCGACTCAGGTGATCTGCCACGACATTCTCCATCCCTTTTTTATCTCTTATTTCAAGGTCAAATTCTTGTAGAAGGAGTATCCATCTGATCAGCCTTGGCTTAGCATCCTTCTTTGTCATAAGATAACGGATAGCAGCATGGTCAGTGTAAACGATTACCTTCGAACCAGTAAGGTAGGATCTGAATTTGTCGAAAGCATAAATGACTGCTAAAAGCTCCTTTTCAGTAGTAGCATAATTCCTTTGAGCTTCGTCGAGGGTCTTTGATGCATAATAGATCACATAATGTTTCTTCTCTATGCATTGTCCTAAGACAGCACCCACCGCGTAATCACTGGCATCACACATTATTTCAAAGGGGTGGTCCCAATCGGGAGCTCTAATGATGGGAGTAGTTGTAAGGGCTTTCTTCAGCATATCAAAACTTTTGACGCATTCTTCATTGAAATTGAAATCAGCATCCTTTAAAAGTAGATTAGTCATCGGCTTCGTTATCTTGGAAAAGTCACGTATAAACCTTCTATAGAATCCAGCGTGACCAAGGAATGCGCGAACTTCTTTTACATTTGTGGGGATTGCCAGTTTAGAGATGACTTCTATCTTGGCCTTATCAACTTCAATTCCTTTATTACTAACCTTGTGGCCCAAGACGATGCCTTCCTTTACCATAAAGTGGCATTTCTCCCAATTTAGCACCAGATGTGCTTCTTCACAACGTTTGAGGACCATGGAGAGATGCTTAAGACAAGAATCAAAGGAGTCACCATATACGGAAAAATTGTCCATGAAAACCTCCATAACTGTTTCAGTAAGCCCTGCAAAAATGGCAGTCATGCAACGTTGAAAAGTTGCAGGGGCATTACACAGACCAAAAGGCATTCTTTTAAAAGCATATGTCCCGAAGGGACAGGTGAAAGTTGTTTTTTCTTGATCATCTGGATGTATGGGGATCTGATAGAATCCAGAGTAACCGTCCAGGTAACAGAAATATTCTTGATGGGCTAATCTTTCCAAAACTTGATCGAGGAAGGGCATAGGAAAATGATCCTTCCGAGTGGCCTTGTTTAATTTTCTATAATCAATACACATCCTCCACCCAGTCACCGTTCGGGTGGGGATGAGCTCATTGTTTTCATTTCTTGTGACAGTAGTACCTCCTTTCTTGGGTACAACATGAACTGGGCTCACCCATGGTGAGTCCGATATCGGGTATATTATTCCAGCTGTAAGGAGTTTGATGATCTCATGACGGACCACTTCCTTCATATTCGGGTTCAACTATCATTGATGCTCGATCGTTGGCTTATGGTCTTCCATCATGGGGATTCTGTGCATGCACAAGGCTTGACTGACCCCTGTGAGGTCACTCATTTTGTAGCCTATGGTTTTCTTGCTCTCTTTTAATACCTCCAGAAGTTGCTCTTCTTGTTTGTTCGTTAAACCAGAGTTAATAATGACACGACAAACTTTGAGATTGTCTAAAAACATATACTTCAGCCCTTCAGGTAGGGGCTTCATTTCAGGAGGTTCTGGTTTTTCACTGATTTCTTCTGGGGTTTCGGTAACCTTTAATTCTTCATAGGTAGCTTCAGGATTTTCCTTAGCAGAGTCGGGAGGTTCGGTGCAATCCTTATCTTGTTGGTCAGTAGGTTCATCATTAAAAAGGTTATATAGAGAAATTTCCAAGGGATCGCATGACTCGTGATATTCTTGAGTAAGTTGTGACATCTGCTCAACACAATCTATCAGATAGACTTCCTCCTGTATACTTGGTCTTCTCATGCTTTCAAAAACTTTGAACTCCAGAGTTTCTTTACCTAACATGAGCAGTAAGGTTCCGGCTTCAACATCGATAAGGGCTCTATCAGTGGCGAGGAATGGACGACCGAAGATAATAGGGTATTTGGTGTCTTCTTTTATGTCCATGATGACAAAATCACATGGGACATATGCGTCCTTGCCTACCTTGACCGGGATGTCTACGAGAATTCCTAACGGTCTTTTTACCGAATTATCCGCAAGTTGAATTGTCATAGCAGTTGGAAGCAATTCCTCAAACCCTAGTCTCTTGCATAGACTGAGCGGCATAATAGAAATACTTGCGCCAAGATCTGCCAATTCTTTCTTGCATGATGAGTCGCCAATGTGACATGAGATTCCGAAGGATCCTGGATCTTTTTGTTTCTTAGGCATCTTGCTTAGTATGATATCTGATGTGGTAGCAGCCAATTTTACAGTTTCATATTCTTCAGTGATGTACTTCTTGGTGAGAAGCGACTTTAGATACTTGGTCCAGGCTGGTATCTCATTAAGAGCATCTAGGAATGGTATATCAACATGGAGCTTTTTCATAGCCTCTTTGAATTTGATGAATCTAGTATCAAGCTTGGTTTCCCTCAGACGGGATGGGAAAGGAACACGAGGCTTATATACAGGAATATCCGGTTCAGGTGTCTCTACTTCTTCATCGATAGATTCCTCAGAACTTCCCTTATCAGTATTTCTTTCCTTCGGTTGCGATTCTGGTGTTGTCGAGTTTTGGTCCGTCAAAGGTTCATTCTCCTCAGGGATATCCATAGTTGTTTTTGTTGGGGGATCCAAATAACTTTTCCCTGATCTTGTGGCGATAACCTTCAGCTGCTCCAGATGTTTCGGATTGTTCTCAGGTTGTCCGGCGAAGACTCCAGCTTGTGGCTTAATACTAGCAGCAAGTTGAGCTAGTTGAGTTTCAATAGCCTTCTGCTGGGCTTGTTGATTGGCTATCATCGTTTGTTGTGTTTGCAATAACTTTTCAATGGTAGATAGCTTGTCATCAGAAGGGATGGATCCTGTTTGACCCTGTTGTTGGTTCAAGCTTTGATACTGAGAGTTATTCTGATAATTTCTGTTCTGAAAGTTTTCTTGATTCCCAAAGTTCTGTTGCTGGTTAAACTGATACCCAGATGGGCCTCTTGGTTGATTATTCGGAACAAATTGATTCGAGTTCATAGCTCCTGAAGGATTTCCGTACTGGAAGCCTGGGTGATTCCTATTTTGATTCGGATTGTAATAGTTCTGCCCAGGGTTGGTGTTAATAGCATTAAGATTTTCCATCTGGCAATTATCTCCTTGTCCACAGGCATTACTTAAAACAACATCATAGAGAACATTGCATGATAGTGTGGAATGGTCAGTGCCTTTGCACGCTTCACAAAACAAAGAAGTGGTCTTGACTTGTTCTGGTTGCCTAGTTGGAGAATGTCCTCGTCCAATCGCAGCAAGGGATGATTCAATGTGATCTTGCTTTGCAATCAAGACTTTCAAAGTTTCAGCTATAGATTTGTATTCTGGGATAGCGTCAGCCATAGCTACCTTTAAGACTCCTTTACCCACAGATCTGCCCCAGTTGGCTTGATTTTCTGCTCCCAGGGTGACTACTCTCCATGCACTGTCGTAACTTTGCCGCATGAAGTTCCCTCCAGATGAGGAGTCAAGGAACATCTTAACATCATCCTCCACACCCCTGTAGAATATTTCTATCAGCTGATTCTTAGGAATTCCATGGTGTGGGCATTTGCGTAGGAGCTCCTTGTATCTATCCCAAGCTTCGGAAAGAGTTTCTCCTGGGACTTGAGTGAAATTTGTGATTCATCCCCTGATCTCATATGTAAGAGATGGGGGGTAGAACTTTTCCAGAAAGGCGTTTTGAAGCTGCTCCCAGGTGGTGATGGGCACATCACTCTGTAGTGAGTTGTACCAACTAATGGCTCTATCATCCAGAGAGTACTTGAAGAGACGGAGTCGAATAGCATCATCAGAGACTCCATTTTGCTTCGTCATAGCACACAGGTCAATGAATCTGAGAAGATGACCTTGGCTGTCTTCAGCTTGTTTACCGTAGAATGGGTTGTTTTGAAGCAAGGTTATCCAATGTGCTCTAATCTCAAAGTTGGCAGCTTCGATGGGAGGAGGCTGCACCAGATGATAGACATTCGCGGCCTTTGGGATAGAGAACTCTCTAAGATCCTTCTGAAGTTCCGCTGCTTGTGTTGCTGCCTGTGCTGCTAAGATCTCCTGTTGAACCGCAGCTCTAGCTTCTTGCATGAACCTTTCTCTCTACGCATTGATGGCTTGAGCCACCCTACGGGCTACTTCTTCTTCTTGCGCCATTCTGGCTTGATTCTCTCGGATCTGACGATGGAAGGTTCTATCGATTTCGGGATCAAAGCTCGCAGTCAGTCCGAGACTATCCGAACGGTGCATACACTAATCGTCAAAGAGCACCTGAAATTTGAAAAGGTTTGAAAGTGAGATCCTTGAAGTAGAAATAAAGATCAAATAGATGAGCGATAGTTTCAAAAAGAAAACAAAATCCTAGATTAGTCTTAAAAGAACTAGATTTGACTGACTGATTCCGTTGTCCCCGGCAACGGCGCCAGAATTTGATGTGGCTTTTTGAATGCACTAACAAATTCACTCGGGGTTTATATCCCCGAGCTTTTACCAAAACCAAGCGCAACAATACCACCCGCAAGCGGACGGATCTTATCGCAGTATAGTTGAGGATCGAACCCAAAGGACAACGTTTTTAAGAATCTTTGTCAGTTAGATCTAGCCCAAGTAAAACTAATATTTAGAACAATTGGTTGATTTTGGTTTGATTAAACTAATTGCAAGAAAGTAAATGCGGAATAAAAGATGGGTTTAGATCAATGATATGGAATCGCTGGGATGGTACCGGGTTTGACCACCGCTACGCACACAAACATACTCTTTTGCAAGCAATCCAGGCACGATATAACACTCCAAATAGAGCTGCTGCAAAACCCCCCATACGGGCGTTAGGTCCGCGTAAGCATCACCATAGGCAGCCGATTTCTCATCGCCATCCGGATCACATGTCTTACGGCTCTGAAGATACAGAAATCCACGGAGGTTGTGAACCCCCCATACGGGCGTTAGGCGCACAGAAGCGTCACCGAAGGCTAGATGGCTCGTCCCCTCGCGGATCATACACTTATGACCTCGATGAAATCCCATCCTATTTCTAGTTTGGGAGTCAGCCGCGTTAACCGATAAACAAGCAGGAAGGTGACATGCGAGCAAACATCGACGTTTAGCAAGATGATGCAAAATCCAACTAAGGTTGTGAACCCCCTATACAGGCGTTAGGTGCACAGAAGCGTCACCGAAGGCTAGATGGCTCGTCCCCTCGCGGATCATACACTTACTACCTCAAGGAACCCATCGGAAGTTATCGTCAAGGGTCAAACATGCTAAACGACATTCCAACCCATGCCTTGAAGTTATCACAACATAGGAACCCATGCATTGAAGTTATCGCAACATAGGGAGCACAAAGATGAAAACACGCACATGACCAACCTACAAGCTTAACGATAAACGACAAAATGAAGAGTTATATACATTGCCTTGGAAA
Source organism: Alisma plantago-aquatica (assembly GCA_963693085.1). NCBI lineage: Eukaryota > Viridiplantae > Streptophyta > Magnoliopsida > Alismatales > Alismataceae > Alisma > Alisma plantago-aquatica. The sequence continues at coordinate 1,194,533,360 of OY856409.1, forward strand.
GTTTAACAAAAGAACATGGTTTGCATGGGCAGCGGGGCTAGTCCCCGCACCCCAGCGAAATAGGACTACTTGCTCATGATACGAGATACAAGAAGGATAGGAGAGAAAGATAGATCCGCCATGAGCTCGGTGCAGAGGGTGGACGCAGCTCGGTGATGAAGATGTGCTCCTTGCGCTGTCTTCTTCCTCTTCTTGGCCTCCTTGGACGCAACACCAGCGGTAGATGGAGTGGAACTTGATCGGTGTGGTGCTCTGGCAGCCTTTCGGCGTCCGGAACCGATGCCTCGAAATGGGGACCCTGGGGGTCTATTTATAGTTTCAGATCTGATCCCAAACGGTTTGGGTAAGTTGCTGGAAATATCTTCTCCAAACGGTTTGGAGACCGTTTGGGCGTCAAACGGTCTTGGGACCGTTTGGGCGCCAAACGGTCTTGAGACCGCTTGGGCACCAAACGGTCTTGAGACCGTTTGGGCATCAAACGGTTTGGAGGTCGTTTGAGCGCCAAACGGTCTTGCTTTGATCGGTCCTGGCTTTGGCGTGGTCGCGCGGCTTTAGTTCTTCAATCGATCCTTGCGCTTGCATCGAACGGTCTTGGGACCGCGCGGGACCAAACGGTCTTGGGACCGCGCGGGACCAAACGGTCTTGGGACCGTTTGGGACCAAACGGTCTTGAGACAGCATGGGACCAAACGGCCTTGAGACCGCATGGGACCAAACGGTCTTGAGACCGCATGGGACCAAACGGTCTTGAGACCGCATGGGACCAAACGGTCTTGAGACCGCATGGGACCAAACGGTCTTGGGACCGCATGGGACCAAACGGTCTTGAGACCGCATGGGACCAAACGGTCTTGGGACCGCATGGGACCAAACGGTCTTGAGACCGCATGGGACCAAATGGTCTTGAGACCGCATGGGACCAAACGGTCTTGGGACCGCGTGGACTTCTTGGGCAACTGGTTTCGTCTTGTACTTTGTGTATTCCAGCAAACGGTCTTGAGACCGCATGGATCCAAACGGTCTTGAGACCGTTTGCATGGAGTTGCCTGCTACACCTGCATAAAATGAAAGATATTTAGTTAAAACCTTGATTATTGAATCACTGAGTAGTTTTGTGCATTATGATTCATATTAGGGTAAAAAGATGTGGAATAGATATTAAATTGTTCCAAAAAGGTAATTGAAAATCATGATGAGTATGCACTCATCACATGTTTAGGTGGAGTTCATTGTGATACACTATCACATATCTCCAGAAGGTTCTCAACCTATTGGTTTAAAACATTTCAACATCGGTCACATCAAAGTATCTTAATACTTTTATCAAGTTAGTTACATACTTAATTTATAATCTCCTTGAACACTTCATGACATGTATACTTGTATTTCATACAATTTTCCATATCTACTGATCACATCGGTAAATATAGTGAGGTACTAGTGACCACCTTTAGCATTTATTTGAAAAGGTATGTTGTACATCAACATGTACTAGGCCTAATAGAACTCTTGTTCTCCCACTACATCTAGTGGAGATCATTGTCATATTTTTTAATAAAAGGACAAGCATGTCTCTATTGGTTCAATAACCAAAAGAGTCTAGACCAACACGATTTTGGAATCTAGAAGTGCATTTCTCATTTATGTGTATTAGATGACAATGCTATAGGTATACATTGTTTGAGTCATCAAGTCATTCATTATATGTGGCATACACATTTGTCTCTATAACTATCAAGTATAGTTTATGAGACACAGGGCATTTCCATAAAAGATCATATCTTTTAAAATGAAACATAATGTCCTTGTCATACAAGACATATGATGTTTTTCATTAATGGCAAGTACATAATAGGAATTCACTAATTCTATCATGTTCCCTTGAATGACAACTCTCAATTATAGAGGAAGCAACCCTTGCTCTACAAAGTTCTAGCTTATTTCTTCTCAGGTCCTAAAGTAGAAATCTCTATCTCTTTTTTCTTCTTGAGATCCTCTTACAAAAAGAGGATAATTCCTTTACCAATGCCAACATGTGACAATGGTAGCATTGTCTTTCCTTAACCAAGTGAAAAGGACGATTCCTTTTACAATTATCCCTCTCCTAACTTGAGTGCAAAGGAGTTGGACTTTAGCTTATCCTCAAAACACCTCTTAGCCTTGCCTTCGTCATTGGACTCACTTCCTCTGATCATCATTAGGGATTTGTCCTCCTTCATTTATGCTTTGGCATCACCATGCCCAACATTTAATAAACTGGTTATGTGATTCATATAATGACTTGTAGAAACATATCCACGGTCAACTCTTGACCTAAGAGAAATCCCAGTCCTTACACATATCCAATAAAATTGAGCATATGGGGTCTTCTAGATCTCCCTCTACCAATTTGCACTCAAACAACGCTTTGTAAACATTATTCCTTATTTGCTTTACATGATTCTTAAGATGTGTTACCATCTCAAGAATGTCCATGTTATCATGTTGTTTATGCAACTCATAGTTCATACAACATAGAATAAGGTGCTTAATGCCTATGACTTTATTGGCATACTTCAAGTAAGCATCCAATTTTGTCCTTGAACACATTTGGAGCGGGTTCCTCTGGCTTTGGTCTTTCAAGGACATGGATCTTTCACTCATTGAGAACATTTCTTAAAGTCCTAAACCAAATCTAAAAGTGAATCCCATTTGGTTTGTCCTATTTGAGAACTAATCACAACTATTCTGTAATTGTGTTTGTCTACAAAAGAATATTGCAACTTTTCAAAACATTTTGATTTGATTTGATTTAATAAATTGATGATATTAATTAGGCTTTGAAATAATTATCGCTCCCACTATGTTTCTCAAATTGATATCCCTCAATATCAATTCAAAATAATGCACTGACCAAAAAAAAATTCAAAATATTGCAGCGTACAATATTCTGGTGGGCTAAGATCCAAAACAATTCAACTTGCACCTAGCCTACACCAGTGTCTGTAGTCAATTGTCAAGGTAGCCAATCATGCCAATTGCATCATATGCAACTCTTAGATAGATGATATGTACAACTCCTTGCCATGACCATCTGCATGCCTCTAGGCCCAGACTCTCTGAGAATCACCAGTCTAGCCTAACCCAAAAGTCAACACGATAGAATATGCATCATGCTTTAGAAGAACCTACATATCTACCATCACACTTCCACGAGATAGACAACGCACCACACTTTAGCATAATCTATGCTTAGTCAATCAAGCTTTTCATGTGTGCCTCTTTTGGAAGGAATCTATGATTTTTATATTTTAATTGAGGGAGTTATATATATATATGTATATATATATATATATATATATATATATATATATCTAGTAACCACATACTATAGTACATATTATATACATTCTATAACCATAATGTGAACATGTAATCAGAAATATATGAGCGATGGTTATAGCCAGTATAATGCAATTCCTTGGAGCCACAAGGAATTTCCACCACTAAGGTCCACATCACATGCAACGTATTGTTGATGAAGATCCATTCTTGCTCCAATCCAAATTGATCAGTTCAACACTTGAACCGGCCAGCACACCTCTTGGTTGCTCGGTTGGCATCCTAAAATGGTCATCTGGTCTCCTCCAGCTGGTCTGTTGGGCCACCAATCAATTGATTTTCCTCCTATCGTCTGGCCTCCTCGATCCTCTAAACGGTCAGTTTATCCAATGCAGAACAACTTCTCACGACGATGCATAAATTAAATCTATCCTATTTGTTTACATTGTAAAAGGGAAGCCTCGAGTTTCATTTGAGGGGAATAGGAAGAAGAACATTAATTTACATTTGGAAAGGAGAGAGGAGGTCGGTATGCAGACTGATTAACAATGTGAATAAACCACAACCATGCACACACAGATGTGGGGTTTTGGCCATAACCACACTAATATCCACCATCAAAACATTTTTACGATGATGTGTATGGATTGTTGATGCAACCCTATTTTAGGGCTTCATCTTTTGCCATTTTGTACTCTATTCACATCTAAACATTGTAGAATGCAAGTTAAATTCCCCAATATGTGTGTTATTGTCAAATGCACTTATGGATATTCTTTGCATACTTTTTAGATACTTGGATCATTCTTTGGATGGATGAGAGAGAAGGAAGGAGTTCTAGGGTTCCTCCACTCATGGAGGGGTCCAAAGAAGACCCCAAATCTCCCTCAACCTACACCTAATGGCAAAGGGTTGACATCAAGAAAAGAAGTCCATTGATCATTAAGATTGAAGTTGATTTTGCTACTGAAGACTCCACCATGGCCGTGGTGCCAAGGAACGATCGTGTTGGACAATGCAAAAGTGACAGGAAAAATCCCAAATTTGCAAGCTACAACAACTCAACCACCATGGTTGTTCTACCTAGCACGGCCATTCCATGAAGCCCCCAAAATGGTTGTATTGTCCTGCATGGCCGTGGTACCTAAAGACAAAACACGCATACTGAAGGGAACAACCTCACCTCCAACTCTCTCACCATGGTCGTGCTACCCAACACGACCTACCCGCCTCCATTTCACCACTTTAGCGTATGATTTTTCCACTTTCTTAGAATGAACGTTCCACACCACCATGACCGTTCCTACCTCTACTTACCATGGACGTGCTGCCCAACCCGACCGTGCTACCCACCTCCATTTCACCACTTCAACCTATGATTTTTCCACTTTCTTGGAACGACCGCCCACACCACCACGACCGTTCCTACCTCTACTTACCACGGTCGTGCTGCCCAATACAGTCATTCTACCACCTAAACCCTAGCATTTTTGCACTATTTTTCCAACAATGCCCCTACTTACCCTAGTTCTTCCACCACCACCTATATATACATGGGTGGTGACCATAGCACTAGGTTAGCTGCCATTACTCCTCTCCACCCAATGTTGAGCATTCAATGCGATCCTCTTCCATTTTTTCTCTCCACCCACCATTTCCACCTCATTTCCACCATATAAACCTAGTTTTATAGATTTTTATACCCTCATCCCCTTCATTTTCATGCCCATCATCCACCTTGGAGAAGGGAGGTTGCCCTACAACAGCTAGGATGTGAAAGAGAAGGATCTACTTTGAGTTCCATGGAGTCCTATCCCCTTCTTCCCCTTTCTTTTATCTTTTCTTTGATCATGTCTAGCTAAGCCCCTAGTGGTGGGCTGTTTGGGATTAAAATTTGACTTTGATACCATGTTGGGGGAAAATAACTTGTAATGAACATAATTTCATTCTATGATGATTGCCTTTGCTTCTATCTCATTTCCCAATATCTTACATGTGGTTATTGCTTTTAAACATAAATTGCTTGCTTTGTGATGCTTGATGACACTTAGGTTCTCAGAGGAATTGGAATGTATGTAGCAATCTTAGGCATGGCTCCTAGGTCCAATTAATAAATCCCTATCTATACCCCTTTGTTCCTACATACATCTCCCTCTCTATAAGTGACTGTGATATCTAAGTAGCTAGTGTAAGTGTGGTTAGTGCAATTGCCTAAAGCTTCCTAAAGGCTAGATGGCAAGTAACATGAGGTGAAAAACCCTCATATCTACTCCCATTCTTATCCTTGGCTCTCAATTTACCTTATACCACTTACCCTGGAAACCTAGACTTGGTAAGTCCTGCTAGAATTACACCTAACCCTAGTTCTCCAACTATTGTATAGGGTACATTATAACAACACTTGCCTTGTTGTTTGGTTTGGTAATCTAGTTTTAATTGTGATGATTGCATGCTATGTTGACCTTCCCCCAACTAATATCAAATCACATTCCCAAATGGCCCACCTACCCAATCCATTTCTTGAAACCTACCTTGGTCTTCTATCTTATTAATGCTAGTTTAGATTGATTGCCTTTGTTAATTGTAGTCAATTGCCTAGTCTTGCTAGTTAGGGTTAACCTAGATTCTTGCTTGCTCTAGTGTTTAGCTTAGTTCTTAGTTGCTAATTGCCTTGATAGAGTAGTGTAGATCATCTTGCTTTTGTTTAGTTGATTGCTTAATCTAGTCTCTTAGACTTAACTTACTTAGGACAACCTAGTTTTTGGTAATCTAATTTTCATATTACCTTTAATTGCCTACTTGGTTAGCGTAATCAAACCAAACCCACTTTTAAACCCTTCAACCCTAGTCTCCACTTTAGGAACGTAGCCAACACCAACTAAGCTCTAGTGCCCCCTCTATTCCTAAGGATCGACCCCCCTTGCTTACCTCTCATCTATGCTATAGCATGACCCTGTACGCTTGCGGAAGCATATTTTAGTGTTGTGAGTAAACCTAGTTTGGGAACCTTATAAATTCAAAAGATCACACATGCATGCAACAACGCACCAAGATTTATGGTGTTGTTGCTGAGGATAGATGCGCTCGACCTAGCTAGTTAGTGTAGCTTAGCCTTTCCTACTACCCTCATCATTGCTATTCTTTATTCTTTGTTCACTTTTGCATATTTCCATTCTAACTTGTTTTTGTTGCTTGTTTGTGTATTGTGTAGGTGACAATTGTGCATGTGTCATATGCATTCTAGTTGTACTAACTTGGTGTTATAAAAACCCAAGATAGGTAGAAGGAGATGCCAAATCTTCCGCAACCAACACTGAGAAACTGAGATGGGTGACCATGAAACTGAAATACCTCATGGAAATGCTCAACCGTCGCTACCCAACTACCCCCTCTATGAGTATTTCACCCCTAGGAACTACAATTCCCCCATTGCCACCCTTGTTGACCAAATGTCGGGTCAACAATTCTCCATTCTACCCACACTTATTGGACTCCTTCCTACCTACTATGGGATGGAGAATGAAAACCCCTACCACCATATCAACGCCTTCCTTATGACTTGTTCCACCTTCTTCACACCCACTTCAACCAATGATTCCATCTGGAGGACACTCTTCCCTTTCTCTCTAAATGAAAAGGCAAAGGAATGGTACATCTTAAAGCCGGAGTTGGTGACGTGGAATGCGGTCAAAAATGAGTTTCTCAAGAAGTTTGTTCCAATTTCCAAACTTACCCAAATGTGAAGATGTATCACCGCCTTCTCCCAAAAGGAAAATGAACCTCTCCACGAGGTTTGGGAAAGGTTCCAAAAGGTCATGCACAATTTCCCCCATCACGAGGTACCCTTGTGGAAGTTGGTCCAAGCTTTCTATAATAGGTTGGAAGAGTTGAGCCAGAACAATGTTGATTTGTCATGTGGAGGCACCTTCATGGCAAAGCCACCTGAGGAGTCATGGCCCTTGTTTGAGAACCTTGTAGAGAACTCTCTTCATCGGACTTCTACAAAGGGGAACATTGTTGCTGGAATTGCATCCCTCCACCTCCTCCGGTAGCTCCAGCCCAGACCGTTGCTAACCCTGACATGATGAAAATGTTGGCGGACATGATGAATATGATTAAGAGCCAATCTAGTGATTCTTCTAGTCAATCCATCATGGCGTTTGAAGTTGAAGAAGAAGTTCATGCTTTGCACTCTTTTGGCAACCGAAACAACCAAGGTCCTATGTCCAACACTTACACTCCCGAGTGGAGAAACCATCCCAACTTTTCATGGAAATAACAAAATGAGGATGGTCAAGGAGAAGGGAAGCTAAGGACAAGGTATATCTCAAAATTTCAAGATGACGTGCTTGGAAGTTTGAGAAGTTTGGATGAGTACGTAAAGAAAGTTGTATCCTCTCATGGGCAGTGTAAGGCCCCTAAACTTGCTTAATGAGTTGAATCAGCTTAATTACCATAATTTAATGCTTATAACTCTAATATGACCTTTTTTATGATTTTAAATCATAAGACAAGCTTAAGTTTCAAATTTGGTCCAATTTGGAAACTGGTTGAGCAAGTTATGTAATTTTATGCACATTTTGGATTTTTCTGCAATTTACCCAATTGAGAGGTGTTCTTTGCAATTTATCACTTGCATTATGTTACTTGAATATTCTATCATCATTCTTGATCTTGTTGAGAGATGAGGCACCTATTTAAACCTTGGTTTGAAGGTGTTTTCTCCAAGGGTATTTTAGGGTTTACCCCTTTCATGGATGAACTACCTTTAGTAGCTATCAACTAATGAATTATGTGAAATGCTGGGAAATTCGACAAAGGAAAGGTAAGAAGGTATGTATGGATGGTGAGGGAGCTTCTTGTGTGTGTGCTTGTATATTCTTAATAGTTTAAGGCCATAGACACATGGGAAAGCTACTTTTACACCTCATGCTTGCTTCCATCCTTATCCATGGGCTATATTTACCTCTTCCTTGCCCAAGTACGAAACTATGCTTGCTTTCTCTTTAATCTAACCTGGAGAAACGACTCCACTCTATTTTTCTGCAGAACCAAGTGCTCTAAGGTAGAAGGCAACCTCTTTTTGGAGAAGAAAGTCTCCTAGAGCTCCATTTAGCCCTATTTAGGGTTTCCAAGGTCATCTTCTTGGGATTTTGACCCAGGCAAGTTATTTTATTCCTTCCTTCTCCATTTATCTTGATCTTATCCTTCCTTAGACCTTTATCCAGGACGGAACCTTGTTGTTCCATGGTATAATTTGCTCTAAAGCTCTAAAACCTTACCTTTCTTGCTTCTTCTGCTTAGGGTTTGCTCATTGATGAAGAAAGGTGCTAGATGGACGAGTTCATAGCTTATTCTTGGATTTTCTACCCTACTTTCTTGAGATAGCTTCTGTGTGGGGTTTCGTCGTCTCATTAGAGGCAATTTTTATAACTTGCTCCACATGTATTGCTTACCATAAGCTTGCTAGCTCATGTTCTTGCTTGAAAATGATGATCCATTCACTAAAAAGCTATGCTTGACTTGGATTTCGATTTTTATAATGTTTCCTATTCTGATTTTAGTTCTAGATGAACCTGTGATTATTTTTACATTATTCTTAAGGTATAATATGACTTGTATCAGGTTGGTTTGATAACCTATGGTGCTAAGAACCTATCAACCAATGGTCAATTTTAGGGTTTAATGTTGATTTCTTTTATAAACCCATAAACTGATGATGGTACCATTGCAACAACCCTATGGTGTTGTATTCATGACAACTTATGGTTGAGATAAAAGGTTTCAGATGATGGTGACAACCTATGGTCACCCCCTTAGGTCAGGTTTTGGATCAATTAGAAGTTTAATGATCAACCATTAAGTACCCTACTGATGTTATCAATAAATGATGATATTAGCATAATATTTGATGTTGATTAATGAATATAGTGTCAATCTAACAACTTATGGTGATTTAATGGTCACTAATTATGGTGGATCAGGTCTCTAAAACCTATGTTGAGTTAAGCATTGTTGTAACGACCCCTCCTCCCGGTAACCCCCAATTAAGGGAGACCAAGAGGTCAGAATCGTTATCCCAATTTCTCGGATCAAAGGTTTGACTAATAATCAATAATAATTATTAAATTCTACCGAGACTATACTGAAAGATGGAATAAAATAAAACTTTGCATACCTTTTTCAAAAACTTGGATATCTACTTAAGAGTCATAATTCCTAAATTTAGGGTTTCGAGGCCCATCAAAGCTCATTCATGTACATGGAATTCTTAAATTAATCCAATTACATGTAAAGTTCATCCTTTTATATCTTGATGTGTCTTTTTATAATTAACAGGTTAATGTCAACTTTAATCATCCATAAAACCCTTCTCAATACATTAATCATCTCAAATTAGGGTTACATAATCATTAATGCATTAAAGTTGATCACTTCCACTACTTTTTGAATTGCAAGAGGAATTAGATTCTAAATCTATTTTTATTGGATTCCTCGCATTTTTCTGAGAAAATTTCATATTTTGTAGGTTTCCATCGTATCTACCAATATTTAGATATGATTTTTACAAAAATACTTACTCGGACCAATGAGGGCCTGACACGTCTGCCAATCGAGCCTTCTTTTCTTTTTCATGCAGTTTGGGCCCAAGCACGTAGGAAAGACACTATTGACCTTTTCTTTCTTCACTGGAGTCGGGGGCAAAGGGGTCTTTTCCTCTTTATCTTCTTCTTCCTCGTGACGCTCCCCATGCGTGGAGCAGCTCCCGCAGACCGTCAACTCTTCAATTGATTCCACCACTCTCTCACCCTACTCACTAGGAGAAGGTCACACATCCACCGCCATGGTCCTCCAAAGCCGCCCAGGTTTTCAATTACACTGATCGCAACCCAAGGTGAAAGAACCGACTTCCGAACCTCCTGTGAGGTCCCTGCGTTGATAAGAGCAGCATCCATGGCCTTAACCAAAATTGCTATCACTACCTTACTCGCAATGCTCGGCCGAAGCCAAGGAGTCTATTTTCCGCTCCGTTGGAAGTTTGAGGCCCCATATATATAGGCCTCCCTATATCTGCCGTGAACTGCTGAATTCCAGATTGGGAAAAAGTCCTAGACATGAGGAAAATCTGGGAAACTAGGGGTAGATCAACTCGGACTGATCCCCTGAATCTATTGGGAACATTTGTTGCCTCTGACGTGTCTTGGATTGTAAGAAATCCAATTGGGAGACTTAGTTGCCACTGCTTCTGTTTCCCATTTCAGTGAGAGCTAGGGGATGACTTGTCCCTCGTTGATCTTCTAATCAACGGTCCTGATTATTCGCGTCATTCCTTATCCAAAAATACATCCTGGAGATATTGTGACATTTAATATGATTTAAGGATTACCCATCCACTTTAGGAAATCTTGTAAAAACCATATCTCTCTCCTCATTTATCCTTTTTTATTCAAATTTTAGAGGAAACTCTGTCTTGGCATTATCTACTCGTGTATTAAATTTGAAACCCAAATTACAAAGGAAAGGGTGTTTCCCTCATATGCAAGTTATTCATTAATAAAACCAAATTAATTGATATTTTCTCTTTCTTTTGCCATTATCTTATCATCTTGGATTTCCTTGGACCTCAAGGAACCTTAATGGATCGAAATCCCATCTTGGGAACATTTCTTTAGCCTTTTTCCTTATCTTTTGTCCTTTTTCTTATTTATTCCTTTATTCAAATAAATTACTTTTCCCTTTCTTTTATTAGAAATCATATGTAAACGAATTTTACCCAATTGTGGCCATTAATGCCACTTTCTAGATATTTGCAAGTATTTCTTATACATACTTTGCTTAATACTCATTATCTTATATCTTTTTCTAATATTTGGACTTTTCTTCTTTTCATCTCTTTTATATACATTATTGGATTAATATAATAGTAGGAATCACGAAATTCCTATCCAAAGGAATGTTTTCAACAAAACCCATCCTTTGAAGCAAAGCATACAACCTTTCAATTAAGCCCCTATTCATGAAATCATTACATTTCAATTATGAAAACAAATGCAAAATCGAGTTTGTAACATCCATCCCCTCTTATAGGAATTTTTCCCTCAAAATTCCATCAAACATACAAACAAGCAGGATAAGACTTCCTCATGTCCATCATGGCTCCCATGTGGCTTTGCCCTCTCCATGGTACCTCCCAAGAACCTTCATCATCTCATATCTTTACATCTGAGTTCTCTCTCACCTTGGTATCTTGTACCTTCATAGGTGACTCAGGACATTTCATCTTCTCTCAAAGCTAAATGGTTTCATGGCTCAGCACATGGCTTGTGTACCTCACATAGTGCTCTATATTAGACTCGTGGAACACATCACGTTATCTTGAGGGGTAAGACTAAACATAACCATCTCTACCCAATCCATCTCAAATGGACCCATATATCGGGGACTCAACTTTCATAGTTGTAGCTTAGAGGGGTCGGATTTTCACATCACATATTCTCCCAAAGTGAACTGCATGTCAGTCTGCTTTGCATCAGCTCACGACTCATGTCACCCCTGGGCTTTCTCAGCCATCGCATGATCAAAGCAACTTCATCTGCACACACTATGGTCTTTTTCTGACCTTTGCGAGGTCCCTTCACCAACTTCATCTCAATGAAGTGGTGACCGACACAACCTCCCTTACAGAGCTTCTTTGCATCCCGATACTGGCTATGGTGGTTATCATCACATCTTACAGAGGACAAGAACTGTCTCCATGTATCACCCTGAATGAGCACACATGTTCTCATCAGACCCTCTAGTTTGGATCATACTAACCATTAGTTAGGGGTGATAAGTTGTACTAGCATCGAGTTCATCATGTATCTACTTCCACCTCATGGAAGTGAAGCTTTAGGTCATATTACAGGACATTTAAACTCGCATCATGATGTAGTCAAACCATCTCTCTTACATATAGTTGAATCAGATCTATCCCTTGACAGTACTCTCTCCTTCTCTAAGATCATGTCATCAAGGTAAGGTGACCCACCATAACCCATATAGCATCTTGACCTTCTCTGGTCCATGGGAAACTTACTACAACACCCATAGTAATGAGCTCACATTCCCTCTCAGGGACTCTTTATGATCTATATCAATCTTATGGGTTATCGATGTTCGTCCTTCACCTCCTGGCTTGCATGGTGACAAGCCATATGCAACTCTATACATTTTTCATCTTATTCATTCAAAGTACTACTGCAACTTACTACTTTAGTAGTACCACGGGTATGGTGAACTTAAAATCATGATCTCTTGTATGTCATGATTCCTTTAAGGTCGATTCCTCAGATACCCTAGAACACTCTAGTCAGGGTTTCATCACCTTCTCCTCCATAGAAGTGTATCTGAGGTTCTACAACCATCTTTCTATCACAACAAGACCTAGGCTGGCTAACCAAGCAACCACTAATCTTGATCAACGGATCTTGTTACATCTAGGTGTTAACCAAACATATCTCCTTTTTTCAAACTTTAGGGTTAACCTAACAACTTCTTCTAGCCTCCAGCTAAACTAGGCAGTTGTATATCAACCACCTCACATCCTTATGTGTACAATAATGTTGAAGACATACACCTCCATGTATTCCACTTATCATCTCATCTCATACTTTAGGTCTATCATGAACAAGAAAACTTAGAGATCATCTTCTTGGTTATCAAACTCAACATTGTATAACTCGCAAATTCCACACAGCTCATGATAAAAACATCCTCATAATATGGCTACCTTAGTTCTCTTAGTGTTTGTAAACCATCCACATATCGTACACTCCACAAGGCCACATTATTACCTCCATCCTCATATCTCATAGCAACGTTTCCACTCACATCATCCTTATCCCTGGTGTATGGTATGCGTACTGTCCTACCTCTCACTCCCATAACAAGAGGAAATAAGCATTTGGCGGTCGTTCAAACACAAAGTTCTTCCTATTCCAAGAGTAGAGATGATACATCCCACATTGCCAATACACCTTCAAATCTAAGTTGAAACATGCAACATATGTCTCTACATCACGATCATCTTGATATCAAAGTGACTTCCATGGAAGACTGATCTCGAACCTACTTGGGTCCACACACAATCCTTGGTCATTTCCTTCTAGGCCTGTAGGGTGTCGGCACTTTTGGGTTCATCCCTCTTCCCTTATGCATCCAGAGAGTGCCCTCCTCATCTACCCTTTGGGTCCCATTAGTTCATGAAGGTGATCAATCTCCTAACCCATGGCCCTCACACAATGATAGTTGTTACCTCCCGACCCTATGGTCATGTGCAACTAGGGAATTAGGATACTCCAACTTCCATCGGTCTTATCCCTACTTGAACCTAGGATAGACTTAGGATTCTAACATAGTACATGTCCAACTTAGAACCTTACCCAAGTCTTCAACATCTCTCTCTACATTCATGGTCTGACTTTCATCATTTCATAGGGGTCATGGCGACCTGCCTATCTTGGTCAGGCTCCAAACCAGTTACCTCCATGGTAACACATCCACATGCACTTAGAGATTGTTATCTATGGGTCTACAGGTTCATTCTCATACTATATACTTTTCACTTAGCTTCAGTGATACCTCTTTAGGTTACCTCAAAACCTATAAAACTGGTATACACCCTACAAAAGGGTCCCTCTCCCAAGATGGGAGGAAACTACATCTTGATAACAAAGGTCACAAACGTCCTTATGCCTAGGGTTTACATCAACATGAGCATGCTTAACCTAGAAAGCTACTAAGGTACAAGCAGACCACCTACTAAACCATGCTAGGTCATACTTTTTCTCATTCCTCAACATTGGACCAAGAACATACCTTCCCATGTCACCAACTTAGATGTGAGGGGTTCATCAAACATACCTTAGACTTAAGGGGTTTCCCTTTCCTCTAAACATGAGGGGTGCCATGCTTGAATCTATAGAAACTCAAATCTAGTCATGAGCATCATGTACACCACTTCCCCTCTTAGGCCTAGGAACCCTAGGTTCACTTTTTGGATGTCCAGTTGCATGCTCAACCTTTTAACCATGAACCAAGCATGTACAAGGTATGACATGCACTTCCCATTATCCTTTTATTCAAGCAACACCTCAGAGTTGAGTCCTCCTCAAGGATAGCCAACTAGGGGTAAGGCTTCACAACTTGTTACTAAACCACTTCATGGTCTAAGGAACTCTTCTTCTCAACTCAATAGGTAAACACCTATACCATAGGCACACAGGTACCAGTAGCCTCATCCTCTCTCTAGGGTTTGGTTCCTCTAAAGGCAACCAAGATACCTTCAGCCTCCAGGGATCATGCATGAGGCAGCCACAACCATCCACTTAGGTCATATCATCCTCAACTCCCCATTGTTCCTCATATCTCGAAGTCTAAGCTTCCAACCTTCTTGCTTGGGTCCTGCTCTCTCTCTCTCTCTACAAACAAGCTCACTACCAGAGGTCCTCTCTCCATGAAGGTGGGTCAATCTCACAAGCATACCCCTACATGGGTGAATCCTATGTTCAAACTTATGTTTGCTCAAGATTATACATAGCTCTTTATGCTTATCTCATAAACTATCCAACATACTCTCCTAGCCAGGGTTTTAACCTACTTCCCGCATTACTGACGTACTCTGGGTGTATACTAAGCCATGCTCATATAAGCCCATAGGGTTTCTATAGGTTCTTCACTAACCTCATCAACGAAGGGCCTATCCTTCACCCTAACATGTACGACCCTACTAGGGTTGGGTCCCCAAAAGGTACTAGGTCAGCCAACCTTACATGGATCAAACTATCATAGGGATTCAAAACTTCCATCTCATCATGCCATCTCTCTCTAACCACCACTTAGGGTTAGGGTTAGCATCATCCTCATAAGATGTGACAAGTCTCTACCTATAATGGAGGTCTCTACCTCCAAGTCCAACTCTCTACTCATCCTCCTAACAAGAAGGTCTAGCCTCATATCTCTCCTGAGGGCATGAAAACTCATGTCATCTGACCTAAGCATGCAACTATTCTTTAGTTTACGCTTAAACTATTAAGCTTATGTCCATGACATCTTATTTACATGATTTTCATTAATTTGGTGGCGGATTCCTTAAACCTTATCAATCTTTACCCATACGAGAGAGAGAACCCTAATCCTTAGAATCCTTAACAACATTTGAGTTGAGAAGGGATGAACAAGATGAGAGAGTCATAAAGGTATCTTATTTCGAGTCAAATCCTGAGACATTGACCAGGAAGTCACACAAACTGGGAGTCCTCATTTTCTGACTAGCGGTGCGGAGGAAAATCTTGCCAGCCCCCAGACGTGATCCTTTTCTAGACACCTTTGTCTTTTAGAAAATCATCTAATAACAACCTTGGGTTCTCCAGAGTTTGTAAAATTTAATAATTATTAAAGATTAAATGAGGAACCTATGCTCTGATATCAAATGTAATGACCCCGCCTCACGGTAACCTCCAATTAAGGGAGACCAAGAGATGATATTCGTTATCCCAATTTCTTGGATCAAAGGTTTGACAAATAATCAGTAATAATTATTAAATTCTACTGAGATTATACTGAAAGTAGTAATAAAATAAAACTTTGCATACCTTTTTCAAAAACTTGGATATCTACTTCTATCCACATCTGGAGTCTATTCTAACTAATCCTCCTTTGTGCTTTAATTCTTATTTAATTCCACATGTGCCACTTTACTATTTGTCCTTTTCAAACTTGTACCTAAAATGCCGACAAATAAAACGTCGGTCGGCATAAATGAATATGTCAGTATGTGGGGGAAACAATAATTGTGCAATTAAATGTAACAACATATTGCATTCAATTATGATTTAACAAAAAACTTTACATTTTAAACATAACTGCTCAATCCATACATACCCTAGCCTCTGTGTTGTCCCTCCAATGGACCTGGATGCTACCTTCCTTATGGTAGATCCCCATTAAACCCCACATGATCCTACCTAATAGGTAGATCAATATCTAGGGTTGATGAGTCGCATGGAACTACCCATAGGTATCCCAATCCCTAACTCATGGTGTGTTAAAGAGTCACATGGCACTATCCAAAGGTAGCCCAATCCCTAACTCTTGATAACCTGATGGTCCCACAAGTAGACCCTTTACTAGGTTACCCTTTCATCATTAGCAAAGACAAAGAGGAGGACCAGGATCTGAGCCAATCATGTATACATATTTATGGTGATAATCATAGTCACTTTATAGTTGCATGAAATAAAATTCATCCAAGCAGTTATTTTCAGGCAAGTGATAAAACATCTGAGAATCACTGTGAAACTAAAGTGATTAACCATAAGTGTAACCACATACCTGTCAGGCTGTTTTGAGACAGAATTAATCCAATCAATGCAAGAAATCCAATAGGCAAGCAAGCACACAAAGAGATCCTCAAATATGCATATAATTTCCCATCATTGATCATGCCATCAAGATCTATTAAACCTAGCTCACTTCCTAGGGTTTCTAGTCCACTTTTAGGGTATCCATTGCAATTAGGGTTTCACTTCATTTTTACTATTTTAAATCCTAATTATCTCATCTACTCTTCACGAAAGACATTAAGGTTACCTTATAACAACATATAACCCTAATTTTGGATTAAAGGCACAATTAAATGTCAATTAAGTCTATTATGCCTCTTTTATATTAAAACTATCATTTTTGTCCTTTTAAGACATGCCATGATCATTAGGCCCAATTATCATCTTTGGTTCCCTTCAAATTAACAACTTATCATTCATGAACTCCATTTATCACTAATTCCACATTTATCCATTAAAAAATCCTAATTACCATATTAAGGGGCTTTACCCACAAATAGGAACTTTTATACTTGAAATAGCTTTGAACCATCATATCTTAGCTTTATTCATGAATTTGAACAATTACATTCATTAAGAGTCATAATTCCTAACATTTGGGTTTCGAGGCCCATTAAAGCTCATTCATGTACATGGAATTCTTAAATTAATCCAATTACGTGTAAAGTTCATCCTTTTAGATCTTGATGTATCTTTTTATAAATAACAGGTTAATATCAACTTTAATCATCCATAAAACCCTTCTCAATACATTAATCATCTCAAATTAGGGTTTCTTAATCATTAATGCATTAAAGTTGATCACTTCCACTACTTTTCAAATTGCAAGAGGAAATATATTCTAACACTATTTTTAATGGATTCTGTGTATCTTTTTGAGAAAAATTCATATTTTGTATGTTTCCAACGGAGCTACCAATAGTTAGATATGATTTTTACAAAAATACTTACTTGGACCCATGAGGGCCTGACACGTCAGCCAATCGAGCCTTTGTAATGCCTGGGCCCACTGCCCAAGGCTCTAGCAAGGTTTCAGGAATGACGACTAGCCCCACAGACCACCACTAGCCTTAACTGTGTGCTTTGTCCTCACTCACGCGCAAGCCGGAGTTAACTTCCCGACTGGTCACCCATCCTAGTACTACTCCAAGTCGAGCACGCTTAACTATGGAGTTCTTTAGTGATGGGCTCCCAAAAAAGGAGGTGCACCTTGGTGATATGGGTAGTCCAATCATTCCATTTAAGAGTGCTTTATCCGATGCCTCAAATCCTGGAATGTTACAATCTCCCCCACTTAGACTCTTGACATCCTCGTCAAGTCTCAACTATATGGCCTCATAATATGACCTCATTTCAGTGCAGACTCACAATGGCCCATGGACACTCAGCTCCCGATCACAGAATACCAGCGCAAGGGTGGCTACGTCAACCATGGACAGCCCTTTCCTACATGCCTGGACCGCACGGCTCAAGACTGGCATGCCACATGCCCATGCAAGCCCCACCTACTGGAGGGGTTATGGCTCTGATACCATTTATAATGCCCGGGCCCACTGCCCAAGGCTCTAGCAAGGTTTTAGGAATGACGACGGGCCCCACAGACCACCACTAGCCTTAACTGCACGCTTTGTCCTCACTCACACGCAAGCCGGTGTCAACTTCCCGACTGGTCACCCATCCTAGTACTACTCCAAGTCGAGCACGCTTAACTATGGAGTTCTTTAGTGATGGGCTCTCAGAAAAGGAGGTGCACCTTGGTGATATGGGTAGTCCAATCATTCCTTTTAAGAGTGTTTTATCCAAGGCCTCAAATCCTGGGATGTTACAACCTTCTTTTCTTTTTCATGCGGTTTGGGCCCAAGCACGCAGGAAAGACACTCCTGCCCTTTTGTTTCTTCACTGGAGTCAGGGGCAAAGGGGTCTTTTCCCCTTTCTCTTCTTCTTCCTCACGATTCTCCCCGCAAGTGGAGCAGTTCCCTTAGATAGTCAACTCTTCAGTTGACTCCACCGCTCTCTCACCCTACTCACTAGGAGAAGGTCGCACATCCTCTGACATGGTCCTCCGAAGCCGACCAGGCTTTCAATTGTGTTGATCTCAACTCGAGGCTAAAGAACCGACTTCCGAACCTCCAGTGAGGTCTCTGCGTTGACAGGAGCAGCATCCATGGCCTTAATTGAAATTGCTATAACTACCTTACTAGCAATGCTCGGTTGAAGCCAAGGAGTCTATTTTCCGCTCTGTTGGAAGTATGAGGTCCCATATATATAGGCCTCCCTATGGTTGTCATGAACTACTGAGTTCCAGATTGGGCAAAAGTCCTAGACACGAGGAAACTCTGGGAAATTAGGGGTAGATCAACTCAGACTGATCCCCCGAATCTATTGGGAATGTTTGCTGCCTCTGACATGTCTTGGCTTACAAAAAATCTGATTGGGAGACTCAATTTCCACTGCTTCTGTTTCCCGTTTCAGTGAGAGATAGGGGACGACTTGTCCCCCATTGATCTTCTAATCAATGGTCCTAATTATTTGCTTCATTCCTTATCTGAAAATAAATCCTGGAGATATTGCGACATTTAATATGATTTAAGGATTACCCATCCACTTTAGGAAATCTTGTAAAACCATATCTCTCTCCTCGTTTGTCCTTTTCTGTTCAAATTTTAGAGGAAACTCTGTCTTGGCATTATCTACTTGTGTATTAAATTTGAAACCCATATTCCAAAGGAAAAGGGTGTTTCCCTCATACGCAAGTTATTCATTAATAAAACCAAATTAATTGATATTTTCTCTTTCTTTTGCCATTATCTTATCATCTTGGATTTCCTTGGACCTCAAGGAACCTTAATGGCTCGAAATCCCATCTTGGGAACATTTCTTTAGCCTCTTTCCTTATCTTTTATCCTTTTTCTTATTTATTCCTTTATTCAAATAAATTACTTTTCCTTTTCTTATATTAGAAATCATATGTAAACGAATTTTACTCAATTGTGGCCATTATTGCCACTTTCTAGATATTTCCAAGTATTTCTTATAAATACTTTTCTTAATACTCATTATCTTGTATTTTTCTAATATTTGGACTTTTCTTCTCTTTTATATCCATTATTGGATTAATATAATAATAGGAATCACGAAATTCCTTCCAAAGGAATGTTTGCAACAAAACCCATCCTTTGAAGCAAAGCATACAACCATTTCAATTAAGTCCATATTCATGAAATCATTACATTTCAATTATGAAAACAAATGCAAAATTGAGGTTGTAACAATTGTATTTGTAGCATCAATTAAGCCTTAGACCAATGGTTTTTTGGGTCACTTGATGTAATGGTCGGACCTATACTGTAATTGATGGTTTTAACATATGAACTTGACCCAATGGTCAAGATCTAATGTTTATTCCTCCAATAAAGTGGAATGATGGCTAATGTAATATGTTGGTTCTAATAATGTGATTTAGATGGTTTCCTTTTATATGGTCAACTTACGAAGCTTACTTGTTGATAATGGATGATTTGTTTTAAATGAACAATCGATTGTGGGTTTTACCCTACTCTCAACAGAACCCTTATTGTTGTTAACCAATGGATGTCTAGGGTTACATGGTGACTTTTATAGATCACAACTCAATAACATCATATATGATTCATTCAAGGTGTTTACTTATGTAAAAAACCAATGGTCTTACCTTTTTAAACATCCAATGGTTGTGGGTGACATTGTGGTATGGTGATATGGGTTGAATGATGATGGAACAAATGGAGGGTTACCCTTAATAAGGTATTCTTACCTATTCACTCATATGAATAGAAGGGATGATAACCATATTGTGTTGACATGTAACCCTAATGAGGTATAGCTTGTTATACCTAGCTTTAATATAACTAAATGATGATAATTGGATATGAATAGTCCTTGAATGATTAAATCAATCATGGAGTACTCTGTTACTATTGTTGAAACCCTAGTATGCTATAACCCGATGGTTACACCTTGATTTATGTGTGGGTTCAGACTTGAGAATAGTATGTAATGTGATGGTGATGCTTCACCTTATGCATCCACGATCCAATGGGTATGTCGTGAGTTAGGGTTTGGGAACAAGTGATGATTAGTATCATTGATATAATTTATCATGTTGAACCTAACTCTAATGCAAATAGATAAAGATGAGTATTCATGTTTAATATTCTTATATGATGGAATAATGGTGGAATAACCTCTTTAACATGATCATAACCTTAATGTGTTAATTGGTGGTTATCATAGCCTCATGGTTGATACTTTCTTATGCTAAACATGTGCATTATGAATATGATGAGTGTTAATCATATCTAGATTCCTTGCATGTTGATGTAATAAAGGAATGTTCTTAATGTTAATATAACCTTGCTATGATTGTTTATGAATATCTCCTATCTCATTAATGCAATAGTTGTTGATCTGGTGTATTATATGTAAGTGATGTTGTTGAGCCTTGTTATAAGGCATGGAAAGATAATGATGATCTTACAGCGAATAGTATGATGGTCTTAATGATCTTTGGGCATGGTTGAGCCCTGAATGAGGTGTAATCCTCTTGTGTTGATAAGGGTTGATACCCTATGATATTGTGAAAAGGATTAATATCCTGTGATAGTATGATGGTATTAATGACCTTTGGGCATGGTTGAGCCCTGAATGAGGTGTAATCCTCTAGTGTTGATAAGGGTTGATACCCTATGATATTGTGAAAAGGATTTATATCATGTGATAGTATGATGACTAGTGTAGTCTCATGAATGGCAAGTGAATAGTACCATGTGATGATGTGATGAGGAATTATGTTTCATACATTTTATATCTTTTGAAGTTGTGATATTTATGTGCTTGTTAGAAGTGAATTAGGGTTTGTATGTCCACTTGTTTGATGCAGACTTAATTCACCCAATTGGAATAACTAATCAAGTAAAACTCTAATCATGTAGTACCCTATGCTATAGATCCATCTGAGTGTCAGAATTTGCCAGATGGTGAAACGAGTATTTCTAAGGGAAACTCAGAGCGTCACCTGTTGAGTATGTAGGGGTGGCAAGTTGAGGATATATCCTTGTCATCCACAATGTAGATTATGGAGGTTGTCTATGGTCATGCCTCATACATCTGATGTGATTGAGAACGGTTGCAGTCGTGTCTCGGTGATTATATATGTGACATGATTGGAGGACAACTACGATTGTACCTTAGATGTTAGGGTATGCGTACCCACATCCTTTCACTAGTGCCATAACCTATATTCAAATCATTATGATCTAACATATGTCCTAAATTAGGATTTAGGGTTGTCTTAGGTTTATATACAGAATAAGGGTAGAAAACCCACATTGCATCTTTATTTATTAAGGGTTATAAACCCTAATTAGACTTTTGGTGAAACCCTAAGTATCAGATCTAACATATCATTGCCTTATGAACAACGACATTTGATTATTGTGTATATCATCACAAGTGGTAACATTGATATCAAAATCATACTTCAACACGTATGATTATTAACATAGAAATCCTAATTATACATCCTCATTATCTTCTCATTATACTTAGAAACATCAAATTATCACAAAAAGTTCATAATGTATTCAACACATTAACCATCAATTCTAGGATTTTATACATAAATCATCGTATATACATGTATTAACAATACTTTTTTGTATTATGATCACAATTAGGTTTCAAACATATCTTATTCAAATTGTACTCATTTTCCTGACCAATTATATATACAACTTAATTATTTTCCAAGCTACCAGTAATTAAGTAGAACTAAAGTCAGATATATATATATATATATATATATATATACTCCACACAATAATCACCAAGTCAACACTTAATTGTATTATTTGCATTATCCATTAATGGCCACATAGATAGGTTTCAACAATGTCATGTGATCACCTTGGAAACCCACTCCAGTGAGGTTGAGGTGGGAAAATGAGGAAAAAAGGACAGAGCTTTCCTTTCCAATTGTGCTATGTCTGGGGTAATGGAAGTCATTTTCCTAGTCTCCATCTTCTACCTCATGTCAGCTTCAACTGTGTGCCTCACTGAGTCAACTCACATGTTGACTTCATGCACTAGTGCTCCCAGGAGTCAGGCAAAGTTTCATAGCTCTCCTATGCATCTAGTTGAACCCCATGGTGGCCTCAACTTCGTCGGAAGGGGAATGGACAATAAAGAAGGAATTCGGGTTTGTCTTTGGTATATAGGAAAGTAGGTATGGGTTGCGGCATGACTTTCTACTTGCCTCACAGGACGACTTTCTCACAGGACGACTTTCTGGGTTTGAAACCAAAGGCTAAAAGGCTTTATATTGAGAGAGATTATTGGAGAGGTGTTGGTTTCCATTGAAAGAATCCAATTCCAACTGTAATTGGGGAAAACCTATAATCTCACAATAAAGGCAAAAGTAGGGGGTGACGTAGTTCAGATTTCATTTCTAAATCTAATGAAATCCTTTTTAAAGGAGGTTGTGGCTTATTTATAATATAAAGAGAGAAGTCAAAAGGAAGTGAGTGATTTTTTTCCTAGTTTCCCTTTTTGATTGAAGGTGGGAGATGATTTGTACATCATTCGCTCTCAATTAAACAGTCATGGTCATTATGTGACACATACAAGAAGCACAATCAACCCAGCCTAAGTACAACTAGATCCTTGGTCTTCACGATCTTCTATAGGCTTTTAGGAGAATCCTTTTGCTATGAAATTTTAATGGGAACTCATTAATATATTTTCCAACTTATATTCAATTTTTGGGATATATCGGGATAACTCTCATAGATGAAACTTTTGAATTATTTCAAAAAATAAAGTACCCACATCACATGGAAAGTCGTTTTTATCTCAATATCTAGAATTATCTTAGTTTCCTTATTATTCAATTGTTCTAAAATTCATATCAAGATATCCTAATTTGATTTTGAAAACATGACTTGAAAGTCAAGGTTAGATAATTACTCCATTAATTATCTAAGCCACACATTATCTTAGAATATTTTTGAAACTTGCCTATTATCCCATATTTCATTTATCTAACAATTCACAAAGTCATTATTGTTATTTATGCACAAATTCCTTTTATTTCTTAAACTTATGCCTTAGAGACTTATTTAAAAAGTAAATAGTCCCATGAGCCTCACTTGGGACATGAGTTGAACCCATGTCTCCAAGTGAGACCAAGTGGTCTAGTGGACCATTAGCAACATGACCAAGATTATGTTAACATGTTTCTAATGTCACATTATTGGTCTTGATATTCCTTGATAAAGTTCCATCCTTTTTCTTGAAATAAACAAAAGTTTGTAAATTTTAAGGATTTTACACCTATGGAGACAAGTTACTTCACCAATTGTTGCAACCAGTTGTCCTTTGAGATCCAAGAACATACGGACATTGTAGATTCTCTAATTAGAGCCCTTCAAATGTAAATTATAGATTCACAAATCCAGAAGTAGAGGAGATTCTATCTTATCATGAAGCATCTATAAAAGAGGAGGTGAATCAAGATGAACAATAGAAACAACCAAGCACATCTCTCTCTAGAAAGATTCAAAAGATATTTCTAAACCAAGGCGTCTCCCTGAATTAAACACCACCCTGAAGGTTTAAAATATGAATTCTTGGATGATGAGAAAAGGGACCCATCAATTATAATTTCTGAATTATCATCAGATTAGCATGAACAATTCCTACAGAAGTCAAACATCAAAGGAAAGCTCTTGGTTACTGTATAAATGATATTAAGGGACTCAGTCCAACTGTTTGCATGCATTGAATCAATTTAGATGATAGTGACAAACCTTGTGTTTAAGGTCAAATAAAATTTAAATGAAAATAATATGTGAGGTCACACACAAGGAAGTTATCAAGCTTTATGACATTGGAATCATATATGCCATTAGTGATAGTAATAGGAATATTCTAGTTTAAGTCATAGGAAAGAAAGGATGATGGTTGTCATCAAAGGAAGTGGTGGAAAGGAATTGGTGGCATGCATGTTAACTGGTTGGAGTATGTGCAACGACTACAAATTCCTACATGTTACAACATATAAGGATCATTTTCCTCTCCTGTTCATTGATCAAGTCCTAGAATGCCTAGAACACCACTCTCACTTATTCTATGTGGACGGTTCACTCCAGATTCTACCAAGTGCCCATCTGTTCATATGAACAATATAAGATAACTTTTACCTATCTCTATGGTACTTACACTTTCTGCCAATTGGTATTTAGATTCTACAATTTACCAATCATCTTTCAAAGGTATATACCAACTATCTTAGCCAATTTCATTGAAGAAATCATGAAAGTCTCATTCTATGTGTCTTCTTTCTAAGATTGTTTGAAAAATTTATTTCACCTACTATAAAGGTATAAATAAAAACAACTCGTCTTAAATTAGAAAAATTGACATTCTATGGTATGAGAAGGTATTGTTTTAAGACATAGAGTAACTCAAGTGTGTGTCAAAATTGACAAGAGTAAGATTGAAGCCATATCCAAACTACCTCCCCCTTTCTCTATCTCTTTTCTACAAAGCTCTTTAGTCCTACTGGCTATTATAGCTATATTTTTAAAAAATTCTCTAAAATCTCCAAGTCTATGTCTAATCTTTCAGTGAATGAAATTTTGGTATGTATGCCTAGAGAGCCAATGATATGATAATTATGATGGAATATCTCATACATGATTTCATTAATAATAAAGGCAATCTTCCATTTATTCTATTTTTTTAGTTATGAGATAATAACATTACATAATAAATGTCTAAAGAATGATATTACTTGATGACATGTCTTTAGGTAGAGGACTTGAACAATAGGATTATATGAATGTTAAGAATACATGCATTCTTGTTATATCCCTAGTCAGTTGTTATTGCGGAAGTTGATAGACAATAGTAACACACAAGACTAGAGTGTGTGTTGGTTGATGATAGAATCTCATCAGTTATGATATGTGATATCAAACCAAACACATATAGACTTGTTAGAGAACGGTGTAACATATAGACCCACCTTGAGTGTGGTGCATGGACACCATGGATTGGTACCCAGAATCATCTCTCATAGTGATGGTGGTGATTGTGGTTCTTAGACATGAAATCACCACACTCATCACATGTTTTTTGATGTATTTTAACATCATCCAAGGTGACCTGGAATAAGGGTTACCATAAAGGTGATGCTCGAATACATTGTGACACATGAGGAATGATTGTGAGTGATGTAGATGGGATTTGTCCCTCCTATAGGACTTTGATATACCGCCCACTTGATAAGAGAGACTGAGAAATGCATGGCCATGCCTATGTGAATCAATATGTGATATTGAGTTCACAGACATCTCAGACAGTCTGTTCTAGTTCAAGGAACATGGATTGAATGTTGAAGAGGATGATGATTCCATGCCTCGAGTTCAATATGGATATCAGAGACAAAGGAACTATACGATCATGGTAACACTAATTATAGATTGTAGGTTGAAATTGTTCTCTAGCTTCCCAATTACTTGGGTAGCAATAATGTCTTAGATAGCACTCATTGCTTGTGATGTTATAAATTGTTATGGACATTCTGCTAATGTTACTTGGAACCTATAGGGTCACACACATAGGATACACCTGGAATAGGAGTTTACTCTTGAATGTGGTTTAAACTTTATTAGTAAATTGTTAGGTATTCAATTTAACAACAATGACTAAAAATTGATTGACAAGACTGTGAACCAACCACTTCAAGTGTTGAATCAATTGATTGAAGTGTCAGTCAATTTGAAGCAACATTGGTAATCAAAACTCTAAAATGACCAGTTCAACAAGTGAATCGATTGGCTCAGATGTCTGAATCGAGCGATTCAGGTTGTGAACTGACCTTTTGGTTGATCAATACGATTGGATCAAGGATTGATGCTGACATCATTTTGTGCATTAATTGAATATTAAATTCCAATACAATTTCAAATATGAAACTTAGTGAATCGATCGATTCAAGTGTTGAATCGATTATCTGACATTTGAACTAACTGGTTCACTAGTGAACCGACTGGTGCATCGTTCGTAGGCTTTCAATAATTCATGAAATTTCATCTCTTCGACTCCCCCTTGATGCTGAAATCCTGACCCTGACCCTATAATTAGAGGGGTAGTTGAGGATTTCTAAGAACATGACAATAATCTCTAACAATTGTTGTCTTCTCACAGTTTTGGTGATGTGAGAACCCGAGCAAGTCCTACCCATCAAAGGGAGGGACAACAACATAGAGACAACAAAGGAGAGAAAGTCGACGCTAGCATGTTAACTAGAAGGGACAACTGCTTCCAGTCCATTCTAAAAGAAGAACATGAGTTCCCAGTGGTCCGCCTAGACTTCTATAGAGGTGAGGAGGCCTTTTTCCCCCGCTAGGAGGATGAAGTCAACTATCATCTGTGGTGTCATACCAGGAGGTCGCTACTGACAGTCGTCCAGGATCTGAAGAAGAAGAACATTGCAATAAGGTATAGTCGATGGACTTTCACCAAGACCAGGTATATGTCTTATATCCTTTCCATCCCAGTTCATAGTTGTTGACGCGTTCTGCTATTGGAATATGGTAGTAAAAAAAATTCTGCTGCCATTATGATGTCATATTTTCATACAGTGGTACCAGAGCCACGTGCATTTACTATGTTTCAAGATCTAATTGATATGATCGGATTTTGGTTTTAACATTTATTTATCACATGCCATGTGAATATTTAAATAGATAATGTGCATAACTGATCATATACCACATATGATCCCTACATATATATGATATTATATATATGCAATGTGTACATGTCACCCTTAAAGTTTGTTTTGATGGTGGATGTAAGCATGGTTATGGCCAACAACCCTAGATTTTTATGTAACCATGGTGGATGTGAGCATGGTTATGGCCAACATTTGGATAGTTATTATTTGTGTTTATATCTCAGTTTGAATACCAAACCACTCTCTCATTTTCCATATGTAAAAGTATTAATTCTTTCCTTTCTATGATCCCTTGAATGAAACATGAGGTTTCACTATTATAATGTAATATGTTAAGAAGGATTAGATAGTTTATTTCCTATTATGCAAAGAAGACGTTCTATACCAAAAGAACCAACCATATAATAGGACAAAACAATCTACTGGAGGACCAAGGAGGCCAGACGATAGGAGGAGCAGACTGATCGGTTGGTGGCCCAACCACTCAACTAGAGGAGTCCAGACATTGCTTGAACTGGAGGATCATCTGATCAATCTAAGAGACCAACTGACCAACCAGGAGGCCAACCGATCGATTCAAGAGTTGAATCAATCAACCCAGAATGGTTCATGCATATATCTACATTAACACATGTTGCTACATATAATGTGGGCCATAGGTGGTAGTCATTCCTCTGGCTCCAATGAATTACAATAGTATGGGCATAACCATCATTGGTGTTTTATAATTGCATGTTTCATTTATGGATGTAGTATGTATATGATATATATGACTATGTGGTGATTGAATATGTATATTTATATGAATATAAAATCCCTCAGTCAAATATTATGTCACATATGCTTTCATAAGTAACACACATGCAAATCTTGATCGACTAAGTGTGGGCATGCCAAGAGTGGTCGTCCATCTATATTGTGGAAGTGTGATGGTAGTTATGTGGGCCTACCAAGCATGGTGTATTACTATCATGTTGGTTTTTGGGTATGACTTAACTAGGTGATCTTAATGAGATTAAGTGCCTAGAAGCATGCATATGACTATGACAAAGAGTTGTGCATACCATTGATGCACTTTTTATTTGTCATTTTCACAGGCTATTTTGTACTGCTTTTTGTGTAATTTGTGGTCAAATATCATATTAGTTGTGCATGATTTATTAATATTAGTTGTGTTACTCATTGCATCAAATTTGCATAATTTGAATGTTTTCAAGGGATTTAATAATTATCTCAAGCTTAAGTTCAAATTTTGTGCATTTCAGGAATGCTCAAGAAAGTACACAACTCGGTACTACTGATGTCATTGTTGATTGTACTAACACTTGCTCAATATTGTATAGGAACTCAATCAAGAAGACTCGATAGTACCCACAGTACTGTCTATATTATCAACGAGGTTACAACATTTTTGTCAAAGAAATTCAAAGCAACTCGGTACTATCGACACACAGTCGATAGTAGCGACAACTTGATAAGTGGCCACGAAGTTAAAGATGTCAGTAGTATTGAAGGATTGGGATCAGGAAGATCTAAAAGATGTATCTAATTTAATAGTTGAGGTTCTAACTCACCCTAAGTCAATGCTAATGACTAAGAGGAGTTATGACAAAACCTAATTATCTGGTCTTTTTCCACTGAACGACAAGGGAGATCAAGGGGAGGAGATAACAAAGAAGAAGGAGGCAAACCTAATGATCTGGGCACTTCTAGCAGATGCAATTACAGTCGAAAGGTAGCAATTCGGAATGTGCATGAGAAGGGAGCATTTGAACCGTCTACTTCAGGGGTTCTTCATGTTCTCCATATTTTTCTTTTCTCCTTTGATGTCTTTGGTTATGGAAACTATGAGGGGCTAATCCCCATGTTCCTTAGGACCCGGGAGTAGCCTAGTTATGCATTGTATTTGACTCTTATGCATTAATCAATCAATTTCTCTTAATTTCTGGATTTCTTTTGATGTGAATGAATGAACTATTTGTGCTTGATCACCATAGATAGTATTTGGACTGTTAATTGCTTTGAGAAAGGAAGTTAATAGTAAAAACTCATAGAAATACATGTTTCATAAAACCCTTTGGGAAAGGTGGTTTAAGAACGTGAGGAGATACCCAGAGAATTCAATAAAGGACCTATCTAATAACACATTCGATAGGAGAGTGGGGTTGGTATTAGGTTAGGTAGTGAATTACATCACAAGAGTGGGTAATTTTTGCTATAGGCTCTTAATCCAGAGTTGGGAGAAATATTTATTAATGTACTAGGATTAAAATGCAATGTTAACTGTGGTGAAACCATTATCCTATGGAATTCATTAAGACTAAGAACAACAATCATAATTTAGATTTCTTTTGTGTTCAGGAAACTGACCAAATCAATAAATTTTCTTTGGCCTAAGATGATTGTACTACAGTTAGTACTAGTCTCTGAAGTAACGTTTCCCTATGTTCAACATCCAGGCCTCATAGGCCTATATTACTATGATAGAGTACACTTGCATTTTGAGTGTATAAAAAAAAGCTATCAAGTTTGTGGCACCGTTGTCGGGGATACGGTAACTTCAGCACTACGAGTGTTGTATTCGGCCATTCTAGGCCAACCCTTTTTAATTTTTATTTATTTCATTCAAAGATGAATTTTTATATCTTTATTGTTTCTACAATTAGTACTGTTTTATAGCTATTTTTACTACTTTCATGTACTAGTGCATGGAGCATACCCCAGCCCATGACTATAGAGAGTCGTCCTCACCAGGATTAGGTCAAGTAGAACTCCTTCACAGAGAATGTGAGTATAGAAGATCCATGGACAGATTCAATTGAACTCCACCACCTACATATCCCCCTAAAGGACCTGAGCCAACTAAGGAACCTAAGCCAGTAGAAATGGGTGACCAAGCAGAAGAGCAGACGATATGGGAAATGATGAAGGCTTCCTATTCTACTACTTTAAAGGGCCAAACAAAAGACAAGCTATCAATGTCGACAGCTACAAGTTCGATCCAGGATTGGTGTCATTAGTCAAATCATAGGCCTTTCATGGCCATAGTTTTGAGGACCCTATGACACACATCAGTAATTTTGTCAAACGTTGTGATATGATCAAGGTAGGTAGGATATCGACAACTATCATATACTTGAATCTATTCCCATCATCTTTGGTAGATAGTGCTAAGGCTTGGTTTTACAACTTTGACGATGAGTGCATTGAGATGTGGGAGCAAATGCTTGATCCTTTCTTCAAGCGGTACTTTCTGCCAAAAAAGACAAATGATCTAGTAAAGAAGATCCAT
Source organism: Alisma plantago-aquatica (assembly GCA_963693085.1). Taxonomy (NCBI): domain Eukaryota; kingdom Viridiplantae; phylum Streptophyta; class Magnoliopsida; order Alismatales; family Alismataceae; genus Alisma; species Alisma plantago-aquatica. The sequence goes on from OY856409.1 coordinate 1,194,564,138, forward strand.
AACTTTAGATAGGAAGTTGATGAGTCATATTCAGAGGCAAGGGAGAGATTCTAAAATATGTTGTGGAAGGTCCCCCACAATGGCATTGATTTGTTAGATCTGGCGAAGATCTACTACGGCCTGCACTAGTGAGAGAGGACTACGCTTGATATCCATGAGCATGTTTCTTCCTCAACAAAAAACATGCCCGCTAACATGAAATCGTAAAGAACATGTCCAAGAACCAAATATGGGGAGATGAGAGAGAGCACCTGACAACCCTTAAAAGTGTCGGGGAGTCCAAGGTCATTTTCGCACTGAATGAAAAGTTGTATCTAATTGCTAAAAATTTGTGTGCTAAGGATGGAAATTCTTCACAAGGAGAGGATGAGGGGTGCAAATTTGCACACCAACAACAACAGTACAAGAACAATGAATATTTTTGGAGGAAGGATCCTAAGTTCTCCTGGTAGGAACCCCAAAATTTTCAACAAGACCCATCCCAGGATCAATAGTCTAAGCCACAGCACATTGGTGGTCAATCACAATATCAACATGACAGGGATCCCAGTAATATAGACCGTATTGAAGAAATGCTCAGAAGGCTAGTAAGACAAAATGAAGTGATGATCAGACAGACTCAAAGAGAACTTCAAAATAAAGGGTACAAATTTGTAGTATTGAAACACAAATTTCTCAAATAGCAGCAGAAGTGGCTACCTTGAAGAAGCCGAGTCAGTAGGGGTTCCCAGCCAACACCAATATGCCTTCTGGAAATCAACAGGTCAAGATAGTTTTACTTTGTAGTGGTAGGAAATTGCTGAATGATGCCCCATCTAGTTCAGATGTAGGTGAAACTATAGGAGCTATAGACAAGGCGGTGATAGTGGATGCAGTTGAACTAGATGTTGTAGCAGAGGAAAAGATAGTTGAGGAAGAGGTTGATGATACAGAGGAAACAAGGAAAAAGGCATATATCCCACCTAATCAAAGGAAATTGGTGAAGTCAGTTCCCTTTCCAAATTGTCTAAAGATAATGAAGGTTGATCAACAATTTTAGAAATTTTTAGACAGCTTCAAAAAATTACATGTCAATATCCCTTTAATTGACGCAATTGAGTAGATCCCTTCTTGTGGTAAGTTTTTAAAAGATCTTATTAGAAAGAAAAGGAGGATAGATTATTCTACGGTGGTAGTTATAAAAGAGCAAGTTTGTGCATTCGTTCTGGCTTTTTTTATTGGGAAGACAATGTTTGGAGAGGTCTTATGTGATTCAGGGGCTAGTATCAACCTTATGCCCTTGACCACTTTCAAGAAGTTAGGTCAACATGAGTCCAGAAAGAGAAATATGACTATTCAATTAGAAGAAAATTATGTGGTGAGGCCCTATGGGATTTGTGAGGATGTTCTTGTCAAGGTAGACAAGTTTGTGTTTCCACCAGACTTTATTGTCATGGAGATGTAGGATGGACAAGGCAATGAGCTACTAACTGGGAGACCATTCCAACCCACTACTGACATGATTTTGGAGATGGACAGAGGAAGATTGACTTTGGGCAATAGGGAGGAGCGATTTGAAACCCTAATGCTCGAGCCTACACAGACTGCAAAAGCTAAAGAACAATGTCATATGCTGCAGTAGATCCATGAAAATGTGTCACTATTACTGGGGAAGCCATTTCTTGAGATGGCACATGTGATGATGTAGATGCACAAGGGTACACTAGCGATGGACATATTGGACAACAAAAAGGATATATCTCTAACAAAGGTGGTGCCACATCCTGATGATGAAGAGGAGGAATTTTACCTAGAAACAATTGAAGAGGCGACCTCAACCGCTCTTGTTTAGGTGTACCTGCAACTTCCTTTAGAGGCATGTATTATGAATCTAATAGATGATTATACCAGATAATTTTCTTTAAAAGAATGTGTTTTGCTACTCAGGATATTACCATGTTACTATACAAGGTACTTTGAGGATTTGGGACCACCCCCACTGGTTCCATCATTGTTGAGTCCCCCAGAGTTAGAGATGAAGCCATTGTCACCTCATTTGAAATACATTTTCTTAGAAGAAAAGGAGAAACTTCCAGTCATTATTTTGGCTTCACTAAGAATGCGGGAAGAGAAGTAACTGCTTGGGGTGCTAAAGAGACATCAAACACATTACGTTGGTCAGTGGCAGACATAAAGGACATCTCCCCTAGTTTATGTCAACACAAGATCAGATTGGAGGAAGGAGAAAAAGTTGTAGTGCAACCTCAATGACGAATCAACCCCATCATGACAGAGGTAGTGTTAAAAGAGGTAGTAAAACTTTTATTTGCAGGTATTATATATGCTATCTCTAATTCAAACTGGTTAGTCCAACCCAGGTGGTTCCTAAAAAGGGAGGAATGATAGTCACCACTAATTCTAATGATGAGTTGATCTCTACTAGACTAGTGACTTGGTAGCATGTTTGCATTGACTACAAACGTCTCAACGTTGTGATGCTTAAAGACCATTTTCCTCTTCCTTTTATCAGCCAAATTTTAGACCGGCTCACTGACCGCTCTCATTTTTGCTTCCTTGATGGTTACTCGGGATACAATCATATTTCTATCAAGCTACATGATCAAGAGAAGTCGACCTTCACTTCCCCTATGGCACATTTGTGTATCTATGTATGCCATACGGTCTTTGCAATGCACCGGCCACTTTCCAGCGATGCATGCTAGCCATTTTTTTATATGGTAGAGAACTATCTGGAAGTGTTTATGGATGATTGTTTAGTGTATGGGGAGTTATTTGATGATTTCCTTGACAATCTTGATAAAAAAAATTTAAAGATACGAGGACTCTCACCTTGTGTTGAATTGGGGGAAGTGTCACATGATGGTGAGTGAAGGAATTTTCCTAGGACACAAAGCGTCCAATAGAGGCATGGAGGTAGACCTGGTAAATATAGAGGTGATCTTCAAACTACCTCCACAGTCATCAGTGAAGGAAGTCAGGAGTTTTCTAGGACACATCAAATTTTATAGCCGCTTTATCAAGGATTTTTCAAAGATTTCTTAACTGCTCTATGAATTATTAGAAAAGGATGTCGACTTTAAATTTGATGAGCGATGCTTGAATCTTTTAAGGTGTTGAAGGAGAAGATGGTCTTCACACCTACTGTTCAGGCTCCAGATTGGAGCCAACCTTTTGAGTTGATGTGTGACACATCAAATTACAAAGTAGGGGTTGTTCTAGGCCAACGACGAGACAAAGTCCTTGTCTTCATCAATTATGTATCTAAAAATTTATATGATGCCCAATTGAATTATTCAACAACTAAAAAAGAATTGTTGGCAGTTGTTTTTGCTTTTAAAAATTTCGTCAATATCTGATTGGGGCTAAGGTTGTGGTAACATATCTACCAAATACTTGTTGAAGAAAAAAGATGTCAAGCCTAGGTTGATCAGGTGGATCTTGTTATTGTAGGAATTTGACATGAGATCAAGGATAAAGCCGACACTGAGAATGTGGTGGAAGAGTTCCCTGATGAGCATCTCTTTGTTATGAAAAGCAAAGACCCACGGTTCGCAAACATAGTGAACTACTTGGCATGTGGAGAGCTCCCAAGATATTAGTGGTACTAGGAGTAGAAAAGATTCTTCCACTCCATGAGGTACTATATATGGGATGACCCCATTCTGATTCGGTAATGAAGGGACAGTATTCTGAGGAAGTGTGTACCGGATTGAGAATTTTAGAGTATTTTGTCACACTGTCATTCTTTACCTATAGGAGGTCATCATGCTAGTTCTAGGACAGCAGATAAGGTCTTAGAATGTGGTTTTTATTGGTCAACTATTTTTAAATATGCATACAATTTTGTTTGTCAGTGTGATACATGTCCATGTACATGCAATATCTCAATAAGACACGAAACGCCTCTGAATGTTTTTCAACAAATAGAGGTGTTTGATTTATGGGGCATAGACTTCATGGGCCCTTTCGTGTCTTCAAATTCTAATCTCTATATATTACTTGTTGTAGATTATGTAACTAAGTGGGTGGAAGCAATTTCAACCCACTCTAATGACATGTAGGTGGTATGTGGATTTGTTAAAGACCACATTTTCTACAAGTTTGGGGTACCCAGGTTGATAATTAGTGATGGTGGTTCTCACTTCACTAACATAAAATTTGGGGTGTTTTTAACAAAGTATGGGGTGAAACATGGAGTAGGTACTCCATATCATCCCCAAACTCAAGGCCAAGTTGAAGTGTCCAATAGGGAGGTAAAGAAGATTTTAGAAAAGATAGTTTCAACCAATAGGACCAACTGGAGCATGTTGCTCAATGATGTTCTATGGGCATATAGGAAAGATTATAAAACACCTATAGGTACTAATCCTTTTTGGTTGGTTTGTGGGAGGGATTGTCATCTGCCCATGGAGTTGGAGCAAAATGCTAAGTGGGCTCTAAGGAAACTCAATTACAATTTGGATAATGCAGGGAAAACCAATTGTTAGAATTGAATGAATTTGATGAGCTTAGGTTTGATTCTTATGAGAGTTCCAGAATCTAAAAGGAAAGAACTAAGAAATTTCATGATCGCCATATTTTGCATAGGATGTTCACTCCATGACAAAAAGTCCTTTTGTTTAACTCTAGGTTGAAGCTACATCCTAGTAAGTTGAGGTGCTTAGATCATTTCCCCATGGGGCTATGGAGATAAGTAATGGGGCTGAGCCATTCCTTGTCAATGGCCAGTGTCTCAAAAATTACATTGGGGGAGATGTGATGAGGAAAGAGGATGAGTTGAAGCTCGTTGAGTTTCACTAATCCAATGAGTTTCAGATTGTCAAGCTTATGATCTAAAACAAGGGTGCTTGTTGGGAGGAAACCCAACCATTGGATATTTCCTTTGCATTCTAAATCTTTAGTTTTGTAAATGCATTTTCCACTTTTACTTAGTTTGAGGTAAAAAAGGTACTTTGATGCATTTTTGTTGAGTGTGCAGGCTGAAAAAGTCGGTACTACTAAACCCAAACATGGTACTACCAACGATGTTATAGGGATAGAGATGCAATCAATTACAAAAGTTGGTACTACCGAGCCCAAGCTCAGTACTACCGATTAGGCTTGATGAATCCATATTCATCATGATTTTCAGTCGCCTTTTTGGGACCAATTCGATTCAATATTTTCGATTTCATCTCCTAAATCTCAAAAAATGCAAGATTCCTCAACTGACTCAATTATCAAGATTTTTAACTAGATTTATATTTATTTTGTGCAGGTCTTGATCAGGTTCAACCATCAAATGGAATTCACTCAAGATCCTATCAACCTCGGTCTTGACCAAATGATTTTGCCTATTCGGTCTTGATCAATCATTCTGTACCAAACAATTTTCCCTAGCGGTCTGCCCATTCAGTTTTGACCTCTCGGTCTTATCCATTCACTCACACGGTCCTCCACCTACCACCTTCCCAAATGGTCCCCAAAATTGTTTGGACGACGAAGACCGTTTGAACGAAGATCGTTTGGGGTCAAGACCGTTCGGTCTCAAGACTGATTGGAACCCATCGGTCTTCAAGACTGTTTGCATCTCCAAACCATTTGGACATTGAAGACTGTTTGGGAGCCGACGATCCTCAAGATCATTTGGTGGCACATGATCGTGAGACCGTTTGGAGGAGAAGAATGCCAGAGACCCAAACCATTTGGGGCGCAAAACCATTCGGTCTCCAAGACCGTTTGGATGTAGCAAACTGATACAAGCCAAGACCGTTTGGATGTCAGCAAGACCGTGCAAGCCTCATCGCTCTCCAAGACCGTTTGGAGTCAAGACCAATCGGATCCCATCGGTCCTCAAGACCGTTTGGACACTTAGGTAGAGACCGATTAAGAGTAAGATCATTTGCCAAAGACCGTTTGGAGGTCATCGGTACTCATGACTATTTGGACAAAGACACAAGACTGTTTGGCCATCAAACGGTCTCCAAGACCGTTTGGATGAAGACCGGTTGGAGGCACCTTACTCCAAACCGTTTAGACTCCAAGCCGTTTGGAAGGAGTTCACAACAAAAATGTAAGGACCCGGCCTGAGCCTATAAATAGAACCGCAAGGGTCCTCATTTGGGCATCGGATCTGGGACGCTAACAGGATGCCCAAGCACAAGGGTCGATCCATCTCCTTCATCCATGTTGTCGTCATCTCACCTGCTCCTCTCACTGTGAGAAAGAAGGCCAAGAAGAGAAAGAAGGTGGAGAAGAAGATCTGCCCAGTCTGTCTTGGTGGTTCTTCCTCCTTGCCCAAATCTGCCCCGACACAACGTAGAGGACCGCATCATCTTCACCGAGCTGCGACTATCTTCTGCATCATGTTCATGATAGAATCTTCCCTCTCTCTTATTTTTCTTGTTTCTCGCATCATTAGCGAGTAGTCCCTTTCTGGTGGGGTGTGGGGACTAGCCCCTCTTCCCATGCTCTCATGTCTTTTCATTTAACATTCCAAGGCAATGTATATAACTTTTCATTTCATTGTTAATCGTTAATTTTTGTAGATTGGTTATATGCTTGCTTCCATCATGTTTTTCCCTATGTTGTGAGAACTTCTATACGTAGGGTAGAATGTTGATTAATGAGGTTGACTCCCAAACTAGAAATAGAATGGGATTCCTTGAGGTCATAAGTGTATGATCAGTGAGGGGACGAGCCATCTAGCCTACGGCGACGCTTCTGTGGCCTAAACATCCCATAGGGAGGGCCACAGTCTTAGTTGGATTTTGTAGCTTCTTTGTTAATCGTCGATGTTTGCTTGTAGATTAATCACCTACTTGCTTGTCGATTAGCACGGTTGACTCCTTGAAGACAACTTTCGATAGGATTCCTTGGTGTCGTAAGTGTATGATCCATTAGGAGGTGAGCCATCTAGCCTACAGTGACGCTTTTGTGGCCTAAACATCCCTTAGGGAGGGCCACAACCTCAGTTGGATGTTGTATCTTTGAAGCCGTAAGTATGTGATATAGATGGTGATGAGACATCTGATACCTAAGGTGATGCTTACGCAAACCTAATGCATGTATGGGGGGTTTTGCACCAGCTCTGCTTGGATAGTTATATCTTTCCTGGATGTTTGATGTTCGGATGTGTTTGTATGAGTAGTGGTGGTGAAACCCGAGACCATCCCAATGATTCCACATCATTAATCTAGATCCAACTTTAATTTTGCTCTTTACTTTCTTGAAAATAGTTTAATTAACCTCAAATCAACCAATCATTCTAAATATTAGTCTTACTTTAGCTAGATTCAACTAACAATGATTCTTTGAAATGTTGTCTCTTGGGATTTGATCCTTAACTATACTGCGATAAGACCCATCCACTTGCGGGTGGTATTATTACACAAGGTTTTGGTAAAGCTCGGGGATTTTAACCCCGAGTGAATTTGTTAGTGCGATAATATTCCACGTCAAATTCTAGCACCGCTACCGGGGACAACGGAATCAGTTAGTCAAATCTAGTTCTTTTAAGGCTAATCTAGGTTTTTTCTTTTTCTTTTGATACAATCGATCATCTACTTGAATTTCACTCTACTCCATCAATCTTACTTCAGATCCTTTCATTTCAGGTACCCCCAAGACTGGTGTATGCACCATTTGAACAGTCCCAGACTCACTGCCAGTTTTGATCTGGAAATTGATAGAACCTTTCACTGTAAGAATAGAGAGAATCAAGCAAGAATGGCTTAAGAGGAGGAAATAGCCTGAAGGGTTGCTCAAGCCATTAATGCACAGAGAGAAAGGCTCATGCAAGAAGCTAGAGTTGCGGTTCAAGAAGAAATTCAAGCAGCACAAGCAGTTGCGCAAGATGCAGAACTGCAAAAAGATCTTAGGGAGTTCTCCATCCATAAAGCTGCTGACGTTCATCACCCTATACAACCTCCTCCCATCAATGCTCCCAACTTTGAGATACGACCACATTGGATTACCTTGCTTCAAAACAGCCTGTTCTATGGGAAACAAGGAGAATATAGTCAGGAACATCTTCTAAGATTCATCTATCTATGTGCTATGACAAAGCAAAATGGAGTCACAGATGATGCCATACGACTCCGTCTCTTCAAGTATTCTCTTGTTGATAGAGCTATAAGTTGGTACAATTCCTTACAATGTGAACCCATCACCACTTGGGAACAACTTCAGAATGTCTTTCTGGAAAAGTTCTACCCTCCTTCCCTCACCTATGAAATCAGGGGCCGAATAACCATGTTCACTCAAGCTCTGGAGAAACCATTGCTGAAGCATGGGAAAGATATAAAGATCTTCTATGCAAATGTCCACACCATGGAATCCCTAAGAATCAGCTTATTGAAATTTTCTATAAGGGTGTGGATGATGATATCAAAAGTTTTTAGATTCCTCATGTAGAGGAAACTTCATGCGACAAAGTTATGATAGCGCATGGAGGGTTGTCACCCTTGGAGCTGAAAATCAAGCTAATTGGGGTAGATCTGTAGGCAAAGGAGTGTTGAAGGTAGCTATGGATGAAGTTATTCCAGAGTACAAATATATCGCTGAAACCCTAAAACTCTTAGTTGCCAAGCAAGACCATATTGAATCATCCCTTGCTGCATTTGGAAGAGGACGTTCACCCCCTCAGCAACAAGAACAGATTAAGTTAGCTTCTTTGTTATGTGAGGCATGTAAAGGTACTGATCATTCCACTTTAGAATGCAATGTTCTCTATGATGTTGTTCTAAGCAACGCATGTGGCCAAGGAGATAATACTCAAATGGAAAATCTTAATGATGTCAACACCATCCGTGGTCAAGGATATTACAATCCAAATCAAAATAGGAACCATCCTAGTTTTCAATATGGAAATCCTTCAGGAGCATAAAACTCGCGACAACTTGGTTCAAACAATCAACCATGAGGCCCACCAGGATTCTAGTATAACCAACAACAAAATTTTGGGAATCAAGGCAACTTCCCAAATAGGAACTTCAATAATTATCAGAACAACTCGCAATTCTAGAATCCCAACCAGGTCCCTTTCTAAAATCAACAACAAGGGCAACAAACCAGACCCATTTCTCCTGAAGACAAACTGACGACCATTGAGAAGATGTTGCATCCGTAGCAAACCATGATAGCTAACCAGCAAACCTTGATAGCTAACCAGCGAGCACATCATAAAGCCATTGATTCTCAACTAGCTCAACTTCCAGCTAGCGTGAATCCACCTATTGGAGCCTTTGCTGGTTAACTGGAGAACAACCCTAAACATCGTGAGCAATTGAAAGATGTTATGAGTTGTTCTGTTAATGTATATCCTAACCCTCCTGTCAGGACACCAATGGTTGTCATAGATGAACAAGACCAGGTGAAAGATCAAGTTGACATGGAACCTGAATCTTTTCTGAAGGAGCAGCCAAGCAATGATAAGTCAGACAAAGAAAATTCTAAGAAACCTACTACAGAAGAGGAAAAAGCAACACAGAACCTAATTTCCCTATATACAAGCCTCGTATACCTTTTCCAGCTCTTTTAAGGCAAACAAAGCTTGATACTCATTTCAATAAGTTCAAAGAATCTATGAAAAAGCTTCATGTTGATATTCCCTTTTTAGATGCTATGGCTGAGATACCAGCCTAGACAAAGTACTTGAAGTCTCTCCTCACCAGAAAATATATGACTGAGGAATACAAAACAATCAAGCTAGCAACAACTACTTCAGACATCATCCAAAGCAAGATGCCCAAGAAGCAAAAAGATCCAGGATCTTTTGGGATTTCTTTCCATATCGGTGATTCATCTTGTAAGAAGGGATTGGCAGATATTTGTGTTGGAATCTCCATCATGCCACTTAGCCTTTACAAAAGGCTAGGGTTTGCTGAACTACTCCCAACCGGCATGACAAAACAACTTGTAGATAACACTATGACTCTACCCTTAGGAATCATTGAGGATGTCCTTGTCAAGGTAGGAAAAGACTCCTATGTTCCTTGTGACTTTGTCATCATGGACATAAAGGAAAACACTAGATACCCTCTCATATTTGGATGTCTATTCCTCGCCACTGCAAGAGCCCTGATTGATGTTGAAGCAGAAACTTTGCTTCTCAGATTAGGTAAAGAAACTCTCGAGTTTAAAGTTTTTGAAAGTATACGAAGACCGAGCATGCAAGAAGAAGTCTACTTGATTAAGTGCATAGATCAGATGTCACTACTCATGCAAGAGGATTACGAACAAGAAGATCCTCTAGGAGTATCTTTGACTCATCCAAATGCAACTAGTTCGATTGATGAACAAGTGAAAATTTGTGTTCTTGACCTTGACACTTCCGAAGAAGATCCTTAAACCAAAATTGAGGATCCCAAAGTTGTGGATGTCACTTAGGAACCATGTGAAAAACCACAAGCTCTTGAAATGAAACCTCTACCCGAGGGATTGAAGTATGTGTTTCTATATGACATCAAAGTCTACCTAGTCATCATAAATTCTGATCTAACGGCAAAATAAGAAGATAAACTCTTGACAGAACTAAAGGAAAGCCATAGGCTACAAGATGAGTGATTTCACCGGGGTGAGTCAAGTGATTTGTATGCAAAAAATTCCCATGGAGGAAGACCATAAGCCGACTGTTGAACATCAATGAAAGCTAAATCTAAATATGAAAGAAGTAGTCTGCCGTGAATTTATCAAATTACTCACTACAGGGATCATCTATCTGATATCTGACTCGCCATGGGTAAGTCTCGTGCATGTTGTCCCCAAGAAAGGTAGAACTACCGTGATACGCAATGAAGATAAAAAAATCATCCCTACTCGAACAGTCACAGGGTGGATAATGTGTATTGATTACAGGAAGTTGAACAAGGCAACTCAAAAGGATCACTTTCCAATGCCTTTTCTTGACCAAGTCCTAGAAAGGTTGGACCACCAAGAGTATTTTTGTTATCTCGATGGTTACTCTTGATTCTATCAAATACCTATACATCCATATGACCAAGACAAAACAACCTTTACTTGCCCATTTGGAACATATGCCTTCCGAAGGATGCCGTTCAGACTCTACAATGCACCTGTAACTTTCCAACGTTGCATGACAGCTATATTCGTTGGTCTAACTGAGACCATCATGGAAGTTTTTATGGATGATTTTTCTATATATGGAGATTCATACGACTCATACCTAAAGCACCTCTCCCTTGTCCTTAAACGGTGTGAAGAAGCACATCTTGTGTTGAATTGGGAGAAGTATCACTTTATGGTGAAAGAAGGCATTGTCCTTGCTCATAGAGTCAGCAAGCGAGGAATCGAAGTGGATAGAGTGAAAATCGAAGTGATTTCCAACCTCACTATCCTGAAAAATGTAAGAGAAGTTCATGCATTCCTAGGTCATGCAGGCTTTTATAGACGGTTCATAAAGGATTTCTCTAAGATAACTAAGTCGATGACAAATTTGTTACTAAAGGACGTTGAGTTCCATTTTGACAAAGAATGTGTCAAAAGTTTTAATAACCTGAAACATGCCCTTACAACAACACCCATCATTAGAGCTCTCGATTGGGATCACCCATTTGAAATTATGTGTAATGCCAGTGATTATGATGTGGGTGCTGTCTTAGGACAATGTATAGAAAAGAAACATTATGTGATCTACTATGCATCGAAGACCCTCGATGAAGCTCAGAGGAATTATGAAACTACTGAGAGAGAACTTCTTACAGTCGTGTATTCCTTTGATAAGTTCAGGTCCTACCTCATTGGTTCAAAAGTCATTGTCTACACAGATCATGCAGCTATATGTTACCTCCTAGCAAAGAAAGACGCTAAACCTAGGTTAATTAGATGGATTCTCCTATTGCAAGAATTTGATCTAGAGATAAGAGATAAGAAGGGTACAGAAAATGGTGTAGCAGATCAACTAAGTTGCATCCACACCTTGGAAACCAAGAAGATCCCAATTAATGATTCCCTTCTAGACGACCAGCTTATGAAAGTTTTAGAAGCTACCCCTTGGTTTTCAGATTATGTGAACTACCTTGCCACTGGCATTATCCACCCCGAATGCACTGGAAATGCGTTGAAGAAATTCACGCATGATGTGAAGAAGTATCACTGGGATGAGATGTACCTCTTCAAGCTCTGTGTTGATGGTCTATATAGATGATGTATTGCTGAGGAAGAAGCTCAACTTATTCTAGAGCAATGTCACTCAGGACCAGTTGGAGGCCATATTAGTTCTAAGAAAATTGTCTTAAAAGTTTTGCAATGCGGATTCTTTTAGACAACCATATCCAATGATTCCTACATATTTGTTCTATCATGTGACAAATGTCAAAGAACAAGTAACTTAACAAAGAGAGATGAGATGTCATTAAAATTGTGGCAAGAAGTTGAGATATTTGATGTTTGGCATGTGGACTACATGGGTCCATTCCCATCTTTGAATGGATTTTCCTACATCCTAGTGGTGGTAGATTACGTCTCAAAATGGGTTGAAGCCATACCAAACGTCACTAGTAATTCGAAACCTATCATCAAATTATTCAAAGATATTATCTTTCCCCGATTTGGTGTCCCATGAACTGTGATATCCGACAGAGGTTCTCATTTTCTTGAAAGAAGCTTTGAAACATTACTGAGGAAATATGGCATAACTCACAAGGTAGCCTCTCCCTACCATCCACAAGCAAGTGGATAGGTAGATTTTTCTAACCATCAACTCAAGGCTATTTTAGAAAAGACAGTAGGCCGCAATGGAAAAGATTGGTCAGTGAAAATCAATGACACATTGTGGGATTACCAAACTGCTTTTAAGACTCCCCTTGGTACTATACCATTTCGGTTAATCTATGGAAACTCATGCCACCTTCCTGTAGAACTGGAACACAAAGCATTGTGGGCAATTAAACAACTAAATTTTGATATGAAGGAAGCAGGCCAAGCCAGGACTCTACAACTCCAGGAGCTGGAAGAACTCTGAATAACAGCTTATGAGAATGCACAAATTTATAAAGAACGCATGAAACATTGGCATGATGGTCATCTGAAAAGAAAGGACATACAAATAGGAGACCAAGCTCTTCTGTTCGACTCAAGACTGAGGTTATTCCCAGGAAACTCCGCTCTCACTGGACTAGACCTTACATTGTCAAGAATATCTACCCACATGGTTCTTTCTCCTTATGGAGTGAAAAGTTAGGCTATTTTGTGGCAAATGGCCAATGCGTGAATATATACTTCATTCCAACAGATACTAGCACTGAAGAATCGATAAAACTTTCCAAACCAACATATCTACCAGAAAGTTGAAGGAATCACGTCGAGCCATTTAACAAAGGCGCCTTTCGGGAGGCAACCCGATCAATAAATTTGTTTTTACTTTTAATTTCAAATTAGAATGTTTCTCTAATTTAGTTTCTACCTTTTAGATAATTTTGTACTAAAATAAAAATCACATCGTGAGATGCTATCTTTAGTTTTGATTGGTTTTCATTCTTGAAATTTTCAAATGAAGGGTGCACGCTGATTGGAATGCAACCACATCTCGTGGTCCAGCCGGCATGTATTTTCCCCTCCATCTCAGATTTAGAGTTTGCTCAAGACGAGCAAATTTCTATGTTTGGGGTGGAGGGTGGGTGGTACATATTTCACTTTCCACCTACACCCATCCTTTTCAGATTTAAAATTTCATTGTTGAATGTTTGACCAAAATTTTAAAAGTTTTTCAAAGAATTTGAACAGATACTGGATAAAGTTTTGAAGCTTTTGAATCATTATACCCTCCTTATTTGAAGCAAATCCTCAAGAGGACCACCTTTTGAAACTAGCCTTTTGATTGAAATCATCATGTAAAGCTTATGAATCCTAAACATCATGATCTTTATGCAAAAATGGCAAGTGTTTGTTGAATTGATAGGGATCAAACACATCATGCTTCCTAACTGGCTAGTGGAACAATAACATGGAATCCCCATCAGATCATCATCAAGTCATTATTGGAGAAGAGTATGATAAAGAGAACAACTCGATGCACTGAATTGTAAATCAAGTGGTATTCTGATCTGAACTCTCTTCTACACTTCTTCTATCATCTTCGTACCCCTCTGCCCATCAAAAAAACAAAAAAACAAAAATAGCCAAAATAGTGTCAAACCCTAAGTTCAGGGTGGCACACCACCCTTTTCTATATCCGCTTCTTCCATACCCCTCACTAATAAATAGGGGTGTACCACCAAGAAAAGATGCCAAAGCGCACACAAAAAGAAATGCAATCTCGAGTCGAATAGAGGAGAGATTCGCACACAAAAAAATGCAATCAATGAAATTGCAAATAATATAATAAAAATCTTGAGTTGAATAGAGGAGAGATTTAATTCTTCCTTCCACACCACCCTTCACTCCCTTTTCTACCTAAAAGGCACAATGAATGCCTCTGCTATCTTGAAAAACACCAGTGTCAGATCAGATGCACACTTGTTGTTCAGCGGGTATCTCTGGACTCTTACAAAACTCTTTGACATGCTTGTTGTTGGAAAAAGTGAGGCGGAAGTGATGTTGGAAAACAAACCTATGAATGAAGATATGGTAAGATGTGTTCAGTGATCTCAGGAAGTAGAGATGCTCAGTCATACTGAGAAGAGAGAAGCAATCCTGATGTGAAGAGGAGGCAATCACACAATTTGAAAGTATTCATTTGGCAACTGTTTCAGATTTTTTTTTACTCAAGGATGAGCAATGTTTAAGTTCGGGTTATTCTGATGAATCCATATTCATCATGATTTTCAGTCGCCTTTTTGGGACCAATTCGATTCAATACTTTCGATTTCATCTCCTAAATCTCACAAAATGTAAGATTCCTCAACTGACTCAATTATCAAGATTATTATCTAGATTTATATTGATTTTGTGCTGGTCTTGATGAGGTTCAACCGTCATATGGAATTCACTCAAGATCCTTTTAACCTTGGTCTTGACCAATCGGTCTTGACCAAACAGTTTTGCCTATTTGGTCTTGATCAATCATTTTGTACCAAACAATTTGCCCTAGCGGTCTGCCCATTTGGTTTTGACCTCTCGATCTTATCCATTCACTCACACGGTCCTCCACCTACCACCTACCCAAACAGTCCCCAAAACTATTTGGATGATGAAGATCGTTTGTGGCCAAGACCGTTCGGTCTCAAGACCGTTCGGTCTCAAGACTGATTGGAACCCATCGGTCTTCAAGATCATTTTCATCTCTAAACCATTTGGACGCTGAAGACCGTTTGGGAGCCGACCATCCTCAAGACCGTTTGGTGGTGCATGACCGCGGGACCGTTTGGAGGAGAAGAATGCCAGAGACCCAAACCGTTTGGGGCACAAAACCAATCTGTCTCCAAGACCATTTGGATGTAGCAAACTGATAGAAGCCAAGACCGTTTCGATGTCAGCAAGACCGTACAAGCCTCATCAGTCTCCAAGACTATTTGGAGTCAAGACCAATCAGATCCCATCGGTCCTCAAGACCGTTTGGACACTTAGGTGAAGACCAATTAAGAGCAACATCATTTTCCAAAGACCGTTTGGAGGCTATCGGTCCTCAAGACCGTTTGGACAAAGACACAAGACCATTTGGCCATCAAACGGTCTCTAAGACCATTTGGATGAAGACCGGTTGGAGGCACCTTATTCCAAACCGTTTGGACTCCAAACTGTTTGGAAGGAGTTCACAGCTAAAACATGAGGACCTGACCTAAGCCTATAAATAGAACCACAAGGGTCCTCATTTGGGCATCAGATCTGGGACACCGACAGGCTGCCCAAGCACAAGGGTCAATCCAGCTCCTTCATCCATGCCGCTGTCATCTCACTTTCTCCTCTCATTGCAAGTAAGAAGGCCAAGAAGAGAAAGAAGGTGGAGAAGAAGATCTGCCCGATCTGCCCTGGTGGTTCTTCCTCCTCACCTAGATATGCCCTGACACGATGTAGAGGACCGCATCATATTCACTGAGTTGTGACTATTTTCTACATCATGCTCATGGCGGAATCTTCCCTCTCTCTTGTTCTTCTTATTTCTCGCATCATGAGCAAGTAGTCCCTTTTCGCTGGGGTGTGGGGACTAGCCCCGCTACCCATGCTCTCGTGTCTTTTCATTTAACATTCCAAGGCAATGTATATAACTTTTCATTTATTTGTTAATCATTAATGTTTGTAGATTGGTTATCTTCTTGCTTCCATCTTATTTTTCCCTATGTTGTGAGAACTTCCATATGTAGGGTAGAATGTCGATTAATGAGGTTGACTCCCAAACTAGTAATAGAATGGGATTCCTTGAGGTCGTAAGTGTATGATCCGTGAGGGGACGAGCCATCTAGCCTACGGTGACGCTTCTGTGGACTAAACATCCCTTAGGGAGGGCCACAGTCTTAGTTGGATTTTATATCTTCTTTGTTAATCGGTGATGTTTGCTTGTAGATTAATCACCTGCTTGCTTGTCGATTAGCACAATTTACTCCTTGACGAGAACTTTCGATAGGATTCCTTGGGGTCATAAGTGTATGATCCATGAGGGGATGAGCCATCTAGCCTATGGTGATGCTTCTGTGGACTAAACATCCCTTAGGGTGGGCCACAGCCTCAATTGGATGTTGAATCTTCAGAGCTGTAAGTATGTGATCTGGATGGTGACGAGACATCTGATACCTAAGGTAATGCTTACGCAAACCTAACGCTTGTATGGGGGGTTTCGCAACAGCTCTACTTGGATAGTTATATCTTGCCTGGATGTTTGATGTTTGGATGTGTTTGCTTGAGTAGTTGTGGTG
Organism: Alisma plantago-aquatica; assembly: GCA_963693085.1. NCBI lineage: Eukaryota > Viridiplantae > Streptophyta > Magnoliopsida > Alismatales > Alismataceae > Alisma > Alisma plantago-aquatica. The sequence continues at coordinate 1,194,580,925 of OY856409.1, forward strand.
AAACCCGACACCATCCCAGCGATTCCATATCATTAATCTAGATCCAACTTTAATTCTTCTCTTTACTTTATTGCTAATAGTTTAATTAACCTCAAATCAACCAATCATTCTAAATATTAGTCTTACTTGAGCTAGATTCGACTAACAACGATTCTTAAAAATGTTGTCTCTTGGGATTTTATCCGTAACTATACTGCGATAAGACTCGTCCACTTGCGGGTGGTATTATTGCACAAGGTTTTGGTAAATATCGGGGATTTTAACCTGAGTGAATTTGTTAGTGCGATAATATTCCACGTCAAGGCTACATGGAATTTTGATAAATTGATCGTATCTCAGTACTACCGATATATGTCGGTAGCATCGACTTTCTACAGAGATGAGGATCGAATGCCTGATAATGAGTCGGTACTACCGACCCCATGTCAGTAGTACCGAAGACATTTTGAGCCCTAGGTTCGATACACCGAGCCCCAATCGGAAGCACTGATGCATTTGAACATGTCAGTACTATCGACATCTTGTCAGTACTACTAACGGCTGACGTCAGCAATCCATGGGAGCATCAATGAGAGATCATGATCAACCGCATCTAATGGTTGGTAGCATCAATCCGTGGTACATGTCGGCACTACTGATGTCCTTTCGGTACTACCGACCCTCGGCGATCCGCACAAATAAAATCAGACCAGCGTGACTGTCGGTAGCACTGAGCACGCAGATTCTCATCCAATCATCAGTTTTACCGATGCCATATCAGTGCTACTGATGTAGTCATAGGTTAGAGGTCATAGCTATAAAAGGGAGGGGTGTGAATCCATTTTCTTCACATCTTCTCTTCTCCTCTCTTGAGAAAGCAACCGCGAGCATCTCTGAGCATCCAGAAGCTACATCGAGCTCTAATATCTCTAACCCCCTTCATCTAAGGAAGATGTCTAGAAGGCGGGAGGCTTCTTCATCGATGGCAGATCCTCACTTGGTTCCCATACCAAGCCAGATAGCCCATCCCAAAGCTGACATCAAGGAGATATACGAGGAGTTGCACAAGCAGGAGATTGTTGCTACACAGTATGGAGATTGTACCTTCCTCGACTTCATCGACTTCACTGGCAGCATGCAAAATGTCTACGAGCGTCAGGGGTTAGTAGGAAACCCCCCCTCTTCATTGACTAGCCTACATACCCTAACATCATCTACGAGTTCATGGCATCCTTGAAGATTTGCATCATCCTCAAGCATGGGGATGGGCAAGATCCATTTCTGGCTCTACAACACTGAATTTACAATGACGCTCCAGCAGTTCAATGCCATCTACAAATGACCAAGTGAAGGAGACTACTACTACCCTGATAACTTCAACTTTGAGGTGATATGGGATCTATTTACTAATTTTCTAGAAGGCTAAAACATCATCTCCTTGATGGATATCGAACATTCTTTTGCTTCCATACTTCACTGCCTCTCTACCAACACTCTTATAGTAAAGTCAGCTCAAGGAAAAAGGAAGTGTTAGATGCTTGATCTTTACTTTGTGTTCAAGATGTTGGATATGAGATATAGAAGTTTGAACTTTAGAGCCTACTTCCTTCTTCATGTGATGGGAGTGAGGCGACAACTATAGAGGAAACCTCCAATTCACTTTGGAGGGTTGATCACACATATTGCTCTCCATCTACACCTTGACCTCTCCCCAGCCAAGTCACTGCATCCAAAAACAAAATTAGATCATAAGCATTTCAAGAGATCTAGCCTCGTTAACACACGCCTAAAGGATGTATATGCCTATTGTACAGTGAAGACCCACTACAAGGAAATGAAGCATCCATACGCCATCTTTGACCTACAAGGGGTCAACCTCATACGGTGCCCCATGGATAGCTTAGGCGAGGAGGAGGAAGAAGATGACAATGCCAAGGAGGAGGAGAAGCAAGCTGAAGAGGATGAGGAAGCAGAGTCAACCATCCCTGTGACAAGGAGGCAGGTTCGACACAAGCGTCCATGACATTTTGTAGCCTCCAGTTCCACTCCACCACCCGCTTAGGAGGATGACCTGTATTCCATGGTGGGCATGTACGAGATGTTGTAGGAGATCTAGCAGGGACAGTAACATCAGTTGACAATATTGGTAGGCATCCATGATGTCCAGGGACGGCTTTATGAAAACCTGCAGGCAATTTTCCACAATGAGCAGCTTCTCTTGGCCAACCAAGAGAACATGCATATGCACCTACAATGGATGGAGGGGTACCAACAACCATTCTTTGATCATTACTGGAATCAAGGATATTTTGGTGGCTATGCACAACCTCCACCCATGCTGTCACAGCAACCAAATTTTCAGGGGAAGTTTCCACCATATGATCCCACCATGCCTCATCCACCACTACCTCTAATTTGATGCGGTACCACTGTTCCACTTCTATAGTTAGAATTTTGACTATGTGTACATAGTCAAGTTCAAGCTTAGGGGGTATATGGAACAATTTCTATCTTTAGTTTTATTTCCTTTAGTTTATTTGTTTTTTTTTAGTTTAATCTTTCCAAGTGTAGCATCCACGTCTATTCAGTGTAATTATGGAGCTTAATTCATAGTCATGTCATACTCTCTCAGTTATGTGCAATGAAAGTTAATTAAGTGAAAAGTGTGGCTTAGTTGCAATTTTTCTTTAGTTGCACCACTGAGAGTAAGTGTTTGGGTTACTCAACTTAAGAATATTTAATATGAAGGGGCATCTTAATTATTCATGAAAAGTGGATGATGATGGGGTTTGAGCTTAAGTTGAACAAACAGTTAACGTGACTTTATATTGAAATCTAAGAAAGAAATCCTAAGGTTACCCTATCACATGTCATTAGAGAGGGACATATCATTATTTCATGAAAGGCTTTGTCTTTTTTATTATGTTATTCCACCCATCCTTCGCTCATTTTTGAATCGCCACCTTAATTTTAACAAGTACTCCAATTTATTTCTCTTGTTGCACTGCATGGCATAATAGGTGACATGATAGTTAGCTTACTTTTATTTCATTTGAAAAAAATCATGTATGCATTAACAATTTTCATGCATACCATTTTAGTTGCATAAACAATTTCATTTGGATTACATACATTCCATGGCATTTATTTTTGTTTGTCATGTGGATATTAGTCTCATTTTATAAATTTTGAGTGTAGGGATATAGCTCCACATCTTAGAAAAAAAAAGAGAATAAAATGTAATGAAAGCCCAAGCATAATGTCAATCGTGCTAAAATAATGGGCTAATGAAAAAAAATTTGTCAATGTTTCAAGGTTATGAGAGAGAAAGTATGCCCTTAACTCTTCATGAAGAGATGAAGAAATCCAAATGACACATTTTTTTGCTTTCTTCTTGGATTCTCATTTGGTTGATGAGATTTCTTGATTCATGCATCATTGAAAAAAATATATAGGCATTAGGGTTCATACATGCTCTTATTTTCACTCATATAGTTTCATCATACTTTTGCATAAATAAGTCAAATGCACTTGTGATTCTTCAACTGCCACCCATTTCATATATTTCTCTTATTGATAGGCCACTTATATGATTTTTCTCCTCCATGTTCATATGGAGAACTACTTCCAAGTAGCTTGGTAGTTAGGAAGAGCAATGTAGATTAGGGAATCACATAATGCACCAAGTAGATCCCTGACTGAGTATGATGTTAACTACTCTTTTGATAGTGTTCATTGATTTAAGGGTGGATATCTTTTATGGATGTTTTTGGTCACTTAAGAGCAGCGAACTGTTCAATGATTAATGAAAGCTAGTTTGGGACCGCCAAGTGGGGATAGTTGAAAATTGATATTCATATTATTTTATCATTTTCCTAACTTGTCTCAAATAGATCCGAGAGTGTGTTGCTCGAGGATGAGCAACATTTAATCTTAGGGGAGTTTGATAAACTATTTATTGTCATTTTCACAAGGTATTTTGTATTGATTTTTGTGCACTTTGGGGTCAAATCTCATATTAATTGTGCATGATTTATTAATATTAGCCTTTGTTACTCAATTGCAACAAATTTGCATAATTTTATTGTTTTAAGGGATTTAATAATTTTCTAGAGCTTATGTTCGACTTTTGTGCATTTTAGAAATGTTCAAGAAACTACACAGCTCGGTACCACCGACATCACTATCGTCTGGTACTGACACTTGCTCAGTATTGAAGAGGAACTGAATCGAGAAGAATCGATAGTACCGATGGGACTGTCGATACTACTAACAAGGTTAAAACATTTTTTTCAAATAAATTTAGAGCAAACTCGGTACTATAGACATAGAGTCAGTAGTACCAACAACTTGAAACGTGGCCATGAAGTTAAAGAAGTTGGTAGTACTGACACACTATCGGTAGTACCAATGGATCGAGATCGGGAAGATCTGAAAGATGCATCTAATCCATCGACTGAGGTTCTGAATCACCCTAAGTCATGCCTATGACTAATGGGAGTTATGGACATACCTAATTATCTAGTATTTTTCCATTGCACGACAAGGGAGAGCAAGGGGAGGAGATAACGAAGAAGGAGGAGGCAAATTGAATGATCCAGGCACTTGTAGAAGACGTAATTGCAACAGGAAGGTAGCAAATCGGCATGTGATGCCCTGATCCCCATGCCATCTCTAATGACCCCAGAGACCGAGGAGACACCCTCGGTAAACCACCCTTAACCTTTTCTTTTCTTAATCACTTAACATTTACCTAAAGGAGAATCTTACAATTTGGACAATACTCAAATCTTACTTAAACTTGCAGAAGCAAACTTACTATTTCTAAATCTTGAAGGATGCCTCAGACATTAAACAACATATTACATCTTACTTGCAGAATATAAAGTGCAACAGTTAATTGAAAGCTAAACTACATATTACATTTCATTATCTCTCTCTCTACCATACCACATGCCCAAGGAATGAGGGGAAAGGACTAAGAGACCTCTATATAACTATGAACTACCTTCTAAGAACTTGGGTGATATGATCCTTCAGCTTCCTCGTGCTGACGTTGACCTGAAAAATGTTTCAGTAGGTTGGTGAGCTACTGGCTCAGTGAATAGAATTTCACCCAACCATCGCAAATAACTCATTTATGTTTATTAATTTGAATAAAATACTAGATAATACTATACTGAGCAGATCTAAGCAATATAATTTTAAACAATAGGAGATGTCAATATTTCATTATGATAACAATTGCTACAAAGTTGTAGATTCAATTAATTAACAGAAAATACTAAAATTTCATTTAAAGGACAACTGCTGCAAAACTAACTCAAACCTTTCTTAACTCTTTAACTAATTCTATGAACCTATATGAACATATTTTATCTTATGCCCTAATCATATGTAGTGTACTCTACATATGAAGACTTGTAGCGAACTACGATCCCACCGTACAAGACTTAGCCAACATCCCGGGATAGCTAAGTCTGACTACTGTCCTGGTCTGCAACAGGAAAACTGGCTCTCTGGCCTCGACACTCCTATGGTGTAGTAAATTGGACTCCTCCTCTAGGCTGAGTACACAGGCAGAGGGTCTGAGACGCTCTGTAGGCCTCAACTTGGTATGCTTTGTGGGTACCTCTGGGTTACCACCGGGACTTCTGGTTCATGTTGGGTAACCTATCTTTTCTTAGGAGACTTCCTTAAGGGCTTTGTCTCCCCGCACGCTCTGTGGGTGCGTTTCGACCCCCGTATATTGGACGCACCGCCAGGGTAGGTCATTTCATCCCTATGGCGCAGACCTCTCATAGAGATTCTACGGTGTCAGGGCCCTTAATATATTATTTTATTATCCTAGAAAAGCTCTTACTACATTGCATCTCTCTCTTACTTATTCTTGGCTTTGGTATCTCAATGGTACCGAGTCTATTTATCTAAAACTTATAAACACAACATGTATATCATTTCTAACTTGGCAGTGAAATAAGTTCAAACACGGTAATTTACTAAGAAGTCAACATACTATACTTGCAGGCAGATTTAAATAAATAGAATACTTGTCAACTTGGCACTTATACACTAAAATCATGCAATTGGACCTCTTAATTCACTAATATGAGTAAATTACTCGACATATGAGAAATCGTCGGTAGCATCTGTAAATTATCTGAAATTCCTCGAAAAACGTGCACATTATCCCTAGTCCTTGTTTGTGCATAACATAACTCAGTTAAAAGTTAATTACTTATTATGACATGAAATATTAATAATAACTGAGGAATTCTAATGATATTTCTAAGAAATGTGCCAACTCATGTAAATATTAAATCACTCACATTAAACATAGCAAAGAGCGTGCAACTAGGGTTTTCATTGAATATTTTCATGTCATTGTCATTTCTTTAAAATCATGCATCAAATTAATTGCTAAAATTTCACAACCTGGGTTTATACCCAAACTGTACAGTTATTGGTCGTGTTCTACTGATTTCGGATTTTAAACTGAATAACTTAGGTTTCGATCAACCATGTAATTCTACTAGTCTGAACCACACTGAATCGGATAATAAACTAGATCATTCAAAGTGTAAGGAAGCAAATCATGAAATAAAAGTCAGGTGACACCAATACTACACAGCACCTGATAACCATTGTTACCAGCGAAAAATGCAGATTCAACCAAAATTATCCGACTTCCGGAGTTAAATCTTGCTTGGTGAGTGAAATTCTACTCACAACGAGTGAGGTGATCGCAATTCGACTGGAAACGCGTCCAGAGGCTTGTTTCTGGGCATTCACGAGGTCATCTTCAATCTTGGTTGCTCTGGATTTCAACTTTTTGAAAACAAACAACTCACACACACGCACAGGTGGAGAGGAACCTTGGCTGGGTGTTGCTGCTCGCAGCTAGGGCTGTGGATCCCTGATCTGGACCTCAAGACGAGCTCAATGGCATCGTTTTGGAGTGCTAGCTTGCGCCCTAGATGGCCCCTAGCCGTACTTGAAGCTGCAAGCAGCAGCTTCTTCACCTCACGTATAGGTTGAAGAGAAGCTTGCTAGGGGCTGTTGTGTCTATTGGCTATGAATTTAAGCAGGGACTTCAAGGACGAAGTCAGGGCGTCTGTTTGGTGCTGCTTGCTCACTCAATCGAGCTCCTAGTCAAGACAAAATAGCTGCCCACTAGCCACTACTACTGCTGGTCGCAGCTATAGGGGCGCCGCCCTAGGCACGATTGGAAGAGGAAGAGTAAGGGTAAGGATAGAGGAAGGGTGGATAGATGGAGAGGTTGGCTGCTGCGGAGCCCTAAATCACCCACACGATCGCCCCTCTATTGCTCTCAGTCAGGCGTGCTACAGTGTGTCGCTCAAACAGATCGATCGAGGAAGAAGATAAGGAAGGAAAAAAATTAATAGCCAAAAATTGGGAAAATTGCGTATTAAACCCCAAAACCTTCAAACCTTCATAACGTTTGCCTCGTAGGTCCAAATCGAATGATTTCTTTTGCAAATTTTCAAGAGTGAAATCCTTTACAACCTCAAGGAAAGAAATCATGCTAATTAGACCGTAACACTTGATCAAAGCACTAATTGCATCAATGAGTACTTAACTTAAATTTAATCAACTAAATGATGCACTAAGTGTTGTGCTTACTTAACTTAATCATCTTAATGATGTTGTGATCATTGAACTTACTAGTTAGCTTTGGAGTGGGTCATAACAATCTCCCTCCCTCATAAGAATTTCATCCTGAAATTCCTAAAAGAGAAAAGGAAACTTGTTACACATCTCTGACTCAAGCTCCCACATGGCTTCCTCTAGGTTGTGGTTCCTCCATAGAACTTTCACTAATGGTATTTCTCAATTCTTGAGTTTCTTGATCCTTCGATCAACTATCTGAATAGGCCTTCAACATAGGACACATCTGTTTTGAGTTGTGCAGGTTTTGGGTCCACTATCTTCTCTGTACCGGGGTAACACTTCTTCAGCATTGATACATGAAATATGTCATGTAAATTAGCCATCTCGGATGGAAAATCCAATTGTAGGCTACAGGTCCAATCCTCTCAATGATAGGATATGGGCCCATAAACCTAGGAGTCAGTTTGCCTCTCTTGCCAAACCTCAACACTCCTTTCCATGGTGAAACTTTCAAATACACTTCATCACGAACCTCAAACTCAAGAGGTCTACGTCTCTTCTCAGCGTAACTCTTCTGCCTATCCTATGAAGCTTTCAAGTGTTCTCTGATCACTGTAATCTTTTCAGTAGTCAAATCTACTATCTCTAGTCCAAGAATTTGTTTGTCACCCACCTCATACCAACATACGGGTGATATACACTTTCTTCCATACAAAGCTTCATACGGGGCCATACCAAGACTGGAATGGTGACTATTATTGTATGAAAACTCTATAAGGCTCAAGTGTTCTTCCCAACTTCCATTGAAATGCAAGACACATGCTCTCAGCATGTCCTCAAGAGTTTGAATGGTCCTCTCTGACTGACCATCCATCTGCGGGTGAAAAGTTGTAATGAATCTCAACTTTGTGCCCAAAGCACGATGCAACTAATTCCAAAATCTAGATGTGAATTTAGGATCTCTATCTGATATAATTGAAACTGGGATACCATGCAGCATGACTATCTCATCTACGTATATCTTAGCCAACTTCGGGACATCAAAGGTTGACTTAACATGAAGAAAGTGAGCAGACTTAGTTAGTCTATCCACAATCACCCATATCGAGTCACAACCTCTAGGTGTCCTGGGCAACCCTACCACAAAATCCATTGTGATATATTCCCACTTCCACTCCAGTATAGGAAGAGATTGCAAAGTACCTGTAGGTTTATGATGCTCAGCCTTAACCTCCTGGCACACACTACATCTTGCCATGTACTCAACTACATCCCTCTTCATACCTGGCCACCAGTACAACTCCTTGAGATTCGTGTACATCTTAGTATTGCTTGGATGCATAGCGTACATCGATGCATGTGCTTCCTCAAGAATCTGTTCTTTCAAATCACTATCTCCAGGTACACACAACTTGTCATGCTGATATAACAAACCATCATCTGAAAACATGAACTCTAGTCTCTTTCCCTTTGTTATATCCTGCATGATCTATTGTAACTCACTGTCACTCTGCTGAAGTTCCTTGATCTGATCATAAAAGGTAGGCTTGACTTGCATCTGTGCAATCAAACCACTCTGCACTGTCACCCCTAAGTCTAAGCTCAACTTTCGCATTTCTACTAGCATGTCTCTCCTGAAACATGCCATAGAGAATGCATCAGCTGTTGAACTTGACTTCCTGTCGAGGGCATTTGCTACCACATTTGCTTTTCCAGGATGATAATCTATCATCACATCATAATCCTTGATCAATTCTAACCATCTCCGCTGTTTAAGATTCAGATCCTTTTGGGTGAAAATATATTTCAAACTCTTATGATCCGTAAACACCTGACATGCCTCACCATAAAGATAGTGATGCCATGTCTTAAGAGCATGAACTACTACAACTAACTCCAGATCATGTGTCGGGTAATTCTCCTCATTCTTCTTAAGCTGTCTAGATGCATAAGCTACTACCTTGCCTTCTTGCATCAACACATAGCCTAAACCTCTCCTTGAAGCATCACAAAACACTGTGTAGCCCTTATCTGCCTCAGGCAGGATCAACACTGGTGTTGTAGTCAACATCTTCTTCAATATCTGAAAACTCTTCTCACAGTTGTCTGACCAGACAAACGGTGCATTCTTTCTCATTAAGCATGTCATAGGTGACGCTACAACACTGAAATTCTGAATGAACCTCTTATAGTAACTTGTCAATCCTAAGAAGCTTCTGATCTTAGTAGGAGTCTTAAGCTACTCCCACTGTAGCACAAACTCGACTTTCTTAGGGTCAACACTCACTCCATCTCCTGAGATGACATGTCCAAGAAAAGACACCTCAGCTAACCAGAACTCACACTTACTGAACTTAGCATATAACGGGTGTTGTCTCAACAACTATAATGCTATCCTCAGATGTTGCTCATGATGCCCATCATATCTGGAGTAGATCAAAATGTCATCTATAAAAACTACTATGAACTGATCCAAAAACGGTTTGAAAATCTGGTTCATCATATCCATGAAAGTTGATGGGGCATTAGTCAGTCCAAATGACATGACCAGAAACTCATAATGCCCGTATCTTGTTCTGAAAGACGACTTGGGAATATCTGAAGCCTTTATACTTAGCTGATGATATCTGGATCTCAAGTCTATCTTAGAAAAGATCATCGCTCCACGCAACTGATCCAACAAGTCATCTATCATTGGCAGCGGGTACTTGTTCTTGATGGTGATCTTATTCAACTATTTGTAGTCTATACATAACCTCATAGTACTATCTTTCTTTTTCACAAACAAGACTGGAGCTCCCCATGGTAAAGAACTAGGTCAAATGAAACCCTTATCCAGTAATTCCTATAACTGAATCTTGAGTTCCTTCAACTCTGCAGGTGCCATTCTGTAGGCTGGTAGCGCTATGGGTTGACTACCTGGCAACACCTGGATCTCAAAGTCTATCTCTCTTTTTGAAGGTAGACATAGAAACTCATCTGGGAAAACATCTGGGAACTCATAGACCACTAGCACATCCCATAGACTGACTGTGCTCTTCTTAGCTCTAGTATCTACTACATGTGCCAAGAACGCCTCACAACCTTTCTGCAACATCTTATCAGCTACAACAGCTGATATGATACACGTAGGTAAAACCTTCTTGTCTCTGGTAAAGGCACAAGAAAATCCACCCTGTTGAAAGAAAGCCTCCTTCTTCCAACAGTCAAGTTGAACTCGATACGTCTCTAGGCAATCCATACCCAAGATAACTTGAAAAGATTCAACATCTAGGGGTATAAGATTAATCGCGATGGTGTAACCACCAAAGGTCAACAAACATCTGGGAAAAAACTCTATCAACACTGTCGATATACCTAATGGAACTCTCAACAACAACTCAACCGGTAACTCCTGGGTTAACAGGTTAAGCTCCCAAGCTAAAGCACATTGTATAAACGAGTGAGTAGCACCCGGATCTATCAAAATTGTAACTGAAATGATGTTAAAGAAAAGTATTTCTCATGTAATTACTCTGGAAGAGACAATACCTTCTTGTGGTGTCAAAGAGAAGAAGCGTCCTGAAGCTCTTCCTCTCCCACAATGTCCTCATTGTCCTTCCCTAGCAGTGGGTGTTGCACCACCTCGGGAAACTGAAGCTGCAGAGGAACTGGGTCCTCTAGTTGGAGCCTACCTCGGGACATTCTGATATTATGACTGGGAACCCTGTGATGCTGACTACTGTAACTGGGGTGATTCCTCTTGATATGTCTCATCTGTCCGCACTGATGACATCCTTGAAACTCTATTCCCCAACACTGTCTTGAGTGTGGTATTCCACATATATCACATGCTCGCGTCTCTTGCCTTGGTGGACCTATCACTAAAACTGATGATCCAGAAGACCTAATTGGAGGTGTCCATTTAGATTGTGTACTCCATCTTCCAAAATTGGGTCTTCCTCCACTTGCTAAAAAACTAGATCCTTATCTACCAAAACAACCAAGTCCTTGTCTTATCTTTGAAAAGCAACCACCACCTCCTCTGTATCCACCACTATTTTGTCCCCTTCTAATAAAGTCTCCAGATCTTTTCTTACTCTCAGACTTCTTATCAGCATTAACTGACTCTTCTACATGTCTCGCCACTTCCACACATTCCCCAAAGTTTTCTCTATCTCTTTGACCACTGGATGTGTCTAATCTCTGATCTTAATCCTTATTGAAATCTTCTACACTTTTCTACATCATTAGGAACAAGTTGCGGATAGAAATTTTCCAATCTTGTGAAATGTGCATTGTACTCACCAATTGTCATACTTCCTTGTCTGATATTATGTAGTTATCTTATTTTCTCACTCAGAAAGGTAGGTGGGTAGTACTTAAGATGGAATTCATCAACGAAATCCTTCCAAGTTAATATTGTGTTCCTCCTTTTATCTTCCACTCCATGCCACCAGAGCTCTGCATCACCTTTAAGCAAATAAACTATGTGATTGATTTTTCTTTCCTCAGACAACTCCATCATACGGAACACTTTCTCTAACTATCCCAGCCATTCATCTGCCACTATAGGGTCCGTAGTTCCATTGAAATCAGTACCTCCAAGCTTCTTAACCAGCTCATAGGATCTGATTAGGTCCTTGCTGCTCGAGGTAGAAGCTCGCCTCTCCATCTTATATTTTTCCTTGGTCTCAAGAAACATCTTGTACATCCTTGATGCCTCATCCACATCATCTCCACCACCTGGACCCATCACCTGAGGATCAGGTCCAATGTGGCTCTCAGCTTGGTCCTCATGACCATGTCCTCTTCTTGCCATCTGCAATAGTATAACAGAACACTTCCTGTTAGAAAATTACAGTTAGAAGAAAGACATCTAAGTCATAATCCTATTGGTCTCTTATCGTCCCCTGGCCTTGACTTAGAGTAACTACGTACTTAATCTATGCTTTGATACCAAATTTGTTGTGATGCTCTGATCCCCGTGCCATCTCTAATGACCCCGGAGACCGAGGAGTCACCCTCGATAAACCACCCATAACTTTTTCCTTTCTTAATCACTTAAAATTTACCTAAAGGATAATCTCATAATTTGGACAATACTGAAATCTTACTTAAACTTGCGGAAGCAAACTTACTATTTCTAAATCTTGAAGGATACCTCAGAGTTTAAGCAACATATTACATCTTACTTGTGAAATATAAAGTGTAATAATTAATTGAAAGATAAACTACATATTACATTTCATTCTCTCTCTCTAGCATACCACATGCCCAAGGACCGAGGGGAAAGGACTAAGAGACATCTATCTAACTACGAACTACCTTCTAAGAACTTGGGTGATACGATCATTCAGCTTCCTCGTGCTGACGCTGACCTGAAAAATGTTTCAGTAGGTTGGTGAGCTACTGGCTCAGTGAATAGAATTTCACCAAACCATCGCAGATAACTCATTTATGTTTATTAATTGGAATAAAATACCAGATAATACTATACAGAGCAGATCTAAGCAATATAATTTTAACCAACATGAGATGTCAACATTTCATTATGATAACAATTATTGCAAAGTTGTAGATCCAATTAATTAACATAAAATACTAAATTTTCATTTAAAGGACAACGGCTGTGAAACTAACTCAAATCTTTCTTAACTCTTTAACTAACTCTGTGAACCTATATGAACATATTTTATCTTATGTCTTGATCATATACATTGTACTCTACATATGAAGACTCCTAGTGAAATAAGATCCCACCGTATAAGACTTAGTCGACACCCTGGGATAGCTAAGTCTGACTATTGTCCTGGTCTGCAATAGGAAAACTAGCTCACTGGCCTCGGCACTCCTATGGTGTCGTAAATTGGACTCCTCTTCTAGGATGAGTACACAGGCGGAGGGTCTGAGACGCTCTGTGGGCCTCAACTTGGTACGCTCTGTGGGTACCTCTGGGTTACCACCAGGACTTCCGGTTCATTTTGGATAAACTATCTTCTCTTAGGAGACTTCCTCAAGGGCTTCGTCTCCCTGCATGCTCTGTGGGTCCGTTCCGACCCCCGTATACTGGACGCACCGCCAGGGTAGGTCATTGCATCCCAAAGGCACATACCTCTCATAGGGATTCTATGGTGTCAGGGCCCTTAATCTAGTATTTTGTTATCCTATAAAAGCTCTTACTACATTGCATCTCTCTCTTACTTATTCTTGACTTTGGTATCTCTATGGTACCCAGCCTATTTATCTAAAACTTATAAATACAACATGTATATCATTTCTAACTTGGCAGTGCAATAAGCTCAAACATGGTAATTTACTAAGAAATCAGCATACTGTACTTGCAGGCAAATTTAAATAAATAGTATACTTGTCAACTTGACACTTATACACTAAAATCATGCAATTGGACCTCTTAATGCACTAATAAGATAAATTACTTGACAAATGGGAAATCATCGGTAGCATCTGTAAATTATCAAAAAATCCTCAAAAAACATGCACATTAACCCTAGTCCTGGTTTGTGCATCACATAACTCAGTTAAGAGTTAATTACTTATTATGACGTGAATTATTAATAATAACTGAGGAATTCTAATGATATTTTTGAGAAACATACCAACTCATATAAATATTAAATCACTCACATTAAACATAGAAGAGAGAGTGCAACTAGGGTTTTCATTGAATATTTTCATGTCATCATCATTTCTTTAAAATCATGCATCAAATTAATTGCTAAAATTTCACAACCTGGGTTTATACCCAAACTATACAGTTATTGGTCATGTTCTACTAATTTCAGCTTTTAAATTGAATAACTTAGGTTTTGATCAACCATGTAATTCTACTAGTCCGAATCACACTAAATTGGATAATAAACTAGATCATTCAAAGCATAAAGAAGCAAATCGTGAAATAAAAGTTAGGCGACCCCAATAATACACAATGCCTAATAACAGTTCTTACCAACGAAAAATGTGGATTCAACCGAATTTATCTGACTTCCGGAGTTAAATCTTGTTTGGTGAGTGAAATTCTACTCACAATGGTTGAGTTGACTACAATTCCACTGGAAACGCATCCAGAGGACAGTTTCCAGCTTTGTATTTCAACGTGTTGCAAACAAACGGCTCACACACACGCACAGGTGGAGAGGAACCTTGACTGGGTGTTCCTGCTCACAGCTAGGGCTGTGAATCCCTGATCTAGACCTCAAGACGAGCTTAATGGTGTCGTTTTGGAGTGCTAGCTCATGCCCTAGATGGCCCCTGGCCGGACCTACTGCGGTAAGCAGCAGCTTCTTCACCTCACGTACAGGTTGAAGAGAAGCTTGCTGGGGGATTCTATGTCTATTGGCTATGAATTCGAGCAGAGACCTCAAGGATGGAGTCGGGGTGGCCGTTTGGTGCTGCTTCCTCACTCGATCAAGCTCCTGGCCGAGCCAAAGCAGCTGGACGCCGGCCATTGTTGTTGCTGGCCACGGCTACAGGGGCGCCACCCTAGGTGTGATTGGAAGAGGAAGAGGAAGGGTAAGGATAGAGGAAGGGTGGATGGACGGAGGTTGGCTGCTGCGGAGCCCTAAATCGCCCACGCGATCGTTCCTATGTTGCTCTCGGTCGGGTGTGCTATAGTGCGCCGCTCAAACAGATCGAACGAGGAAGAAGATAAGGAAGGAAAGAAATTAATAGCCAAAATTTTGGAAAATTGCATATTATACCCCAAAACCTTCAAACCTTCATAACTTTTGCCTCGTAGGTCCAAATCGAACGATTTCTTTTGCAAAATTTCAAGCGTGAAATCCTTTACAACCTCAAGGTATGAAATCATGTTAATTAGACTGTAACACTTGATCAAAGTACTAATTGCATCAGTGAGTGCTTAACTTAAATTTAATCAACTAAATAATGCACTAAGCGTTGTGCTTACTTAACTTAATCATCTTAATGATGTTCTGATCATTGAACTTACTAGTTAGCTTTGGAGTGGGTCATAACACGGAATGTGCACAATAAGGGAGCGTTTGAACCGTCTACTTCAGGGGTTCTTCATGTTCTCCACATTTTTCTTTCTCCTTTGATCTCTTTGCTTATGGAAACTATGAGGGGTTCATCCCCACATTCCTTAGGACCCGAGAGTAGCCCTGTTATGCATTGTATTGGACTCTTATGCATTAATTAATCAATTTCTCTTAATTTTTTCATTTCTTTGTATGTGAATGAATGAACTATTTGTGCTTGATCACCATAGATAGTATTTGGACTGTTAATTGCTTTCAGAAAGGAAGTTAATAGTTGGAACACATAGAAATACACATTTCATAAAAACCTTTGGGAAAGGTGGTTTAAAACTGTGAGGAGATACCCTGAGAATTTGATAAGGCACCTATCTAATAACACAACCGATATGAGAGTGGGTTGGTATTAGGTTAGGCAGTGAATTACACCACGAGAGTGGGTAATTCTTACTACAAGCTATTAATCCAAAGTTGGAAGAAATCTTTAATAATGTACTAGGATTAAAATGCAATGTTAACTATGGTGAAACTATTATCCTAAGGAATTCATCAAGACTGAGAACAACAACCATAATTTAGATTTCTTTTCTGTTTAGACAACCAACCCAATCAATTAAACTTTCTTCAGCCTAAACTGATTGCACTACAGTTCATACTAGTCTCTAAAGTAATGTTTCCTTATGTTTGACATCTGGGCCTCATAGAACTATATTACTACGATAGCATACACTTGAGTTTTGAGAGTATAGAAAAAGAAATCTATCAACCATCTATCCAAGAATTGCGTGATATGCAATTTGTAAAATTTACCTACCTTAATAATTGGTTATGGACGCTGGCATTGGACTGGTAATAACTCAATTGTTTTTTATTTTGGCTATAGAAGGTTTTACGCTAAAATATTTCAAATTTATATGTGAGGGCTATCAATTTGAACAAAATTGTGAACGTGATAATTATTTAAAGGCCTGATTAAACATCGTCAAATTTTATTTTAATCAAATCAAATTAAAAGTGGTTTGACAAATTGTAAATTTTTCTTATAGAATCAAATGGAAACCAATAACACATTTTCCTTGCGACCAGACCTTGAGAAGGACAAGTTGAATCGGAATAATTTCCATGATTGGTTCATGATGTTGAGAATCATTCTCACAAGAGTGCGAGTTCTACGTCCTAGAAATACCAGAACCATATGAACCTGCATCCACTGTGCCTTAGGGTGACAGGGATGATGATGTGCTCAATGAACTATGTGTTATAGAAACACATTAGAACATGGATGTTATTAAGATGGTAACATATCTTAAGAACATGTACTAAAATCAAGCAAGACAAGAGAGATATGATGCCTCCAAGGTGTTGTTTAAGTGTAACATCATAGAAGGATATCTTGTAGGTCCCCATGTACTCAGGATTATTGGGTATGTAGATAATCTTGCTAGACTGGGATTTCCCTTGGGTTAAGAGTTGGCCACATATGTGATTCTGTAGGCACTACTAGAGTCATACAACCAGATTGTCATGAACTGTAGCATGAGTGATTTTGACAAGTCGTTGTCAGAATTACTTGGCATGTTGAGAACAACTGAAGCACAGATGAAGAAAGACATGCCCAAATCTATGTTGTTGATCAGTAGATGGAAGGGGAAGTCCAAGGGCTTAAGAAAAGCTAAGAAGAGTTCTAAAGCTAGTTAGAATACCAAGTCTTCTACATTCAAAGCAAAGGTAGGGGTGACAAACATAGATAATTGTCACAATTGTCACTAGATTGGACACTAGAACAGGAATTTTCCTCTCTACCTGGAGGAACTAAGGAACAAGGAGGGGATAGAGATCTCCACATTAGGTATATATGTTATTGAGATAAATTTGTCTACTTCTTCATCATGGGTACTAGATATCGGATGTAGATATCACATATGTTTGAATATGCAAGATCTGAAAAGAAATAAGCCTTCAAGAAAGGATGAGGTCAAACTACACATTGCAAATGTAACAAGAGTTTTTGCAACTACATTTGGAACCTTTAATTTATATCTTCTTATAGGGCTTGTAACAGAGTTAAAGAACTACTACTTTGTACCATCTTTAAATAGGAAAATTATTTTTATACCTTGTATAGACAAGGAGGGATATGAATTTCATATAAAGAATGGTCAATGTTCTATTTCAATAGATGAGATCATTTATTGAGTGCCCCAATGTCGTATGGTCTTTATTTATTATATCTATAGACAAATATATGTTGATTCAACCAGTATTGACACCACTGCTCAGCATGCAGTGTTGGAGGAAACTAAGTTGTGGCTATGGCGCCACTAGGGCTGCCCCTTCCCCCTATTGTGTGGTGGTGCCCTATCATAGTAAGGACATGTTTCGTGACCCTGCACGGGTGCATAATGGCTGAGAATAAGGAACGCATCTTGTTGGACAAATCTTGGTTCTAGGTGGCCAGATCTTGGTGGACATGGATCCCTTCAGGCTACTAGTGTGATGACCCAAAATTTTAGGATTTTCTTAGCCAAAGCAGTACCTTATGGCCAAGAAGGTAATATGGATGAT
Source organism: Alisma plantago-aquatica (assembly GCA_963693085.1). Classification (NCBI taxonomy): domain Eukaryota; kingdom Viridiplantae; phylum Streptophyta; class Magnoliopsida; order Alismatales; family Alismataceae; genus Alisma; species Alisma plantago-aquatica. Next base: position 1,194,599,098 of record OY856409.1, read on the forward strand.
TGATGGTCAAATTTAGGAATTGGTATTTCATGAAGGATTATTGATCCTAAGGTATGTTTTAAGGGTTTAGATAAGATAAATCATTTGATAAATATTAGTTGCACTCATTGATTATCAATATCACTTATTAATGAGCATGGAAGTACTTGTGATTTTAAGTTCTCAACTGATGGTATTTATGAGTGGAAAGTAGTCTAAGGGTGGATCTTGAAGTATGACTTAGTAAAATAAAGTTCAGATCTATAATTTTGTTAATGTTGGAAACCATTTGAGATGTACTGGAACTCAATATACCTACACTTTAGCCTTTCTAAAGAACCAACATCACGTTGGTCAAACATTAATTTTGGTCCAAAATATTTGGATAGATTATATGATGAGAAACCTATGGTGGAAATTAGATGAATAAGTGATGTTCTATGATAAGTTATTAAGGTTTGATATTATAAGTAAATGACAAATTGATGCATTGTGGGCTATAAGGTCTAACGTAGAGGTGTGTCACGTGGGGCTCAATGGGATGAGAATCCATCGTACCCCCTAGCTCCTAGAGTTTAGGAGGAGGTGGCCTCCATCCAATCTGTGACGAAGGAGTCAGCTACAGGATTTGGGGATCGTTGAATGGAGTGGTTGAACCCACCGCACCTATCGGATCTAAACAACCCCTCCGACGGATTGGTACGAGGGCATCACCTGATCTCCAGATCTCCTTCCTTGACCGAAGGACCCCGAGACCCTTCCCCTACTCATCGGTGTCCTCCTATACAACAACTCTCCTAAACGGCATCAGGTTTCTGGGCGTGAGGGAGAAGAACAGAGAGAGAGAGATCGGGCTCCTCTGCCACCACCTAAACCACCCGTCAGCTTGGAGGTCGGGACCGTCGAGAAGATCCAGAAGGTGCGGAGATCTGAGGAGGTCCAGGTTGCTTCCCGTTTCACCTGTGTACGGAAGTGCAGGGCCGACGATCTCATGGACTCACCGCTCCAGGTCTCCTCAACCAAGATCGAGAGGACGACGATGAGGAGAAGGCATGGAGCCATCCCGCAGGAGTATCGGGATACATCGATGATGTGTAGAAGAGAAGCTCGACGTCGGGCTTGAGGCAGTGTTGAAGAATGATAGGAGGACCCTTCTTCAGCGAGCCTAGGGTGTCCGGACGGCCCGCACAATCCCACCGAAGCGTAAGGGGCGCACAGCTCTGTTTTGCAGAGCAAACAAGGCACCGCACATGTGGGGGATCCATCCACCTAGCGGATTAGGTTCCTGGGTAGACAAGGCTCTGACGAGTTTCCTGGAGCGTCGAGGTAGAGCTGAAGTGCTCATCCATGTTCGAGTCTGATGCTAGCAGATTGCGAGGTTCCCCACCGTGAACCCAGGCTGCGGCGGCACTGAAAATCGTGCAGGCTGACACCGCGCATCGTGAGGGGAGGAGGAAGACGGGCCGGCTCAATAGGGAAACCCATCCAGCGACGGCCGGTTCAGGGCAAATTAGAAGGCTGAACCGCTCCAGCCCTGGGACAGGTGGCGACCCATCTAGGGCGCCTAGAAGGGGATCCAACGGCCCATTCTTTTCAAAGAAAGGTAAATACCTCCTAAAATTCCAAAATATGTCTATATCTTGTATAATACATAGAAAATAGCTCCAGTACCCGATAAATTCCCGAAAAATACCCCCAAACTCAGAAAAATGTCTACTTCCTTATAAGATCCCTAAATTAGACCTTTGAAGCAGTATTATGGTTGATTTTCCATTTATAAGATGATGCTTCTTTTAAGATTATTTGAATAGTATAATTAGAATATAGTGGCCATAAAACCTGGAAATATTACTCTTGAACTCTAATATCATTTGGATACTAAATACAACCTTTGATATTAATGAAATGTCCAAATACTAGGTCTTTTTATATTAGAATGTAATTAGATGCTTTTAACCTCATATTAACTCTAGAAAATAGACCGAGCATCAGAAAATTATGAAATCTGAACCAGACCTCTAAAATGACATCCTGGTCTGTAGAAAAACATCAAACACAAGTTTAGATCAGTTTGAACCTAGATTTGGCCAAACCCTAATTTTGGACCTAAAATACCAGTAATATAATGAACCATGTATTAATGATGATTAATTGATATTAACCAGGTCATGGACAAAGTTCTAGATGATCCAAGATGATTAGAATTCTCTGAACTCAGGTACGTGGGTTTATTTAATTATATGACTATGATTTTCTTGCTTGCAATCATGATATGTATGTATGCTCTCTTCTATTTGCAAATATTGGATGTAGTATTGCTATGTAGTACCCGTTGTTTTATCACTTGAAAAACATAAATTATGAGTAGATGTTTTGTAGTTATTTAAGGTGTTCATTATCCCCCTTACGAGGGAATAGATTAATGTTGGCTAGTACACCTCCCTAGAGCACACGGTGTACAGGGAGTTTCCCTAGAGTACTTGGTACACGGGGATGGGCCCATATTTATGTTTTGGTACTAGTCCACCTTGATAATGCAATTCATCTAGGAAAACGACTTAAATTGGCATATTTCACTTAATAAAGAAGTGTTTTCTATGATTTTCTTTCCTTCTGCAAATGTTTTTCAAAATTATGAAAGCCATGAATATATGTATCTTTCTACCCATGTACACAACACCTTGTGTGTTGATTTGTTGTTTCACGTATGTTTTAGGTTCAGAGATAGCGTGGGATAAAAGATGTGAAGTGAGCAGTGTTCAGGTTGTACCTATTGTCTAAGATCCTATTAGCATACATGTATAGACTTGTAGAATTTTCAGTCAATATGTAATTGTAAATCATGTTGTAATAATTCATTTGTATAAATTTACATGTTGAATGTTGAGAATGTTATGGTTGTATGTTCATGTATGCGCGTTTTATGCTTCCGCATCACTCTCTGGTATGATTGGATGATGTTCTCGAATTCTGACCTCTCATTCCCAATAGGGTTTGGAGAAATCAAAATCCGGGGACGTCACAGTTGGTATCAGAGCATGAACAATAGCTACACCTAACAATTGCTCACCATGAAACATAAAAACTAAATTTCACATTTCACGTTAAACCCTAGAAACTTAGTAAGTTGTTCTATACGAATAAGGTTTGACTTAGCCTCTAGGTTAGAACCTAGATGTTCGAGAACTAGGTTTAGACAGGTGTGAGAAACCCTTTCCATATAGAGCTCATATGTATTGGGTAGCTACACTAGTCTACATCCCGTTCTCACCATTTCACTAGGTTACATGACACTAGACTATCTACTATGTGTGGGACACTCGGTTTTGCTGATTTGGTTTTGTTTTCCAATCGGCTCGAGCCTCGAGTGTTTTCTCTGACGTCTTCTTTCTCGGAGAAAAACTATATAATATTTTATTACCTATATGTAAATATAAAAATGTGTCCCTCACACTGGAGAGTAGTTAGTGTTCATGCAATCTAAGTGAAAGGGAGTGACATCCGTCTAGAAGAGAGAATAGATCTAGATTAGATGTCTAGAGCCTCATAAGGTTATGTGATAGATAGATAGACAAAAAGAAGGACAAAGGAAATAAGCATGTGAAATCTTATCTAAGTTTTATCTCTGATGGTATAAGTTTCCTTATATAGGTTTAAGTTATATATTAGTTGAATCCAATTTTGGAGAATTTAAGCAAAATCTTGATGATGAAAGTACATTCCCTTTTCCTACTTAAGATAAGTTAAGTTAAGATAGAGATGAGTGTGCATGAGCCTCAAGCTCTTTTACAAAGGAGGACCTCTAGTGTTAGGACAAGATATGTGGTGAACTCCAGAGAGAGTGAGACCCACAAGGAGAGGGTCAATGGACCTACCCTACAATATATAAAAATATGTGAAATGATGTGTCCTAAGCTGGGTTACTCCTAAGTAGATGAGTTGAGTCATGTTGCATGATTCAAATCTATATGCGAGAATTGGGTAAAAGAAAAGGATGGGTAGATGACCCATATGATAAAGTCAATCCTTTGGCTGAGTTAGGTCCTAGCTGGAGTGACATATTTTGTGAATCTCATCATTAGTTGCAAGTGAGGTAATATATGAACTCTAGTTATGAGAGTACGATGCTTTGTGCAAAAGATACTCAAAATACATGTTCTCCCTTCTTCTTCTCTTTCTTAATATACAATGATAGAAACCTCACTTGAGCTATATAGATGATTTATATATGAGGAGTCGCTCGCATAAGCTTGACCTATTCTATATTTTCCCCCCTATATCATACATGTAGCACCCAAGATTGAAATCATGATAAGTTTGACTTTAAAATATTCTTTTCCCCCTTCACATGAAACATGAAAGATATGATGCTGGGATCATGGGATAAACTCAATATATTCTCTTTTTCCCTTCACATAATACATGCAAGACATAAAAATTTGAACTTATAAACTTGATATAGAGATATTTTTTAGATCACAGGGTACATGATCAGAAATATAGTTTGTAACCTTGATCCTTCTCAATGTATGCTTCTAAGTTGAGTAGAATATCACACCATAGGGTGAAACCCTAATGGTCAAACCTATTACATAAGCCTTTCTTATGTAGAAAAATCCTAATATCAAGGATGAAGATAAATCTTCTCTAATGCTGAAATCATTGTAATAGTGCATGCAATTATGGTGGTCTTATAACCTAAGCAATGATGATGTATATGAAGCCGAACTCCTAAATAACCTCTTAAGGATGAGACTAGTTGAATTTCGAGGACGAAATTCCATATAAGATGGGGTGAATGTGATGACCCAAAATTTTAGGATTTTCTTAGCCAAAGCAGTACCTTATGGCCAAGAAGGTAATATGGATGATTGATGGTCAAATTTAGGAATTGGTATTTCATGAAGGATTATTGATCCTAAGGTATGTTTTAAGGGTTTAGATAAGATAAATCATTTGATAAATATTAGTTGCACTCATTGATTATCAATATCATTTATTAATGAGCATGGAAGTACTTGTGATTTTAAGTTCTCAACTGATGGTATTTATGAGTGGAAAGTAGTCTAAGGGTGGATCTTGAAGTATGACTTAGTAAAATAAAGTTCAGATCTATAATTTTGTTAATGTTGGAAACCATTTGAGATGTACTGGAACTCAATATACCTATACTTTAGCCTTTCTAAAGAACCAACATCACGTTGGTCAAACATTAATTTTGGTCCAAAATATTTGGATAGATTATATGATGAGAAACCTATGGTGGAAATTAGATGAATAAGTGATGTTCTATGATAAGTTATTAAGGTTTGATATTATAAGTAAATGACAAATTGATGCATTGTGGGCTATAAGGTCTAACGTAGAGGTGTGTCACGTGGGGCTCAATGGGATGAGAATCCATCGTACCCCCTAGCTCCTAGAGTTTAGGAGGAGGTGGCCTCCATCCAATCTGTGACGAAGGAGTCAGCTACAGGATTTGGGGATCGTTGAATGGAGTGGTTGAACCCACCGCACCTATCGGATCTAAACAACCCCTCCGACGGATTGGTACGAGGGCATCACCTGATCTCCAGATCTCCTTCCTTGACCGCAGGACCCCGAGACCCTTCCCCTACTCATCGGTGTCCTCCTATACAACAACTCTCCCAAACGACATCAGGTTTCTGGGCGTGAGGGAGCAGAATAGAGAGAGAGAGAGATCGGGCTCCTCCGCCACCACCTAAACCACCCGTCAGCTTGGAGGTCGGGACCGTCGAGAAGATCCAGAAGGTGCGGAGATCTGAGGAGGTCCAGGTTGCTTCCCGTTTCACCTGTGTACGGAAGTGCAGGGCCGACGATCTCATGGACTCACCGCTCCAGGTCTCCTCAACCAAGATCGAGAGGACGACGATGAGGAGAAGGCATGGAGCCATCCCGCAGGAGTATCGGGATACAGCGATGCTGTGTAGAAGAGAAGCTCGACGTCGGGCTTGAGGCAGTGTTGAAGAATGATAGGAGGACCCTTCTTCAGTGAGCCTAGGGTGTCCGGACGGCCCGCACAATCCCACCGAAGCGTAAGGGGCGCACAGCTCTGTTTTGCAGAGCAAACAGGGCACCGCACATGTGGGGGATCCATCCACCTAGAGGATTAGGTTCCTGGGTAGACAAGGCTCTGACGGGTTTCCTGGAGCGTCGAGGTAGAGCTGAAGTGCTCATCCATCTTCGAGTCTGACGCTAGCAGATTGCGAGGTTCCCCACCGTGAACCCAGGCTGCGGCGGCACTGGCAATCGTGCAGGCTGACACCGCGCATCGTGAGGGGAGGAGGAAGACGGGTCGGCTCAATAGGGAAACCCATCCAGCGACGGCCGGTTCAGGGCAAATTAGAAGGCTGAACCGCTCCAGCCCTGGGACAGGTGGCGACCCATCTAGGGCGCCTAGAAGGGGATCCAACGGCCCATTCTTTTCAAAGAAAGGTAAATACCTCCTAAAATTCCAAAATATGTCTATATATTGTATAATACATAGAAAATAGCTCCAGTACCCGATAAATTCCCGAAAAATACCCCCAAACTCAGAAAAATGTCTACTTCCTTATAAGATCCCTAAATTAGACCTTTGAAGCAGTATTATGGTTGATTTTCCATTTATGAGATGATGCTTCTTTTAAGATTATTTGAATAGTATAATTAGAATATAGTGGCCATAAAACCTGGAAATATTACTCTTGAACTCTAATATCATTTGGATACTAAATACAACCTTTGATATTAATGAAATGTCCAAATACTAGGTCTTTTTATATTAGAATGGAATTAGATGCTTTTAACCTCATATTAACTCTAGAAAATAGACCGAGCATCAGAAAATTATGAAATCTGAACCAGACCTCTAAAATGACATCCTGGTCTGTAGAAAAACATCAAACACAAGTTTAGATCAGTTTGAACCTAGATTTGGCCAAACCCTAATTTTGGACCTAAAATACCAGTAATATAATGAACCATGTATTAATGATGATTAATTGATATTAACCAGGTCATGGACAAAGTTCTAGATGATCCAAGATGATTAGAATTCTCTGAACTCAGGTACGTGGGTTTATTTAATTATATGACTATGATTTTCTTGCTTGCAATCATGATATGTATGTATGCTCTCTTCTATTTGCAAATATTGGATGTAGTATTGCTATGTAGTACCCGTTGTTTTGTCACTTGAAAAACATAAATTATGAGTAGATGTTTTGTAGTTATTTAAGGTGTTCATTATCCCCCTTACGAGGGAATAGATTAATGTTGGCTAGTACACCTCCCTAGAGCACACGGTGTACAGGGAGTTTCCCTAGAGTACTTGGTACACGGGGATGGGCCCATATTTATGTTTTGGTACTAGTCCACCTTTATAATGCAATTCATCTAGGAAAACGACTTAAATTGGCATATTTAGCTTAATAAAGAAGTGTTTTCTATTATTTTCTTTCCTTCTGCAAATTTTTTTCAAAATTATGAAAGCCATGAATATATGTATCTTTCTACCCATGTACACAACACCTTGTGTGTTGATTTGTTGTTTCACGTATGTTTTAGGTTCAGAGATAGCGTGGGATAAAAGATGTGAAGTGAGCAGTGTTCAGGTTGTACCTATTGTCTAAGATCCTATTAGCATACATGTATAGACTTGTAGAATTTTCAGTCAATATGTAATTGTAAATCATGTTGTAATAATTCATTTGTATAAATTTACATGTTGAATGTTGAGAATGTTATGGTTGTATGTTCATGTATGCGCGTTTTATGCTTCCGCATCGCTCTCTGGTATGATTGGATGATGTTCTCGAATTCTGACCTCTCATTCCCAATAGGGTTTGGAGAAATCAAAATCCGGGGACGTCACAACTAGGGTTGGCCTCCAATTGCTCACAGCCGCTAGATCTATCTATACACTGGTGTCTGACTTCTTTTCCTGCATATGAGTCATTGTAATTAACTAACTCTTGCATATAATTTATCCTGCCTCATGGTGGATCTCTCCTTCATTGGCATATTCCCTAGTTCAGCAGCCATGATCTGCAACTCAGTCAGCTAATATGCTCTTCTTAATTCTCATAAGTGTTGGATATGGTGGACCAACCCCTCTCGACTTGGGTTTCTTGGTTGGTGTTTGCGGCAATTTCTCTACAATGACAGAAGGAGATCATTGTCACCTTCATTGTGAAGCCAACATGAAGCCTTTGTCTTCATATTCTTGTAAACTTGTTTGTCCTTTTTGGAGTCTTCATTCTTGTTATGACAATCCTTTTGGGTTCAACAATTTCTCAAACCATCTATGTTCGGTTCACTTTTCCTCGCCTACACGAGTAGCTAAAATTCAAAAAGCATTGGATTATTTTGATGTTTGAGAATCCTTAACTACTGCTTTATGTTCTTCTAAATGGTTGATGGATGGTGTTTGTCTTCACACCCAACCTTGGTCTAAAAACTGCTCTCACCAATAAGTAAATTGTTTTGATGATACCACTATTATCCCACATCGGTCTTGCTCAGAACCACTAGATCTAATTATTGGTCTTCCTATTTCTTCAAAAATTATGTCTCTGATTTTTGTTCAGTGCAACTTGACAGCCCTAATGCATTGAACTGCCGCCACTTCCAACCGTACACCTGGAGCTTTGTCCTAAATATCTTAACAAAGTCTTTTGAGTGGGTTCTCCTACAGTCAAGTGTATCCCTCTCTTTTGTTGTCTTTCCTTTGCAGATGCTTCATGAGTAGCTATGAATCAGGTTGTATCATGTCCATCCTCTATTGATTCATGGATACGTATGCTTTTTCTTCCTCTATGTGTCCATTACTGGTTTACTCCATTTACTGCAACTAAATGCTCTACTCGAAACATGCTTCTTTGCAACAATTGGTGATTCTTAAAGCATTGGAGACTTGGAACTCTGATCCTGATGGCATTCAACAACTTCTTATGGATATTTTGCAGCACCAACTACCTCCTTACTGTTCTCAGACCCCAGGGTCAAATGTTTCTTGGACTAATCCTAAGGTCAAATATGGTCAGTTTGCAGCTTCTATCAGTATTCTTTCTCCTAGTGTTGTTCCACCTATTAATGCTACCACTCAACTAGATTTTGAGTCCAAGAATCCTCAACTCCCACCTCCATTGGTGCCTCCAGTCTTTGAGATGACTTGTTCTTCATTCATTACTTTTTGTAGTACAGCTGAAGATGCTATCTTCTCCTTTCATAAAGGAACGACTTGTGTGCGTGATAGCTTTTGTGCACATCACCTCTTGGATGCCATGCAGGGTGCGGCTACTACAATGAAAGACATGTTCTTAGATAATGTATCTGTTGTTGTAAATCTTTGGTTGGCATGATGTTACCCTATATCTTTGGCTCCTAATGTTTCTAGTTCTCCCTTGATAGCTTTTCTTAGTCCTAACAATGACATTCATCCCATTGTTGTTGGAACCATTAGGCATCACCTTGTCTCTAAGATTGCGGCTAAGGGAGTTACTCCAAAAATTTCCTCTTATCTTCAGGATGACTAATTTGGTGTTGGTGTTTCTGGGGTTTTTAAATCTCTTTTACATGTTGTGACATTCCTTGCCGATGATAAAATACATGTTCATACACACACTGTGGATCTTGTGGACTTCTCCAATGCCTTCAATATGGTTGATAGGTCAGGCATTTTACATGAAGTTTGTCTCCATTGTCCAACAATTGCACATTGGGTTGCATTATGTTACCCTTCATATGCACATTTTTGTTACTCTTCATGTGTACATCTTTACTGGGATCAGGGAGTCTATTTTGTCCTCTGTTGGGGTCCAACAATGTTACACCCCAATCTCACAATTACCATTAATCATGAGATTAGGGCATAAATTGAGGATATAACATACTACAAAGATCACCCTTAACTTTTTTTTTCTTCAAACTCTTTGTTTTCTCACATTAAACCACATAAACTAACTTTATGAGGGCATATAAACATTGATTTCTCTAATGTGATTTCAACATTAAAAATGCATGTATGAACATTCATTATCTTTCTCATACTTTTAAGCACGTAAGACTTGCTGATTCGCATATATTTCTAAAAGAGGAATAATGTTATACATCATCATTTACAACTCTCTCTTATTTCTTTATAAGGACCTAGAGTGACAAGGACCGACTGAACTTAACTATACTTAGACTTAACTCTTGTGGCAGATCTACTATGATGCAATGATATCTTCAATTCCCACAGTTTCCCCTAAAAATTTTGAGTAGAGGGGTGATCCAACTCGCTCAATGAATGAGTAAAGAAATAATGCAGTCTAAAGTACTGAATCAGACATTTATCATTCTTGGATAATTGAAATAAAACAAGATAGTAATTTCAAATTAAAAGACTAGATATTCAAAAACTTACTAATAACATTGAAGCCTACATCATTAGAAATAAACAAGTAATCGAAATATAATCCTCACTATATTCAATATTACATTTAAAGAACAACTACTATGAAACTGAAATCAAATCTTTCTTAACTCTTCTTACTTATAAGAAACTCTTTAAACCTATATGAACATATTTTATCTTATGCCCTACTCATATACAGTGTACTCTACATATGAAGACTCATAGAGAACTATGATCTCACCATAAAATACTTAGCTGACACACCCGGGAATGCTAAGCCTGACTACGTCGCTGGTCTACAACAAGAAAATGGCTCTCTGGCCTCAGCACACCTATTATGTCGTAAAAACTGGACTCCTCCTCTAACCTGAGCACACAGGCAGAGAGTCAAGCCACCTATTGGCTTTTCTATACTCTAGTGCCACCAGGATCTCTGGTTGATGTTGGACACTACATTCTATATATTAAGGAGACTTCCACTAGGGCTTCGTCCCCTGTACCACCTGTTAGTACGTTCTGACCCCCTTATACTAGACACTACCAAGGTTAGGTCATTTCATCCCTATGGTGCAGATCTCTCATAGGGAATCTATGGTGTTCAAGGCCCCTAAGTCTATTATTTTATTATTCTTGGTAAGCTCTTACTATATTGTATATTTTCCTTACTTATACTTGACTCTGGTATCTTTATGGTACCACATCTATTTATTTGAAATTTATAATACAGCATGTATATCATTCTAAACTTGACAGAGTTGTATATTCAAAATACTATGATATTCTGAGTAATCATCATACTATACATACATGCAGACTAAAATTCTTAAATAAATAGTAGACATGTCAACTTGGCACTTTATGCACTAGAATCATGCAATTTAACTTCTTATTACACTGATAATACTAAACGTGATTCTTAACATATTGTTTACCCCTTTCTTAGGGTTTCTCCTTACTCATGCACATATATCACTTCTCATGTATTCAAACATATATCATGTCTACTAATATAAATATTCTCATTCAACATTTCACACATTTATGCATGGCATCAATAGCATACCTATCTAGGGTATGTCATATCTCCACTTGCAATAGCATAACAACATATGCATTTCATGACAAGTATTTGAGTTAGATTACAGTGAGCAGCATGGTCGGTCGAGTTTGTCCTTCACATAACTCGACTGACACCCCTCTCCGTAGGGATCAAAAATCATCCAAAAATTACACCAATTTAATAGGGTATCTATAATGGAATTTTACAACCACAATTAAAATTTGAGATCAATTGGATATACCAATAAAAAGATAAAATTCAATTTCCACACTTCTATATCAATCTAAAAATATGGTCGGTCGAGTTTTAAACTGGACCGATAAACAAAATAGGTCAAAACATCATTCAAAAATTTTGATATTTTCAAGAGTATTCATATTTGATATATACAAATCATATCCAAATTTGAATTAAATCAGAGTTACACATACAATACTAAAAATCATTTAGTGAGACACAATACTTATCAAATTATGTATTCATATGTCATCAAAACCCTAATTTGGGCCGATTAGGGTTTCCAAATCATAACCATAATTATGTGAATCAAAGTATGATTAAACCTTCTCATTATATTTAAAACATCAAAAATTAAGTACCGTCACTAATCAATCTTTAAATAATGATCAACTTAGTTAAGCATACAATCATCCAAGTAAACCCTAATTTATTGATTAAGCTCAGATACGGTCATAACAATTCTCCACCCCCCTAAAAAGGTTTCGCCCCCTAAACATAAATATGCAAGCAAAGTACATTTAGGGTTTATTTTAAGCTTCTAAAATCTTACATGTCATTATATTCTTATATTTCATACTTGAATGTAGTTTTCAACATTAAGTCCTTCATTTCTTTTCCAATCACAACATGTTTGAAATAGTTCTCAATGACAACAAACAAATTCTCTATGCCACAATCAATCATAGAAGAGAGAGAGAAACAACCATTTCAATATTTTGTTACACTCTTGAGGTGTTACCTCAACATTGATAATCTGATCCAACTATCTCAGTTCATTCGACTCAATATGTACATTGTTCTATACTACCTCTGAGTCACAAAAGAGAGTTCACCATATTGTTTTGAATTTTACTATTGTGTTGCTCAAATAGCAAAACAGTCTTGAGTTGGAAGACTACATTCAACAACAATTGTACAATACTGCTCACGTCATCCCCATTACATCATGGATGCATAAGGTGAAGCATTACCATCACATTCCATATTATTCTCAAGTATGAACCCACACATAATTCAAGGTGTAACCATCGAGTTATAGAATACTAGGGTTTCAACAACAGTAACAAAGTACTCCATGATTGTATTAGTCATTCAAGGACTATCCATACCCAATTACGATCACTTAGTTACATTAAAGCTAGTTATAACAAGCTATACCTCATTAGGGTTACATATCAATACAATATGGTTATCATCCCTTCTATTCATATGAGTGAATAGGTAAGACTACCTTATTCAGGGTAACCCTTCATTTGTTCCATCATTATTCAACCCATATCACCATACCACAATTGTAAAATACTAAGATGGATTACTGGTATGAATGACTACAACTATCAGACACCTTTAGTTAACATATTGTTTGCACATGTACACTGAAATCATATGTAGAACCAATTTACATCCCTTAATATACCTTCAAAAAATTATACTTCTAAAAACAAATTCACATATTACTAAAAGCCATTGTTTTCTCTTATCTCTCTCCTCATTCACTACTACTTAATTTTTGCTACTTATCCTTCTCGTTTTAATCATGTAGATTAAACATTCCTAAAATTGAAACATACAAGGTACAAATAGATTATTCATCATTCTTGCTATCACTGCAATAATTTATCTCATATCGCACTTCACTCATATTGTATTTCTCCTTTTATTCAAAATAAACTTGTTACATTTTAAATTTATATCTTACTCTTTACTTCGAATCATTTCCATATTGTTTATCTACCTTTCATATTAGCTATCTTTAAACCATGTATTACTATCTGTGCTAGTTTACTTCTCATAGTGCAAATCTCATGATCTTGTTTTATAGAGATGCTAGTATTCAAAGTCAAATCACTAGTGACATCCCTTGAACTACTACAACTCTAAACATTCTAGGGTTTGGTCCTTATCAATAGCATGACGTTATTGTGATGTGACTTTGCTCCATTAATTTGAAATTCAAACTTTGGATCTCACAAGTTTTACTAAAGTCTTCTTTATCTTATCAATTGAATTTCCTTTCTCTTACTTGACCATTCAGATAGATTACATTCTCAATTACCCTGTTAGGGTTTCATCATCATATTGTGTGTCATTATTACATTTACTAGATGTCTCTACCATGGTGGTTATGCATCATATATGATTCATTTTCTTATCACTTCATTCCCACATTGCTTTCATTAAGGTAGATATGAAAGAGAAGATGATTCTAAGACTTATAATTCTTATCTTCAAACATTCCCTTAATACATTTCTAGTATGTAAGTTTAGTTAGTTATCAACAAGTACACTTGACTAATTAGCACTTGATTGAATCTCCTAACTTCTTTCTTTTATAATCTATATTACTCAACCATGTTTCAAACCCTTCCTTACTTTCCATAATCCTCTTACCATATACTACTCTTCCACCTGTTATCTTTAACTTCTAATGTTTTTTTCTTATGATCATGTTGCTTATTCATGTGTATGATCATGTATACCATGTTGCACATATTTCTTTTTATCCTTCTACTAATGTGAAGTTAAAATTCTAAATCAATAATCTCTCTACTAGCCTCATGTTTAATACATTGCATATCCCTCATTTTAAATCAAACGACTCATGCATGGGTGAAACATAGTTTCTCTTTCAATCAAGTTTTTCCTTCCTGAATATAGTCTACCTTTATATGACTTATTCATTTATTTAGCTACACTTTTGTTCTTCTTTTAGAAACTAGTTTGTTGTTCTATAGAAACTTGGAATCCAAAGTCAATAAGGATAAATGTATTAAACTTATTAATAGAGGTATACATTCCATGCTCTCAATTATATCATAACCCTCATTCCTTAATCAAGTTCATTATTTCTAACATTTCTCTTTGTTTCAACTAAGTTTCTTGTCCTAGTTTTATGATTTACATGCTCATTTAGTTCTCTTCACTTTAACTCTTTTAAAGACTCTTCACTTCTATGTACTTATTGTATAATTAGCTCTTTTCTTCTATTTTTCCTTTGCATTGGAGTACATAAAAACATTGTACTCAGTTATATAATCCATTCCTCATGATTGATTCTTACTATCTTGGCCCCTTGCATACTTTTCTCATATCCTTTCCATATTTCATATTTAGAGTTCATATAATACTAATAATTAAACTTAATCTGAACCTTATGTCGTGTTCCTTTATTCCCAATCAAGGGTTTCTCATATGAAGCCCCAAAGTTGGATCTCAGATATCAGTTGCAATTGATTCATAGTTATCCCAGTCTTTCCCTTATACTTCAAAATCTTAATTCATACTAGAGTTTGGATCTAATCTATCCAGAATTTACTCTTGTTATGTTATTAATAGGAGTCATTAGATCCCAGTAATGCATCCTACCAGTCAGACCAGGCTGAACCTTCAGTCCTAAAGCCAAGAGCTACTCAGTATTACTCAACTCCTATTCATCTCAAATGTGTGGAAGAAAACTTATCCACTTAGGAAATCTCATTCAAAAATCATTTCTAGTCTACTTGATACAAAGAATGTAATCAATAAATGATACAGCTACATAGTGTACAACAAATCTTAAAGACCCATATATATTTCAAAATACTGAATATCTGAGTTCAAACATATAAGAGCTTTTCTATTCATCTCCAATAAAACAACAATATGAAATGAAACTTCTATCTCATTGTATATTTATGCTCTTAATTCATGTTACTTATCTTGTTTCTAACCCTAATATTTCTAGGGTTCCTCTCTAGACCATCCTTCCACTGTATACCTGGCCAGGGTATACATGAAAGAATAGACATAGTAGCTTGATACTTGTTGATCCAAGTACTCAGATACGGGGCTAGGATATCCAAATACTAAAATCCTCAGAGCTAACATCATAACATCTCCTATCTTCCACACTTATGACTCTAAATTACTAACATAAAAGTCCCTGGCAACTCAGCCTAAGCTCTGATACCAAGTTGTTACACCCCGATCTCACAATTACCATTAATCATGATATTAGGGCATAAATTGAGGATTTAATGTAATACAAAGGTCACCCTTAACTTTTTATTTTTTTTCAAACTCTTTGTTTTCTCACATTAAACCACATAAACTAACTTTACAAGGAAATATAAACATTGATTTGTCTAATCTGATTTCAACAGTAAAAATGCATGTATGAACATTCATTATGTTTCTCATACTTTTAAGCACATAAGACTTGGTGATTCACATATATTGCTAAAAGAGGAATAATTTTATACATCATCAATTACAACTCTCTCTTATTTATTTATAAGGACCTAGAGTGACAAGGACCGACTGAACTTAACTATACTCAGACGTAACTCTTGTGGTAGATCTACTCTGATGCAATGATATCTTCGATTCCCACGATTTCCCCTAAAAAGTTTGAGTAGAGGGGTGAGCCTACTCGCTCAGTGAATGAGTAAAGCAATAATGCAGCCTAAAGTACTAAATCAGACATTTATCATTCTTGGATAATTGAAATAAAACAAGATTGTAATTTCAAATTAAAAGACTGTATATTCAAAAACTTACTAATAACATTGAAGCCTACATCATTAGAAATAAACAAGTATGGAAATATAATACTCACTATATTCAATATTACATTTAAAGAACAACTGCTGCGAAACTAAAATCAAATCTTTCTTAACTCTTCTTACTTATAATAAACTCTTTAAACCTATATGAACATATTTTATCTTATGCCCTGATCATATGCAGTGTACTTTACATATGAAGACTCATAGCGAACTACGATCTCACCGTACATGTAAGGCCCTTGAACTTACTGAATGAGTTGAATGAGCTTAATTACCATAATTGAATGCTTAGAACCTTAATATAACCTTTTGATATGTTTTGAAATCATAATACAAGCTTAAGTTTCAAATTTGGTCCAATTTAGACATTGTTTGAGCAAGTTATGCAATTTTCTGTACATTTTGGACTTTTATGCAATTTACCCAATTGAGGGGTTTTCTTTGCAATTTGTCACATAAATTATGTTCCTTAGTTGTTATATTATCATTCTTGAGATTTTTGAGCTATGGGGCTCCTAGTTGATCCATGGTTTGAAGGTGTTTTTTATCAAGGGTATTTTAGGGTTTTTCCCTTCATGGATGAGCTACCTTTAGTAGCTATCAACTAAGGAATTATGTGATTGGCTGGGAATTTCGCCAAAGGAAAGCCAAGCAGGTCTATAGGGATGGTGGGAGAGCTGCTTGTATGTGTGCTTATGTATTTTTAATAATTTAAAGCCATGGGCACTTGAATATATACTAGAATTGCAACTTTTTCTTTTTCTTAATATTAAAGTGTCATATACTTATCCAAAAGCCCCCAAACGAGCCATTTCCTCTCCATTATCTCTCTCCTTCTCCCAGATTCGTACTCCCTCTGTTCAGCTGCGATTTTTGCTGCCCAAAGAAGAAGAAGGTGGGGATCCTCTTGGAAACAAATTTTAGGGTTGAAATTGATTCTCTTTTTGGGTGTATGAAGCTTCCCCCTAGTGATATTGACCTAAAAGTGTAATTTATTCCTTATTTCCTCCATCTAATTCTTTGTTCCTCTTCCTCCTACATCTATCCAGGTCGGAACCATGGTTTTTCATGGTGAAATTTCCCCTATAACTCAAAACTATTTCCTTCTTGTTTCTTTTCTAGGGTTTTGCTTGTTTGTGGAGAGAATTGCATAGTTGGCCAAGTTCAGATCTGAATCCAAGGTTTCCTTGCCCTATTTGCTCGAGATTTTTGCTGTTGGATATATGACCTACTTGATAGAGGCGAGTTATATAACATTCTTCACTTATATTTCTTACTAGAAGCTTGTTGGTTCATGATTATGCTTGAATGTGATGATCTAAGCATAGAGAAATTACGTTTGTTTAGAATTACGAATTTTGTGGTGTTTCCTATTTTATTCCAGTTCTATATGAACCTGTAAACATGTGTATATCCTTTATAAGGTGTAACATGATCTGGGACAGTTTGATAGCAACAAACTATGGTGCTATGTACAAAACAAATGATGGTTCAAATTAGGGTTTTCAAGCTATTTCCTTCCCTATCACATAACTGATTGTCATACCATTCAACAACCAATAATGTTGCTATTTTGGAAATTGATGTTCGTGATCAAGGGTGTCCAATTTATGGTGACAACCTACGGTCACCACCTTAGGTCAAGTTTTGACTCAATTAGACATTTAATTATCATCCACTAAGTATTCTAATGGTGTTATCAATCAATGATGATATTGGATTATTATTTGATGATGTTAACTAAATGTATTACTGATCTAGCAACCAATGGTGACCTAATGATCACAATTAATGGTGGATCAGGTCATCATCATATATGATGAATTAGGAATGTAATTGTAGATTTGACTATACCTTGAACCAATGGTCCCTTGGTTCAATTGATCTAATGGTTAGACCTACACTTCAATTGGTAACCTTGAATAATGAACCTGATCCAATGAATAATATTGGATGCTTTAACATCCAATGGATTAGAATAAATCACATGTTATTATATGTGGGTCATAGTGAAGATAATTCAATGGTTGAATACCATTAATTGGTAGTCTTTAAGACCTTTGGGCATGTTTGAATCCATGATTGAGGTGAAATCCTCTTCATGTTCCAATAAGGGTTAAAACCCTGGAACTTGTGATAAGATATTGGTATCTTGCAATAGTATGTTGATAAGTGTGGTCTGTTAATTTGCAATGAATGATAGATGTGGTAATGTGATTAAGATTTATATCTCAAATGTTTTATATCTTTTGAAGTTGTTATACATATATTCTTGTTAGAAAAGAATTAGGGTTTGAATGTCCACTTGTATGATAAAGCCTTAATGCATTCAATTAGCAGTAATTAATCAAGTGTAACATTAATCGTGTAGAGCCCTGTGCCATAGAGCCATCTTTAGTGTCAAAACTTACTGGATGGTGAAACGAGTATTCCCAAGGGAAACTCAGAGCGCATACTGTTGAGTATGCGGGGGTGGCAATTTGAGGATATATACTTGTCATCCACAATTGCAGGTTATGGAGGATGGCTATGGTCATGCCTCAGATATTTGATGTGATTGAGTACAACTGCGGTTGTACCTCGGATTAGAGGGTTTTGTATACCCTATTTTCTAGTGTCGTAACTTGTACCAAGTACGGACTAGTTGTTATCAGTTGACTATATGTCACTATTGGCAGTTTGACTGGTATGCCACTGCAGTTTACACGTACTGACCAAGGGGAAGAGATCTTAGGATATCGGCACTCCTAGATCCTATACGGAACTGAATAGCACTTCACAGTGGTCAGTTGGACTTTGAGTGGTACGACTCAAACTCCCCAGGGCATAATAATAAAAGATATAATACCAGCCGTGTAGTATAATTTCTAGGATTTAATATGTATCACATTGGTTGATTAACCCTTGTCTTGTCTTTATACTACATAGTTCTTACATGATGCAGACTTATGACAATTGTACAATTCTACTTGATGTTACAACTTATTTGCTTAACTGCTTAGTATGCTTAAATTGTTCAATATGTTCATATTGTTTATTCAATATCCTAACTGCTCAATGTATTTACTGTTAATTAATGTTATTATCAATATAAGTTGGAGAGAGTTATATCTCTCACTGGGACTGGGTCTCACCCGTGGGTCACCATATTTTTTTTAGGTGGTCGCGGGAAATGAGGTCGAGGTCGTGCTGTGGAAGAGAACAAACCTGGTGATCAATAGATTCAAAAGGTTGGTTAGTTGTAGATGTTAGTCATAGATGTTAGTAGTAGAGTCCTAGTGTCATCCTTGTACTCTCAGGTCCTGGTATGGGATGTGTTTTCTAGATGATATATTTGTATCGACACGAGATTTTGGTATTATGCCAATGTTTGTAAATATATGGCATGGACATGTGAAATATCTTTTGTATGCATGATGTGACTGAGGTCTTTGGACCCATATGCAAATGCTTGTTAAAGTATATGAGAATGGAATGATGGACCTTTTATAAATGTTCTAGAGTTTATTTACATTGTTGGAATCGATTTTAATTGTTTCACATTTTTTTACTATGTGATCAATTAGTAGTTGGTCGTGTTTTGTGTTTTGAGTAATCTTGTTTAGCATGACGAGGTGTCACAGTTAAGTTGGTATCAGAGCTCTAGGTTTACTGAGTCTACAAGGACATAGGACTTAGGTTTGAGTTTGTTCTTATGTATCCAACATATCTGATCATAGTTTATGCTTATGCAGATATGTTTGGAGGACATAAAGAACATGTTGAGAGTAGCTATGTTGCACTAGGAGGAGGTGCAGGGAGGCAGGCACGTGATGAGAGAGTGCCAGAAGCAGGGCCAGAACAGCCCGCAATGCCTCATCTAGACCCGAAAATGATGGCCAATCTTGAGTTTCTGTCTATGTTTAGATAGATGATGGCCACAATTACACATATTGTTGACAGAGTACCAACACCTCAAGCTAGGGCAGTAGCCTCTAATGTGGAGTCCCAAGGTGTCGGGAAGACATTTGAACGTCTTATATGTGTTGGGGCAATTGAATATGTAGGTACTTCTGATCCAGCAGACGCTGACATGTGGTTGACTGAGCTAGAAAAGGTGTTCAAAATCCTAAACATCGCAGAAGAAGACAAAGTTAAGCATGCAGTATACTTATTGAAGGGTAGTGTTGGCCACTGGTGGGCCATAGAAGAGGAGAAAAGGCCAGGAGTTGTGATAGGATGGGAGGAGTTTTGAATGGAATTTGTTAGTCGATATTTTCCAGAGACCTACCTAGATGAGAAAATCTCTCAGTTCGAGAAGATTTGTCAGGGAGCTATAACTATCAATGAGTATGAATCAAATTTTATGGAACTTCTGAGGTTCTTCCCACACATGGTAGTAACAGACAAGGAAAGGATCAGGAGATTTGAGAAGGGTCTGAGTACGGAGTTGACTACTACAGCATCATCATTGGAGAATAGGGAAAGGTTTTCCAACTTTGTGGAATCTGTCAGGAGGATTGAGAGGTCTGCCATAGAGAAGCGTGAAGCTAATGCTAAGAAGCGACCTATGCAGTTCCAAGGGCAATCATCTGGAGGCTTTAAGAAGCCAAGGTTTTTCCCACCGCTGTCACAACCAAGGTCAACCTTCACTAAACCAAAATCACATGCACCATCACAGTGGACCCTGATTCAGGGTAGAGGTCACAATTTTCCACCGACTGGAGCCCGCTGTACCTCATCAGTTTCAATGACAGGGCCGTTTAGGCCATATCAGGACACCAGAACATGTTACAAGTGTGGGAAAGTGGGGCATACGAGACCTTATTGCCCTATGAAAGATGAGGAGGTGACTCAGCAGCCAAGGCAAAGTCAACAAGGTCCACAACAATGAAAGTTTAGTAGTGGCAGTGGCAGAGGACATGGTCAGGCATCCCAGGAAGGATCCTCTGGACAAGCAAGTAGAGGACGTGGATGACAGCAGGCGATAGCAAGGTTCTATGCCATGACCCAGCTAGAATCAGTGGTCCATCCACGAGTCGTGACAGGTCAGATGGAGTTATTTCATTCTGATATGTCTGCTTCTTGTTTCATATATGTGTTACTAGACCCAGGTGCGACACACTCTTTTATCACCAGAGAGGTGATATATAGTTGTTATCTACCTGTTAGTCTTAGATCTGATAGCCTATGGCTAGAGACTCCTTTGGTTGATTCCGCCGAGTTGCGAGAAGTGTGCCCTTCTTGTGTTCTTTCTTTTTCTGGATACAACACTCAAGTGGATCTTTTACCACTTGACATGCATGGTTTTGATGTAATCATTGGAATGGATACCTTGGAAAAATACAAGGTAGTCTTGGACTGTAGTACTAAGGTGGTGACGTTCCATGACGGAGATGTACAGTGGATTTTTCAGGGTGATAGGAAGATTCTTCCTACATGTTTGATGTCAGCTATGACAGCTGAGCGGCTGATGAGGCAAGGATGTGAGGCTTTCTTAGCTCATGTTGTGGATACCAAGGCGGTAGGTCCTAGTATCCAGGAGGTTCCAGTGGTGCAATAATTTGAGGATGTCTTTCCTGAGGAATTTCTTAGCATTCCCCCTCCTAGAGAGATTGAGTTTGAGATCAATCTTATTCTTGGAACACAACCTATAGCACAATCAGCATATAGGATGGCACCAGCAGAGATGCAGGATTTAAAGAAATAGTTACAAGAACTATTAGAGAAGGGTTTTATCAGGCCGAGCACTTCCCCTTGGGGTGCTCCCGTATTGTTTGTTAAAAAGAAGGATGGGTCAATGAGGTTGTGTATAGACTATAGACAGTTGAACAAGGTGACAAAAAAGAATGAGTATCCTTTGCCGAGGATTGATGATCTTTTTGATCAGTTGAGAGGTGTCACTGTGTTTTCAAAGATAGACCTGAGGTCAGGTTACCATCAGTTGAGAATTAAGGCTGATGACATACCCAAGTCAGCATTTAGGACTAGGTATGGTCATTATGAGTTTGTGGTTATGACGTTTGGGATAACCAATGCACGTACAACTTTTATGCATCTAATGAATAGGGTGTTTAGACCTTATCTTGATCAGTGTGTGGTTCTGTTCATAGATGATATCCTTATATACTCCAAGGATAGTCAACAACATCAGCAACACCTTCGCCAGGCACTGACATTGTTGAGGCAGCATCAACTATATGCTAAGTTTAGCAAGTGTGAATTCTGGTTATCTGAAGTGTCTTTTCTGGGCCATGTTATATCTGCAAAAGGCATTTGTGTTGATCCCAAGAACATGGAATCTGTACTAGAATGGGAACAACCAAAGACACCGACAAAGATCTGTAGTTTCCTAGGTCTGGTAGGTTACTACAGGAGGTTCATCAAAGACTTCAGTTCTATAGCGTTACCCCTAACTAGGTTAACCAGGAAGGATGTTCCTTTTGCTTGGAATGACAAGTGTCAACATTCTTTCCAGCTTTTGAAAGAAAAGTTGACTAGTGCACCAGTGTTAATACTGCCAGAGCAAGGAAAAGGCTATATTGTCTTTTGTGATGCTTCAAAGAATGGGTTGGGATGTGTGTTGATGCAGGATAAAAATGTGATTTCTTTTGCTTCACGACAGCTTAAGAAACATGAGGAGAATTACCCAACACATGATCTGGAGCTTACAGTAGTGGTCCATGCCTTAAAGATTTGGAGACACTATCTTTATGGAGAAAAGTGTCAGATCTTCACTTATCACAAGAATCTACAGTATATTTTCTCAAAACAGGAGTTGAATATGAGGCAGAGGAGATGGATGGAGTTGATTAAGGATTATGATTGCACAATAGACTACCAACCAGGGAAAGCTAATGTGGTAGCTGATGCATTGAGTAGAAAGTCGTCTTCATCATCAATGGTAGATAATGCATAATTAAATTCCTTGATGTGCCATAAGAGAGATATGCTAGTGTCTCTTCGCCAGATGAATGTACATCTAGAAGTTTCCTTGTTGGCAGGATTGTTGGCACAGTTACAAGTGAAACCTACCTTAAGACAACAGATTCATGATGCACAAGAAAGTGATACTATGATACAAAATATCCAATCAGGGATTTGCAGTGAAAAGTATGATGGCTTTCACAAGGCAGATGATGGTACAGTTTGTTACCATAATAGGATAGTAATTCCTGATGTTGATGGGTTGAGGAAGATGGTACTTGAGGAGGCTCACTCCTCCATGTATGCAATGCATCCTGGAAGTACTAAGATGTACCAAAATTTGAAGGACATGTATTGGTGGCCAGGTCTAAAGCGTGATGTGGCAGAGTTCATTGCCAAATGTCCAGTTTGTCAGTAGGTGAAGGCTGAGCACCAGAAGCCTGCAGGGACATTACAAACCTTGCCAATACCACAGTGGAAATGGGATCATATTACTTTGGACTTTGTGGTTGGTCTTCCTAGGACAGCTAAGGGTCATGATTCTATATGGGTGATAGTAGACAGATTGACTAAGTCAGCTCATTTTCTACTAGTTAAGATGACATTTACAGCAAAGAAATTGTCACAAATATATGTTGATGAGGTAGTCTGTTTGCATGGCATTCCAGTGACTATAGTTTCTGACAGAGGTCCACAGTTTACATGTCGTTTTTGGGAGCGTCTGCATTCAGCAATGGGAACACAGCTGAGATTCAGCACAACTTTTCATCCGCAGACCGATGGCCAGTCTGAAAGGACTATTCAGACTTTAGAGGACCTCTTGAGGGCATGTGTGTTGCAATTTCTTGGTAGTTGGGATGTAGATCTAACTCTGATAGAGTTTGCGTACAACAAAAGCTATCAAATATGCATAGATATGGCTCCTTATGAGGCTCTATATGGGAGACGATGTCGGTCTCCTCTTTGCTGGTATGAGATAGGTGAATATCAACTTTTGGGTCCTGAGCTAGTACAACAGACTACAGAAAAGATTAAAGTGATACAACAACAGTTGAAAGCAGCCCAGGACAGGCAGAAATCTTATGTAGACAACCGACGCAGACCACTTGAGTTCCAAGTGGGAGATAGAGTATATCTTACGGTTTCTCCATGGAAAGGTGTGTTGAGGTTTGGAAAGAAGGGTAAGTTGGCTCCTAGATTTATGGGACCATACCCTATCCTAGCTCGTGTTGGAAAGGTAGCATATAAGTTGGAGCTACCACCAGAGCTACATAGATTGCATAATGTCTTTCACATCTCTATGTTGAGGAAATGCCATCCAGATACTGACCAGACAATCCAACCAGTAGAGGTTGAGTTAGATGAGGATGTCTCCTATGTTGAGGGTCCTGTGTTGATCATGGATAGAAGGGTGAAAAAGATGAAGAGAAAAGATATAATACTAGTGAAAGTTTTGTGGAATCATCTTGGCATAGAGGAAGCCACATGGGAACTAGAGAATGAGATGCGCAGAAAATACCCATCTCTTTTTGCGTAGGATTTCGGGGCGAATTCCTTATTAGAGGTTTATAGTTGTAAGGCCCTTGAACTTAATTAATGAGTTGAATGAGCTTAATTACCATAATTGAATGCTTATAAACCTAATATAACCTTTTTATATGTTTTGAAATCATAATACAAGCTTAAGTTTCAAATTTGGTCCAATTTGGACATTGTTTGAGCAAGTTATGCAATTTTCTGTACATTTTGGACTTTTATGCAATTTACCCAATTGAGGGGTTTTCTTTGCAATTTGTCACATAAATTATGTTCCTTAGTTGTTATATTATCATTCTTGAGATTTTTGAGCCATGGGGCTCCTAGTTGATCCATGGTTTGAAGGTGTTTTTATCAAGGGTATTTTAGGGTTTTTCCCTTCATGGATGAGCTACCTTTAGTAGCTATCAACTAAGGAATTATGTGATTGGCTGGGAATTTCGCCAAAGGAAAGCCAAGTAGGTCTAGAGGGACGGTGGGAGAGCTGCTTGTGTGTGTGCTTATGTATTTTTAATAATTTAAAGCCATGGGCACTTGGATATATACTAGAATTGCAACTTTTTCTTTTTCTTAATATTAAAGTGTCATATACTTATCCAAAAGCCCCCAAACGAGCCATTTCCTGTCCATTATATCTCTCCTTCTCCCAACTTCATACTCCCTCTGTTCAGCTGCGATTTTTTCTGCCCAAGGAAGAAGAAGGTGGGGATCCTCTTGGAAACAAATTCTAGGGTTGAAATTGATTCTCTTTTTGGGTGTATGAAGCTTCCCCCTAGTGATATTGACCTAAAAGTGTATGTTTTTCCTTATTTCCTCCATCTAATTCTTTGTTCCTCTTCCTCCTACATCTATCCAGGTCGTAACCATGGGTTTTCATGGTGAAAGTTCCCCTAGAACTCAAAACTCCTTCCTTCTTGTTTCTTTTCTAGGGTTTTGCTTGTTTGTGGAGAGAATTGCATAGTTGGTCAAGTTCAGATCTGAATCCAAGGTTTCCTTGCCCTATTTGCTTGAGATTTTTTCTGTTGGATATCTGACCTACTCGATAGAGGCGAGTTATATAACATTCTTCACTTATATTACTTACTAGAAGCTTGTTGGTTCATGATTATGCTTGTTTAGAATTACGAATTTTGTGGTGTTTCCTATTTTATTCCAGTTCTATATGAACTTGTAAACATGTGTATATCCTTTATAAGGTGTAACATGATCTGGGACAGGTTGATAGCAACAACCTATGGTTCTATGTACAAAACAAATGATGGTTCAAATTAGGGTTTTCAAGCTATTTCCTTCCCTATCACATAACTGATTGTCATACCATTCAACAACCAATAATGTTGCTATTTTGGCAACTGATGTTCGTGATCAAGGGTGTTCAATTTATGGTGACAACCTATGGTCACCACCTTAGGTAAGGTTTTTACTCAATTAGACATTTAATTATCATCCACTAAGTATTATAATGATGTTATCAATCAATGATGATATTGGCTTATTATTTGATGATGTTAACTGAATGTATTACTGATCTAGCAACCAATGGTGACCTAATGATCACAATTAATGGTGGATTAGGTCATCATCATATATAATGAATTAGGAATGTAATTGTATATTTGACTATACCTTGAACCAATGGTCCCTTGGTTCAATTGATCTAATGGTTAGACCTATACTTCAATTGGTAACCTTGAATAATGAACCTGATCCAATGAATAATATTGGATGCTTTAACATCCAATGGATTAGAATAAATCACATGTTATTATATGTGTGTCATAGTGAAGATAATTCAATGGTTCAATACTATTAATTGGTAGTCTTACCTTTGCCATTATATAGTTATATTTGATAAATCAATGTAATGAGTGGATGTGTAACTCCCATGTGATCTAGCCTATTATACCTAACCTTGATGTAATTATATGATGTTGATTGGTTATAATCAGACCTCTTGAATGATTAATGTGATAAAGAATTACACTCTTCTTATGTTGAAACCACAATATAGTATTATTTGAATATCATAGTGCCTTGCCATGTTAAAATCTATGGACATACATTTGCAAATGATCTTTTGAGCCTTGTTTAAGGCATGGAATGATGATGATAACCTTACTATGAATAATGTGATGGTATTAAAGACCTTTGGGCATGTTTGAATCCATGATTGAGGTGAAATCCTCTTCATGTTCCAATAAGGGTTAAAACCCTGGAACTTGTGATAAGATATTGGTATCTTGCAATAGTATGATGATAAGTGTGGTCTGTTAATTTGCAATGAATGATAGATGTGGTAATGTGATTAAGATTTATATCTCAAATGTTTTATATCTTTTGAAGTTGTTATACGTATACTCTTGTTAGAAAAGAATTAGGGTTTGAATGTCCACTTGTATGATAAAGCCTTAATGCATTCAATTGGCAGTAATTAATCAAGTGTAACCTTAATCATGTAGAGCCATGTGCCGTAGAGCCATCTTCAGTGTCAGAACTTACTGGATGGTGAAACGAGTATTCCCAAGGGAAACTCGGAGCGCATACTATTGAGTATGCGGGGGTGGCAAGTTGAGGATATATACTTGTCATCCACAATTACAGGTTATGGAGGATGGCTATGGTCATGCCTCAGATATTTGATGTGATTGAGGACAGCCGCGGTTGTACCTCGGATTAGAGGGTTTTGTATACCCTATTTTCTAGTGTCGTAACTTGTACCAAGTACGTACTAGTTGTTATCAGTTGACTATATGTCACTGTGGGCAGTTTGACTGGTATGTAATTGCAGTTTACTCGTACTAACTAGGGGGAAGAGATCTTAGGATACCGGCACTCCTAGATCTTATACGGAACTGAATAGCACTTCGCAGTGGTCAGTTGGACTTTTAGTGGTACGACTCAAACTCCCCAGGGCATAATAATAAAAGATATAATACCAGCCGTGTAGTATAATTGCTATGGTTCAATATGTATC
This sequence comes from Alisma plantago-aquatica, assembly GCA_963693085.1. Lineage (NCBI taxonomy): Eukaryota > Viridiplantae > Streptophyta > Magnoliopsida > Alismatales > Alismataceae > Alisma > Alisma plantago-aquatica. The sequence goes on from OY856409.1 coordinate 1,194,626,742, forward strand.
ACATTGGTTGATTAACCCTTGTCTTGTCTTTACACTACATAGTTCTTACATGATGGAAACCTATGACAATTGTACAATTCTACTTGATGTTACAACTTATTTGCTTAACTGCTTAGTATGCTTAAACGGTTCAATCTTTTCATATTATTTATTCAATATCCTATCTGCTCAATGTATTTACTGTTAATTAATGTTATTATCAATATAAGTTGGAGAGAGTTATATCTCTCGCTGGGACTGGGTCTCACCCGTGGATCACCACATTTTTTTAGGTGGTCGCGGGCAACGAGGTCGAGGTCGTGTTGTGGAAGAGAACCAACCTGGTGATCAATAGATTCAGAAGGTTAGTTAGTTGTAGATGTTAGTCATAGATGTTAGTAGTAGAGTCCTAGTGTCGTCCCTGTACTCTCAGGTCCTGGTATGGGATGTGTTTTCTAGATGATATATTTGTATCGACACGAGATTTTGGTATTATGCCAATGTTTGTAAATATATGGCATGGACATGTGAAATATCTTTTGTATGCATGATGTGACTAAGGTCTTTGGACCCATATGCAAATTCTTGTTAAAGTATATGAGAATGGAATGATGGACCTTTTATAAATGTTCTAGAGTTTATTTACATTGTTGGAATCAGTTTTAATTGTTTCACATTTTTTACTATGTGATTAATTAGTAGTTGATCGGGTTTTGTGTTTGAGTAATCTTGATTAGCATGACGAGGTGTCACAGTACAAGACTTAGCTGACACACTCGGGAATGCGAAGACTGACTACGTCGCTGGTCTGCAACAAGATAATGGATCTCTGGCCTCGACACACCTATTATGTCATAAAAATTGGACTCCTCCTCTAACCTGAGCACACATGCGGAGAGTCAAGCCACCTATTAGCTTTTCTGTACTCTAGTGCCACCAGGATCTATGGTTGATGTTGGACACTACATTCTATATTTTAAGGAGACTTTCACTAGGGCTTCGTCCCCCATACCACCTGTTAGTACGTTCCGACCCTCGTATATCGAACACTGCCAGGGTTAGGTCGTTTCACCCCTACGGCGCAGACCTGTCATAGGGAATCTACGATGTTCAGGGCCCCTAAGTCTATTATTTTATTATTCTTGGAAAGCTCTTACTATATTGTATCTTTTCCTTACTTATACTTGACTCTGGTATCTCTATGGTACTGTGTCTATTTATTTGAAATTTATAATACAACATGTATATCATTCTAAATTTGGCAGAGCAATATATTCAAAATACTATGATATTCTGAGTAATCATCATACTATACATACAGGCAGACTAAAATTTTTAAATAAACAGAAGACATGTCAACTTGGCACTTTATGCACTAGAATCATGTAATTGAACTTCTTAATACACTAATAATACTGAACTGGATGCTTAACATATTGTTTACCCCTTTCTTAGGATTTCTCCTTACTCATGCACATATAGCACTTCTCATGTATTCAAACATATATCATGTCTACTAATATAAATATTCTCATTCAACATTTCTCACATTTATGCATGGCATCGATAACATACCTATTTAGGGTATGTCATATCTCCACTTGCAATAGCATAACAACATATGCATTTCATGACTAGTATTTGAGTTTAAAATTTTGAATCTTATAAACAAAGCATGCATGCATATAAGATAATATTTAGATAAAATCCCACAATACCACATGCATCCTTTCAATCAGCCTTTTACTACTAAATTAGATATGTATACTTGTAAAAGCATACTAGATTGGGCTTCCATCCTTGATTACTTGCTATTCATAGGATATGTATTGTGAAATTCAGAAACTCTATTTGTCCATATATCAAATCAAAGAGACCAAACATGTAGAATTATATCCACTAGGAACATAAGTAAGATCATATAAGCATAAATCCAAATTTCAGTTATAATGTTGTTCAAGCACCTGAATAACTTGAAAATTTCAGATCTTCATAAGATTCTCAATAAACTTCTTAATTATGTAGTATTCAAGATACATGGATATCTATATCCATGTCATCATATAAATGTTTTCAGATCATAGTTGGAACATGAATTGAAGTATTCTATAAACTAAATTCAAGAACAGTTCTTTTCATTTATTGTCATCTAGGAAGAAATCGAGAATATGAATTAAAACCATCTAATTGAGTACAATTGACTGAAATATTCTTTTACCGACTCTCCCTAAGCTGTAAAATAGCTTTAAAATGTATCCCATATCTGAAAATCTTGAATCCATATCAAAACCCTAGAAATCGCCACTTTCTTCCTCCTTTCAACTCAAAAACCCTAGAATTGAAGATTAGGAGAGAAAGAGTGAGAAAAGGACTTCATTTGATATGATTTCAAATCCAAATAGGGGAGGGACGGAATCTTGACATTTGAGAGAAGATTCACCATGAAACTATATCCAAAGAAGCTAAACTTACATGATTTCATCATTCCTTGGACCGCAAAACCCTAGGTCAGCATCTCCATCACTTTCTCCTCTCAAACTCAAACTCTCCCTCTCTCTCAAGGATTTCATTTCTTTCACAGGAAGGACGAGTTATGATAGCTCCTTGTGTGTTAGTTTAGTGATATAGATGAATTGAGGTGCTTAGAACATTTGCAAACAAGCCCCTCAATGTATTTTTATTTTGTTCAGACGGGTTGGTTGGTTGAAGGAATCTTGTTGAGGATCAAAACATGACACAACTCGAGGGTTTTATAATTCTAAAGGATGCAAATAAAGTATGTAAGGTACACAATCAAATCCATGGAGTGAGGGAAGCATATTGGAGCTGGAATCTTTGATTTGACAAAATGGTCAAAGAGTTTGTCTTTAGTCAAAATGAAGATGAACCACGTGTTTTGAAGAAGGTTAGTGGAGCATGTTTGTATTCTTCATATTATATATAGGCGACATACTATTGATGGGGAATGACATCCCTACTTTACAAATGGTAAAGACCTATCTAGGAAATGTATTCTCTATGAAGTACTTAGGTGAAGCATCTTATATCTTAGTAATCAATATATATAGAGATAGATCTAGAAGGCTTCTTGGCCTAATCTAGAGAACATAGATTGACAAAGTGTTGAAGAGATTTAGCATGGAGAACTCAAAGATAGGAAACTTACCCATGTCCCATGTTTTTACTATCTCTAGAGCTCAATGTCCACATTCTTGTGAAAAATGGGAACACATGAGTAAGACTCCATATGCATCTGCATTTGGATCTATCTTGTACACAATGTTATGTACTAAACCTGATGTCTTGTACACCTTGAGCATGATGAGCATATATCAGTAAGATCCAGTGAGTGACACTAGGATACCATAAAGAACATCCTTATGTACTTGAGAATAAATAAGGATTTGTTCCTTGTATGTGGTAGTGAGGAAGAGTTGATGGTAAAAGGTTACACCAATACAAGCTTCCAAACTAACAAAGATGACTATAGATAGCAGTTTGGAATTTTGTTATGCCTAAACAATAGATCTGTAATCTAGAAGAGTTCTAAGAAAGAGATGGTTTCTGATTCTACAAAAGAGGTTGAGTACATTGTTGCCTCTAATGTAGCAAAGGAGGCTGTTTGGATCAAGAAGTTCATCAGTGAACTTGGGATACTTCCAAGCATCAGGGATGTAGTAGAGATATATCGTGACAACAATGGAGATTTTACACAAGCTAAGGAACTAAGATCACATTAGTATTCTAAGCACATACAATGGAGGTTCCATCTCATACAAGAGATCATACAGTGAGGAGATGTGAAGATTTGCATAGTAACAACTGAAAGTAATGTAGTTGACCCCATGAAAAAATCACTTTCATTGCAGAAACATGAAGGTCATTTTAGATCACTTGGGATAAAGTTCATGGGTGATTGGATCTAACTGCAAGTGGGAGTTTGTTGGTATGTATGCTTGAGAGACAATCATATGATGATTATGATGGTATATCTTGTAAATGATTTGATTAATAAAGAGGAAATCATCCAGTTATTTTGTTTCATTCAGTTATGAGATAATGATGTTGCATAAAAAATGTCTAGAGAATGATAATATTGGATGATGTATGTTTTTAGATTGAGGATTTGAACAATGAGATCACATGTATGTTAAGAGTATATGCATTCTTTTTATGTCCCTTGTCAGTTGTTATTGTAGAAGTTGATAAAAAGCAATGACACAAAAGACTAGGGTGTGTTTTGGTTGATGACAGAATCTCATTGGTCATGATATGTGATATCAAACCCAACACATAAATACTTATTAAAGAATAGACCCACCTCAAGAGTGATGCATGGAAACCATGAATTGGTATTAAGAATCATCTCTCATAGTGATGGTGGTGATTTTGGTTCTTAGACCTGAAATCACTACACTCATCACATGTCGTTCAATGTGTTTTGCCATCATCCAACATAACCTTGAATAAGGGTTACCATAAAGGTGATGCTCAGATACATTGTGACACATGTAGAATGACTATGAGTGATGTAGATGAGATTTGTCCCTCCTACATGAGTTTGATATTCTGACCACTTGATAAGTAAGACTAAGAAATGCATGGCCTTTCTTGTGTGACTAAATATGTGATATTGAGTTCACATATATCTCAGACAGTCTGCTCTAGTTCAAGGAACACAGATTGAACATTGAAGAGGATGACGATTCCATGCCTCGATTTCAATATGGATATTAGAGACAAAGGAAATGTGCGATCATGGTAACACTAATCACAGGTTTTAGGTTGAAGTTGTTCTCCAAATTTCCAATTACTTGGGTAGAAATGATGTCTTGCTAGATACCACTCATTACTTGTGATGTTAGAAGTTTTTTATGGACATTTACTGCCAACATAACTTGAGAATATAGGGTCACAACATAGGATACACCTGGAATAAGAGTTTACTCATGAATGTGGTTTAAAATTGATTACTAAAGTGTTACGTATTCAATCCATATTTAAATGATTGAAAATTGATTGAAGAACTGTGAACTGACCAGTCAAGTGTTGAACAAATTGATTAAAGTGTCAGGTCAATTTGAACCAACATTGGCAATCAAAACTCTAAAAGGATTGGTTTGGCAAGTGAACCAATCAGCTCAGGTGTCTGAATCGATTGGTTCAAGTTGTGAATTGACCCTTTGATTAATTAATACAATTAGATCAAGGATTAATGTTGACATCATGTTGAGAAACAATCGAAATTTAAATCTCAATTCAATTTTGAATAGGAAAATAATGAATCAACTAGTTCAAGTGTTAAACCAATCGTCTCATGTCTGAATCGACAAGTTCACTGGTGAACTGACCAGTTCATCATTTATAGGTTTTATAATATTCATGAAATTCCATCTCTTCAAATTTTCTTGATCTAGAAATTGTGACCCTGACCCTGAACGTCCTATAAATAGAGGGGTAGTCAAGGCTTTCTAACAACATAACAATCAGCTTTGACAGTTGTTGTCTTCTCATCCAACAAAAAAATTTGTCATCTTCTTAAAGTTATGGTAGCGTGAGAATCTTAGTAGGTACTACCCGTCAAAAGGAAGGATAGAAAGAGAGAGACAATAAATAAGTCGATGCTAGCACATTGAGTTGCATCAAGAGTTTAGCTAGTGTAACAAATCACATGTTCTTCTTGTCTTTCTTTTTCCCAAGGACTGCCCAACAGAAAAATCACTAGCATTGCACATAAGATCAAAAGGGAGATACTATGTAAGGACATTATTCAATATGTGAAAAGCTTTAAGGAGCTCCTTGTAAAAAATAAATAAGGTTTCCAGTAGGGAAATATAGAATCAGACATGGCAACAAAAAATATATTTACTTCCATATTCTCTTTAAACATCAGAAACCATCAACAACTATGAATTGGGGAGGAAAGGTTGCAAGGCATATTCCTGGTAAGTAGAGATATAGTTCAAAAGAAGGTGAATCAAATCAAGTGAAAACTAGACATTCAAGTATAATCATTTACCAAAAATCTAGGGGAATAAATGATGAAACAGAGGAGGAATATGTTGTGGAGGCTACCTTAATGCTGGAGGATCACTTGATACCCGAACTGAACCTGTTTTAACACTCTTACTATGAACTTATCCTAAGAGATCACACATTCTCTAGAGAGAATACAATTAACCAACACAATCACTAGCCATAAATGTCACCTTATATGGGAATCCGTCTGAAACCACAATGTTCAATCTCGAGCAATCAAAGCTCTATCTCCACATATGCAAACTCACCCAATTTTACATGTTTAGGGTGGTGGTAACAACCCTAATTTGGTGCATTCCCTCAAATAAAAAAATGAATACACTATAGCTAAAATTCATAGAATTGAAAGAGAGACAATGCATACTTTTCAAGATCTTTTTGCATTAAGGTAGTTGCCACAATCCTCAATGATTACAAATTCTTGATCATAATATATCTGACAAATCACAAATCTTTTTCACATCCACCTTTTCTGACTAAAGCATGAGTTAGTTGGAGAATCATGAATACACTTGTTTAAGAACTAAAGTAATGATGAGAGTTACTTTTCCATCTGATAAACCTTATAAGGCTCATCAGATTTCTAAGGGAATGAATGATTGGTGATAAATAGGACACTACCTAAGTGATAGGCTTCCCTTGCTATGAAGAAATAATTTGTTTCCAATATTTTCCTCACTAGTTATACCTTATAAGGAAAAGACACCACATACACTTTCCACCCTCCACAAGGTTTGTCAGAACATCATTGACGAGTTCAACCTTTATGGCCATCTATGAGCAAAAACGGGGTTCAAACTTGACTAAAGCCTACAATTTTCACTTTATCTTGAACCTTGCCTTCTGAATGTTAATGAAACAAAGCCTTGTCATCCTAATCTCTATTGGTATTTATGCCTAGAGATCCAATAAAATGATGATTGTAATGGGGCATCATATACTTGATTTGATAACAATGAAGGTAATTCCATCTTTTATGTTTGTCTTAGTCATGAGATGATGACACAAACATATTAAATGTCTAAAGAATGATGTTATTTGATGACATATGTCTTCAGGTTGAGGACCTAAAGAATGAGATCATATGTATGATAAGAGTATATACATTCTTATTATGTCCCTAGTCAGACATTATAATGGAAGCAAACAAGACAACAATAATATATAAGACTAGAATGTGTGTTGATTGACGACAAAGTCTCATTAGTCATGATATGGGATATCAAGTAAATTACATTATCACTGAAAAAGAAATTCTTGGGATCATTTATGCTTTCAATATAATTTATAGTATCTATTGGGAGGGAAGGTCATCGTCTATATAGAACATGGGACAATCAAATACTTGGTGCAAAAAAGGATACTAAACCTCATATTTTATGACGGGCACTTCTTTTATAGGAATTTGATCACAACATAATTGACAAAAAGGGGTCTGAGAAATTCATTGCTGACAAACTTTTCTATATTTGTGTGGAGGAAAATGACTCCTTTCCTATGGATCAATCATATAGGTATGAATATCTCCTACCCATCCATAGTGTGGAGACAGTTACACCTTAGTATGCATATTTTTTCAATTACCTCACCTGCCAACAAGTACTTCCTGACATGGGACATACAACCAGAAAAAGAAATTTTTTACTAATTTGAAAAATTATTACCGGGATAATCCACTCTTCTTTGATAGATGTGTAGAAAATGTTCATAGGAAGTGAAATTCAAATGATGAATCTCGCTCTAACATTGAGAAATGGCATTCAAATCTATATGGGGGACACTTAGGTTCTAAGAAAACAACTATGAAAATTTTACAATCAGGATTTTATTAGACCTCTATCTTCAAAGATTTACAGAATTATGTGCAAACATGTGATGCATGCTAGAGAAGTAGAAATATAACAAAGATGAATGAAATGGATCTCACTGATTAGATTGAGGGTGAAGTATTCAACATCTGGCAAAGAGACTTCTTGGGTCCTCTCCCTTCTTTTGGGAATCAATATATTGGTCATTGTTTACTATGTCTTAAAGTGGGTCGAAGTTGTGGATTCACCGACCCATGACTCAAAAATAGTCATGTGCCTCTACAAAAACTATCTTTCCAATATTTGGAGTCACAAATACACTAATAAGTCATGGATGCTCGCACTATATAGGAAAACAATTTGAGGCTCTTATGAAAACATATGGGGTAAAACATAATATCTCCACTCCATACTATCCTCAAATTTCTTTCCATGTGGAAGTTTATAATAAAAAAATTAAGTAAATTATTGAAAAGACAATGGAAAATTCCAAAAAAGATCAGTCTTTCAACTTTATAATGCCTCTTAGGCACATTAGACTACATGTAAAATCCCAATTGGAACGACACCTTATCAGCTGGTCTATGGAAAGTCTTGCCATCTCTGTTTAGAAGTAGACCATAAATTTTATTGGGCCATAAAGAACCTTAATATGGACCCAATTCTTTCCAAGGAGAAGTAGTTCCTTTAGTTACATGAACTAGAGGAATGTACCTTACACGTCGATCAAAAGACAAGAATATACAAAGAATATACTAAAACCTGGCATTATTCTCACATCAAATGCAAACATATCACTAAAGGGGACAAGGTCTAACTATTTAATTATGCACTCTATCCTATTCTAGAACACTATAATCTCGATGGTTTGGTCCATTTACTGTTATCACTAGATATCCTTCATGTATGATGGATATCCATAGTGAAATGTCTGGGACTTTCTCGATCACCGTACATTGACTAAGTGTTATTATGAGGACGAAGTGTTCACAAAGAAGGCAAACTTGAACCTTTCTGAACCACCCAATGTAGAATAAGTGAACTTTGATAGTCCACCTAGATGACTCTAAACAAAGTTCTACTTGGGAGGCAACCCAAGAACTATCATTGTTTCTTGCTCTTTTTTTTGTTTACTTTGTTTTGTTTTTCCTTGGATAAAATTAGATGTAACACATTTGATCAACCTATCAATCGATCAACCTTCATGTAATCTTATAAACTATCAATAGGTTGATAGTTCTAAAATCATGATAGGTCAATAGTCCTTTCATGGGAATCTATTGACCTAATCTCTAATTTGCACATCTCGGTACATATGAACCTTCTGTCAAACATGTTGTTTTGCACCTATCGATCTTTGTGTATCAACCTTTCCTTTCGAACTTTATCCATCGAACTCAAAATAGCAATGCTCACGTGTTGAAGAATCATATTTGAAATCCTAATTACAGGTGCAAACCTAAAATGCTAAATCAACAACAAGATATTAACATATCGAATACATAAGGAAAAGGAGAAAATGATGCCAAAAAAAGGCAAAGTTAGACAAGGGAGACACAGAGGCTTGGTGAATTGCCTTATTCCATGGCTTAGAAGGTTGTTTGAACACAACAATGCGCTTCTCTGTCTCTATGAAGAAAAAGAGAAAATGGAAACAAAAGAAAAAAACAACCTCAAACAAATGAAAACATTTAAAATTCACAAAGAAATGGAGGAATTTAACTTAATTCATGTTGGCAAGTCCCCAACGGAGTCTCCAGTCTGTCGCAACCTACAAAAGAAATATATGTATTGAACCTACATATTTGGTAGTGAAACTTCATTCTAAGATCATGTGGAAAACAATAAGTTATGATATTGGAATTTTTGCTGCATTTTATACAAAAAATGAGGAAAAAGTTAGAGTGTTCTGAATCCACGATGGAGAGTCGATCTATCATCCAAGTCAGATAGATAAGAAAGAAAACATAACCACAAATTCAAATCTGGTAATTTTGTTAAATGTGGGGAAGGAATCACACCCTCATCTTGTCTGATAAATTGGTATTGAATTGTTTCTAAGCATTTTCAAAAGTGTGCCAATTTTAGGTTGGTTAAATGAAGAAAAAAATAAAACATGTTTTTATGGTTGGTGGTCCTTTTGGTTTGGAGATATATTTATCCTTTCTATCATAGCGCTAAAGGTCCTGAATTTTAGGTGTATTGATGTCCTAATCACCTCAGGACTTCCCTCATAGGAAGTTAGGACCAATGTGTAGGAAAATTTGAGGACAATGAGCAAAACCTATAAATCATAAGAAAGATCTATACCCTTTATGAGTAGATAAATTGAGTTATGTAGTCAAATTACATGAACAATAAGAAACTGAATAAGCTAATGAGTAGATGAATAGGTAGGAGTAGTTAAAATAGAGTCAAATAAGAGTTAAGATCATGGTCTAATTACTATTTTTGCAACCTAATAGTGTTTAAAGGTAGGCAGTGTAAAAAGAAGCATCCTCTAACACAAGTAATGTATGAAGTAAAAGGGTGAGATAGTCGATCTTCTGGCTTCAACAGGTTTGAAAGGGGCCCAAAGTATGATAGATATGTGGGGGGAGGGTTATTCATAGGTAGACTTATGATTTAGAATGTGGACAACATATTTTTGGAATTGGCAGCACATCAGAACAATGCACCACACATGAGTGGTGTCTAGATCAAGGTGATCAGGCCCGTGTCAACTACAAATTTTTCTAATCATTCACATGTCATGGGAAGTATAATGAATGATGCTTCCTTTTCCAGGTATTTCATGAACATTTGGAAGAAAATATGGTAGATTTATAGTGAATAAAAAGTGAATAAAATAATGAAGGATGAGGAGCATTTAGGTTTATTCCTCATCATTATCAAAGATAAAGGGAATTTAATATCTGAGGGAAAAAGCAAATGTTTTATTTCAGATAATTCAACTGGGATATTTATGTAAAAAACTTGTAGAAAACCAGAATTAGTGAAAAAAATATACTTTAGTTTGAAATAGAGATTTTTGTTCAAAAATCCCTAAACTGGGTAAAAAGTAATGAAAATGAATAATTTAAGAAGTAGAAATTATGAAAAAATATGAACAAAAGTGGAAAATGGAATGAACTCCATCCTTAGCCAAAGAATTAACATTAATCATGAATTTCTACTAAGTGAGAAAAATGGATGTCAGCTCTTCCCCTTCCCCTTTATCGATCCCTTCCACTAGTCCTAGGTGAGAGATCTAAGAGACTAGGTGTTCTCTTCCATAAAATCTTAGCAAAAGGCTTGCTAGTGGTTGGATTGAGATTGTGGGAAGTGAAGTACCCTTCACCTATACTTCACACCACTCCTTTCCCTGGAGAACTTCACCTAGAATCCTAGACATGAGTAATCTAGATGTATGCCTACCTATTCCTTCATTAATAGACACTTGAAATGATAGATGGGAAGTGATAGGGACTAGTTTCCCTATACTTCATCATGCCACCCATGACCAACCAATAGATTGGATGCATGTTCTAAATTGATCCTTGTTGTTTGCTTAGATATCTTATTTGTTTGGGGATTGTGAATAAGTAGGCCCCTATTGCACGGTTGATGGTTTCATATCACCACAAACAACCCATTACCCTAATTACTTGCTTAGAATCCTATCTTTCCCTCTTGTTAGCTATATTTTTATACTCTATATTCTTTTTTCATGCTAATTTGTTTTTTCTATAATAGTTTATTCTTGCTCAGTTGCTTGTGCTTGGTTTTTCTTAGTTTATTGATGGTGTAGTCCTTGCTTTCTTTCTTAGTGTTGTTTTTATTCTAGTGCATTTAATATCTCTCTCTCTCTCTCTCTTGTTAGTGATTGATTTAACTAGTAGAATTTATCTCTTAGTTTGTTAGTTAGTATACATTGTGTGGGGTTAATTTGGGGTTGATTCTTGCATTAATGTTGTATCCTCAATTTTAGTAAAATTGAATGATATAAATATAAAGCATTTTTTATAAATAATTTTCTCCAATGGTATTATTGGTGGAATAATAATGTTAACCACCTTTGTGGCCTGAGTGCTTGTGGCACAAGTTAAATAAATAAAAGGAATTTCTTGTGTTCTTACAATAATCCATTAATACATTTCGACAAAAAAAGAATGGAAAATCCAATCATAAAGGAAGTTATTAAGTAATGGTATTTTAAATATGGAATTGTGTAGAATACTCTATAAAAGAGAGTTTTTAGGCATAAATGAATAATGTTGACTTTGTTGGTTATCAGACAATTGAAATATAAGATAATTATGCAAGTTTCCAAGAGAAAAAAGAGTGTATGGTGTTTTAGATAACTACAAGTGTAATTATCTAGCCATTATTGGCAACAAAATGTTTGAGACAACAAATAGTTTTATATTGATTTAACTTTTGGTATACTTGACAATATATTAGAAAGGAAGAAGTTCTAGAAATTGGGAGAAACGTGATATTTGATGAGATAATGGTATGGATTTAATAAATTTTGAGGGCAAGTAATAAATTCTATGAATATACCAAGGAGAGAAATACATGGATGATCTATAGTTCGTTATATAATAAAATTGCATATACTTATACACATTCCTTAATGGTTTTTGGTGTAAACCAAGTTTTATGGAACTTTGATTTAGGAGATGTCTTAATGAAAGATATAGAGAAAGAAAGAGAGTAAAAGAAACACTTTGAATCTATGTGCATATGACAAAGGAACAAAAGGAGAGTATGTTTAATTGTTTTCTAAACAATATACCTTACCTTTCTCCTATTTCTAGTGGGAGAGCAAGTGTTGAACAAAAGAATTGTCTTTTATTTTGATACTCATAAAAAGATGGGCATATGTATTTATAGAATACCTTGCATTTTGTGTAACAAAGAGAGGATAAAAGAAATGAGTAGAAAGAATATGGAAAGGAGTATTTTTGTCAGTGGATTAATGTGATTACGGAACTTTCCATCTCAGTAGATCATGACTTTATCTTCTACATAGAAAAGGAAACCCATACGATCACCTTAGTCTTCTCTCTATCCCTCCTTTCTTTCTGTGTGGTCGTAACACTAGGGATTCTTACGAAGAGGTATATATATATATATATATATATATATATATATATATATATATATATATATATATATATATATATATATATATATATATATGGAGACCATGAACGACCACAAACAGGTCATGTGCTGCAATCACCTCCTTCCACATTCCTATCCTCTTCATCAGCTGGAGAGGGATATCTTTTTGGCTTCTGAAGATGACCTCGAAGCATGGGAGGGGTTTGTGTACCTCGATATGATGCTACGACCAATGCCTAGAATCATCTCGCCACTCCCTACTTCGACACATCTACCTTCATGTCGAGTAGGCTCTGGACAAGCTACAAGGGCGACCCTTGAGCGTGACGGGGATCTGCAGAGTTCCTAATCTTTCAACTTCTGCGGTCACAACATAGAATGTGCTTGGGTATGGCTGTCATCCTCACTTATCGGTCAATCATCTCATCTGCTGACAACGTGCAACCACAGACCATGTTCCTTAGCTCTGATCACCAATGCTCAAGACCAACTACTGATGACTCTAACAGGACCTGGAGGAGACGCATGCCTTCCTGTGGCTATTGAGCATCAGGTTTGCAGGCTGCATTGAAAGATGATTCTTTGTCCACAGACCAGGGGGAGGTTTGGTCATCTGTGTCTTAGAAGGGAGCTAGTAAGAAGGTGCGGCACAAGGGTGGGCACTGACTCCCTATTATGGCTCTGACGGTGATGCCTGCATGCACGCAGGAGCATGCCTGCACGTGAAAGAAGAAGGTATCGGTCAAAAGACCCAAATATTCCTAGAACAGAAGTAATAGGCAAGAGGGAAAGTATGTCTTTTTCCTAAACCCAGTGGGCCGCCAACATGGATAAGAGTCAAAGGTAATGTGTTGACATGTCAATATTTGATTTATCAATTAATGATAAACTTGCAAAAATCATACAAACTAGCAAACTGTCAGGATGCTCCGCTGAAAACAAGTTTTATATGAATAGTTACCAGAAAAAGTAGAGGAACACAAAGAAAATATATTTGAAACTTGAGAATGCTTACTTTTCCAAAAATAGTTCAAAGATGGTTTTCAATTGTGATTAGCATATTAAAACCCTATATTTGGTATATTAACTTGTTAAATGCATTAATGCTCTCAAATACTTGGGGTTTCTAATGAGAATGATCATGTATAGGAATAAGTAGGGTTTAAATAATTCTAACATGCCATGGTATTAATGAAGTTGATCTGATCTAAGTATTCATGATGAAATGATATGGTAGTTTTAATAATCATGACAACACCTAATGTGAACTAGGGTTCTAAAGTCATTAAAATGAAAATCATGGGAATTAGGGTTTTTAGGCATAACCCTAATGATAACTCAACACCAAGGAAACCTAAACCTAGATTAGGACCCAAGTAGAGTCCAATCTATTTAATGTGATAGTGACACTTTAGGATTTATATACATGCAAATTAAAGTTGCTTACTTGATTGAACAATAATCTTTGAGTATAATTACATGATAATGTTGCATGGTTCACCATCAAGGTACATGGTTATGCCTAAGACTACCTACATTAGTTTTTTGGCATTTCTGGAGGATTAAACAATTAATATGTTGGTTGTTTATGTATACTATGTTCAATTGTAATGCCACTATGAGTATCACATAAAGATATATTATGTGAAGAAAATGTCAATTTATATTTGCAAGTAATTATAGGAATATATGTTGTCATTAACTTGCACACTTTTGGATGCACCCCATGTACACAGTATAATTTGTTATATTGATCCACATTTTTCTTTCACGACATTTTAGGTACATGGCAATTAAGGTGATATAAAGATGTTTCGACAGATGATAAACCAGATGAAATTACATGAAGGCATTAATCTAAGTAAGGAGGATTAGCTAGACACTTCTTCACATATATTGTAGTTTTCTTGGTGAAAGTTCATGTAAGCATTTTGTAAACAATAATTGTGAATTAATGAAATTATTTTATATTACTTGTTATTTGATTAAAATTTGGATCCTTGGGAAAAAATTAGGTGATGGTTCTCATATTTTTGTCCTTCCTCAGTTGGGGGTTTCTAAAAAGTGAGGTCGTTACATTTGGTATCAGAGCGCCAGATTTTTCAAATAATATTTAATAGTTTATAATTTCAAGTACTCCGCAGAAATATGAGGAAATTATTAGGACAGTCTCTAAAGATGATGGTGTCTAGAATGGACCACAACCCGGGGACTGATAAAAGTTTCCTCCGTACTACTAGTTGGATTATGGGGACTCCCGAGCATGTGCATTCTACCAGGTAAAAGTTGGGCAATTTTGCCTGAAGTAAAATACCTATAGGGTGTCTTATCATCTTGATTCATCCACTTCTCATCCTCTTTACTTAATAAACCCTAAAAGGAATTTCTCTCCTCATTAAAAGTTAGGATTTTTTAGAAGAAGTAGGATTAAGCCATCCTTCGCCAATTAATGTACATGTAATGTGGAAATAGTAATGTACATGTAATGTGGAAATAATAATGTACATACAATGTGGAAATTATGATAAAGTAAAGAAAAATATTTTATGGGTTTTTCCTTGTGAGGATAACCCTAGATGGAACTAGGGTTGGTTTGGGGGAAACCGTAGAGGGTCAAAGGATATAGAAACTCTAAGATGTAGGGTGTAGTCCCTAACCTACATACTAAACCCTAATCTTGGGAAATGGGAGTAGAATGGGTAGAATGGAAACCCTACCCTAATTAGGGTAAGATTAATGAGACTTAAGAAAAATGTAAATAAGTATATGTGTCCTAGAATTCCATGCAAGATGCATGTATAATATTCCAAGTAAATAAGCATGCACCAGATACATTATAAAATGTCAATAGCAACGGAAATAAAAATACTAAGCCTATTACATGGCTTTCATTGTTCATTACATGATTGTTCCCAAAAGAAAAGGATAAGAGAAAAGGATCTAGCTATAGCAACCTAGACATCCTTTCAGATAGCTTAAGATCTACTCCTGAGATTACTTCCTTTAAACTTGTCCTTCTCCTTGCTCAGCACCAGCACCTGGGTGGTTGGGAAAGTACCCAGCAAAGGGGGAAAGAAAATACGGTATGTGTCACAAAACTAGTCTATGATAACAAGATAAGTAAAACAAATAAGAACAGGCTAGGGTTCATCATAAGATGAAGATAACAAGAGTATGAGGCTATATTCAAAAGAAACTTACCAATAACAATTATATTAAAAAGGATTTTCATGTAATAGAATTATGTCTACCTAATTAAAAAGGGTTGAGGCACCTACCGGACCTCTAACTTATAGGTGAGGGGAGAATAAGACATTCCCAATCACCTACACAATTATATAGGGGAGAATAGAAACATTCCCGAGGGCGATTAAATACATGCCATCTGTGGGTGGTTGTACATAAGTATCACTACTTTAAATTAAATAGAACATAAATCTACATGCTAGAAAAGTAGTCATGGCAAGAGTAGTCATAATATTCAATAAGCATGGCAGTGGGGTATAAGACCCAAACAAAAAGAAATTATAATATGATTTGAGGCATGAACAACATTAGGATTCAAGAATAAATGATTTAGAGATCATTTAAGCCTCATTACGGTAATATAGGGTTTGGTTGCAATTATCCCAACATAGGGTGTAAGGAATGCACATACCTCTCTTACTGATATCAATTACTAACTTTCACCACTTTAGTTGAGTCCAAGTTCCACTTTGCCTATTTTCAATGTATTAACATGTATTAGAGTACATAGTGCACATTAATGTATAGAAACCCTAATTTTAGAACTTTTTAGAAAAACTCAGATTTAGACTCTTAAAACATCACCAATAAACTTATTAAGTTCTCCTGATCAAAAAACATATTTTTATGTTTATTTTGGATTTATGATGGTTAAGATGTAATTTTTATAGATTTTATGCATTAAAATCATTTTACAAAAATCACCCTTCGTCAAACCATAAAATCAGATCTTGAAAATATTTTTATTAGATAGATATTAATTTTCCAATTCCAAAACATATTTATTTGTCAAATTTTATTAAGAGGATTAGAAGATACGAATTTTTCAATACTAACCAATAGCAAATTGCCACATCATCAAATCGTTCGAGATCATTGAAGAGAGAGAGGGAGAGGGAGAAAACACCATTTGACCCAAGATCAGGTTTGAAGTTGCATAGGTAACCAAACTAGAGCTTCTAGAGAAGGTAAAACAGCAAGAAACCAAAACCCTAGAAGAACATGGTAAAAAGAGATGGACATCATTGATTTTATACACAGAGCATGAGTTTTAAGCATGTAGTAAAAAATATATGACAATGAGTTAAAAAAACTCACCTCTAGGAAGGTAAGAAGGTCCAAACAGAAAGGATCCCGATATTAGAAGGTCTGATTGATCCTAGCCAAGCTCCTTTCTTGAGCAAAGATCACCTTCTCCACTTTGGAGGTGCAAACCCTAGCAAAAGAGCATGGAGATGAGATGGTTTAGGGATCTAGGTGGAGTTTTACCATAGAAGGTCATGGTTTTGACCTAGAAGAAGGTAGGAGGAAGACTAAAAACATGAAAACAAGGAAGGAAAGGAGGATACTTACTAGTTTTGGTCAAAATCACCAAGAAGGAGCTTAAGAAATCCTAAATAGAGAAATTTTGAACCCTAGGAGCCTTCTTCACCAAGGTAGGCACCCTCTTTTACCTTGGGAAAACAACTTCGTGGCCAAACATAGAAGATATGATTCTCTAAGATAGAGGAAAGAGAAGGAGAGGATTGCTTCTTAGATTGGGAGGTGGGAAGGGGTAGGCATGGCTTTATAAAGAAGAGGGAAAGCATGAGGTGTCTATGGGACTTTCCATGTGTCCTAAGGCTAAGGCTTCATGGCCATGCAAGATGACAGCTCATAGAGACTTCTTGTATATCCAAGGTTGGTATTAAAAGCCAATGGAGGCTTCTAGGCCATCCCCACCATCCTCCAATCAAATAAATAACCCCATTGGTTGATAGCTTTTAAAGATAAGCTCATTTATAAAGAGGGTAATCCCTATAGTGCCCTTGGAGAGAAACACCTTCAAACCAAGGTGCAACCAGGTGCCCCATGGTTCAAAATCTTTAGAATGGTAAGGGAATATATAAGGTTTAAAATTCATGTGATAATTTGCAAATAAAGCCTCCGAATTGGGTAAATTGCATAAAAGTCCATAATGTACCTAAAATTGCATAACTTGCACAAACAACATCCAAATTGAACCAAATCTGAACCTTAGGCTCATTTTATGTTTTAAATCACATCAAAAAGTTAGATTAAGGTTTAGAGAACTTAAGTATTGTAATTAAGCTTGTTTAATACATTAAATCAAGGTTTAGACCTTTCACTTCTAGCACAAATTAATATACCATTGTTCTACTAAAGTGGTGATTTTGCATTTTAGATCCTTAAATAAGATGTCACTGAGGTATTTGTGCAAACCCTTATATTGGTACAATTAGTGAATAAATGTTCACTAAACACAATAAATTTCACTAATTAAACATGAACGACATAAAGGACAGAAATGAAAGGGAAACTTGGGAAAAAGGTTTACATGGAGATTACATCTAAGATTCATTATGTTGCGGCACTCCACACCTTTAAAAGGATTTCATCCTTGAAATCTCAAGAAAAAAGAGAAGGGTGAGTATGTAACATTTCATCTCTCAACTACCAAGTGGTTTCTTCCATACCATGATATTTCCACAAAACTTTTACCAGCTCAATCTCTTTGTTCTTCAGCTGCTTTACTCAAGAGTCAAGGATCTTCATAAGTAGATCTTCGTAGGTTGGATTCTCATGTATTTCCAAAGGCTCAATAGTAAGCACATGAGAAGAGTCCTTCACATACTTCTTCAGCATAGAGACATGGAATACATTATGAATCTTATCATAGGAAGGAGGAAAAGCTAAGCGGTATGCACAATCTCCAACCTTATCTAAGCTTTCAAATGGTCCAACATAGCAGGGACTCAACTTGCCTTTAATTTAGATCTAGCAATAGAACGGATAGGCTTGATCTTCATAAATGCATAGTCACCCACTAGGAAGTTAACATCAGACTTTTTCTTGTCAACATACATCTTCTTTTGGTCTTGAGCAGCTTTCATGCGTTTCTTTATCAACTGTACCTTTTCTGTCATCATTTGCATGTCATCGGTCTTCACTAGAGAACATTCACTAACATCATCCCAATGCAAAGGTGAACGACATGGTCTACCATAGAGTGCTTGAAAAGGTGGCATGCAATTAATAGCTTGGTAGCTATTGTTGTAAGCAAACTCAGCTAATGGCAGATACTGATCCCATGCACCACCCCAATCCATCACACAAGCATGAAGAAAGTCCTACATAATCTGAATTGTTCTCTCAGATTGACCATCAGTCTGACCCCATAAACGAGAAGTAAACTTTGGGTCATGAGCATAAACTATCACCTCAGGTACTCCATGCAGGCGTACGATCCACGCAACATACAACTGAGTCATATTTGCAACTTTGTAATTGGTTTTGAAAGACAAGAAATAAGCATATTTTGTAAGCCGATCAATAACCACCCAAAAAGCATCATAACCTTCCTTGGACTTGGGGAAACCAGTAATGAAGTACATTGTGATCTTCTCCCACTTCCATTCCAAAATTTCAAGAGGATGAAGAAGACCAATAGGTCGTTGATGTTCGATCTTGACTTGCTGACATGTCAAGCACTTCACGACGAACATAGCTATATTATTCTTCATGTTGTTCCACCAAACGCTTCGTTGTAAGTCCTTGTACATTTTTGTTATGCCAGGATGAATAGTGTACTTGGGCCCATGCACTTCACTCAACACCTTCTATCTCAGATCCCACACATCAGGAATCTACAACCTTTGTCTGAAGAGGAAAAGTCCATCCACTCCAACAGAGACGTCAGATTGCGGTTTCTCGATCAAGGCCTTCATCTCTTCCATCTCAAAGCTTTCCAATTGTGCATCAATGACTTCTGAGATCCAAGTTGGTGTAATAGTCAAACTAGACATATGGACACACAACTTGTCTTTGTCCACTGAATTGACAGGTTGAGGTCGCCAACTAGTCACATATTCAAGAATTTCCCACACTGAACATCTCAGAGCAGCACAAATGACATCCTTCTTGCGACTTAAAGCATCAGCTACGATGTTTGCTTTACTGGGATGATAGGTGATGGTGAAGTCATAATCTTTGAGATATTACATCCACCTTCGCTATCATAGATTCAGATCCTTCTATGTAAATAGGAACCTCAAGATTTCATGGTCAGAGAAAACTTAACTTCACACCATAGAGATAATGTCACCAGAATTTTAGAGCATGAACGATGGCAGCAAGATCTAAATCATGTGTAGGCCAATTAGCTTCATTCGGTTTCAATTGGCGGGAAGAATAGGCGATCACCTTTCTATCTTGCATCAAAACATACCCTAAGCCTTGTTTAGAAGCATCAGTGTAGATGACATATGGTATGCCTTCAACAGGCATGGCAAGAATGAGAGCAGTATTCAAACACTCCTTCAGCTTTTGGAAACTATTCTCACACTCTGGTGTCCAAGAGAACTTCGCCTCCTTTTGTGTCATCTTGGTTAAAGGCAAGGCCAACTCATAAAAGCTTTTGATAAACCTTCGATAGTAACCTTCTAAGGTGAGGAAACTACGTATCTCTAAGGGATTCTTTTGGAGCTTTCCAATTTGTCACAACTTCTACCTTTGACGGATCAACAACTATGTGTCCGACGGAAAGCACATGACCCAAAAACATCACTTCCTTTATCTAGAACTCACACTTTGATAATTTTGCATAGAGATGATTTTCTTGTAGTGTGTTGAGTACAATCCGCAGATTCTTGTGATGTTGTTCTAATGTCTCGGAATAAACCAAAACATCATCGATAAACACCACCATGAACTTGTCAAGGTATGGGCGGAACACTCGATTTATCAAGTCCAAGAAAGCAGTAAGGGCATTTGTCAAGCAGAAAGGCATGACCATGAATTCATAATGCCCATAGCAAGTTATGAACGTTGTCTTTGGGACATCATCATCCTTCACACACATCTGGTAATAGCCACTTCATAGATTCATCTTGGAGAACACAGTGGCTGACTTCAGTTGGTTGAATAAGTCGTCAGTGCGAGGCAAAGGATAATGGTTCTTCACTATCACTTGGTGAAGCATGTGGTAGTCCATACACATCCACATCAAACCACCCTTCTTCCTCATGAACAGGACAGGGGCTCCCCAAGGTGAAATACTAGGGTGGATGAAGCCCATGTCGAGAAGCTCTTCTGGCTGCTTCTTCAGTTTGGCAAGCTCAGCAGGGGCCAAGCGGTAAGGCGGCTTTGATATTGGCGAAGTTTTGGGTACAAGCTCGATGGAGAACTCCACCTCATGAATTGGTGGAAAACTGGATAACTCCTTGGGAAAGACGTCCAGGAAGTCCTTCACCACATCCATGTGGTCGAGAGAAGGAGGTGTAGCCTCGAGGACTATAGAGGCTAAGAAATCTCTACACCCTTATGAGACTAGCTTTTCATCTTTGATGGCAGAGATAACAAATTGTCGATCCTCTCGCTTCCTACCCTTGACACACAATTTTCCCTCAATAGGATGTGACAAACTAACATTTGATTCTTCACAAAACAAAATAGCTTTGTACCTCTTCAACCAATCCATTCCCAGGATGACATCAAAGGCGGTCATGTTGAGCAAGATGAAATCTGAGGGAAACATTATACTAGATATACAGAGGTCCATGATCAGAGTTTGGAGATACAAAGAGTAGATCTTACCACTAGGGGTTTTTATATCTAATATATGATCTATATACTCAGATTCTATTTCTAACATAGAAGTAAGATGACAAGATATGAAGATATTGGATGAGCCAGAATCAAACAGTGTCTTTATAGGATGCATATTAAGATGCAAGGTACCTTCAATAACTTCATTATCTTCGTATGCTTCCTCAACATTGAGAGAAAACACTCTCCCATTCCACCTCTCCACTGGCAGTTGCCTCGGGTTTTGGTTGTTGTTGTTATTATTATTCTACGAAGGAAGATTCTACCTTGGCTGCTGTGGCTGTTGTGCATTATTCTATCCCTGCTAGAAATGGGGGCAGAGTGGTCGGATATGCCCAACTTGGCCACACTTGTGGTAGGTCGGAGGAGGTCAGTTGTCTCTACGAGCATGTGCATTGTTGGCAGGACATCTCAATGGAGGATGGTGGCTAGATCACCTATTGTACCGATTACATCCGTGATTCTCATTCTGAGTAGGGTTCTTCCTCTTGTTGTTGTTGTAGCCATTATTGTATCCATAGGATTGTAATCTTAGGTAGGACTCGATGACCAGGGCCTTATCCACAATCTGCTGGAAGGTGAGTGGAAGTTGTGGAACAAGACTTCGACCCACATGGTAGTTCATGCCCTATAAGAACAATGTTGCCCTTCTCTCGGATCCAAGGTTGGTGGTGTAGTGTTCTAAAAGTAGGAACCATTGGATGTAGTAAGTCACACACATGCCTCCCTACTTTAGGTTGTAGAACTCAGCTTCCTTTTTCCTCAGGGAGGCGGGATAGATGTACTTCTCCCTAAAGAGCTTCAGGAACTGGTCCCACACCATGGTAGAGGTGTCTCGAGTGCGGGTGACACCATTCCACTAGACACGTGCCAGTCTATCCAGCACATACTACACAAACCAAACCTTCTGGTGAGGAGGGCATGCCATACCCTCGAAGGTCCGATCCAAAGACAACACCCAGTCATCGGCTTTATCCACCATGTTGTGTTCACTTTCACCCTTGAAGTATGTTGGCTGCATCTTTATGAAGTCAGTGAGGGTGAACTCCCTCAGCTTGTTGGTGTTGGAGGCCAATGTGTGGAGCTGCCCCATCATGGTGGTGAGCAACTGGCACATCATTGCCAGCTCTTGCTCCGGTGTGAAGGTGGGGGTTCCCAAAGTAGTAGGGTTGATCACATTATGGCCGGTAGGAGTCACATGAGTGTTTCTCACATTGGAGTCATCAGGGTTCGACTCCTTTCCCTTGTTCCTACTGTCGAACAAGTCACTTATCCTGAAAGGTAGGGTTAACATGTTAAGTTCGCAGGAGTATTTGAATCATAGATGAGAAAAGAATGGAAGAATAGACGAGAAAAGAATGTCTAAAATGTTATTGCCTAAAATCATACTATTTTGGGCAATTCTTATTAGCTCAGGCCAGGCCGGTATCATATGGGTACGGGAGTCCTCATAAACCAATATAGTGGTGTGGAGGAAAATATTGCCATCCCCCAAAACATGTATCCATTCTAGACACCTTTTCTTCAACTTCATGTCCTAATAGTTGCCTAAAGGCTCTGATACCATGTTGTAAAGAGGTGAGATCACCTCCTTACTAAAATTTAAAGGAAGTACAAAACATCCATCTTTTTAGAAAGACAAATAATATTGAGGGATTCATGTATAATATTCCAAGTAAATAAGCATGCACCAGATACATTATAAAATGTCAATAGCAGGGGAAATAAAAGTACAAAGCCTATTACATGGCTTTCGTTGTTCATTACATGATTGTTCCCAAAAGAAAAATATAAGAGAAAAGGATCTAGCTATAGCAACCTAGACATCCTTTTAGATAGCTTGAGATCTACTCCTGAGATGAATTTCTTCAAACTTGTCCTTCTCCTTGCTCAGCACCAACACCTGGGTGGCTGGGAAAGCACCCAACAAAAGGGGAAAGAAAACAAGGTATGTGTCACAAAACTAGTCTAAGATAACAAGATAAGTAAAGCAAATAAGAATAGACTAGGGTTCATCATAAGCTGTAGATAAAAAGAGTATGAGGCTATATTCAAAAGAAACTTGCCATTAACAATTATATTAATGTTCTTGCATTAATTTACGTGACCAAAAAAAACAATTATATTAAAAAGGATTATTTTCATGTAAGATAATTATGTCTACCTAACTAAGTAGGGTTGAGGCACCTACCAGACCTCTAACCTATAAGTGAGGGAAGAATAAGACATTCCCAATCACCTACACAATTGTATAGGGGAGAATAAAAACATTCCCCAGGGAAATTAAAAACATGCCCTATGTGGGTGGTTGTACATAACTACGACTACTTTAAATTAAATAGAACATAAATCTACATGCTAGAAAAGTAGTCATGGAAAGAGTAGTCATAATATTCAATAAGCATGGCAGTGGAGTATAAGACCCAAACAAGAAGAAATTATAATCTGATTTGATGCATGAACAAGATTAGGATTCAAGAATAGATGATTTAGGGTTCATTTAAGCCTCATTAGGGAAATATAGGGTTTGGCTGAAATTATTCCAACATAAGGTGTAAGGAATGCACATACCTCTCTTACTGATATCAATTACTAACTTTCACCACTTTAGTTGAGTCCAAGTTCCACTTTGCTTATTTTCAATGTATTAACATGTATTAGAGTACGTAGTGTACATTAATGTATAGAAACCCTAATTTTAGAAATTTTTAGAAAAACTCAGATTTAGACTCTTAAAACATCACCAATAAACTTATTAAGTCCTCCTGATCAAGAAAACATATTTTTATGTTAATTTTGGAGTTATGATGATTAAGATGTAATTTTTATGGATTTTATGCATTAAATTCATTTTACAAAAATCACCCTCCGTCAAACCATGAAATCAGATCTTGAAAATATTTTTATTAGATAGATATTAATTTTCCAATTCCAAAACATATTTATTTGTCAAATTTGGATAAGAGGATTAAAAGATATGAATTTTTCAATACTGACCAATAATATTTTGCCACATCATCAAACTGATCGAGATAATTGAAGAGAGAGGGAGAGGGAGAAAACACCATTTGACCCAAGATCAGGTTTGAAGTTGCATAGGTAACCAAACTAGAGCTTCTGGAGAAGGTAAAATAGCAAGAAACCAAAACCCTAGAAGAACATGGTAAAAAGAGATGGAGATCATCGATTTTAAACATAGAGCATGAGTTTTAAGCATGTAGTAAGAAATATATGAGAAGGGGGTTAACAAAACTCACCTCTAGGAAGGTAAGTAGGTCCAAACAGAAAGGATCCTAAGATTAGAAGGTCTGGTTGCTCCAAGACAAGCTCCTTTCTTGAGCATAGATCACCTTCTCCACTTTGGAGGTGCAAACCCTAGCAAAAGAGCATGGAGATGAGATGTTTTAGGGCTCTAGGTGGAGTTTTACCATGGAAGGTCATGGTTCCAACCTGGAAGAACGTGGGAGGAAGACTAACAACATAAAAACAAGGAAAGGAGGATATTTACTAATTTTAGTCAAAATCACCAAGGAGGAGCTTAAGAAATCCTAAATAGAGAAATTTGGAACCCTAGGAGCCTTCTTCACCAAGGTAGGCACCCTCTTTTACCTTGGGATAGAAACTTCATGGACAAACATAGAAGGAATGATTCTCTAATCTAGATAAAGAAAAGGAGAGGATTGCTTCTTGGATTGGGAGGTGGGAAAGGGTAGGCATGGCTTTATAAAGAAGGGGGCAAGGATGAGGTGTCTATGGGACTTTCCATGTGTCCTTAGGCTAAGGCTTCATGGCCATGCAAGACGACAGCTCATAGAGACTTCTTGTATATCCAAGGTCTGTCATAAAAGCCCATGGAGGCTTTTAGGATATTCCCAGCATCCAATCAAAGAAATAACCCCATTGGTTGATAGCTTTTAAAGATACGCTCGTTTATAAAGAGGCTAATCCCTATAATGCCCTTGGAGAGACACCTCCAAACCAAGGTGCAACTAGGTGCCCCATGGTTGAAAATCTTGAGAATGGTAAGTGAATTTATAAGGTTTAAAATTCAGGTAATAATTTGCAAAGAAAGCCTCCCAAATGGGTAAATTGTATAAAAGTCCAAAATGTACCTAAAATTGCATAACTTGCACAAACAACATCCAAATTAAACCAAATTTGAAAATTAGGCTCATTTTATGTTTCTAAATCACATCAAAAAGTTATATTATAGTTTAGAGCACTTAATTATTGTAATTAAGCTTGTTTAATACATTTAATCAAGGTTTAGGCCTTTCACTTCTAGCACAAATTAATATACCATTATTCTACTGAAGTGGGGATTTTGCATTTTAGATCCTTAAATAATATTTCACTGAGGTATTTGTGCAAACCCTTATATTGGTACAATTAGTGAATAAATGTTCACTAAATACTATAAATTGCACTAATTAAACATGAGCGACAGAAATGAAAGGGAAACTTGGGAAAAAAGTTTACATGGAGATTACATCTAAGATTCATTATGTTGCAGCACTCCACCCCTTCAAAAGGATTTCGTCCTCTAAATATCAAGAAAAAAGCGAAGGGTGAGTACGTAACATTTCATCTCTCAACTACCAAGTGGTTTCTTCCAAACCATGATATTTCCACAAAACTTTTACCAGCTCAATCTCTTTGTTCTTCAGCTGCATTACTCGAGAGTCAAGGATCTTCACAAGTAGCTCTTCATAGGTTGAATTCTCATGTATTTCCAAAGGCTCAACAGTAAGCACATGAGAAGAGCCCTTCACATACTTCTTCAGCATAGAGACATGGAACACATCATGAATCTTATCATAGGAAGGAGGTAAAGCTAAGCGGTTTGCACAATCTCCAACCTTATCTAAGATTTCAAATGGTCCAACATAGCGGGGACTCAACTTGCCTTTAATTTCGATCTAGCAATAGAATGGATAGGCTTGATCTTCTTAAATGCATATTCACCGACTAGGAAGTTAACATCAGACCTTTTATTGTCAGCATACATCTTTTATTGGTCTTGAGCAGCTTTCATGCATTTCTTTATCAACTGTACCTTTTCTGTCATCATTTTCATTTCATCGGTCTTCACTAGAGAACATTCATCGACATCATCCCATTCCATAGGTGAACGACATGGTCTACCATAGAGAGCTTCAAAAGGTTTCATACCAATACTAGGTTGGTAGATATTGTTGTAAGCAAACTCAATTAATGGCAGATACCGATCCCATGCACCACCCCAATCCATCACACAAGTATGAAGAAAGTCCTCCAGAATCTGAATTGTTCTCTCAGATTGACCATCAGTCTATGGGTGGTAAGTAGTACTGAAACGCAAGTCAGTACCCATCTCCTCCTAAATATGACCCCATAAACGAGAAGTAAACTTCGGGTCATGATCAGAAACTATCACCTCAGGTATTCTATGCAGGCATACGATCCACTCAATGTACAACTAAGTCATATCCGCAACTTTGTAATTGGTTTTGAAAGACAAGAAATGAGCAGATTTTGTAAGTCGAGCAATAACCATCCAAAAAGCATCATAACCTTCCTTGGACTTGGGGAAACCAGTATCGAAGTCCATTGTGATCTTCTCCCACTTCCATTTCAGAATTTCAAGAGGATGAAGAAGATCACGATGTCGTTGATGTTCGATCTTGAATTCCTAAAATGATAAGCACTTCACGACAAATAGAGCTATATCATTCTTCATGTTCTTCCACCAGACGCTTCGTTGTAAGTCCTTGTACATGTTTTGTTGTGTCAGGATGAATAGTGTACTTGGGCTCATGCACTTCACTCAACACCTTCTATCTTAGATCACCCACGTCAGGAATCTACAACCTTTGTTTGAAGCAGACAAAACCATCCACTCTGACAGAGAAGTCAGATTGCGGTTTCTCAATCAAGGCCTTCATCTCTTCCATCTCAGAGCTTTCCAACTATGGATCAATGACTTCTGAGATCCAAGTTGTTGTAACAGTCAAACTAGCCATATGGACACACAACTTGTCTTTGTCCACTGAATTGATAGGTTGAGGTCACCAACTAGTCACATATTTGAGATTTTCTCACACCGAACATCTCAGAGCAGCACAAACGACATCCTTCTTGTGACTTAAAGCATCAGCTATGATGTTTGCTTTACTGGGATAATAGGTGATGGTGAAGTCATAATCTTTGAGATATTCCATCCACCTTCGTTTTCGTAGATTCAGATCCTTCTGTGTCAACATGCACCTCAAGCTTTTATGGTCGGAGAAAACTTAACTTCACACCATAGAGATAGTGTCACTAGATTTTTAGAGCATGAACTATGGCAACAAGATCTAAATCATGTGTAGGCCAACTAGCTTCATTTAGTTTCAATTGGGGGGAGCATAGGTGATCACCTTTCCGTCTTGCATCAAAACTTACCCTAAGCCTTGTTTAGAAGCATCAATGTAGATGACATAGGGTATGCCTTCAACAGGCAAGGAAAGAACGGGAGCAGAAGTCAAACACTCCTTCAGCTTTTGGAAACTATTCTCACATTCTAGTGTCCAAGAAAACTTGACCTTCTTTCATGTCAGCTTGGTTAAATGCAAGGCCAACTCAGATAAGCTTTTGATAAACCTTTGATAGTAACCTGCTAAGCTGAGGAAACTACGGATCTTTGAGGGATTCTTTGGATCTTTCCACTTGTTACAACTTCTACCTTTTCCATATCAACAGCTATATGTCCAACAGAAATCACATGACCCAGAAACATCACTTCCTTTATCCAGAACTCACACTTTGAGAATTTTACATAGAGTTGATTTTCTCACAGTGTGTTGAGTACAATCTACAGATGCTTGTGATGTTGTTCTAATGTCTGAGAATAAACCAAAATGTCGTCGATAACCACAACCACAAACTTGTCAAAGTTTGGTCAGAACACTCGGTTCATCAAGTCCATGAAAGTAGCAGGGGCATTTGTCAAGCCGAAAGGCATGACCATGAATTTGTAATGCCCACAGTGAGTTCTGAACACCGTCTTTGGGACATCATCATCCTTTACGCACATCTGGTAGTAGCCACTTCACAGATCCATCTTGGAGAACACAGTGTCTGACTTCAGCTGGTTGAATAAGTCGTCGATGTGAGGCAAAGGATAATGGTTCTTCACTGTCACTTGGTTAAGCATGCGGTAGTTCATACACATTAGCATCAAACCACCCTTCTTTTTCATGAATAGGACAGGGGCTCCCCAAGGTGAAACACTAGGGCAGATGAAGCCCATGTCAAGAACCTCTTCTAGCTGCTTCTTCAGTTTAGAAAGCTCGACAGGGGCCAAGCTCGATGGAGAACTCCACCTCACGAGTTGGTGGCAAATTGGGTAACTCCTTGAGAAAGATGTCCGAGAAGTCTTTCACCACATCTATGTGGTCGAGAGAAGGAGGTGTAGCCTCGAGGACTATAGAGACTAAGAAATCTCTACACCATTGTGAGACTAGCTTTTCAACTTTGATGGTGGAGATAAAAAATTGTCGATCCTCTCGCTTCCTACCCTCGACACACAATCTTCCCTCAATAGGATATGACAAACTAACATTTGATTGTTCAAAAAACAAAATATCCTTGTACCTCTTCAAATAATCCATTCCTAGGATGACATCAAAGGCGGTCATGTTGAGCAAGATGAAATCTAAGGGAAATAGTATACTAGATATACAGAGGTCCATGGTCAGAGTTTGGAGATACAAAGAGCAGATCTTACCTTTAGGGGTTTTTACATCTAATATATGATCCATATACTCAGAATCTATTTCTAACATAGAAGTAAGCTGATAGGATATGAAGGTATTGGATGAGACAGAATCAAACAGTGTCTTTATAGGATGCATATTAAGATGCAAGGTACCTTCAATAACTTCATTATCTTCATCTACTTCCTCACCATTGAGAGCAAACACTCTCCCATTCCGCCTCTCCACTGGTGGTCGCCTCAGGTTCTAGTTGTTGTTGTTATTATTATTCTACAGAGGCAGATTCTGCCTTGGATGCTACGGCTGCTGTGCATTATTCTATCCATGCTGGAAATGGGGGAAGAGTGGTCGGATATGCCCAACTTGGCCACACTCATGGCAGGTCGGAGGAGGCCAGTTGTCTCTATGAGCAGGTGCATTATTGGTAGGACATCTCCATGGAGGATGGTGGCCAGAGCACCTATTGCACTGATGACATCTGTGATTCTCGTTCTGAGTAAGATTCTTCCTCTTGTTGTTGTTGTAGCTGATAAATGTGTTTTCATCACTTTTATTTACATCTTTTAAATATCTTTTTATGATTGTTTTGTTGTTTATTTTCTTAGTTTTATAATTAATTACATTATATTATATTTTTCTCTTCAAGAAGAATTTTAATTATATTTTTTTGGATTTTGTAGGAAATGGGATAAATATTCTTGGAGTATAATTGCACAATTTGCAGCAGTCATATAATTATTGTATATATGTCACCAAAAGTTCCATAACTCTTACATCTAAAGTCCAAATTGAGTGTGCAAGTATTCATTGGAAAGGAAATTTAATTTTCTAAAAGAATATCCTACTATTTGGACCGCTTTTGTGTTTTTTATGGGAGAGAAATACGTTCCAAATCGCTGCTACGGGAATCTGCATTGAAGAGTGTTACATGGTCAAGACAATTAAAGTCTATCAAATTCCTATTGACCAAATCTTGAAAATTCAAAGGATGGCTCCCTCTCTTTTTTTCCCCTCTTTTTTTGAATAGCCTACCCCTCCTTCTCCTATAAAAGTAGGGGCACTTCCTCCTCCCAAGGATCATCTTTTGTATCATCTTTGTACGGGATTTCTGAGCAATCTTCTTGTGTGCTTATGTTATTGTTCTTTCCATCAATAAAGATTAGTTTTTGCAAACTAAGTGTTTCCTTCAATTGTTGTTCTTTTACTTTGCTCGTTTAGATATAGTTTCTTCTTCCTATTATTCTTCTGTGGACTGGAGCAAGGAATTAAGCGTCGGCCATTTCATTGACTCTAGCCGAAGGAACTATCCTTTAGTAAGACTAGACTATGGCTAGAACTCTTCTTCTCTCTGTCTCCCTTTTCTCCACAAGCATGAGTGAGTAGTTCTCTATCGAGGCAAGGGGAATAACCCCTTAGCCATGGCTTTATCGATTTCTTAAAAATGATTCTATATGGCTTTTGAGTTTGTTAACTAATTGATCTATCAAAGTAATTAATTGATTTGATCAAAAGTTAATCTGGATGGATATGACCGTGGAAGTTCGGATTTAGAACAACAAACCCAATCGCATAGGAGTTTTGAAATGACCGTGGATCTTCTTCTTTTAGGATGATGAACTAAGAAACATGAGCACCAAGACCAATGGGTTCATGTGGAGTCTATCTTTAGTGGATTTTTATTAATTCACTTGCCTTCATCGAATCCGTCATTTTTAAGGATTAGTTTGTTTTTGCCTAGGCTAAGGTGGTGAAAACCCCTAAAGCCTCGATTCTCATTTCTTGATCTAATCACTGCTTGCTTTTGCTTTCCTTCTAGTCTTTTTCCATTCATAATAGTCTACTTGTACTAACAATTGTTTCTTTTCCTTGTGACAAGGGCAAAATAAATTCTTGTTATTACATTGTTACCTTATGTTTATTTCTTATTTTAGTGTAATCAATCAAACCCCCAACCCGACTTTTACTTTCCATTCTAAATTTGAAAATACTAAAAAAATAGTTCTTCAAAATAATTGGGATAAACAAAATAATCTTAAAAAGTTGTCTTGTGGGATCGACCCTTTCTATACTAGTCTTAATCGGAAAGTTGAAAAAGGATTAAACTCTAGGATAATTATCTTAGTGATTGTAAGTGCTAAGCGACGCATTAACAATTTGGCGTCGTTGCCGGGGACAACGAACTTGTTTCTTTCGAACCCCAAAATTTTTGAAAAAACTTTTTTTCCCT
This sequence comes from Alisma plantago-aquatica, assembly GCA_963693085.1. Lineage (NCBI taxonomy): Eukaryota > Viridiplantae > Streptophyta > Magnoliopsida > Alismatales > Alismataceae > Alisma > Alisma plantago-aquatica. Next base: position 1,194,658,496 of record OY856409.1, read on the forward strand.
TTTTTTATGCCTTCCGAGTAACATTCCGGAAGTGCTACTCCTCCTTCTGCCGAGTTTCCATTCCGGCAGTCTGTTTTTTCTACAAATATGCTAGTTTGTAAAAAATTATAATTTTAGTTAGTTTTGTAAATTTTAACCTTGAGTCATAATCCCTTAGCTTTTTTTTTGTAATTTACGGTCTTGTACAAAATCTTTAGTTCTTTTTTGAATTGTAAAAAAAACCTTTCAAATGGAGTGGGCATTGCAATATCCCCCACAATGTTATTATTGTGGTCATTGCCACCACGCATGTCTTGCCTGTCCAACTTTATCCCATATCACCCCTCTTTATGAGCTCTTTCATCTTGGTGGGTACAATGTAAATCCTTATTTTTCTGAGAACCATTATGGGGAACCTTTCTATCCATATTCTGAGAGAGGGTATGACCAACAAAACTTTGGGGGAAATTGACCTATTTATGATACCCAATATAATCCTCAACAAGAAGAGAAACTTAGGTCCCTAGAGAATATGACAGCAAAACTCATAACTAGCCAAACCTTGCTAGCCACCTTGCTGAAAGCCCAATCCCAAAACCCAGATGTTCCAAATATGTTCCCCCGGGACTCGGTGACACCTTGTAATATTGTATCTTCCCACCATGATGAGAGCAATGGAAATAACAATCCACCATCTTTTGAAGATTATTATGAGGAGCAACACCACAACCAACATACTGGGTACCATGACCAAGATCCTTATGGGGGGAATGGTGAGGATGGTAATTTTTTTTGGGATGTATGAATCTAATAATGAAAATCAACTAAAAGAGAGACTTGGGGCTTTAGAAAAAATGGTAGTAGAAGGACAGAAAAACTTGAAACCATCCAAGCCCTTTTAGCAACCTTACTAGAGGCCCAAGAACAAAAATATGTGGAGGACTTAGAGCAACCTATGATGGTTCTTCCTGAAGATGATGATGATGATCTAATTTTTATGTCATATACGCCGGATTCTAAAGAAACAATACATACCATTGGGTCATATTTCTTGTGCGATGAGGACGTTGGCATTCCTACCCTCCCCTTGGAGACTTTATTACTCGAGTATGAAAATTCAATCTCAGAGAGTCATCCTAAAGACCCAACAACCTTTCCCATCATTTGCAAAAGTCTAATTGTTATCGACGACCAATCCCCTCTGGTAGGATCTATTCTGGATAATGAGCAGCCCACCTCCATTGATGAAATGATTCCTCCCATTCTTCCACAACCAATTCCCATTCTACATAAGGATGATATAGAAGGGGAGAACTCCTTACAAGAAATCTATATACCCCCTTCTACTGGATGCAAGGAATATCTCCCCATTTTTATCCTTCAAGAACCTTTGGAAAATCCTTGCATAGAGGAACTACAGTCACATGCAATATCAACCATGAAATCCATCTATCCCAAGGTTGATTCCATGAATTTTGAGGAGAGCCAAAATATGTATGATGTTGATTTAAATTTATGTGTCCCTTTCATATTACCACCAATTTTACTATATGTAGATCAATATGACAGAGGGAAACCAAATCCTAATCCCCCACCTGATGTTGTAGAGTCGAGACCATATGTGCCACCCACTGAACACCCGCCAATCCCCCTCAAGCCACTCACATTTATGACATTTCCTTTACTACTAAGGGAATATGTGTGGATCCTTTTGGAAGGAGTGTGAGGCAAAAGACATTATGGAATCCTCTTTCAGCCTCTACGATCACCCATCAATTGGGTGTACCATGAAGCTCCTTTGTTCAAAGCTACAACCATCATCAACATTCCCTTCAGCTGGACATTTTTTGAGCTACCAGGACCTCCCGGTGATCCCAGTGATTTTCTTCCCTCCATCCTGGATTTGTGTTTTGCTCGGGATGAGCAAAATTTTAAAGTTTGGGGTGGAGGTGGGTGGTACGTACTCATTCCACCTACACTATCTTATTTTTATGAAATTTTTCATTATGTTATATAATTTAGTTTTAATTTCCTTTAAAAAATCACAAATTTTCAAATTTTTTAGTTTGGCCCTTATCTAGTCGGCCATGCTTTATTTCTTTTATTGCAAAATGGCCTTTATCTAGTCGGCCATTGAGTAGACATATATCATTGTACCCCAAATTGAATTTAGTAATTTTTTTGCAAAATCTATTACAAATTGTCATGTCTGAAACCACCATGTCACCTAGGATCCTTAATAACATCACTCCTCGGAATAGTTGGCAAGTCATAAGGAATCGATCAGAACCAAACATAATTTCTCTATATTTAAACAATGGATTATCTTGTTATAAAATTTGTATGATGTAATTTATAGGAATACTCTAACTAGAGCAATGACACTCTCTGACAAAAATATATGAAAAAAAATTGAAAGTTATAAGCACAAGAACATCTCTTCCTTCCCTCTATTTTTCTTCTAAAAAAGAGAAGCAAAGAATCACCACCAGACAAAAATCAAGTCTGGGATGACATGCTTCCCAAAATGAAAACTCCATACCCCACAAAGGGGCGTACCATCAAAAGATGCCAAAAGTACACATGAAAAAAATTATGACCAATGTAGCCACAACTCCATAAATTCATATCCCGAGTCGAATAGAGGAGGGATCAATATATTTTCATCACTTCTTTCTTTGTTTTCACACCCCCAAATTCATCCTATTCTTGTGCAATAACTTAAAAAAAAAGTAATAAAAATTGAGAGTGTCAAAGTGAAAGTAAGAGATGCCTATTTTTCTAAAAATTCTTATTTTAGAAGCTAGATTTGACAATTGTTTTGATAGGGAATATAGAATTTTATGCTATGTGGTTCTAGGAGATCGGGTCACTTGGCCAAACTTTGGAGGTGAGGATTGTAGTGATGTTATTAAGCTGAGGATGGCATATTGGGAGTATAAATTGGACTTTATTTGAGATTTTACTTGCTTGAGGACAAGCAAAGATTCAAGTCCGGGGTATTTTGATAAATGTGTTTTCATCACTTTTATTTATATCTTTTAGATATCTTTTTATGATTGTTTTGTTGTTTATTTTCTTAGTTTTATAATTAATTACATTATATTATATTTTTCTCTTCAATAAGAAATTTAATTATATTTTCTTGGATTTTGTAGGAAATGGGATAAATATTCTTGGAGTATAATTGCACAATTTGCAGCAGTCCTGTAATTATTGTATATTTGTCACCCAAAGTTCCATAACTCCGGCATCCAAAGTCCAAATTGAGTGTACAAGTATTCATTGGAAAGGAAATTTAATTTTATAAAAGAATATCCTATTATTTGTACCGATTTTGTGCTTTTTATGGGAGAGAAATACATTCGAAATCACTGCTGCGGGAATCTGCATTGAAGAGAGTTACATGGTCAAGACAATTAAAGTCTATCAAATTCCTATTGACCAAATCTTGAAAATTCAAAAGATGGCTCCCTCTATTTTTCCCCCCTCTTTTTTTGGATATCCTACCCCTCCTTATCCTATAAAAGGAAGGGCACTTCCTCCTCCCAAGGATCATCTTTTGTATCATCTTTGTACGGGATTTCTGAGCAATCTTCTTGTGTTCTTATGTTATTGTTCTTTCCATCAATAAAGATTAGTTTTTGCAAGCTAAGTGTTTCCTTCAATTGTTGTTCTTTTACTTTGCTCGTTTAGATCTAGTTTCTTCTTCCTATTATTCTTCTGTGGACTGAAGCAAGGAATTAAGCGTCGGCCATTTCATTGACTCTAGCCGAAGGAACTATCCTTTAGTAAGACTAGACTATGGCTAGAACTCTTCTTCTCTCCGTCTCCCTTTTCTCCACAAGCATGAGTGAGTAGTTCTCTATCGAGGCAAGGGGAATAACCCTGTAGCCATGGCTTTATCGAATTTTTCTTAAAAACGATTCTAGATGGCTTTTGAGTTTGATAACTAATTGATCTATCAAAGTAATTAATTGATTTGATCAAAAGTTAATCTGGATGGATATGACCGTGGAAGTTCGGATTTAGAACAACAAACTCAATCGCATAGGAGTTTTGAAATGATCGTGGATCTTCTTCTTTTAGGATGATGAACTAAGAAACATGAGCACCAGGACCAATGGGTTCATGTGGAGTCCATCTTTAGTGGATTTTTATTAATTGACTTGCCTTCATCGAATCTGTCATTTTTAAGGATTAGTTTGTTTTTGCCTAGGCTAAGGTGGTGAAAACCCCTAAAGCCTCGATTCTCATTTTTTGATCTAATCAATGCTTGCTTTTGCTTTCCTTCTAGTCTTTTTCCATTCATAATAGTCTACTTGTGCTAACAATTGTTTCTTTTCCTTGTGACACGGGCAAAATAAATTCTTGTTATTACATTGTTACCTTATGTTTATTTCTTATTTTAGTGTAATCAATCAAACCCCCAACCCGGCTTTTAATTTCCGTTCTAAATCTGAAAATACAAAAAAAGAATAAAATAGTTCTTCAAAATAATTGGAATAAAAGAAATAATCTTAAAAAGTTTTCCATGTGGGATCGACCCTTTCTATACTAGCCTTAATCGAAAAGTTGAAAAAGGATTAAACTCTAGGATAATTATCTTAGTGATTGTAAGTGCTAAGCGATGCATTAACAGTAGCCATTATTGTGTCCATAGGATTGAAATCTTGGGTAGGACTCGATGACCTAGGCCTTATCCACCATCTGTTGGAAGGTGAGTGGAAGCTGCGGAACAGGACTTCGACCCACCTGGTAGTTCAGGCCCTCTAAGAACAACGTTGCCCTTCTCTCGGCTCCAAGGTTGGTGGCATAGCATTCCAGAAGTAGGAACCATTGGATGTAGTCAGCCACACACATGCCTTCCTACTTTAGGTTGTAGAACTCAGCTTCCTTTTTCCTCAGGAAGGTAGGATAGATGTACCTCTCCCTGAAGAGGTTCAGGAACTGGTCCTACTCCATGGTAGAGGTGTCTTGAGTGTGGGCGACACCATTCCACTAGGCACATGTCGGTCTGTCCAGCAAATATGTCATGAACCGAACCTTCTGGTGAGGAGGGCATGCTATACCCTCAAAAGTACGATCCAAAGCCAACACCCAGTCATCGTCTTTATCCACCATGTTGTGTTCACTTTCACCCTTGAAGTAGGTTGGCTACATCTTTATGAAGTCAGTGAGGGTGAAATCCCTTGGCTTGTTGGTGTTGGCAACCACTGTGTGGAGATGCCCCATCATGGCGGAGAGCAACTGACACAGCATTGCCAGCTCTTGCTCCGGTGTGAAGGCAGGGGTGCCCGGAGTAGTAGGGTTGATCACATTATGGCCGGCAGGAGTCACATGAGTGTTTCCCACATTTGAGTCATCAAGATTTGACTCCTTTCCCTCGTTCCTGCTGTTGAACAAGTCACCTATCCTGAAAGGTAGGGTTAACATATTAAGTTCCCAGGAGTATTTGAATCATAGATGAGAAAAGAATAGAAGCATAGATGAGAAAAGAATATCTAGAATGTTATTGCCTAAAAGCATACTATTTTGGGCAATTCATATTAGCTCAGGCCAGGCTGGTATCATATGGGTACGAAAGTCCTCGTAAACCAAGCTAGTGGTGCGGAGGAAAATATTGCCATCCCTCAAAACCTATATCCATTCTAGACACCTTTGCTTCAACTTCATGTCCTAATAGTTGCCTGAAGGCTCTGATACCATGTTGTAAAGAGGCGGGATCACCTCCTTACTAAAATTTAAAGGAAGTACAAAACATCTATCTTTTAAGAAAGACAAATAATATTGAGAGATGCATGTATAATATTCCAAGTAAATAAGCATTCACCAGATACATTATAAAATGTCAATAGCAGTGGAAATAAAAGTACTAAGCCTATTACATGACTTTCGTTGTTCATTACATGATTGTTCCCAAAAGAAAAAGATAAGAGAAAAGGTTCTAGATATAGCAACCTAGACATCTTTTTAGATGGCTTGATATCTACTCCTGAGATGACTTCCTTTAAACTTGTCCTTCTCCTTGCTCAGCACCAACACCTAGGTGGTTGGGAAAGCACCCAGAAAAAGGGGGAAGTAAATAATGTATGTGTCATAAAACTAGTCTAGGATAATAAGATAAGTAAAGCAAATAATAATAGGCTAGGGTTCATCATAAGATGTAGATAACAAGAGTATGAGGCTATATTCAAAAGAAACTTGCCATTAACAATTATATTAAAAAGGATTTTCATGTAAGATAATTATGTCTACCTAACTAAGTAGGGTTGAGGCACCTACCAGACCTCTAACCTATAAGTGAGGGGAGAATAAGACATTCTCAGTCACCTACACAATTATATAGGGGAGAATAAAAACATTCCCCAGGGTGATTAAATACATGCCCTCCGTGGGTGGTTGTACATATATACCACTACTTTAAATTAAACAGAACATAAATCTACTTGCTAGAAAAGTAGTCATGGCAAGAGTAGTCAAAATATTCAATAAGCATGGCAATGGGGTATAAGACACAAACAAGAAGAAATTATAATCTGATTTGAGGCATGAACATTATTAGGATTCAAGAATAGATGATTTAGGGTTCATTTAAGCCTCATTAAGGATATATAGGGTTTGGCTTAAATTATCCCAACATAGGGTGTAAGGAAGGCGCATACCTCTCTTATTGATATCAATTACTAACTTTCACCACTTTAATTGAGTCCAAGTTCCACTTTGCCTATTTTCAATGTATTAACATGTATTACAGTACATAGTGCACATTAATGTATAGAAACCCTAATTTTAGACCTTTTTATAAAAACTCAGATTTAGACTCTTAAAACATCACCAATAAACTTATTAAGTTCTCCTGATCAATAAAACATATTTTTATGTTAATTTTGGAGTTTTGATGATTAAGATGTAATTTTTATGGATTTTATGCATTAAATTCATTTTACAAAAATCACCCTTTATCAAACCATGAAATCAGACCTTTAAAATATTTTTATTAGATATATATTAATTTTCCAATTCCAAAACATATTTATTTGTCAAATTTGGATAAGAGGATTTGAAAATATGAATTTTTCAATACTGACAAATAGGAAATTGCCACATCATCAAACTGATCGAGACAATTGAAGAGAGAGGGAGAGGGAGAAAATACCATTTGACCCAAGATCAGGTTTTAAGTTGCATAGGTAACCAAACTAGAGCTTCTAGAGAAGGTAAAATAGTAAGAAACCAAAACCCTAGAAGAACATGGTAAAAAGAGATGGAGATCATCGATGTTAAACATAGAAGCATGAGTTTTAAGCATGTAGTAAGCAATATATGAGAAGGGGGTTAACAAAACTCTCCTCTAGGAAGGTAAGAAGGTCCAAATAGAAAGGATCCTGAGATTAGAAGGTCTGGTTGCTCCAAGTCAAGCTCTTTTCTTGAGCAAAGATCACCTTCTCCACTTTAGAGGTGCAAACCTTAGCAAAAGAGCATGGAGATGAGATGTTTTAGGACTCTAGGTGGAGTTTTACCATGGAAGGTCATAGTTATGACCTGGAAGAAGGTGAGAGGAAGACTAACATCATGAAAACAAGGAAGGAAAGGAGGATACCTACTAGTTTTGGTCAAAATCACCAAGGAGGAGCTTAAGAAATCCTAAATAGAGAAACTTGAAACCCTAGGAGCCTTCTTCACCAAGGTAGGCACCCTCTTTTACCTTAGGACAACAACTTCATGGACAAACATAGAAGGAATGATTCTCTAAGCTAGAGGAAAGATAAGGAGAGGATTGCTTCTTGGATTGGGAGGTGGGAAGGGGTAGGCATGGCTTTATAAAGAAGGGGGCAAGCACGAGGTGTCTATGGGACTTTTCATGTGTCCTTAGGGTAAGGCTTCATGGCCATGCAAGAGGACCACTCATAGAGACTTCTTGTATATCCAAGGTCTGTCCTAAAAGACCATGGAGGCTTCTAGGACATTCCCACCGTCCTCCAATCAAAGAAATAACCCCATTGGTGGATAGCTTTTAAAGATACGCTCATTTATAAAGAGGCTAATCCCCATAATGCCCTTGGAGAGAAACACCTTCCAACCAAGGTGAAACCAGGTGCCCCATAGTTCAAAATATCAAGAATGGTAAGGGAATATATAAGGTTTAAAATTCAGGTGATAATTTGCAAAGAAAACCTACCAATTGGGTAAATTGTATAAAAGTCCAAAATGTACCTAAAATTGCATAACTTGCACAAGCAACATCCAAATCGAACCAAATTTGAAATTTAGGCTCATTTTATGTTTTCAAATCACATAAAAAGTTGGATTAAGGTTTAGATCACTTAATTATGATAATTAAGCTTGTTTAATACATATAATCAAGGTTTAGGGCCTTGCACTTCTAGCACAAATTAATATACCATTGTTCTACTAAAGTGGTGATTTTACATTTTAGATCCTTAAATAAACTTTCACTGGGGTATTTGTGCATAAACCCTTATATTGGTACAATTAGTGAATAAATGTTCACTAAACCACTATAAATTTCACTAATTAAACATGAACGACATAAAGGATAGAAATGAAAGGGAAACTTAGGAAAAATGTTTAAATGGAGATTACATCTAAGATTCATTATGTTACACTCCCAAAGTACCTGTATTCCTAAAGACCTCAAAGAAGTGGCTAACGATCATAATACATGAAGTATAAATGTAAATGATACAAAGAAGTTATGTAATAATGAAATTTTAAAAGGAGTTGTGTACGAACTCAAGAGTGAGAAAGGCATTTGACTTCATGAAATATGAGAGAGGTGGAATTAAAAGTATGGATAGTTTAGAGTCATCTTAAAAATGATTGAACTTAAAATGTGAAGGTTGAAAGATGAATTGTGGATACACCATCTCTGCTCTTAGAATGGGATGAACTTTGTTTTTAAGTTATAGCCAAATGCTTACATCGTCTCATTATGAGGGTGAGATATTGGGTATGCATATGTTCTGCTTAAAATTGACATATGATAATGAATACCACAAGTTGAACTTAATGGCATGATCTAGTATTGGAGGAGTTATCTCATTCTTATGTGTAAATAAATTAATAATAGGTTGGGAACCTAGGCAAAAAAGGGGTAATAGTCGAGTAAAATTGAAATCATGAATGAAAATAGAATCATTAACCAATGATGTCATGTAAATACAAGGGGTGTGGATATACCTTGAATTGAATTTAGGTACCAATCTTAGTAATAATATGTGGAATTTGCACATATATAAAAGATTTTAAAGATATATAAGAAGGATTGCTAACCCTATGGTTTGAAATGAAGTTGAGTTATCTTTCACATTAACCTTACTAGGGATGAATTTTTTGGGGACAAAATTCCTTTTAAGGATGGGTGAATGTTATATCCCCAATTTTGGTAAAAATGAATGATATAAATATAAACATGTTCTGATAAATAATTTTCTCCAATGGTATTATTGGTGGAATAATAATATTAACCACCTTTGTGGTGTGAGTTCTTGTGGCACAATTTAAATAAATAAAAGGAATTTCATGTGTGGCTACAATAATCCATTAATACATTTAGATAAAAGAAAGAATAGAAAATCCAATAATAAAGGGAGTTATAAAGTATTGGTATTTTAAATATGGAATTGTGTAGAATACTCTAGAAAAGATATTTTTGGGCATAAATGAAGAATGTTGACTTTGTTAGTTGTTGGACAACTGAAATATAAGATAATATGAATGTTTCTAAGAGAAAATAAAGTGTATGGTGTTTTAGATAATTAGAGGAGTAATTATCTAATCATTATTGGCAACACAATGTCTGACGTAACAAATAGTTTTATCTTAGTTTAACTTTTGGTATACTTGAGAATATAATAGAAAGGCATAGAGATCTAGAAATTGGGAGAAATATGATAGTCTATGAGATAATGGTATGCCTTTAATAAATGTTGAGGGCAAGTAATAAATTGGATGAATATGCCAAGGAGAGAAATAGATGGATGATCTACAATTCATGATAGAATAAAATGCCATATACATATATACATTCCTTAATGGTTTTTTATGTCAACCAAGTTCTATGGGATTTTGATTTAGGAGATGTCTTAATGAAAGATGTAGAGAGAGAGTAAAAGAAACACTTTGAATCTGTGTGCATATGACAAAGGAATAAAAGGAGAATATGTTAAATTGTTTTCTAAACAATATACCTTGTCTTTCTCCTATTTCTAGTGGGAGACCAAGTGTTGAATAAAAGAATGGTCTTTTATTTGGATACTCATAAAATGGTGGTCATATGTATTTATAGAATCCCTTGTCTTGTGTACAACAAAGAGAGGATAAAAGAAATGAGTAGAAATATTATAGAAAGGAGTATCTTTGTTGGTGGATTGATGTGGTTATGGTGCTTTCCATCTCAGTAGATTGCGACTTTATCTTCTACATACCAAAGGAAACCCAGATGATCGCCTCAGGCTTCTCTCTCTCCCTCCTTTCTCTCTAAGTTGTCATAGCACTAGGGTTTCTTATGAAGAGGTATATATATATATATGAAGAGTATGGAACGACCACAAACAGGTCGTGTGATGCCATCAACTCCTTCCACATTCCTATCCTCTTCATCGGGTGGAGAGCGACATCTGCTTGGCTTCTGAAAATGACCCCGATCCGTGGGAGGGATTTGTGTACCTCGAGATGATGCTATGGCAAGTTCCTGGAATCATCTCGTCACTCCCTGCTTCTACACAACTAGGGGTGAGCATTCGGTTAATTCGGTCGGTTACGGTTAATTCGGTTCGATTAAACGGTTAATTTGTGGTTTGAGATTTTAACCATTAACCTAACCAAATTGAGTCGGTTAATTCGGTTATTGTCCAATCGGTTAATGGTTAACTCGGTCGGTTAATTTGGTTAACCAAATAACACTCGTGTAATAATATTATTTGAAATAGTCATAAAATTTGGGACAATATTGTTATATTATAGTAGTATTGTTGTAAATTTAATTTTATATGGCTCGTAAAAACTTGATTACTATATATATGGGGAGGTATTTTGAAATAAAAGTACAACTATATATGTATATATGCATGTGTAGGATATTATTTATGAATAAATTCTGACTATTCGGTTAATTCGGTTAACCAAACCAAAAATATCTTTAACCGTCAAATTAACTATTTAACCGATTGACCGAAATAAATTAACCAAATTAACTGAATTAACCAAATTGACCCAATAAAATTAACCATTCGGAATAAACCGTTCGGTTAATCGGTTATTAACCAAATTCTGCTCACCCTAATGCACAACTACCTCCATGTTGAGGAGGCTCCAAACAAGCAGTAAGGGAGACCCTTGAGCGCGACAAGGATCTGCAGAGTTCCCGATCTTTCATCTTTTTCTACTACTTAAAGCCACTTTTTCAAGCTGGTTAAGAGGCCACTTCAGTGCACTTCGCGTCAAGTATTGTTGGATTAGCCTAATCATATCCTTTGTTGGGGGGGATGGGAAGCCCTATCATCATCTATATATAAAGGATAATGAAAGCAATACATTTGGAAGATGTGATGTTTTAGTTGTTGAATTGTACTAGGTCTAAAAAGTTTAATAGTTAATATTTATTCTTTACTAGTGAGTGTTGCTTCTACGCTTCTTAGAACTAGATTAGAATTATTTACAACTAGGTTAGTACTATCTAGTGTCAAGTTTGTAATATAGCATTACATAACTATTAATATTTTTTTTACTGCTTATGTATGTTGTTCATATATTAAGCCTAATAGTATGACTTATTGTGTGGTTGTAGTAAACAAAATTACAACCATATGTACATTACAACATAATGATGTAACAACATGTTAGTATGTTGTCTATTATATATTAAATATATTCTTTATTATTCTTTATTATTGTTTGATATGTAATTATTTTGTATCTATTCAATGTCATTAACTACTCTTTGTCACCGATTACTTTTCTATCTATTTATATTATGTTGAAACACCACATTACGCTATCAACAATAATTGTACTAAGTATTAGTATCTAAGAGCGACTACCTATTCGGTGGCATAGCCCTGTACAGACCAAGGAAGGCCTGTGACCTACCTAATTTTAAGCTCTCCACTAGCGTACATTAGCCTGGCTATATATTTAGAAAATAAAACCATTGTGTGCCCACCATCAATCTGGTAATTTACCTTACGGTAGAGCAGGGAATATGCAATCCCCCTCATCTTAAATTCCTGGATCCACTACTGTACCAACTGGTCATGCTTATTTACTAAGTGCTAATATCAAAGCCCAACTGTTGAAACAGTACTAACTACTAGTATCGAAGTATTACTGCATGTTCATATTTATTAACTAAGTGCTTATATATAAGCTCACCTGTTATTTATTGACTAAGTGCTAATATCTAAGCTTAGTTGTTGAGACAGTACTAAGTACTAATACATAAGAACTATGTACTTGATGCAATCTTTATCCATGATTGGTCCGGTAACACTTACTACTTAAATCGTGGACACTTCATCTTGATTATCTATATTACACATATACATCTATATATTTCACCACGTGTTCGCTTTTATGGCCGCTTCACATTAAAGCACTCAGCCAAGAGTCATGATTTGCTGCCAGGACCGATCGCTCGCTTCGCTCTTCACTTTTACCAAATAGTCATTAATAACATCTTAATGGACGACGTTTAAAGTGTTTCACTAAAAACTTGAATATTGATATTTACCACCTCATGTTAAATTGGAAAAGAGCAAAAGCAAGGCCAGACTAATGCTTGTTGAAAGAAGAGCATTTTTTACGTAAGAGAAGAAAAACAATTCTATGATTAGCCTTCAAGACGTTACATATAGAGTTATACGTGTTTAGAACATTATAAATAGTGCTTAAAGGAAGATAACTCTAGCATTTATATTGTCATCGAAGCCTCGGTACATGATATCTACACTGTATTTTCCATGTTTTAGTACATGATTATTTTTTTGTGCAAACCACATATACGACAATTGCAAAGGTTCGGATATGATGCCAACCATCTAATCTATTTTGAGTTTGATCGTTAAACAGCCAGCCATGCTTAATGTGAAAAGAGAGGAGAAAATATTATTAGCATGATCCATATGCTTGAACACACAAAATGACACGGGATTGATTTATGCATACAAGATAGTTATGTTTATATTTCGTAATAAAGTTGTCCCCATGTGTATTCCAAGCTTTTCGTTATTTACCAATTTCTTACTTCCCTTCTCTGCCATATGTAAGGCAGTGTGGTTTGCAAGACTTTTCCTTGACAAGAAAAATCTGATGTCATTTTTCAACACCTTGTGATCAGTGAAATATTCTAGCTGGCTAAACTGTAAATTGCCATATTCACATAGCTCTTTCAGCATTTTAGAGTTTTATCGAATATTAAATATGTGATTTTCACTTTTTCACATTATAAAATTTTCCATAGATGGTTGCCTAGATTTTAGCTAACACTTCCTTTTAGGGTTATTTTTTGTGTATATGAATGTACGTGTGTACACAAATAAACATAGTTCTGTTTTGTTGACTTGACAAAGTTAAAATTCAGAAAATTGTCGGGAAACAATGGAAAATTTTGTTAAAATTTACTCAAGTATTAGTAAAAATGTCAATATTAGGCTATGTATTTGGAAATATATGTCCAAATATTTACAAGAAAGGCTAGCATATTTGCAAAAATTATCATTATCCACGGAAGTCGCACTCACCTAGACATAGATGAGACATGACAAGGACTGTCCAATGTGTTTCAAGGTGTGCCTTAAAAGTGTCGGTGTCTCAAACGAGTCACACACATAATTGGAAGCTATCATGAAGTGTTAGTGTTTGCAATTAATCTTTCATGTTGATTTTCTTACATTTCGAGAATCAACTCAGATGAAATTACGAGCTATGCTCTTGTGATCTTATTTCCATCCTCTTGATGGCACATCTTTCTCATTGGTAAAAGCTTGTGAAACTTCTCTTTCGTATTCTTTCATTTCAAATGGGATGCTAGCTTTGAGAGTTTTATTAGAATTTAATTGTTTTGGGAGACCCTTCATATAGGCTTGTTTGCCTACACTGGTCCTTTTATTTCATCCTTGTCGTCTCTAGTTGAAATTCTATTTTTACCATAGTCCAGCTTAAGGACGAGTGGTAGAGTAAGTCAATATATATATGTGTTCCTCGGATGATAGTCATAGAAATTCACTTTCCAACTTCCTATTTATGAAGGTTAGCGAGGTTGACTAGAAAATACAACAAATTCTACCTATTTAAGAATGTAGTAGTTCCAAATTTATATCTGACAGTGGCCTCTTGACTTTCGAGGAATGACCGTATTCAAAAGTTAAAAATGCCTATCTCATATTTCGTATATCCCAAAAGTATAGTTTCCAACATCCAAACCTCTTCAAGATTTTTTCTATGGGTGTGCATAATTGTGTCTTACCATAGCATATTTTTTCTTAATTTGTAATTTATTTTATTTTTCTATGTTGGGAGCTATTTAGTTGATGGTTTTATTATCTATTTAGTAATTGGGCCCAAGTGTGTTGTCCCATTAATATTTGAGTCTAAGTCTGCATTTGTTTCCCCTTCTATATGTAGGAGTAGGGTTTCTCTTATGCAATATATCAAATTAGACTTCTATTTACTATTTGACACCCTACAAGTTGATAATGTTCTCCTCCTTATTTCTTAATCGTGATTATTTCTTGGTCATTCTTCTTTGGAGTTCTTTAATTTTTAAATCTTGATGTCCCAACATTTTGTCTTGAAGGTAGGATAGTTATCTTATCCCATAAGTGCTAAACATCCTTGTGATGTCCTTACAATAGAATTGATAATATGAACAAACAAGTCAGCTTCCAAAGATAGGTTGTTGGCTTCCACATGGTCTACAAGAACAAGACCAAATAATTCTCTCTAATCAATTGGACACTAAACTATTTTTAGTAAGATTTCTAGAAGCATTCACTTTCTTGTCCACACACAAAAAGGTGAAACTAACAAGTTGTTGAATCATGCCAATTTTGTGCATAAATTTCTTGGGTCCTATTCCACCCATCTATACATCACATTCTACTTAAATCTGTTACAAATTTCCAGTGAATTAAGCACCCTATCTTTGAATCCAATTCCCCTCTCTATTTTTTATGATTACTTTAAATAATGTAAAATAAATTAGCCAAAAAAATTAATTATATGATGATGATGATGATGATGAATGATCAATTGGATGAGATAGTCATTAAAATTTGTAATGTAAATATGATTGTTTTCTAAGTTTTCAATCATTTTTAAATATTTCTCAAATCTAAGCCCCAGACAGCCATATTATGCCTCAATCAACCATTTTGGTGTCAGCTTCATGAATCCTTCTTTTCCATCAGTTCAACTTTTGGACAAATTCTCATTGAGATATGTATTTCTTCTTATCACTCCCAATTGAATTTCAGTTTGCCTCTTCCTCTTTTCACTATTTTAAAGTGAATAACATTAGTTTTAAATGGTGCACATGCTAGTCTTCAGTGCACATGTCCAAGCCATATAAGGTGTCCCTCTAGTACTTTATCCTTAATATTGGCCCCTACCACTATTTCTCATATAATCAAATCATTTTTTTTGCTCATCCACCTAGACCTTAGCATTCTCATTTTTCCCACATTCATCTTCTTAATATCTTTATTTCTTTACGGGCTATACTACACTCGCCACCACACAACACCATCTTAGGTTGATTATACATGATATCACTAGTGTTCTGTACTGCTTGTAACCTAGTCTTAGTTTGATCTTACAACACCTTACTAGTAAGGCGTTCTGAAGTAGATAGCTTCTTATATAAGCATACTATGTTTACTAGCAAACTATTTTGAAACAGATAGCTTCTTGTGTTGTGGTTTATAATCAAAGTGTGTTTAAATGGATAACTTGTTCTATTATGGTTAATTATGTGTAGGGGAGATTTTTTTGTTCCAACATCACACTTTTTTACTAGACAACATATTTAGCAAGGAGAAGGACATGAGAACAATGTGGTTCCAAATACCCTTGAAGAAAGTTTCCGTACACAGTAAATTTTTGCACTAACTAAAATTAGGAAGCAATCTCTAACCAGCTAATATGGAAAAGTGACATATCAACTAGAGCTTTCTATAAATGAAATTAACTTTTCAATTAGAAATTGTAATAGATCAAGTTTAGTAAAGTGGATCACTTTGTCCACACATGTGTCAGCACTTGGTGTTCTACTAATATTTGCTGCCAAATTTTTTATACAATTTTTCATGCCTTTCTAAAATGATGCAATTGCATCAAATTACACATCCATATTGTGGTTTTTATCAATGACTGAATATTTGTCTCTTTGCTGGTTAATATTTCTCAGATGATCATAAAATACATTCTTTTCATTCTTATATAGTTAGAAACATAATGAAGAACCATAACGCATATGAGGAAAAGATATTGTAATGTAAATTCTTAGTCTAGGATATAGGTCAATTACTGTTGAGTCACATTATTTGGCAAGTTATAATATTTTCTCTATTGTCTTGTAGGAATTTTTCTAAGTGGCTGAAATGTCATATCTACCTGGGGTGTCAAGTGACTTTGAGAATACTGAGCATACTTCAAGGAAAGATAATGAGTATTCAAGATTAGTACTTAGTGGTCAATCTAGGATAAATAAGCATGAAACTTTCCAAGCTTCAGACGAAGAGAAAAACAATTCATCCTTATGGTGGATTAAAGTTGTGATTATATGTTTCGTGTCAATTGTGTTAGTTGTTATCATTTTCAAGTGGGGGAGTACCCTTTATTTTTGAAAAGGTATATCATTTTCTATTATATTTCTCATTATGTTGTATCTATTTGTTATCATTGTGTTAGTTTTCATATTCTTCCTATTTTTAAGAAAAATTACTCAAACAGAAAGGAAAATACAAATTCATGCCAAGAAATATAGAGATAATATTTTCAATTAGTTTTTGTAATCATTCTATTCTACTATTGATGTTTTAAAATGTTGTTTGGTTAATTAGATAATCAATCTTGTGAGATATCTTATCTAGAAATTGTGTATGATTTGTTGCATTTTCTTATATTAGGTTTTGTTGCCAATTATGCACTAGGAAGAAATTAAATTTGGTAGGCCAATATTTGCTCTCATCTTGATTGTGTCGTTGGCATTGCTACCATTACTTCTAGTTCCTTCTGGTCCCTCCATGTGGCTGGCAGGAATGATCTTTGGCTATGGTCTTGGGTTTGTAATAATAATGATAGGAACTACAGTTGGCATGGTACTTTCCTTTATGATAGGACTACTATTCCATGATCAAATTCATGTAGGTGCCTTCCTGCATTTTCACTAAAGTTGCTCATTTGATGCTTTCCCCCAAATTATCTTCATGCACAGCCTTAAATGTATTTTCTCACATGTACAATAAACATACAGACATTGTTGAAGCGGTGGCCTCAAATTGCTGCAATACTCAAGATAGTTGGGGAAGAAAGTTGGATACATCATTTCGGGTGGTTGCAATTTTTAGAATCTCGCCATTTCCTTACACAATTTTCAATTACGCTATAGCAGCAACTGATATAAAATTTTGTCCATATTTTTGGGGTTCAATCGTTGGCATGGTACCAGAATCCTTCATCTATATATAGGTTGGTAATATGAGCTTATCACCATTGAACTTCACTATTGTTTATTAATTGGTCTGCAAAACATTAGGCCACTTGGTTTATACTCTATACTACATTCTGTTCTGCCTCATCCATTTTGTGTTTTGAAACAGTGGTAGGCTAATAAGAACGTGGGCTGATGTGAAATATGGAAAACATCATATGACAACAATAGAAATCATATACAACATAGTATCCTTCATCCTTGCAGTGGTTTTGGTAATTGTGTTCACTGTCTATGCTAAGAGATCTCTCAATAAACTCAAAGAGTCAGACAAGCCTGATGTTCAGAGAGTAGACAATCAAAGTGAAAACATCGTACTTGAGATGGAAGTTCTCCCTAAAGAAAGATCTGAGAGATTTAGCTTCAGATTGGATCCATTTAATTCATATAGATAGTTGTTTTTTAAGTCATTGCAACACCTTCATGCTTTGTATTTGTGTAAATGATCACATGTGAAAATATAATGATATATACTAATGATGTAGGGAGATGATAGAGCTTGCTAGCTTATGATACATGGAGAGAAAAAATCAAAATTCATTGTATTTTAGTTTTATAACTTCCTTTTCGAAGGAGCATAAAAGGAAAGTATTTACAAATTGCACCTGTTGAGGTGTTCTCTATAATTGTGAGACCCTGGTTAACCACAATTTGAATTAAATTCTGAATATCAACATCTGTTGAAGAAACTTGACATTATGCATTTATATAATTTACTATCAACCATACTAAAAGTCAATTCTCATTTCCATCATTGTCCAATGTTTCATTCCAGATCTTCTTGGTGTCCATTTATGTACGAACACCTATAATTTATTTAAATATATGCAAATCTTTCATACAGTGTTAAAAATATGTCATTCCTTTATCGTTCAATGTTTTATTCTAGGAGGAGTTCTCATATAATTTATAAATAAACTAATACACTGTCTTCAACATCCACTAAAGTTTGGATTCTTATTGTTTTCATATATGTATAGTTATGAACATACATCATATCTTCATAAGTTTTCACAAGTGCTCATCTCTATCTTCTTTCTCTTGTCTTTGTTTGTTTTTCTCATCTCCTTCTCTGGAGCATTTATTCTATTTACATCTTCGTGACACTCCTTGAATGATGGGAAGGTTGTGATTCTTCATGATTTTCACAGTTCTTCAGAGAAGGCCATCACACATAGAAGAAATCCAAGGTTCTAGTTAATTATGTCAGCATGAAATCTAAGTGTGTCTATGCAAGAACTTGTAAAAAATGGTTTCTCTCAACTTAAGACCATGTTTTCTAAAATGAGTCTAATAGCATTGTATACTTGAATTTGCAAAATATATTATCTTCTTAGGGTACTTTAGCATTGTGCCAACTTTCTAACTGAATGGTCGCATAGGAAATTATGCGATAGTGAATTATGTCTTGGTTGAAAGATTTGCTTCATGTCAAATGGTGAATTCAAATGGGAAGGAAGAAGCTGAGGATTATCTTACGCTTGTTGTCTTCTTTACATATGATTTCAATTTTTGGTCTTTGGTTTCATTGCATAAAGCGGATCCATATGCTGGAGATGTTTCAACTATCATATACTATATGCATAATTAAAACATTGGTAATGATATTATGGTCATTTTATTTAAGACATTGGCGCACAACATCTTTCTGGAGGCAACGGGATGACCTTATTATGAGAGATAATAGGTTAGGAGAAGAGTTTATTGTTGGGCTAACAACATGTACTTGGTGGAAACATTTTTATTGCTATCATTGTTTGTATCCTTATTTTGTTGATGGCTACCATTGTTGGTTTTCTTGTTCTTGTCATGAACGTCAGGCAGTAGTTTTCCCAAGTCCTTCACACACATTTTAATTTAAGGTTTTTTTGTCTTTCCAACATCATTGATGTTGATCCTACATGCCACATTACTTGTTCGAGCTTGCATACAGCTTGTAAGGTGTGGTCGTTCTACCCTTTTCCAAGCTTCTATTACAAAAGGAAAAATGGTATGAAACCTATTATTCTACCCTTATGGCTTTATTCATCAATATTATTTATGTTACCAAGAGTTAGGAATTAATTTATTTCTAATTGATGTTGATTTAAGAAAAAGAAAAAAAGGCAGACTCAATTCATTTCTAAGAAATAGCACAGAATGGCAAATATTGAAATATAGAACATAGAACTGAAGGTTATCTTGGGTAGTTAGATGGAATAAATCTCTTCCATAGTATTAGATGGTAGTAGATCTTCGTCACTTAGGATCTATTTGGTACGTGGTGAATAGAGGGGAGGGGAAGGGAGGGGAAACATGTTGAGATGTTTTGTTGGACAAAGTGATGGGGAACGGAGGAGAATGGAAGGGAATGGAGGGGGATAAATCAAGTATATTTTTAGCTACTTATCTCTCATTCTATCTCCATTAAATCAGAGTGGAGACGAGAGGAAGGACAAAGATTTGACGGGAAACATAATAGAAATAATATGGTGAGGAAAATTAGTATAGCCCACAACTAATATGAACAAAGAAGTAGTATGTCAAATATGTGTCATGTTACTTGGAGGAAGATATAAATATCAAAAAGTATTTGATAAAATTTGGAGGAAAATTTTTGTGAAAAAATATAAAATAAATGGGAACTAAAATTTATATTTATACATAATGTAGAAGGAAACTTAAAATTTATGTTTTTGTTAAGAAAGTTGAAAAGTTGAGATTGTTAGACAATCTTACAAATAAAAATAAAATAGATAAGTGGAAAAAATATGGTGGACTATGGTAGGAAGTAATTAAATACATATATATAAAATAACAAAACTACTTCTATAACCACAACAAACATTAGAAAATTGTATTCCATTTTTATAAAAAAAAATTGTGAAACCAACACATAAATAAGAATTGTATGTCGCCTTCCATCTTATGATTTCATCTTTAGATCTATAGACTTCATTGTTGAGAAAATGTTGACAATCTTAATTTTTTTTCTGTGAAGGCATTTTTGTAAAATAACATATGTGAATAAATATCTATATATAAATATCTATAAAAATGCTTTTATATCACCAACAATCCATGTCACAATAAAGTTTTTGAAATTTACATTGTTTTTGTATTTTTCTTCCCTTCCCTTCCCCATGATAACCAAACACACTAAAATAAGTGTCTCCTCTCATCCCTCCCTTTTCTTTCCTTTGCATCCCCTCCCTTCCCTTCCCTTGTCCTTCATTCACCACGTAACAAACACAGTGTTAGTGCGTAGAATGCATAGTTCTTTTCCTTGTGTACCCAACCAAAGAAGAACTCTACCTTCACTATATTCTTTTGGAATAATGATCTTGTATTATTCTTAGATCATCCTATTGTAAGGCATCCCTTTCATACATTATCATAACAAACAACCATACAAAAATTGTTGACAAGGTAGTGAAATTACGAGATGGGATAGATTTTCTTTATGCATAATAAGGATTTCTATAGTTTATTTATATTTTATAGTTTTGATTCAATATGTAAAGAAAATGTGTACAAGCATATAGATGGAATTCTACCTTCATTTGTTAGACACTTTGGGAAGTTAAATTTTCTCTTTTGACAAAAAAATTGTATATCATTTTCCTGTCTTTTTTGTTTTATGGTTTTTATTAACTATTTGAACAAAATCTTAGAAGCACTTATATATGTGTTTGTGCAATTTTAGATGACAACCTTTAGCTGGGATGGTCATTATATGACACCCATCCTATACCAATATCCAATATTTCCTTTCATCTAGTTTAGGATCAAACTAAACTTCTATTATTTTCATTATGATATACACTATTGTAAGACTGAAAGATATCATTTTTCAATAGGAGATCACTTCCAATCTCTCAAAAACTACTTCTTATTGTTGCAATAACATACAAGTAAACCAGTAAATAATATTACTGATTGGACTTGATGGATTACAAAAATACAAAAAAGACTAACTTTTTCTTTTACAGTTGTGTGCCTCCATCAATGATCCCTCTAATTTACTTAAATAGATATCATTCTTCACGCATAAACATTTCCCTTGATCAATACTATGAAATCATCCTTGAAGTAGATAAAGTATATATCATAATATTAGTGTTGACACTAATATTAGCATATATGATGACACAAATGGCAAGGATAGAAGTTTTACATTGTTATGCGCTAGATTAAGTTATTATATTGCATTGTCTTATACATCACAGGTAACTTCTCCATATTGGAATATTGATCTTCTTCAATCTCAAAAATGTCTTGAAATATTTCTTAAAATATTCTCTTTGATATTCTTGATTTATATATGTCACTCAACAGCTCATATGGTATCACAATTGATTGAGCTTCTATATTAATACATCATAGGTTGATGTGTTTGGTGTCTATAGTGATGATGTATGTACATTTCACTTTCCATTATGATATTCTTCATTGTCATATATTTTGGAAAGGAAGAGGTTAGCCTATGGATACGATGAAGATGTTGGTTGTGTTTATTTTTGTGGCAAGTGCACACCTCCATAAGATTGATATCTTTTACGATGACAAGAAATGTCCATGTCATTTTCAAGGATAAGACATGATGTTGCTGGGAAATATTATTTCTAGTAATACAACACATAGCATTGAAGCCAAAACAATCCAATTTTAGACAATGAAGAAGGTTACCACTTCTTCTAAGAATTGGTTAGAGTTAGATGCCTCAAACAATATATAGTCATACTTTATTTTATTAGTATGAGGAAGAATATGGTTAATGATAGAAGCATAGTTGAATATTGTGTTTAAAAACAATTTTAAAACTTTAAATTATTGAAATTGGAGGAAACAAGAGATGTCATAGACAACAAGATATAATGTTTGGTCATCAACTATTGAACTAACTAATATAACAATTTACAAAGCAGCAATCATACACGTGGAAAAATTAAAAGGATTCTAAACATGGAATAATTTGTTTTCTCCTCAGAATTTGGATGAAAATGATGATTGATTTGATTGAGTTAGATGTGTAAATTGCAAAAGGAAATTCTAGTTTTTGTGTTAAGAAAATGTTGCGGGCCCAAATATGATATAATTAAACATTGTACAAAAAAATGGCATTTAAAGGTGTCAACTCTGAAACATTAAATAAAAATAAAAATGTCTTTGTGAAAGGGCAACAAATAGTTTGGGCTGCTATTAACTTATAAATTTGGTAAATAACTTCACCAACATTTATATGGTCATGGAAATTCTACAAAGAAACTGGTGGTACATGCGTATGGTGCATCGTGTATGAACAAAAATATGAAGTCTAAATAAAGATAAATTGGTACATGATTTTGATCACCCTTAATCATGCATTGGTGATTTAAAGTGTCATAAAAGGCATCTACAAAACAAGTGGGTTCCTTAAGTACAAAATTGGTTTTTAGAAACTTATACGATATAATAATCATAATAACTAAAATTATGGTTATAATATATTTGTTTGGGTATGAATTATAACATTTTAATTATGATTTATAGATGGTTATCTCATTTAAATAATACCAACCTCAAAATTTTGTGTTACTATACTTGATTCTAGGGTGAAGGGAATAAGTTCTATTAGTGACTTCAAACACTATATATGTTTGTAAACATGCTTCAAAATGAAGGTTGGAGGCACATGAGAAGATCTTTTTGTATTCTTGTATTTTTCATATATGTTCTAGTTAGGGTTGATTATGCTTAAAATATATTCAACATGTTCAATTATGCTTGCATTTAAGAATATCCTTTTCAAAAATAATGTATGGATTTAAAAATATACATAACTAGTTCTTCATACACATACTTAATGACATGAAGCATGTTGCAAATTGTGATAACTTGTATCTTAATAAATAGAAATAAACAATATTTCTTAACCTTCATTTTCAATTAAATCTTAAACTAATTAATTCAGCTAAAATTCCAACAATATGGATCATTTATTGTTGTTGTGGTCCTATTGTGGTATTGCTAGTCAATGGTCATAATACTAATTATTGATGATATTGTACTTTGAAAAAATTACGAAGTTTTATTATTTAGAGTTTATATTTTGAAAGAAAGGGGTTGATTAATTAATTGTCATCCATTTATTATCTATAATTTACGTTGGCCAAACCAAGTTAAAAATCTAATGCATGGGAAAAATCTTCTTGAAAGGACTAAGATCATAAAAATATTTACTTTTTATCATCATCATCATCTAAGCCTTATTTTGAATGATTTAATGGTCATTTACATGGATTCTTATATTGTGTTCAACTTTATTGTTGACCAAATTCTCATCAAAATACAAAAAATCAAACATCTCCTTATAAGACTTTTCAAGATATTTAGGAAATTCTTGTCCTTCATGTACTTGTACTTGATTCAAAAATATTTCTTTGAATTGATGCAGTTTTCAGTGTGTAATGGACATGGATGTCCTATCTCAACTCACTCTCATGTAACCTGTCCTCTATAGTCTCCACCCCTTCTTTATCCCTTATGTAGTGATTTCTCAAGTATTCCTAACTTTTACGACCAAACATACATCATAACATAAGCATTTTGGCCTCATTCATTGAAACCTTATTTCTTCGTTACCCAATATTAATAGTGAATAGTTTAGATGTTCATAAAATTTAATTCTTGATATGAGTTGGATATTTTGTCCACATGTATCATAAACAAAACCCAGATAGTGCAACTTAGTACATTTTGGTTTGTCAAGTTTATCCTTCTTGTTGCCACCAGCCATAATTTTAGGTTGGTTGAAATTATAATGCATATATCTATGTTGATCTAGCAAACACAAATTTGATCAAACTTCCAACACGTTTCTTCAAAGTATCAATAATTCATCCAATCATTCTTTTGTTCATCAATTAGCATAATGTCCTAAAAAATATCACGCATAAAGGAATATCATCATGAACAAGCTCTATCAACTCGTGCATAGTAATTTATAAACTCAACCATAATAACAAAAAATAGATGTGTGCTTAGGGTGAATCCTTGATGTTCTCCAAAATCTAATAGGAAATATCACTATTTCTCTTTTAGGCTCCAAAAATTTACTATTGAGCTATTATGCATGTCTTAATTAATGTAATCTATCATACTTTCTCAACCTACTTCTCCCAAACCCATGGTAGTAGTTTTCTTCATACTGGAAGATAAAACTTCTCCAGATCAATGAAAACCATATCTTAATTTCTTTTCTTCACTTCTTTTTTATTATCATTATAAAAAATATTTCATCTATTAAATATGAACCTTCTAAGCACTAAATTGTCATGGTTCTTGGATGTCATGGCACTTGTTTACTCCCTCTAAAATAATACACCGTTATCGAACAACGTCTGTGGGAGTCTTTCTATCTATCACATATTCGTGGAGGTAAATATGTCTTTATATCACACGAATACAAAGTTTCTTTCCATGTGCCGTCATACAAAAAACCATCATAATTAACCAAAAGACCACAAAGATGTCGAGAAGCAAATCCATAGAATAAATAAATCTAAACCCACCAAAGTGGACACATCTTTCACATTAAGATGGGTTGTTGCAAACTTAAAATGCTAAACAAAATAACAGTTAAATGTTTCTAAGACATTAGAAGGGGGACTATAAGTAAGACACGGATTTAGATGCATGGCAATAACAGTCCCTGTTACGCATTTAGTAATAACTATATCAAGTATAAATACGATCACGAGCAAAGCACATGCACAAACTTGTTAATTTCTAATCCAAAAGAACGTGTCTAAGGGAAAATTGATTCTGAAACAATTAGATGGATGAAACATAATATTTATCTTAACTGTTGGTAAAATGAAAATTTAAGTCATAAAAATACATGAACAAAGCATTGTAACATAACCTAACATGACGTTACAATTTCCAGAAGTGTACGCCTAGTGATGGAGGTGTATCCTATTTCAAGGTCCCCATAAAGAATACAAAGACCACACAATTAAAAAAATGTATTTTTGTAAGATAGAAGTTATCAGGTGCAAGGTATATTGAAGGAAAAAATCAAAATGGCACAGTTTGATATAAATCATTCCGAGAATAGCACCTCCATAAAAATAATTTTCAAAGTAGCCCACTTTTCTGATAAAGCAGCACATAAATTGGTGTTTTTCTGATCAAAATTGTGAAAACGCCACTGCATTTGAAGCTTTCAATAAAAAAAAAAGTAAAAATGCCAAGAAAGTTGGCGTTTTCACCCAACACTTTTGGGTGAAAACGCCAACTCTTTTGGCATTTTTGCTTTGCTTTTTTTATTAGAAGCGCCAATTACAGTGGCATTTTCACAACCTCGATCAGAAAAATGCCAATTCATGTGACATTTTCTCAGAAAAGTTGGCTAGTTTGAGAATTATTTTCACGGAGGTGCTATTCCCGGAATTATTTTCACGGAGGTACTATTCCCGGAATTATTTATATCAAATGGTGTCATTTTGATTTTTTTTTCCTATATTAAATCTTACAAGGACTAACCGACATATTTATGCAATAACTACTACATAAGGTGCAACAATGCATTTGTAGCAGTCAGAAATTACAACTAGGTGGGTTGGATCATATTTCATATTTAGTTCCAGTCATTTGATTCCGATGTAAAATGATAAAAATATTTGTTTCGTTAAGACATGTGGGAAAGCATCTACCTTAAACATGAGCGTAGTCTATTCGTTGCATTTTTTGTTAGTTTACTTTCCAAAGCTTTACAACAAAAATTTATTTCCAATCAAACATGCACTTGGTAGATATGTTTCCTTTCCCCTTTCAAAATGCTTAACAGTATGTCATGATATCGTTTAATATTTATTCACGGAGACTAGCAATGGCAATGATGTTCATCTTCACTTATGTGTATGTACGGTGACAAGGTCAGGCATGCTAGTTGTTGTTTTCTATGTGTATTTCGAATAAGAAGGAATATCTTCAGTGGCGGAGCCAGGAATTTATAGTGGGTGAGGCACAAACAAAAGATGAGAATTTTATTAAGTGCCATTGTTTATTGATACATATTTTAATGAGCGATGGACCGTCAGAGAGTTTTTTCTTAATTAAGAATTGATCAAGTTTTGATTGATTTCTTTTTTTAGGGAATTGATCAAGTTTTGATTTATTTCTTTTTTTTTAGGGAATTGATCAAGTTTTGATTGATTTCTGTTTTAATAGATACAAGAGAAAATAAGTCAACTAAGTATTAGACATACTATACTAAAAAGATACTATTTAATTAGAGATTAGTAAATTAAACTCGACAGAATACTACATATACAATGCTCCTGTCGAGAGTTGCAGATATCGAAATTGAAAGAATATATAACCATGACTCCCATTTAATGTTTCAGTTTAAACATATCTCCCTTTTCACAAGATATTGCCTACTCATGTAGCTATGCTAAAACTGACATTTTTTTCTTGTCTGGTAGATGACTTTGTATTAAAAAAAGAAAAACTAACAACAAAGATTACTTGTACCACTGTCAAATAAATATACAAATAAATAATATAAGATACATCACGTCATATTGTGTGGCATTGAAACAACATCTAATAACCCGATGGAAAACATCAATCGAAGAAGTTGGGGAACTTTTTATTAACATGTTACAAACAAAGGAAGAAGTTGTAGAAAAAAACATATGTCGTGACCATGAGCAACATGTACTAAAATTAAATAAAAAAACCTGAGAGATCTTACAAATACGTTGCAAAGAAAAAAAAATAACAAAAACAAAAGACAATATAGACAACTCAGAGACTTGGCAGCGTGAACGAATGATCTCCATACCAATGAAAAGCTAAAATTATATAGGAACCAGAAAATGGAGCGTGGTGATTTAATAGACTATTGACAGCACAATTATTGTGGATGAATACATGATCTCTGCCTGGGATAAATAAACGTCAATTGGTTCAATAGAATGTTGACGACGTATTTAATATGGATGAACACATGGTCTCAGGAGAAATTAAACGTCAATGGGGCCTTATACTTGTTGATCTTTCGTGGCAGACAACACACATTTAATTACTGAGTGGAAGTGGTTAATTACTGCATGTGGTCTAGCTTCGGACACCTAATGGCGGACGGAATGTCACCTGTGGTTTAATTACTGACTGCCTCTTAATAGTTGTCTTTTATGTACAATCCAATCGTACATCCTTTATTAAAAGACAGGCACTCACCAATCTCTTTTGTATTTCTGGAATCGGGAATCAGGAACCATTTACTACTAATTAGGAAACCAAACGCCTCAGAAATAACATTTATAGTTGGAAACTTCCTCCGAGCATTAATTCTTCTTTGTTGTATTTCCGAAAAATGGGTGAGGCACGTGCCTCAGGGTGCCCAAACGTGGCTCCGCCACTGGATATCTTTAGTTCTACATGGAGAATCTACACAACTTGTCTCCTCTTTATATATGATTTTTTATCTATATAATATTTGAGTACCATAAGAAAATATGAGTGTCGCATGTGCATGGTGGACAAGCAACTAGATTTGAGCCAGTTCGGTCTACGAGTCCTTTAATGTGTCCTGTTTGTAGTGGGTGAACATCCAGCCTCACAGGAATCCTTGTCCGGCCCAATTCAGTTTTCGCCTTTTGGTTACTGAGTCATTTTCTAATTTGTGTTGCACTTGTTCATTTGGGTGATTCCAAACCACCGCTAATTTCCACATGCGATGCTTTTTTTATTTAACAGAGTCTCAGTTGACACTTTCTCCGTTAATGAAATATGAAACTCACTTGCTTCCTCTCCTTCTTTTGGCTTTTCTGGTGTGTAAGTTTTTTCTTCTTCCGACATTCACGATCGCTGGAAGAACGATCGAAAGTCATTCGCTTCACGTCATGACTTGTAAGTACACACTGCATATTGTCATCCTTGTTGTATTATGGGAGGGTAAGTGCCATTGATCACTACTACATCAACACACAATGTTGAATAAGACATAAATACTCTAAAGGACATTGTAGTTTAATTGCATGCCTCAACGAGCTGGTCAGAGTTTCTTTTTTTTATTTTCTTGCAGTTTGTACCCATTGTATACAACAATCTTAAGAGTATATTTATTTTCAATGGGTACTTATATGGAAGAATCCGAAACGTCTTTCACTCAAGTCACCCGATCAACTTTCAATAACTCGATCGCCCCATTTCTACTATGTGAATGACTTATTTACCAAATGTAACAATAATTGAACCTTTTAATGGGTCGCATTATCATTGTTGGGAGGTCTACTTTGGAGGTTTCTAACATAATTTTTGCTTTCTCTGATCCAAAACCAGACATGGACTCTATTCATTGGAAAAAGGCTAATCCGATTTGTCATCATGTCATTTCAATCACTATATTTAATCAACTATTAGACGCATAATTTCCAATTAAAATTGCATCTAAAATTTAGAAAGTCTAAAAAAAAGTATATATTATGGAAGATACTTCTACCCAAAGGTTTAGTGTTGTGAATTTTCTAAATTTTTGTATGACTAAAGAAAAAGAAATAACTACTCAAATTCATAACATTTAGAATTTGCCTGACAACTTGAAAAATAAAAGATCAATCTTCCCGAGCCATTTATTGTAGGATCTATTACTGAAAAATTTTGTACTTCTTGAAAAAATTACAACAACAATTTAAAGCACAAAAGAAAGACAATGTCATTGCATGATGTAATAATACAGATACATGTTGAAGATAAAAATCATTTTAGAGAAAGATCTACTTGAAAAAAATTTGTTGATAATAAAATTAAGCAAACTAATAATTCTTTTAATTAAACGAAAATCCTTGGAAGAATAAGGAAGAAAAAAGATATAATAATAAAAATAAGGGTAACAAGGACGTTAAGAAGAAAAATATTTTCTAATTTTGTATGTGGAAAACATGGCCATCCTTCTCCAAATTGATGGAACAGGAAAAAAATAAGGGGTTTAGGACAACGACAAACATTATGACAAAGGACATATCTCAGTGTTCATCAACTTGATAAATATGACATATTTCTAGCATTAGAATTGGATTATCGACTCTAGGGCATCATACCATGTTCTAAGAAATGGGGAGGCTTTTGTGAACTACGCATAAGTAGGACAGGATGAACATCAGGTTTGTAATGGAAACTCTAGTGCTACCTCTATGACCGGAAAGCAAAAAGTTGTGATCAAGATGACTTATACAAAATCCATGTTGATCAAAGATGTGTTTTATGTTCCAGATATTAGGGTTAATTTGTTTTTTGTGTCTCCACTTGTTAACTTTGGGATTAAGTTGTCTTTTGAATCTGCTAAGGTTATTCTTTCTAAATCCAAAGAGTACTTGGGGTGGAATTGCTCAAATGTCTTCTTTATCCTAAATGTACCAAACAATTATGTTAACAAATTTTCTTATTCTTCTTATAATGTTGACTCTTCATATGTGCCACAATTGAGTTGGACATGTTAATTTCAAATATGTAAAATGTATCAAATCTCTAGGTTTGTTAAAGAATATATATGGTATTGTTGATTTAGATTAGAAATGCCAAGTATGTTTTGAAACTAAATAAACAAATAAATCATGTCCTCAAATTTCGCATCAATATTTTGAGTTGTTATTTTTAGTTCACGTAGATATTGGAGATTTAAAAGGAAATTTTTCTAGGAGTGGGAAGAGATTCTATATGATATTTATAGATGCCTTGTCACTCTATACAAAATTATACTCACTATATTCAAAAGATGAAATATAAAACAGAAGTAGAAAATCAACTTAGTAGATAGATAAAACATCTTCACTTGGATATGAGTGGTTAATATGATTGTTCTCCATTTAGTGATTTTTTTGCAATCCATAGTGTTATACATGAATACACTCCTCCATATTTGGCTCAATAAAATGGGATTGTTGAATGTAAAACTAGAATCCTAAAAGAATTGATTTGATCTACTTTAACTAAATTGGAGTACCCAATAACATATGGGGAAATTGATTTTATCATCTTGTTTTATTCAATATCGAATTTCTAGTAGAGAGAAGATTTGAACTCCATATGAATTATGGAAAGGATACCATCCTAATATGATATATCTCAAAGTGTGGGGATTTGGATAAAGTCTTATTAACTGAACCTATGAAACGATTTTGAGGTCTAGAACTCTAGATGGTATTTTCATATGTTATGCTCAAAATAGTGTAACACATAGATTTATGATTCTTATAAGTAGAAATAATATTGTAGAACATAATACTATTTTTAAATCTAAAGATACAACATTTTTCGTATATCATTCCTGTTAAAATATTCTATAGAAAAAAAATGTATAATCCTTCATACAATTTTTTAGAGAAAATACTTTGTACTTCTAATGCTAATGATGATTTAGAACATGATGATGTAGAACCTAGAATACCCACAAGGATGAGGAAGGAATAGAATCTTGGTGATTTTTTCTATTACTTTAATGTAGATAATGACCCTCAAACTTACATTGATGCTACTAATTCATCCGATTCCTCTGTATGGAAGGAAGATATTAATAGTGATTTTAAATCTATATTATCTAATCACATAAGGGAGTTGGTGTATACCAGGTGTCAAACCAATAGGATGTAAATGGATATTCAAAAAAATTAAAATGGTTGTGACTATAGATAAATTCAAAGTTTGATTAGTTGCCAAAGGTTATAAATAACAAACAGATATCAACAATTTGAAATGTTTTAATATATAAATAGAATTTCTTCGATCTGGATTTTAATTGCTTTAGCATCAATTAAAAACTATATATTAAATGGATGTTAAATATGCATTCTTGAATAGATATCTAGAAGAAGAAATTTATACAGATCGACCAGAAGGTTATGTAGCACTTGGAAAAGAACATATGGTATGCTGACTAATCAACTCACTCTATGGATTGAAAGAAACCCCTAACAATGGCATAAGAAATTTGATAAATCCTATATATCAAATGGGATTCATATAAATGAAGGAGAAAATGTATATACTCTAATGTTGATAATTGTGGATGTTTTATTATATGTATATATATATGGATGACATGCTTATTTTTGGCACTAATGTTGAAATCATATCTAGTAGAAAATGTTTCTTGGATTGGACATGAAAGATATGGGAGAAGAAAATGTGATTTTGGGAATTAGACTTCTTAAATGTGATCATTGCATCATGCTCACTCAAGAAAAATATGTTGAGAAAACCCTCAAAATATTTTCAATATTTTAATGTAAGCTAGTCAATAGGCCTTTCGATTCTGATTGCAATCTTAAGAATAATATAAGTACTAGAGTTCAATGAGTCAAATATGCACAACTAATTGAATGTATTGAATGAACTTTACTGGTCGCAGTTGGGAGATTAAGTAGATATATTCGAAATCCTAACAAGGATTGTTGTGATGTTCTACATAGGGTTTTAAGATACATAAAAGGCACAATTGATCATGGATTGGTTTTTTGTGGATCCCCAATAGTGATAGAAGGATATTGTGATGTCAATTGGATTTCTGATTTAGATGGATCGATATATAGAAGTCAATATGGTTGGAGGTGTTGAGTCTTCAAAATCCAACAAGCAAACTTGCATAGCTTGTTCTACTATAAAATCTGAGTTTATTGCCTCATAATAGGAAGGAATTGAATTTAAATGACTGAAACATGTTCTAATTGATCTTCCCATTTTGGAGGAACCTTCTCCACCAGTAGTTATACACTATGATAATCATGTTGACATATATCAAGATAAAAAAAAAGTTTATAATGGGAAGAGTAGACATTTTCATCTACTTCATAACATTGTGAGGCAGTTTATATGTGATAGCATAATCTCAATAAATTATGTAAAGTTATAGTTAAACTTGGTCGATGCTATGACAAAGCTATTAAGTCAAAGAGATATGAGAAGCACATCGAGAAGAATGGGATTATGCCCATACCAAAAGTCAAAATGATGATAACCCAACCTTCATGAACAGTGATTCGAGGAGGTTCAAATGGAAAAGAGAAGTTGCTAAAAGACTCAATTTAGTGTAATATTTTGTATCCCATTTTTATGATGTAAACAATAATATGTAGTGAATAGATAAATATCTTTTTTGTTCTTAATGGATTTCATATCCATTCATTGTGATCTAAAATTTTGCAATATATACTTTATCAAAGTCTAACTATATGAGCAGAGTGAGGTCGGTCCTATTGAGATTTGGGCTAAAGCAGTCATCAATATTGCTAGTAAGTGCATGGATTAAACGCGTCAACCCCTAAGGATGGTAATCGATTATATGAATGACATGTGAGTAATGCACCTTTAGTCAGATAAAAGATGAATTGGTTTAAGAACATTATTCTACAAAGATTATACAGGTTATGCACATCAACCCTATGCTTTGGTTTAAGAACCTAGTTCTTCTAAAGCTTATGCATGGCATTTGATTGAATTCTTATGTTAAGTTATATTTAAAGTTTTTGTTTTGAAATAGTGATGGATTGTTTTTTTCTATGTGTATTTCAAACACCAAGAGAAAGCTTTAGTATCACATGAGGAATCTCTAAAATTTTCTCCCCCTTATATATGGATTCATATCCATAGGTAATTTTAGAACCATAAGGGAACATGGACTCTGCATGTGCATGGTAGGATAGCTCAATAAGATTTGGACTGGCATAGTTCAAAAACCCTTTAACCATGTACGTCAACGCATGTTGTATCCATAACGAATGGGGGTGCAAATCTAGTTTCCTTGTGTGGGCAAGGACCCAATTTAGTCTACCTATTAATTCACTCAACAATTTTCTAAAACGTGTTGTATATTTTTGATGTTTCGCCTATTCGTATAGGTGATTCTAAACCATCTCTAATTTCCAACTACAACGCATCTTTTGAGGCATTAACTGTGTGTGATGTTTTATTATTTAATAATAATGTTACCATCAGTGCTTGCTCTGTTAAATAAATGTGGAATTCCCTTGTTCTGATCCATCTTTCTAACTTTTTGGTGTGCAAGTTTTTTTTATTCATCATTGTCAATTTTTGGAAGAGGCGCTCAATGTCATGACCAACAAGTGTGCATTTCACGTCATCATCGTTTATATATCCTGGGATGATAGTCATTGTTGATCACTAGTATACTGACACATAGTGTTGAGTAAGACAGAAATACTATTATGAATAGTGTAATTTGCATGCCTCAACAAGTTTAATATAGTTTTTCTTAAACCTTTTGTAGTTTGTACCCAAATTATAAAATACTAGTCACCCTCCATTTGTGCACCCCTACCAAAATATGGATATTAAACTATGTTCAAGAAGGTTATGTTTTCTTTGTATAAGTATGAACCAATTAAGGGCTAGCATATAGTTTTCTACACTAAATTTATACACTTGAAGGTAATATTTCTTAAAGTTTAATGTAAATATATAAACAATCAACCTTTTCTAAATGTAGCATGTTCATGAGTAATTTTCATGTTGTTTTGGTACTAAGGTTTAGGACAAAATATATCTTATAAAATTAGGATGATCATAATGTAAGGATTGTCCTTATAGTTTAGTTGTGATGCAAATCATTAGGGTGCCTATTAAACAACACTTTGCCTATTCAATGTATCAAATGACAATAAAGGAGATTGAAATTGCATCTTAAAATTTCTGTGAAACCTTTTCTTATCAAGTGATAACTAACCTTTACATATTCCAAACAATGATATATATCTAGATGCCAATATGCACATTCGAACTTAGTAAAAACTAACCAAACTATATTATCATTATACAATCTAACTTGCATTAGAAGGCATGTACAATAAAGAAGACAATAAGTATTCCAAACTCATCCTGAGAATATAAGAGAACATGGACCTTTCTAATTTATGTTTCCACTATTTATTTATTCTTGACCACGACCTCTTTGGTGGATTATATTATACCTAAAACTTGTAAAACACCTAATACAAGCTCGAGAGAGTTCCAATGAGTGGATATAATCCCTTTTTTCTTAAGTCACAATATCAACAATAAATTTTAAGATATCAATAACAATTCAAATATTTTAAGTCTACTTTTTTAACTTTGACAAAAAATTCTAGGAAGGGACATAATGGGTCCACTTTAATAGTGTAAACTATGAAACCAGACATGAGGTGGCAAGTCATCACTATGCTACACCCAGTACAATGAAATTCCATCACAATGCTAGATTGTGGTTGGTGTGCCTACTAGGAGGCATTTCACTCAAGAGGATTTGAACTCAAGACCTCCTATTTAACGGAACAACTTGGTTACTAGTTGATCTAACCTTGGGTGGTGTTTAAAAATGATATGTTCGAAAGGTTTGTTGATTAATCAGGTTATGTGCATAACTCTGTTCCCCATGTACACCTCAAAAAGATGAGATTGTAGAGAGGATGAATAGCACCTTGTAAGAAATGCCTAGGAAAATTCTCTTAGGGTATGACACTCCTAAGAAGATAAGGCCCTAAGTTGTTACTACTTCTTATTTTGTACAATACTGAAAATCCCCTATGATTTATGGTGTGGTAGAAAGATGACTATTGTTTTCTTCCATGTTTTTTTATTTATGCTTTGTTTTGAATACCAAATACTCATGTAATAAGTTTGCAGCCAATTCTTACAAGGCTTTCTATCTTGCTTATAGAACTACTAGTAGAGAATTCACATATTTAACAATGATCTAACTAAAATATAAGAATCTACTAATGTTAAATGTGTTGAAACTAAATCATCTCCATCTAAGATGTTATTTATGATAATGTGCTAGATGAAGTGATTTCCAGATTAAAATATTTTATACTTGTCCCAAAAAATTGAAT
This sequence comes from Alisma plantago-aquatica, assembly GCA_963693085.1. Classification (NCBI taxonomy): domain Eukaryota; kingdom Viridiplantae; phylum Streptophyta; class Magnoliopsida; order Alismatales; family Alismataceae; genus Alisma; species Alisma plantago-aquatica. The sequence continues at coordinate 1,194,694,067 of OY856409.1, forward strand.
GGACCCTACAGTCAAGAAAACAACAAAAAAGCAAGAAGAAGATGATAAACTGATAAGCCTCAAAGTTTTCACTCAGATATATTTGAAACATAAGGTAAAACAAAATTAGTGCTTAAATCGACAAGAAAACACATAAAAATCTAGTTTTGACTCCACCCAAGGGTGGATAAGAAAGTTATGTATTAATTCATAGATTTGATCCAAAAATCTCATTACAAGTGGGGAAGGATTAGCATCTTGATCGCTCCCAGTAAATGGTATTGCAACCTTTTCAGTCATCTCTAATAAAAAATAGTGGTGATCGAGCTTGTTGTTAATGAAAACAATAAAAAAATGATATTAAGATGATTTGGTGTTATTGGACCTTTGGGGATGGAGATAGTTGTGGATTTCCAATGTAGCCTGGAGGTCCTAGTTTTTATGTGTTATGGTCCCAATTGCCACACCCACGATCGAGATCCATTATTGGTGGTTAGGATCAATGAGTAGGAAGAGAGAGGCGAGAGAGATAGTTTAGTAGAGCAAGATTAAATCTTTGAGAAAGAGCATACAGATATGAACATTAATGAATGGGTCAGAGGGAGCAGTGGTTATTGATATGGATATAATAGAAAAAGCAATAGCTAATGTTGACCAGCGGACTATTGTTACAGGAGCAGTTGGTGTCATAAAAAAGATCCTCTGATCACATGCAGAAAATAAAAGAGAGAGATAGTCATTTATCTGGCTTCAGGAGAGATGAAAGTGGATCATAATATGGTGTGTGGGGGGCTCTATTTATAGGTGGATTTTAAGGTTTGGAGTTTCCAACTAGAAGATTCTAGAAGAGGCAGTGGATTGTGCCGATGCGCTATGAGGTGTGTCTGGAAAATCGAGGCAATCCATTATGTGTCATTAGTGGATCACTATCATCCACCAAATGGCTCAGGCAAGACAAAGCCAATTTTCTCAATTTATGAATACTTTAGGAACGTTCTGGAGAAAATCATAGACAAGTGCTTTTGAAAAAAATTCGATAAAATAATGAAGGAGAGAGAAAAGGCATTAATTTAGGATTATTCTTCATTATTATGCAATGATTTTTATTTTTGTGTGTATAAAGGAAATTGAATTATTCGTTGGAAGAAGGAAAATATTTAATTCAAGATAATTCAACTTTGCAAATTTTGGAAATATGCTTGCAAAAAGTAGAAATAATGAAAAAAAAATGTACTTGAGTCTAGACAAAAGATTTTATTTGCAAAAATCTCTGAACTTGGTATAAGAGGGTGAAAATGGATGGATTATATAGGTAGGAAAATGTGGGAAAATATGAAAAAAAATGTGAAAATGGGATGAGTGCTTCCATTAGCCAGAGGATTAACATTTATGTTTGATTTTCTACTAAGTGAGCCAAAATATGGTGTCAACAGTTTGCCTCTCTCTCGATTGGCTCAAGCCAACAAATCAGGGTTTAACTGCATAGTTTTATCTCTCATTGGCTTGGAAGTTGGTGCATCGGAGGATGTCCTCTTTGCTTCATAGAGGCTCTATGCCTGGACACATTTTTAGTATATGAGATCGTAGGGAAATAAGGAATGAAGATAAGGCAGTGAAAATAAATATTTCATCCTTATTCCTAACCAACAAATCATGTCAACAACAATGTATCTAGAATAGAAGGTTGTTAGGCATATATCTAGTCCTAGAGGAAGTCCAATGACAATCATCATAGATCACACGAACTGTCAGTGGTGGTGGCCTCCTAGTATAGCACCACAGACAACGGTTGACGACGTTCTCCTAGCATGGTGGCAACAGCCTCCACGCCTCTTTTTAGTCCACGTGGAGAGTAGGAACTCTTGTCATTCTACTAGAACTAACCAGATGAAGTTGTTCCTCATGTTGTCAATGTGATAGAATCAACTTTCTTCCCTTTGGCTATCTCTTCCTCTTACAAGTAAGATGTCTCTGGCTCTCACGTTACCATAACGGTGAGATTAGGAAACTTCTTGAGAGCCTTGGCCACCCCCCCCTTTTATATAGGAGTGGATGGGTCAGGGCTTCCACAATCTTGGGGACATGAGTAGATGAATATCATGAAATTTCATCTACTACAAATCATGAGTTGGTCGACTAAACTCCCAATCAGTAGAGTGGCACATCAATTGGTCGACTAGAACATCCAGTCAGCTGATTGGAATGTTTTCCTATTTGCAAACATATTGGCTTTCAATGTGACGATCAATGCATAACATGACATCAACATCAATCCTTGATTTAGTCTTACTGATTGTCCAGTCAGTCGACTCACATTTCCAGTCGGTTGAATGGACACTCTAGTCAACCAAATGTTAGCCAATGTTTTTTGATTGATTACCCAAACACTTTAGTAATCAATTCAAACATTATTCATGAGTAAACTAATATTGCAGGTGCACCCTATATGTGTGACCCTATAGGTCCCAAATTACATCGACCGTGAATATCCATAACTAGATTATGATGTCACAAGAAATGAGTGATATGTAGCAACACATCATTTCTACCCAAGTAATTGGAAAGTTGGAGAACAACTTCAACCTACAATTTCTGATCAATGTTATCATGATTGTATAGTTTCTTTTGTCTCTGATATCCAAATTGAACTCGAGGCATGCAATCATCATCCTCTTAATATTCAATGCATTTTCCTTGAACTAGAGTAGATTGTATGAGATGCATGTGAGTTTGCATATCACATATTGAGTCATACAAGTCTTATGAAGTGGTGAATATATCAACTCCCCTAGGAGGGATGAATCCCATCTACATCACTCACAATCAATCTCCATGTGTCACAATGTACCCGAGAACCACCTTTATGGAAACCCTTATTCATGGTCATATTGGATGGTGTCAAAGTTCATCGAGCGACATGTGATCAATGTAGTGACTTCAGGTCCAAGAACCACTATCACCATTATCACTTTGAGAGTTGATTGTCACTACCATTCTATGGTCTCCATGTATCACTCTCAAGGTGGGTTTGTCTACTACACTATTCTATAACAAATACCTATGTTGATGATAGTTCAGTGATTCAAGTGTATGACTTATGGCCAATACTTTACAAGATTAATATGATGGGATAGTGGATAAAGTATTAGGATGGGAAATACCCTAATATAAGATAAGTTGATGAACTTAAGTAAGTTAAAAGTGATGAGGGAAGTGATACACCAAGGTATGGTAAATATCACATCCAACACTTTAAGGTTGCTACACCTTGATGCATCTTAAATCCAATATGTATGGATGAGTAGCACATGAAGGGTGTCATGCCAATTGTTTCATTGAAATGTAATGAGTTCAATGCACTTTGATAAGTGTAGGCTAACATACCTTGAGAAAGGGTTAAGCCAAAACAATAAAGTATGATGTAATTAATATCCTAGAGAGGATGAGAGAGAAACTCGTACCTTGTGTTGGTAATCATTTAATGATAAATGTTGAGAATAAATAAGTATGATTGGATATTTATGATAGCAATGTATGCTCCTAGATGTGTGGAGCAATGAGTTAGGGTTTGGATCAATAAAATAAACATGAAACCCTAATCAGTCATAAAGGGGGAAACCCTAATCCCAATGATGGGATGGTTGTAATTCTCATATTACATAAGCCTTGTAAGGCATGTTAAATACTTGTATAAAAGTATAAAGATGTGTTATGGCCTTGTGAGCCATGTGATAATTTGTTGCCTAGTGAGATGTGACAAGATGTGTTATGGGCTTTGTGAGCCATGAGAATAAGTTGTTGCCTAGTGAGAGGTGACAAGATGTGTTATGGCCTTGTGAGACATGTGATAATTTGTTGCCTAGTGAGAGGTGACAAGATGTGTTATGGGCTTTGTGAGCCATGAGAATAAGTTGTTGCCTAGTGAGAGGTGACAAGATGTGTTATGGCCTTGTGAACCATGTGATAATTTGTTGCCTAGTGAGAGGTGATAAGATACTTAATGGACCTTGTGAGACATGAGGATAGTTGTTGCCTAGTGAGAGGTAACAAGGTGTTTATAAAAGTCTCATGTAAGAAATGATAATGTTCAAAATAAACTAAGAAATGGAAACTTAGTAATATAATGATAATAATAAATGGATACAATAATAATAATGAAATCTTGATCATACATGCTTTATGCTTATAGTCAAATAAGGGCTATAGTGTTTGAAATATATGAGAGGGATACTTGTTTATAGAAAGGATGTGAATAAGTATGATGGCTTGGCCAAGGTATAATGCCTAGTAAAAGTGATGTGGTATTCTGTGATGTTTGCACATGATTGGCATAGTCCAATGCCTAAAATAGTTGCACAGGATTGGCATAGTCCAATGCCTAAATATAATATGATGATGTATACTCACATGACTGGTACAATTAAATATCTAGTTAGCAGATTGGCTGAGGCCAATAAATAGAAATGAGAATGATTCATGGATGACATACCATGATAATGAGTTTCACTAGATAATCTTGAGACGTTGATATAGTATGATGAATAAATGATATACATGTTCTTCCCATTCCTTATAAAGAGAATAAATGACTTACTACTCTATCACAGATAGTTGCAATGCTTTAAAAGATGAGAATATTCTTAACAGCTTATCTTCTGCTCAGTTTTATACCATTTAAACTATGATAATAATATTGTTGGCGGAGAGTTATATCTCTCGCTGGGGCAATTTACAATTGTCTGACCCCCGTGGGATCCAAATTTTTAGGTGGACGTGTATGAGGAGGTGAAGACCTTTTTGCATAGGAAGAACAACAGTTGAGGCAGCAGTGAAAGATCAGGTTGAGTGTACTTTGTGTCCTATCTTGTCGATATGAGTCCTATGTGTCGTCTCTGTACTCTCAGGTCCTTGGAGTTGGTTCGTACTGGTTTCATGAAAAATATGAGATTTTGGCTTGAATGCCTCGAGGTTTTACGTTTCTCCAATATGTGTTTTGATAGAGCAACTGTTATATGTTGTCCTCGAGATGAGATGAAACAATGTTGTACAATGTCAACCATGATATGTATGAGTTTTGAATCTTTCAGTAAAAGTTTTCTATACAAGGATCTCCTTGCAAAATGGTTTTAAATTTTAGTGATTTTTGTTAATCCGTTGTTTATGTTTATTCTGCTTAATTAGTAATGATTTGTTTGTCAATTTGGCGACTGTCGTTACAGACATGGACAAGTGTCCCAAGATGGTTCGTCGGCACCCAACAACTGAGCACACAGTCAACAGCAAGCAACGACGAGGGTCTATGCAATGAATCAATATGAAGCAGTAGTCAACCCTCGATTTGTGACATGTCAGATGGAACTATTTCATTCTTATATGTCTTCATCCTGCTTCATATCTGTTTTAATTGATCTGAGTGCTACACATTCCTTTATCACTCAAGAAGTGATTCATGACTGCAATATGACTGTTAGTCATAAAGCAGATAGTCTGTTATTAGAAACCCCTCTGATGGGTTCTACAGTGTTGTGGGAGGTCTGTTCTCCTTGTATTCTTTATTTTTTCTAAACATCGCATTCAAATGGATCTTATACCACTTGAAATGCATGGGTTTGATATAATTCTTGGGATGGACACTGTACAAAAGTAAAGGTTGTCTTGGATTGTGAGTCCAAGCAAGCTTTGTTCACTGATGATGGTGTCTTGTGTCATATATGGTAACTGAGAAGCTGATGAGACAAGGATGCTTTGCATTATTGGCACATGTGGTAGATACCACAATGGAGAGCCCTAATCTTTCTGAAGTTTTGATAGTTAGGGAGTTTGAAGATGTGTTCCCTGAGGAACTTCCAGGTGTTCCTCCGCCTCGAGAGATTGATTTTGAGATTAATCTAATCTCGGGCACGCAACCTATAACACAAACACCGTATAGAATGGCACCCGCTGAGATGGAAGAGCTCAAGAAGTAGCTGCAGGAGTTGCTTGAGAAAGGTTTTATCCGACTGAGTACTTCACCATGGGGTGCACCGATTCTCTTTGTTAAGAAGAAGGACGGATATATGCGGTTATGCATTGATTAAAAATAGTTGAATAAAGTAACCATAAAGAACAAGTATCCTTTACCAATGATCGATGACTTGTTTGATCAGTTGTGTGGTGCAACTATCTTCTCTAAGATAGATCTGAGATCGGGATATCATCAATTGCATATCAAGGAGAGTGACATACCTAAGTCTACCTTTAGGACAAGGTATGGTCAGTATGAGTTCATAGTTATGTCGTTTGGACTAACTAATGCACCAACTGCATTCATGGAACTCATGAATAGAATCTTTTGACCTTTTCTTGATCAGTTCATAGTAGTCTTCATAGATGACATCTTGGTATACATTAGAGATGCTCAGCAACATGAGCAGCACCTCTGTCAGGCTTTAATTTTGCTAAGAGAGCATAAGTTGTATGCTAAGTTTAGCAAATGTGAGTTCTGGTTACCAGAAGTTTCTTTTCTAGGACACGTAATATCTGCCTCAGGTATCTGTGTTGATCCTGAGAAGGTAGAATCTATCCTACAATGGGAACAACCAAAGACACTGATGGAGATACACAGTTTCCTAGGACTGGAAGGCTATTACAGGAGGTTCATTAAGAACTTCAGTTCTATAGCTTTACCCCTAACCAAGTTGACCAAGAAGGAGGTTCCTTTTGTCTGGAATGACAAGTGTCAACATTCTTTCCAACTGTTGAAAGAAAGGTTAACAAGTGCACCTGTGCTGGTGTTACCTAAGCAAGGGAAGGGGTACATAGTTTTTTGTGATGCATCTAAGAATGGTCTAGGATGTGTGTTGATGCAGGATAATCAAGTGATTTCTCTTGCCTCTCGACAGCTTAAGAAACACGAGGAGAATTATCCAACACATGATCTAGAGCTAGCTGATGTGGTTCATGCTTTGGAGATCTGGAGACATTATCATTATGGAGAAAATTCCAGATTATCACGGACCATAAGAATCTAAAATATATCTTTTCACAACATGAGTTGAACATGAGACAACACCACTGGATGGAGTTAATCAAGGACTATGATTGTACAATCGATTATCATCTAGGGAAGGCTAATGTTGTGGCTGATGCACTAAGTAGGAAATCATCATCACCAGCCTTAGATAAAGCACAGTTGAACTCCTTAGTGTGCTTCAAAAGATATATGCTCATCTCCTTGAGGCAAAACAATATACAACTTAAGGTATCATTGTTAGTCGGGTTGTTAGTGGAGATGCAAGTGAAACCTACTCTGAGACAACATATTAAAGAAGCACAACAAGCTGATGTTGTAATTCAGCAGATCAAGTCAGAGTATGGTAGTGAGAAATGGGATGGCTTTCATGAGTCAAAGGATCAGGTAGTCTATTACCATGGTAGGATGGTAGTACCTGATGCCAATGACTTAAGGAAGTTAGTCTTGGAAGAAGCTCATTCTTTTATGTATGCAATGCATCCAGGGAGCACCAAAATGTATCATAATTTGAAGGATATGTATTGGTGGCCTGGATTGAAGAAGGATGTAGCTGAGTTTGTTATGGGGTGTCTGGTGTGTCAGTAGGTTAAATATGAACATCAAAAGCTTGCAGGAACAATGCAACCTTTTCCTATACCGTAGTGGAAATGGGATCATGTGACCATGGACTTTGTGGTTGGTTTGCCTAGAACAACCAAAGGTCATGATTCCATATGGGTGATAGTTGATAGGTTGACTAAGATAGCACATTTCCTTCCTGTGAAAACAACCTACACTGCTGAGAAGCTTGCACAAATATATATCGATGAGATAGTACGGTTGCATGGGGTTCCAACGACTATTTTTTCTGATAGAGGTCCCCAATTCATGAGTCATTTTTGGGAACGACTACATAAAGCTTTGGGTACGTAGTTAAGGTTTAGTACTGCCTTTCACCCATAGACAGATGGGCAATCTGAGAGGACCATACAAACCTTGGAGGATTTGCTTAGGGCATGTGTTTTTCAGTGTGTAGGATGTTGGGATCTAAACCCGAGCTTGATAGAATTTGCTTACAATAATAGCTATCAGCACAGTATTAATATGGCACCATATGAGGCATTATATGGTAGACGTTGTAGATCTCCTTTATGTTGGTATGAAATAGGAGAATATCAACTTTTGGGTCCTGAGCTTGTACAACAGACAACTGAGACGATTAAAGTAATACAACAACAATTAAAGATTGCACAGGATAGACAGAAGTCATACGTCGACAAATGGTAGAGACCTTTAGAATTCCAAGTTGGAGACAGAGTATATCTCAAGGTCTCACCTTGGAAAGGTGTCCTTAGATTTGGAAAGAAGGGAAAGTTAGCTCCTAGATTCATGGGGCCTTATCCAATCATTGAACAAATTGGAAAGGTAGCCTATAAGATGGAATTGCCACCTGAGCTACATAAGTTGAATCCGGTGTTCCATATCTCCATGCTGAGAAAGTGTCATCCTGACACAGAGTTAGTTTTGCAACCTGTGGAGGTAGAATTAAATTATGATATATCATATGTTGTAGGATCTGTGATGATCCTTGATAAAAGAATTAAAAAGCTGAAAAAGAAAGACATGTCTTGTGAAAGTTCTCTGGCATCACCGTGGCATTGAAGAAGCTATGTGGGAGCTAGAGGAAGAGATGAGTAGGAAGTACCCTTCTCTTTTCTCTTGATGATTTTGAGGACGAAATCCCTATTAGGGGTGGATTATTTGTAACATCCCTGACCTGGGTTATGCTTTAACCCTAGATGTTTTGTTTAAAAAAGATAATTATATGCTTGCTTTTATCTTTTGAAAAGTAATAAGTCTCAATAGGAACTTATGTTTTAATTTTAGTCCTTTTTGAATAATGTTGAAAACAATGTTGTGCTTGTTTTTCACTAAAGTGCAAATTACCCAAGTTGAGGGGTTAACTTGAAAATGTTACATGATAAATGTTCCTCAAGTGTTTAAGCATCATAAGAATGAAAATGATGTAGAGGTATGGCTTGTGGCAGCCTAAGAACCAAGAAAGAGCTTATTAAGCTATGTTTGTGCATTAAAACCTAGTTTTGGTGTAATGTGCAATTTACCCAAAAATTAGGGTTCAATATGCAAAATATAACTTCTAGAGAGTCCCTAATGTTTCTTGGTATCTTTATAGGAAATAGAATCATAGGGGCATCTCATTGGATCTCTTTGGAAGAGAGAGAATCTTGATATTAAAATAATCAAGATTTAAGCATAATTGAAACCCTAATTCAAATTAATGCAAAAATAAATATATTAATTGAAGTGCCCATCAAATAAAAAGGCTTTGGTTGAAATCCTATGGTGCAAGGACGTTCAAATTCCTTGAGTTGCACTGAAATATCCTAAGTAGGTGAAGGAATCCACTTGCATTTGTTAATTAAAAAGATTTGTCCACTAAAAATGGATAATAATATTATAATGATTAAGGTGCTTAAAGTGGTATCTTTTAATTCAAGGATAAATGAGAGGTTTTTTAAGGCAAGGATGATGGCTTCGTAGGCAAGGAAGTGAGGGGGATAAGTGGCACCAATTTTGGGAGTTGAAGGAATTTTCTATTGCTTTCTCTCTCCTAAAATTCCCTTACATATATCCCATTTTTCACCCACATGAAAGACTCTTTTCAACTCTTCTTTATTTCCTTGCTTTGGCCATGCACAAGGAGCTTAGGAGAAATAGGAGGGCGTGCCCCAACCTATAGGTAAGCTCCATAGTCATCTTCAACCTTGAATTCATGGTGGAAATTGAAATTCAATGCTTATTTCCTCCTTTTCTCCATTCAATGCTCAACCTTGATCATTCTTTGCACTCAAAGACTTGAGAACGGACCTTGGACAGTTGAAAAAGCTTCATTAACCATTGAGGACATGAATCTTGAAGCTTGGATTCAACTTTGAAGGTGGGTTATATAACTTGAATCCTTAAACATCATTATTGATTTCATTTCTTCATCATATGTTGATTCCTTTTTCATTCCCAAATTTTCTTTTGATTAATTGTTAAAAACACCACAAAGATCACAAAAAATTTAGAAGGTTTGTAGCTTGAAGATGATGATTTCATCTTATCACACACCTCAACAAAAATCATGATAAAACGGTTTCACTTTTGGTGACCAAACGGTCTCAAGACCGATTGTGACCAAACTATCTCAAGAACGTTTGAGGTCAAACGATCTCAAGACCAATTGAGACCAAACAATCTTAAGACTATTTAAGGTCAAGTGATGTCATGGTTGGATGGAGATTCAATGGTTATTATTGATCTAGTTCCAAAGGTTTCAGCAATTGATGGTTCCTTGATTACAAACCCTAGATCGATTTGAAGATAAAACCCTAGTTTAAGTTCAATTGATTTCATTGTTGATTTGACCATTCAGTCTTCAAACCATTTGGAGACTAAATGGTCTCAAACCGTTTAGGTTTTAATAAAATTTAATTCAAATGGTCTCAAACCGTTTAGGGTTTAATAATATTTAATTCAAACAGTCTCAAACCGTTTAGGGTTTAATAATATTTAATTCAAACTGTTTCAAAACCGATTGAAGGAATTAGGGCAAGATCATTTGGATAAATGAGATCAAGACCGCTTGGAGGTCAAGCACCTCAAGACATTTTAGAGGTTGAGTACCTCAAGAATGTTTAGAGGTTGAGTACCTCAAGACCATTTGGAGGTTGAGTACCTCAAGACCGGTTGGATATTTAATTGAACCAAGACCGTTTAAGGTCTAAACGGTCTCAGACCGTTTGGAGGATTGGTCCAAGACCATTTGAAGGGTCAATTGGTCCAAGACCATTTGAAGGTCTAATTGGTTCAAATCATGTAATTACTTCTAACCCCATAAGTGATTGATGGGTATCTCAAGGATGATTTCAAATGGAAGCACCTTTAAAGTGCTTAGGTAATTAGTATAATTAAAGTGAGTATCACTTGATGCTTATGAAATTATTAAATTCAATACACCATGATAAAGATAGGTGTATGTCCTTAGTGAGGGGTTAAGTCAACCTAATTAGGTATGATGATGATGTTATGTGTGTTCCTAAGTTCATGGAACAATGATAAGTATGATCAATACTTAAATAATGCTATGTGCTCCAAGATATGTGGAAGTACTAATTTAGGGATTGGATTAATGAGATAATCATTAAACTCTAATTAATGAAGAGTGGAAACCCTAGTTTGAGTAAAGGGTTGTGAAACCCTAAGATGGGATGATGTTATGTGAAAACCCTAATACAGGGTATTGTTATATGGAACCCTAATACAGGGTGATGTTATGTGAAAACCTGATAAAGGATGATGTTATGTAAAACCCTAATCTAGGGTGATGCTATATGAAACCTTAACCCTAATATAGGGTGAAGGTATGTGAAACCCTAATTTTGGGTTATAGTGCATGAAACCTTAATCTTGAGCAATATGATGATAATCCCTAACCCTAATTTTGGGTAATGGGTTGAGTATCCCTGATTGACATGACCTTGGAAACCCTAACCCTAATGAGGGAATAGTGATGCTACCATTACATTGCATAGTGCTGATATGTAATTGATATAACTGTTATCCTGTGTACTAACCATGCATCTATCATGAGATGTTGGGCATAGCCACGTATGAGCTATGATGCTTTATAATTGAAATTGTTTTATGGGCCTTGTGAGCCATAATATGCTTTGTTGCCTAGAAAGAGGTAACAAGAGATTAAATGGGCCTTGAGGAGCCATGTGAGATGCTTGTGTAACAAGTATCATGTTTACCTTGGTCAGATGACCTAAAGGCATTAGTTACATGATAAGTGGTAACAAGTGTTCTTTGATGAACTGAGGGTTTGAATACCCATATTCCATAATCATGATGATGATATGTTAAGGGATAAGAATGCCCATAATGTAACAAGATATTGAGATCCCAATGTTTTATAAAGTTTCGAGAAGTATTTGATAAAAGTATTGCACATTCCTTGTAGAATTCGTTATAATAATTTATGTTTGAAAACCCGAATGATGCTAAGGGAATATGATAATGCATTTAATTAATCAAGTGAAATCTTATCATGTAGAGCCCTGACCATAGATCCATCATCGTCAGTAATTGGTGATGGTGAAACATGTTTTCCCATGAGAATTCCTAGAATGCATATTTTGAATATGTGGGGGTAATGGTTGAAAATATCCTTACGCCTCATAGGAATGATTGAGGGCCATATCCTATGTACATGGATGGTTATGGACCATATCCCAGTAAGAGTATGGCTATGGGTCATAACTCCACAATACTAGGCATTGGCTATGGCCATATCCTAAAAAGAGTATATGCTACTGGCTATAACTCTAAAGCGAAGATCCTAGTATACCCTGGAAAGCTATTTAGCAGAGACACAAGATGTTCTATATATGATCTCATACTGACTGAGATAGATGAGGTGATGGAGTCCAACTCTTCCATTGACCTATGTATGGTACCGATGCTTTACTTAATCGTGGTCAATTGGAGCATGAGCAGTATACCTCATCTCCTCAGGGCATAAGTATGATTGTAAAATGTAATCATACGTGTAGTGTATTTGCTCAAGGATGAAATACAGAAATCATTGGTTGAGGTTACATTGCTTATTGTATCCTAAAGTGGATAAATATTATACATGTTCTTCATATTCCTTATTAAAATAATAGATGATCTACTGCTTATCACTTTATAGTTGTCATACTTTAAGAGGTGGCAATGCTCTATTCTACTTAAATAATGATTAAATCCTGCTATTTAATGAAGATTCCTCTGTTCATTTTATTACTGTTCATCGGAAATAATAATGTTTCTGGCGGAGAGTTATATATCTCGCTGGGGAAGTTTTCAATTGTCTCACCCCGTGGGATTTGACTTTTTTAGGTGGACGAGGTCGAGGAGGTAGAAACCCTACAACAGGGGAAGGACAAAAGCAACAGGGACAACAATAACATCTCAGGTAGAGATACTGACTGTCGTGTCATATAGATATGAGTCCTATGAGTCATCTCTATACTCTCAGGTCCTAGGAGTTAGTAGTTAGTGCTTTTATGATCAATCTGAGATTTTGGCTTGATGCCTTGAGGTTCTTATACTGCATGTGTATAGTTTTTAACAGAGTAGTTGATACTTGTAACCCTCAAGAAGGGATGGCACATGATATGTACTTTGTGAACTAGAATGTATATGTAAATATTATTTAGGTTCTTGTTATATGAGTTTCCTGAAAATGGATCTCCTTGAAAATGGTTTTAATTTTTAGTGATTTTTGTTAATCCGCTGGTAATGATCGCTTCCGCATTAATCATATCCAATATTTGGTGTTTGTCGTCACATATGGTATCTCAACACATACATGACTAGGCACACACAAGCATGCCAACCTACTAGTTATGTTTAGCACATCAACCAAAACATGTATTCCATACATGGTTTTAGGATTATCTAGGGTTTCATGTAAAAACTCATCTCATATCATCAAACATACTTGAATTCTCCAACCTCAAACTTAGTTCATCATGAAGCAAGCTCTTAGCGCCAACATCAACATAATTATCAACATCATCATCGTCTTCATCATGATCATTATCATCATCATCACCATTATCACCAACACCGCCACCACCACCACCACCACCACCACCACCACCACCACCACCACCACCATCATCATCATCATCATCATCATCATCATCATCATCATCATCATCATCATCATCATCATCATCATCATCATCATCATCATCATCATCATCATCATCATCATCATCATCATCATCATCATCATCATCATCATCATCATCATCATCATCATCATCATCATCATCATCGTCTATGCCAATTACTATCCTAACATGCATCATGTTTCTAGACAACTCTAGAGACTACAACTATCATATAAACACTCTCCTCTAGACTTATCTTACATTTCATTCTCGTAGGTTACTTGGATAGTCACTGTCATTCTATATGAGGTGACATTTTTGCATATGTACATATATACTAATACTTAAAATAGGTTTTCTCCAACATTTAAATAGGTGATGGAAACCATTAAACTCCATTCAAATAAAAACCAAAACCAAAATGAGTTACCACCGTCATTAGGAAGTCTAGTACCATGACACATAGAGAACTACCAAGAACATGGTGCACACTTTTGTAGCTACCTTAAGAACATGTCGTAAATGTATGTATAGTATTGTAGTTATATCTCTCTTATCTCACCCTCTTGAACCTACAACCCATACTATAGGATATAAGGAGGATAAAAAAGGGTCTAGGGGTTACACAATTCTACACCTTAATCTATAATATCTAGGTTCTAACCTATAGGCTAAGTTAACTTAGTCCATAAAGGACAACTCATTAAGTTTCTAGGGATGAGACGTAAGGTTGTGTTTTTATTTATGTTTCATGTGAGCAATGGTTAGTGCAGTTATTGTTCATGCTCTGGTACAATCTGTCATAAAATTGTTTAACCTAACTTCAAATAACTACAAAGTCTAGGAAATAAGATCTAGGTATCCATCCCTAGCATGGTATTATCAAAGTCTGAATGATGAAGCACAAAAATTTAGCATACATGAATAGATAACAAGATAACATAACTAATCATAATCTCAACATTCAACAAGTGTTATTATGCAACATTGTCTTATAACCATATTTCAACTACTATTAGAGAGCATAATTTTTAAAGTCTGCTCGTGCATACTACAAATCTTACAATAAGTACACCTGACATAGCTCACCAAGACATCAACTCTCTATCCATCTTTGAACCTATAAAATATGTGAAACAAGAGGGTCAACAAATAAGGTGTTGAGTAATGACATAAAGATACATATATATAAGCTTTGCATAATTGAAAAGAGTCGAAGAAGTAGTGAACAAGAATTAACAAATTAAGTATTTAGCAAAATGAGAGCCCATGTTTTATGTAATTTTACTCCAATCACACTATCAATATCATGTATTCATATGGATTTTACTAACTTCCCATGGGAAGAGTCTATGAGGGCGTTGAATATTAGCAAACCATATAATTAAGGGACCTCAAGGCCATCACCAAGGGCTAACCCTTTTGTCGTCAAGGTCCATCCTATCTTGACATCTAAAATAATGCATTGACCTTGTGTCCTTACCCCAAGAATACAAGAAGGTACACAAGTTTTATTTAATGGGGTTCTATATTATGTTTGCAAGTTATAAAATTGATGAGACAAAATTTGAGTAAAATACTAGAATATTACATGGCAATATTTGCACAAGTAGACAAGCATATGCATATATCACAGTTCAAGCAAGAAAGCCATAACCATATTATTAGTAAATCACATACTTGATTCAGAGATCCATATTCAATCCTTAACCATCTAGATTACAAGAAACCATTTGATTAAGAATAAGATTGCATATATGTACTAGATTCTCATCAGTAATCCTAACTAGTATCATTTTAGGTTTTTTTTCCAAGTTAGGTTCAAGTTTGCTTATTAGTGCATTAAATGATCTTTTACTAATTTAAATGTCATCAAGAAGGTGTGGTTGATGCATTGTCTACCATGAACGTGTCACAGTAATAATGGACCTGTGAGGCCCAAGTCGAATGCAGGGAAGTGTTTCTCCAAAAGCTACAACTAACTACAAATCGATCAGCTAAGCCGATGATGTTTGTTTGAGTTGGGTTGAATTACTAAATTAATACTAAAGTAAACAAATTAAATGAATTAAGTAAATCAGAAATAGTACAAGTTCCTTAGGATGATTGTTTCTCCATAGATATAACTTATAGTCCATCCTACACACTAATACTTATTATATCAATTCCTGGATAGGGAGCCTGTAGCCATAATTACCTACTTCCGCAGTGTAATTTACTACCTATACTAATGCCAATCCCACTCCCATGGTTATTAGTTGTATTAGTTAGGTGCTTTACATCAATACTCTGGGGTTCTCCCCTCATCTATTCACCTCTTTTCCCAAAGGGTACAATAAATGAGTAATTCTATTTTTTCCAACCCTTAATACCTCTCTCGAGATGATTAAGTGTCTATTAATCCATTCATGGTGATCAATCATAAATAGAACAAACAACATCCATAGAATTATATCCAGTAATGAGAGATAAATTGATATTAATGCTTAGAAATCAACTGCAATGTATATTCAGGCTACTCCCAGGTCCTAAAGAACAAAGATTTTTAGTCTTGCATGGTTTTCATGACAAAACACACAGAAGGGAAGAACGAAAACGTGGGGAACATAGTAAAAACTAAGGTAACCCCTAGATCTTTGGCTGCCCAGACAATCCCCTCTGTAGTATGTGTGGTCTGCTGTCTTGTAGCGATAGAAACATCCTTCGTAGGTGCTCAGATCACTCCCGATGAAGCTTTTGGTCCTCTATTCTTCTCTTCTCTCTCTGGTTACCGTACAATGAAAACAGGTTGCTTCCTAGGTCTGGCCGTCGTCCCCCTAAGTCATAGGCATGAATTAGGGTGTGAAATTCCGTCCACTATTAGATTAGAAGTAAATCTACAGTTGGCCTGATTGGGTAGACTCGATGGTACCAAATTGATGTGTCTGTGGTACTGAGGCACTTAAGTAAGGTCACACGATCCTGATCTTGTCGATACCATCGACAATGTCTCAGTGACACCGACTTCTTGTGAATTCAAACCGCCTCTCTAACGTCAACTCGGTGGTACCAACTTTTAGGGTCAGTAGCATCAAGTTTTCTTGATTCATACAAGGCTCTCTAATGGTATCTCGGTGGCACTGACTTCTTGGGTCGGTAGCACCAAGATCTGGGTTGTTTTCGGGTGGCTCTCTGAGGTCAATTCAGTGCCACCGACTTTTTTGGTGTTGATAGTACCGAGCTGTGTCAATTTGCCTTGTACCTGAAAACACATAAAGCATCATAAGTGCTCGAAATGCATAAAATGGTAGTAAAAAATGAATGAAATCATATAATTTGATGCAAACAAGGAAATATAGGCTAACTATGACATTCCATGCATAATAGGTCATATAAATGACCAAACTACACCTGAAAACAAAGGAAAATGAGCCTATAAAAATGACTAAAACACATGCATCAAACTCTCCTAAGCTTGAATGTTGCTCGTCCTCGAGCAACACACTCTCAGATCTATTTGAAAAAAGTCAGCAAATGGACAAAGCACATACATTCTTTTCTTAAACAACCCACCTAGCAAGCCCGAAACCAGCCTTCACTGACCACTGAACCACTAACTACTCTAAAGTGACCAAAAACTATAATAAGAGATGTCCACCCTCAGTCAATGACATTATCAAGTAAGTAGTTAACATCATAATTATTCATGTGTTTTCTTGATGTATTGCATGATTCCCTACACGAAATTGCTCTTTCCTAACTACTAGCTAACTAGAAGCATATCTCCATGTAAACATGAATGAGGAGATAAATCGTGAAGAGTGGCCTACCAATAAGAGCAATTAATGGTGAAAATGGGTGGCAATTGAAAACTTCAAGAGTACATCCAATCTATTTATGCACAAGAATGTAATGAATGAACCTAATGCCTAAGTTTCTTTTTTTTTCATGAGATGATGCATGTAGAACAAGCTGAGAATTTTTTTTCTTTCTTCAACTTGGGAAGTTGCACATGTGGATTATACTCCTCTTCATAAAATAATGCATAATATACTTCATTTCTTTTATTTTTTCGATTTTCTTTTCAGCAAGTCTCACATTGTGCTTCTCACTTTCTTCTCAACTTTGCTTTTGATTTTTTTTATATTTCTCATTTCATTTTTTTTATGCATCTCATCTTCTTAATTTCAAGTTTAAGAATCCACATGGAAAAAGAGAAAATGCATGTAATGGTGGAATGAATGCACTATATGAACTATGTTATGCAAGCTAAAATAGTATGCAAGATTATCAATGACTACGAATGCAAAACATTTTTTTTCTTTGTGCAAGTAAACTACCTTATATGATATGTAATGAAATAAAAGAAAACGTGTTTGAAGTACTCAAGAATTTTGAAGTGGTGAGTCAAATGAATGAATGGAAAAGATAGAAACACAACTAATTGACAACACCTTTCATTATATTATGATGTGTCCCTCTTAAATGACATGTGTTTAGGGTGATCCAAGGGATTATTTCTCATATATTCATTTAAGATCTTGATATGGTTTGTTCAGTTTAGGCTCAACATCTTCATGATCCACATTTTGTTATTGAAAAACACTTTCTTTTTTGTATTGTGTCCTAAAAATGACTAATTCAAACACTTCCTCCGAAGGTGTTGCAGAACGATGTTGCAACTCAAACTTTTAAAAACATGACCTTCATTTTCATTTAACACTGGAGAGTACAAGCATTCAAGATTGAAACCATGCAAAATTTTAACTCCACAATTACACTATATAGATGTGGATCCTACTTGCACAACTAAAAATAAGGCAAACAAACTAATTAAAATAGAAAAACAAAATGAAAATAAAGATAGAAACTAAGATAAAACTAGGATAGAATGTTGTTCCAGCACCCCCCTAAGCTTGAATAAGACTATGTCTGCATAGTCAATACTCTCACCCAAGAGGTGGAACAGTGGTACCATGGATCAGAACGGTGGAGGTAGCATGTTTGGGTCATGAGGAGGGAACATCCCCTGAAATGATAGATCAGATGGAGGCATCAGTGGTGGTTGTGGATGAAAATGATTCCACTTCCTCCCTTCTTATAGTTGGTCACGACGTTGTTGGTACTACCGATAGGAGAGTCAGTGATACCAAGTTGCATAGAACAATCCATGGTCGGTGCTTGTGACGCTTATGATTGGCTGACATGATGTGCGCGGATTGCCCTTTATCGGTGGTATCGAAGGCAGCGTCAGTAGTACCAACTTATGCCACAGATTGGTGTCAACGACCGCTCGATGAAGTGCATATGAGATGTTGGATCATGACCAATTGGATTGCTGATGTGGTGAGTCGATAGTGTCGACTTCCTTAGTCAATGCTACTGAGATTTTACATTTGTATCGGTGCTCACAAAAAATAGACTCGGTGTTCTGAGCCTGGGAGTGCCCAGACGTTAGTAGCACTAACAGGAAGTGTTGGTAGTACCGAGTCCTTATCAGTTAAACTACGACGCAACTCCAGAGACTCAGTGGTACCGACATTGCTGGTCAGCGCCACCGAGTTAGCACTGTTGGTTTGCAAAAAATGATGACCCTATTTCGGTCCCACCGACTAATTGACTCGGTGGTACTGACATGCTTTGTCTTGCACACTCAAACAGAATGGATCAAGGTACCTTTTTTACTAAAAATCAAATTTCAAGTACATCTAAATAAGAACATTAAATCTAAGAGATGTGATAAACATTGGGTTGCCTCCAACCAAGTGTCATTGTCTAACGTCCTAGACTAGATGGTCCTTAGAGCATAAAACTAAGGAATGGTGCAAAGTTGCACCTCCTCTAACCTTGGCTCTACCTCCCCTCTAAAATAATGCTTGAGTCTTTGGCCATTAACAAGGAATGACCTACTCCCATCTATAATGGTCATAGTACCATAGGGGTGAACCCTCTCAATAACAAACGGTCCACTCCACTTGGGCCTCAACTTCCCTGGATGCAATCTAAGCCTAGAATTAAAGAGGAGGACCTTCCGCCCAGGAAGAAACACCCGATTAAGAATGTTTCTATCATGAATTTTCTTTGTCCTATGCTTATATATCCTAGAGCTTTGATAAGCGTCCATCCTTATCTCATCTAATTCATTTAATTCTAGAAAATCTCTTCTTACCGACTTCATCTAAATTGAAGTTTAGTTTCTCCATAGCCCATCTGGCTTTATGTTCTAATTCTACAGGTAAATGGCATTCACAGCCATAGATCAGCCTAAACGGTGTGGTACCTATTGGAGATTTATAAGCTATTCTATAGGCCCAAAGTGCATCATTAAGCACATAACTCCAATTCATCCTATTGGTTGAGACTGTTCTCTCTAAGATCTGCTTAACTTCCCTATTTGAAACCTCAACCTAACCTTAAGTTTGTGGGTGATATGGGGTACCTACATGGTGTTTCACCCCGTACTTGCTCAAGAGAGCTCCAAACTGCCTATTAGTGAAGTGTGAGCCACCATCACTAATGATTAGGCGAGGGACACCAAACCCGCAGAAAATGTAATCCTTCACAAATTTGCACACCACTTGGGCATTGTTGGTGCAGGTTGGAATTGCTTCCACCCACTTAGACACATAGTCAACTACAAGAAGAATGTACAGGTATGAATTGGACGACACAAACAAACCCATAAAGTCTATACCCCAAAGATCAAAAACTTCAACCTCTTGAAATACATTTAAGGGCATCTTGTGTCTCTTTGAAATTGTACATGCACGTTGACAAGCGTCACAACGACGGACAGAATTATGTGCATCTTTAAACAAAGTGGGACAATAGAACCCACTCTCTAGGACTTTAGCTGCCATCCTAGAGCTAGCATGGTGCCCACCCATGGGTAGAGAGTGACAATGAGATAGAATGCTCTCTACTTGACACTCAGGAACACACCTTCTCAACAGACCATCCCTGCATTGCTTGAGAAGAATTGGGTCATCCCAGATATAAAATCTTAAAGAATGGAAAAACCATTTTTTCTCCTAGTAACACCAATCTGCAGGTATCTCCTTACAAGCCAAGTAATTCACTATATCTACAAACCATGGGTCATTATATTGAACAACAAAGAGTTTCTCATCTGGAAACTCCTCAACAATGGGGATAGCTTTATCTCTGTCATCTAACCTCTCTAACCTGGAAAGATGATCAACCACTACATTTTCCACACCTGCTTTGTCTTTAATCTCAATATCAAATTCCTATAACAAAATAATTCACCTAATAAGTGTAGGTTTTGCATCCTTCTTCTGCAACAAATACGTGATAGTAGTGTGGTATGTCCAAACAATCACCTTAGCCCCTACTAGGTATTGTCAGAATTTTTCAAAGGCAAACACTACCTGCTAATCACTCCTTTTTAGTAGTGGTGTAGTTCATTTGTGCATCGTTTAAAGTTTTAGACGCATAATAGATAACAGTAGGAAGTTTATCACGACGTTGACCCAACACCGCTCCCACTGCAAAATCTGATGCGTCACACATCCGTTCAAATGGGAGGCTCCAATCTGGAGCCTACACAATCGGCACAAAAATCAATTTTTCTTTAAGTGTTTCAAAAAAATTTAAACATCATTCATCAAAAGCAAAATCAGTGACTTTTTCTAAAACCTCAAACAAAGGCTTGGAAATTTTTTAAAAGTCTTTTATGAATCGGTGATAAAATCTTGCATGACCTAAGAAACTCATAACTCCTTTCACCGATGTCAGTGGAGGTAGTGAGAAAATAACCTCCATCTTGAATGGATCAATTTCCATGCCTTTGTTGGACACCTTGTGTCCAAGAACTATTCCTTCACTCACCATCATGTGACACTTTTCCCATTTAAGAACTAGGTGAGTGTCCTCACATCTTTATAACATCCTATCCAAATTATGCAAATAGTCACTAAATGACTCCCCATAAACTAAAAAGTCATCCATGAAAACATCGTGGCACCGCTCCACCATATCTGAAAAAATGTCAAGCATACACCTTTGAAATGTGGCAGGAGCATTATATAAATCAGAAGGCATTCAGCGATAAGAAAAAGTGCCATAAGGGCAGGTGACAGTGGATTTCTCCTGATCCTTAGGCTCTATAGAAATTTGATTGTAGTTGGAATACCCATCGAGAAAACAAAAGTGAGATCGATCGGATAAACGTTCCAGGATTTGTCAATAAAGGGTAGGGGAAAATGGTCCTTCAAAGTGGCTGCATTCAATCTACAATAGTTAATACAAACATGCCTCCCTGTTACAAGTTTGGTGGGAATTTGTTCATTTGTTGCACTTGTGGTAACACGTAATCCCCCCTTTCTTGGGAACTACCTATGTAGGACCCACCCACATAGAGTTAGAGATTGCATAAATTATACCTATGGATAAGAGCTTGATGACCTCCTTCATGACCACCTCATTCATGATCGGGTTGATACGTCATTGAGGATGAAAAATTGCCTTTGCTCCCTCTTCAAGACAAATCTTATGTTGACATAAGGCTGGTGAGATCCCTTTTATATTTGCTATAGACCAACCAAATGCAGCTTGGTGGTTCTTTAACACAGTGAGAAGCTGCTTCTCCTCCTCATCACTAAGAGACGATGAGATGATCACTAGTAGATTTTCTTCTGCAGCAAGGAACACATACTTTAAATGTGGATGTAGCGACTTCAGTTCCAGGTCTGATGGGTTCAAAAGAGATGGGACCAAAGGAGGGCATGGTGGTCCTAGATATTCAAAGTGCCTCGCATAATAGCAAGGTACTGTGTTTAACAGATAAACACACTCCTCTAGATAATTGTTGCATAAGCTATCATCCACTCTATTTGTCAAGCAGGCTTCTAAAGGTAACTTTGGAGATGAACCTATCATAGAATCAACCTTTACTTCTTCTTTTGCAGCTTGGTCATAATCATCCCCATCATCTCCTGGATAGTGCATAGCTTTAGTCAAAGAAAGTACCTTAGTGTTCTCCAGGATGTCAACAGCTAGAGTGCCTTTATCCACTCTTGTCATCACATGAGCCATGTCTAAGAATGGCTTCCTCAGAAACAAAGAAATTTTGTTGTCTACCTGCTGAAGCATGTTGCACTGTGCCTTATCTCCCATTTCTTGGGAATGCTCCGACATCTTTATTTCAAATCTATCATCTTAGATTCCCATAGTGATGTGTCCTTTGCCCATCTCAACTATCATGTCTGCAATAGCTTGGAATGGTCTCCCCAGTAGGAGTTCATTACCATTGTCATCTTACATCTCCATAACTACAAAATCTATAGGAAAAATGAACTTGTCTACCTACACTAGAACATCTTCACAAATTCCATATGGCTTCACTATAGAGTTGTCCGCCAACTAGATTGCCATGTTGCTCCTTCTGGTTTCTTTGAGTCCAAACTTCTTGAAAGTTGATAGAGCCATCAGATTGATACTTGCCCTTAAATGACACAAAGCTTCTCCAAATTTTGTCTTCCCAATAAATCATGTGGTATTAAAATAGTCAGGATCCTATCTTTTGGGTAGCAGTGTGCCCAAAATAAAAGTGCTGACTTGTTCTTTAAGCACCACCACATCAGATTCTGGGATCTTCCTCTTCTTAGTAATGATATCTTTCAAGAACTTCATGTAAGATGGTATTTGTTCAATTGCATCAATCAAAGGTATGTTCACCGATAGTTTCTAAAAGTTGTCTAGAAATTTCTTGAACTTCCTATCCATCTTTGTATCCTTCAAACTATTTGGAAATGGCACCAGAATCACAGGTGGCCTCTGGTGAGGAGGAATTTATGCTCGAGTCTTATTGCCTCCTGCCTCATCAGCTCATTTCTCTGTGGTCCTCTCTTGGTTTGTAGTGTCTACTTCTTCTACTTCCACTGGCTTAGCTTGAGTGTCTACATTATGTGGTGCTCCATTCAATATCTTTGTACCGCTTTGGAGTAGAACTGCTTTTGCATGTTGGTTTCTAGAAGGTACACTAGTGTTTGCCAGAAAACCTTACTGCATCGACTGCTTCAAAGCATTCACATCTATTGCAATCTGGGATATTTGTGTCTTGATACTGTAAATTCATTCCCCTTGATTCTACAAGTCCCATTGTGTATGTGCAATTTGTAGCTCATTCTGACTCACCAACTTGCCTAGCATCTGCTCGATCTTATCAATCTTCTACTATTCTAGTGTGTATTGGGCTTGACCACCAAACTATTACAGTCTTGGTGGCTGTTGTTGTGCTTGATAAGGATCTTGTTGGAAGCTATTGGGGTCCTTCCATGAGAACTTGGGGTCTTTCCTCCTTGAATATAATCATTATTCATGTACTGACCCAGGCACATGTATTTGCACTCCTCTTCCTATTCTTCATTATGGCCTCTATCTGGAGCACATAGTGACTTAGCAATGAGATCCAACTTCTCATTCAAGGCAGATGTCACTTTAGATTCACTGACACTCTTTATTGTGGTTGGTGTCTCTCTTTCTTCTCCCCAAGATTGATTCTTTGACATGTTCTTGAGGATCTCTAAGCAACGAGTGGGCATATTGTTCAGAAAGAACCCTTCTCTTATGATGTCAATATCTGTTCTCTCCCCTTAGTGCAAACCATAGTAAAAGATCTTGGCCTATCTCTACAGATCAATGTCATGAAGAGGAACTTTCCTAAGCATGTTCTGGAATCTCTCCCATGCCTCAGAATATGACTCCTCAGCTTGCTTCCTGAAGTTGTGAATCTTCTTTACAAGATCATTAGTCTTTTATGGCGGAAAGTAGTGTTCAAAGAATGCATCAATCATCTGGTCCCATGACTCTATCATCTCATCATCTAAATTATTAAACCATGACTTCACCCCATCTGCAAGTGAGGATGAAAACAACTTGAGATAGATTGTGCTACCTGGGATCCTGTCTATTTTTACCATGTCACAGTTCTCTATGAAATTTTTGATGTGTGTCACCATATCTTTAGAAGGATGACCATGGGATGCATGGGCCTTAACTAGAGCAATGAGTCTAGGCTCTATCTTATAGCTGCCCACATGTATAGCTTGTCTTTTGATGGGCCCTTTCTGGGCCACAGACGATGAAGCTTTGATTTTCCCCCATATAGTTTTCTCTTCAAGTGATACTAATGCCTCTGTTTCTTCTAACATAGGAGGATTCGGTGATGGAATTTTGTTGAACCTGTTCATCAGTCTGCCCTGTACTCACTCTCCCTACAAGAACTTTGCTTGCCCAAAACCTGGTGAAGATGGTTCACCATAGTCTATAGCTTTGGTTCACACCATGCACTAGTGTACCTAAAACACAGAGAATGAATGTCAGCTTTAGAAAATTATATTTGAATGAAGAGATAATTAGGATTCAGTTTGAATAATAATAAAAATATATATATGGCCTAGAGTAGCTGACTGCAACACTCGTAGTACTGGATGTTGTTGCTTCCTCGGTAATAGCACCAAAAACTTGATGTGTTGTCTACCATGTGCAAAATGCAAGTGAACGTATCATAGTAATAATGGACCTGTGATGAGTGCATATTCATCTTGGTCCAGTTGCCTTGTTTGGCCCAGTTTTGCTCCATTTATTCACTTTTATTGCCTTAATCTCCTCATACACAGTTTTACTTAGCTTAATTGATCCATCCCCATTTTAATTCGATTTCTTTACATTTTTGTGTAGGGTAATTAGGACCGCGCCAGCCTAGTTGGGCCCAAGAACCCAAGTAGCCATGACCCATCCTTTAATCCTTTGCTCTTTTCTCCTTCAGGTCAACTAAGGGTCAATGCCCTTTTTAGCTACAAGCCACGACACCTTCTTCCCTAAAACGCTACATACCGCGGGCCTCTTCATTCCTTTCTCAACTGCGGTCACCAACTCTCAACATTGTGACCCTACCAAGTAGATAATCGTGATCGTGGTTTGTTATCTGCGATCATCCGCCAGAGAGAGAACCGCGGACACCTATCTGTGATTCCTAGATCGCGACCTCCCCTGGTGTTAACCACATTCTCTTCTATCTGCCAACAATCATGACCTTCCTTTCTCTCCCACAGATCGTGACCACAGTTTCACATAATCACGAACTGCTACTCTTGTCCTACACCGCGATCGTGGTGTCCCTCTCCATAGATCACGATCATCACCCGCTATCCTTTCCTCGGTCATCGTGACCAGCAACGTCAACGTTTCCTTCTCCGTTCATGACTTCATCACTTCCAGCAGCCATCTTCAAGACAGCCACCTTCAGGTCGTGATCACCACCTCCCATCATCAAGTCACAATCCAACCTTCTCTCCCGTGCATCCACATGTTTCCTACTCACTGAGACCGCGATTCCAAGATCGCAACCACTTCCTCTAGCAGCTCTGCACCTTCGCAATCACGACCTGCATCCTACGCCTCGACCATCCTTCTTTAGCAGACCGCGATCGCGATGCCTTCCACCATACCGCAGTTCACATCCCCCTGGCTACAACCTCGATCGCAGCCACCAATCACGACCCACAATCTCCTCACCTATAGCAAAACGTGAGGCATCCTCCGCTTCCCGCTACCTGTAAAATCATGACGTAACCTACAAACTCGAGCTACCGTGGTTTCCCTCCTAAACTTCGCGACCTACGATTCATCTCTACTCTCCTAACTGCAATTGCGGTCTTCTCATCTCTTCTTTCCTACACCCACACCCTCTCCTCAACACCACAGCATCAACCTCCTACGGATTACAACCTGGTCTCTTCCTACAATAGCGTTGACCTGCTCCTCCACACCAGCACATCCATCGATCGCAATCAGTGCCTACTACGATCATCCCGCCTTCCACCAATATCGCAACCTCCTTCATTGTTGATGCCAACATCCATCGCCACAACCAGCCTCGAACCGCGACTGCGGTTTCCATTTACTGTGACCTCACAGTTACCGCAATCTCAATCAAACTCTGCCCACGACCCCCTACCAACAAATAGATTGTGACCCATGCAATGCCTATAAATAGGACCACGCCCCCTCACTTTAGACATCATCTCTAGACATCGTTAGGCTGTAGGTCCATCCTCAGCCTAAGGAGACGATCTCCATAGCCAAGAGCTTGCCTCTGTGGTGGTCTTACGCCCCCGTTCATCCAGATCTGAGGTGGAAACCCAGATCTACAAGCCACTCCATCTAGATTTATATCTAGCATCCAGATCTAGATCTAGATCTAGATCCGGATCTAGATCTGTTGCATCCACACCGTGCCTATGCCACCATCACATCCATGAGCTTCCCCTCCTACTACGAGTGAGGACTATGAGAAGAAAGAGAAGGTGGAGAGAGAAGATATGCCACATCTTCCATAGTGTTCTTCCCTCCTCATCCACATCTTCCCCGACATTGTGTAGAAGACCATTTCTCCACCGAGATACGATCATCTTCTTCACCATGCTCATGGTAGAATCTTCTCTCTCTCTCTCTTGTTCTTATTGTTTCTATCACCATGAGTGAGTAGTTTCCTTTCACTGGGGTGTGGGGACTAGCCCTACTGCCCATGCTTATATGTCTTTTCATTAAACATTCCATGATATTGTATATAACTTTTCATTTTGTTGTTAATCGTTGATGTGTGCTTGTGGATTGATCACCTGCTTGCATTTATCCTGTTCATTTCCTATGTTGTGAGAACTTCAATGTGTAGGTTTTGAATGTCGATTGATGCGGTTGACTCCCTGACTAGAAATAGGACGTGATTCCCTGAGGTCGTAAGTGTATGATCCATGTGGGGACGATCCATCTAGCCCACCGTGACGCTTCTGTGTGCCTAAACATCCTAATGAAGGGCAACAACTTCAGTTGGAAATATGTATCTTTGGAACCGGAAGTGTGTGATCTGGATGGCGATGAGACATTTGATGCCTAAGGTGATGCTTAGGCGAACCTAAACATCCCTCAGGGAGGGTTCACAATAGTACTATTTGGATAGTTAGATCTTGCCTGAATGTTTATGATTGGATATGTTTGCATGTGTAGTGGTGGTGAAACTCGGTACCACCCCAGTGATGTTCATCATTAATCTTTAATCAACTTTTAATCCTTGTCTTTAATTTCCTACAATTAGCTTAATTAAACTCAAACCAACCTTGTTCTAAAGATTAGTCTTGATTCAACTAGATTCGACTAGTAAAAGATTCTTAAAAATGTTGTCCCTTAGGATTCAATCCTCAACTATACTGCGATGAGACTCGTCTTCTTGCGGATGGTATTATTGCACAAGGTTTTGGTTAAAAACTTAGGGATTTCAACCCTGGGTGAGTTTGTTGGTGTGATAATAAACCATGTCAAATTCTGGCACCGTTGCCGGGGACAACATAATCATCTAGTTAAATCTAGTTATTTTGAGACTAATCTAGGATTTTCTATTAATTTGGATACAATCGAGCATATACTTGAATTCGGTTCGACTCCGTCCATCTTACTAGTGAAAGATCTTTCCATCCTAGGTACCCACAAAGTCTAGTGTATGTGCCGTTGGGACAGTCCTAGACTCTCTTCTAGCTTTGACCCTGAGATAGACAGAACCTTTTGTCGTCAGAATAGAGAGAACCAAGCAAGAATGGCTCAAGAGGAGGAAATTGCCCGAAGGGTAGCTCAAGCCCTTACTGCGTAAAGAGATAGGCTTATGCAAGAAGCTCGAGTTACAGTTCAAGAGGAAATCCAAGCAACTCAAGCAGCAGCTCAACAAGCTGAGTTACAAAAGGACCTTAGAGAATTCTCGATCCCTAAAGCTGCTGAC
The DNA here is from genome assembly GCA_963693085.1 of Alisma plantago-aquatica. Taxonomy (NCBI): domain Eukaryota; kingdom Viridiplantae; phylum Streptophyta; class Magnoliopsida; order Alismatales; family Alismataceae; genus Alisma; species Alisma plantago-aquatica. The sequence continues at coordinate 1,194,722,541 of OY856409.1, forward strand.
GTTCATTACCTAGTTCAACCTCCTCCCATCAACACTCCAAATTTCGAGATAAGAGCACATTGGGTTACGCTGCTTCAGAATAGCCCTTTCTATGGTAAGCAAGGAGAAGATAGTTAAGAACATCTTCTGAGGTTTATAGATCTATGTGCTATGATGAAGCAGATTGGAGACACAAATGATGCCATCAGACTCCATCTCTTTAAATATTCTCATGCCGATAGAGCCATGAATTGGTAAAATTCCTTGCAATGTGAACCCATCACCACTTGGGAACAACTTCAAAATGTTTTTTCTAGAAAAGTTCTATCCTCCTCCTCTCATTTATGAAATTAGGCAATGTATAACTCAATTCACTCAGGTCCCTGGTGAAACCCTTACAGAAGCATGGGAAAGATATAAAGAGATCCTACGTAAGTGTCTACATCATGGCATCCCTAAGAATCAACTCATCAAAATCTTTTATAGGGGTGTGGATGATGATATCAAGAAATTTTTAGATTCCTATCTGGAGGAAACTTCATGTGTCAAAGTTATGTTAGCGCATGGAAAGTTGTCACCCTTGGAGCTAAAAACCAAGCCAACTGGGGTAGACCCATAAGTAAAGGAGTGCTAAAGGTTTATATGGAAGAAGCTACTCCCGAGTACAAGTCTATTGCTGAGTCTCTAAAGCTTCTAGTCACCAAGCAAGACCAACTTGAATCATCTTTTGTCGCTTGTGAAAGGAGATGCTCGCCCCCCTAGACAACAAGAACAAGTCAAGTCAGCTTCATTGTTTTGTGAAGCATGTAAAGGAACTGACCATTCTACTCTAGCCTGTAACATTCTCTATGATGCCATTTTGGGTAATACTTGTGGCCAAGGAGATAATAGTCAAATGGAAAGTCTCAATGCCATCAACACTATCCCTGGTCAAGGATATTATAACCTGAATCAGAGCAGGAACCATCCGGGTTTTCAATATGGAAATCCTTCAGGAGAAAAAAAACTTGTGATAACTGGGTTCAAATAATCAACAATGAGGCCCACCTGGATTCCAGTATAACCAACAACAAAATTTCAGAAATCAAGGGAACTTTATAGATAACTTCCAGAATAGAAACTAAAACAATTTTCAGAACAATTCTCAGTTCTAGAATCCCAACCAAATCCCCTATCAACAACAACAACAAGGGCCACAAGTTGGTCCCATCTCTCCTGATGACAAACTCTTAGCCATTGAGAAGATGTTGCAGTCACAATAGACTATGATAGCTAACCAGCAAGCCCATCAGAAGGTTATTGAATCTCAACTAGCTCAACTTTCAGCTAGCCTCAAACCACCTATTGGAACTTTTGCTGGCCAATGAGAGAACAATCCTAAGCATCCTGAACAATTGAAGGCTGTTACCACTAGGTTCGGGAAAAACTATTCTAGTCCTCCTGTCAAGACACCTATGGTCATTACGAATGATGATGACCCTATGATTGCCCAAGACTCTACAGTACCTGAGTCTCAACCAAAGGAACCACCAACTGCTGATAAGATAGACAAAGCAAGATTGGAGGAATCAATTGCTACAGAAGCAGAAGACACACCTGAGCCAGATGTGCCAGTGTACAAGCCTCATCCTCCTTTCCCAGCTCATTTGAAGCAGACAAAGCTTGACACACATTTCAACAAGTTCAAGGAAGCTATGAAGAAGCTTCATGTTGATATACCCTTTCTTGATGCTCTGGCTAAGATACCAGCCTGGAAAAAATACTTGAAGTCTCTCCTCACTAGGAAGTATATAACCGAAGAATATGAGATAGTCAAGTTAGCAACAACTACTTCCAATATCATCCAGAGCAAGATGCCCAAGAAGTAGACAGATTCAGGATCCTTTGGGATTTTGTGCCATATCGGTGACTCTTCATGTAAGAAGGGATTGGCCAATCTTGGTGCTAGCATCTCTATCATGCCACTTAGCCTTTGCAAGAGGCTAGGGTTTGCATAACTACTTCCAACTAGCATGACCATATGACTTGCAGACAATTCTATGACTCTTCCATTGGGAATCATTGAAGAAGTCCCAGTCAAGGTAGGAAAAGACTCTTATGTCCCATGTGACTTTGTCATCATGAACATAAAGGAAGATGCCAGATACTCTCTTGTTTTTGTCCATCCGTTCCTCGCCACTGTAAGAGCTCTGATTGATGTTGAAGTAGGAACCTTGCTGCTCAGACTAGGTAAAGAAACCCTCAAGTTTAAAGTTTTTGAAAGCATGTGAAGACCGAGCATGTAGGAAGAAGTCTATTTGATTGATTGTATAGAGAAAATGTCACTCCTCACACAAGAGAAGTAAGAACAAGATGATCCTTTAGAAGTGACTCTTACAAACCCATATGCTGAGAACTCCATTGACAAACAAGTTAAAGATTGTGTTCTTCACTCAACACTGCCGAAGAAGATCTGGAAGGAAAATTTGAGGAACTCAAGGTTGTGAATGCAACTGAAGAGCCATGCGAGAAGCCAGAAGCCCCTGAAATGAAGCCCCTGCCTGAGGGACTAAAGTACATGTTTTTTGGAGAATCTCAAGGTTTGTCCAGTTATTATAAATTCCAATCTAACGACCGAATAAGAAGATAAACTCCTGAAAGAATTAAAAGAAAGAAGGAAAGATATTGGCTACAAGATGAGTGATCTCACCGGGGTCAGTCAAGCACTTTGCATGCATAAGATCCCTATGGTGGAAGACCACAAGCCAAATGTTGAACATCAACAAAAGCTTAATCCTAATATGAAGGAAGTAGTCCGCCGTGAGGTCATCAAATTGCTCACTACTGGAATCATCTATCCTATATCTAACTCACCATGGGTGAGTCCGATACATGTTGTCCCAAAGAAAGGTGGCACTACGGTGATACAAAATGAAGATAATGAACTCATCCCCACTCGAACAGTTACTGGGTGGAGGATGTGTATCGATTTTAGGAAATTGAACTAGGCAACTCGTAAGGATCAATTCCCAATGCCTTTTCTAGATCAAGTCTTAGAGCGATTGGCTCACCAGGAATATTTTTGCTATCTCGATGGTTACTCTGGATTCTATCAAATTCCTATACATCCAGATGACCAAGAGAAAACTAATTTTACTTGCCCCTTTGGAACATACACATTTAGAAGGATGCCATTTGGGCTCTGTAATACGCCTACAACCTTCCAACGTTGCATGGCAGTCATATTTGCTGGTCTAACCGAAACTATTATGGAATTTTTTATGGATGATTTATCCGTATATGGAGATTCATATGATTCATGTCTAAAGCACCTCTCCCTCGTGCTCAAATGATGTGAATAAGCACATCTAGTACTAAATTGGGAGAAATGTCATTTTATGGTAAAGGAAGGCATTGTCTTCGGCCATAGGGTCAGTAATTGAGGAATCGAAGTTGACAAATCAAAGATTGAAGTAATTTCCAAACTTACTATCCCAACTAATGTAAGAGAGGTCCACGCATTCCTTGATCATGTAGGCTTTTACAGAAGGTTTATCAAGGATTTCTCCAAGATAATCAAGCCCATGACAAACTTGTTGCTAAAGGATGTTAATTTCCATTTTGACAAAGAATGTATCAAGAGTTTCAAAAATCTAAAGCATGTTCTTACAACAACACCCGTCATCTGAGCTCCAGATTGGGAGCACCCATTTGAAATTATGTGTGATGCCAGTGATTATGTTGTGGGTGCCGTTTTAGGCCAATGTATAGAGAAGAAACATCATGTCATCTACTATGCATCTAAGACCCTTGACAAAGCTCAAAGGAATTATGCAACTACTGAGAAGGAACTCCTAGCAGTCATGTATGACTTTGACAAGTTCATATCCTACCTCATTGGTTCGAAGGTCATTGTCTATACAGATCATGCTGCTATTCGTTACCTCCTGAAAATGAAAGATGTAAAACCTAGGCTGATAAGATGGATTCTCCTCTTACAAGAATTTGATCTAGAGATAAGAGATAAGAAAGGTACATAGAATGTTGTAGTAGACCACTTGAGTCGTATCCACACCCTAGACACTGAAACTACCCCTATTAGAAACTCTCTTCTAGATGACCATCTCATGAATGTCTCAGAAGCTACTCCTTAGTACTCAGACTACGTGAACTACCTTGCCGCTGGTGTCATCCACCCCAAATGTACTGGCAATGCATTGAAGAAATTCATGCATGATGTGAGACAATATCACTGGGATGAGCCATAACTCTTCAAGATCAGTGATGATGGTCTCTATAGACATTGTATAGTTGAGGAAGAAGCTCGTCTTATTTTACAACAATGCCACTCATGCCCAGTTGGAGGTCATATGAGTTCTAAGAAAACTGCTCTGAAGGTTTTGCAATGTGGTTTCTTTTGGCCAACCATATTCAGAGATGCTTACAACTTTGTTTTATCATGTGACAAGTGTCATAGAATGGGAAACATTACGAAAAGAGATGAGATGTCACTTAAGCTATGGAAAGAAGTTGAGATTTTTGATGTTTGGGGAGTGGACTACATGGGTCCATTCCCATCCTCACATGGATTTTCCTACATCCTAGTTGCGGTTGATTATGTATCCAAATGGGTAGAGGCAATACCAACAGTTACTAGCGATTCAAAACCCGTCATCAAAATGTTCAAGGATATTATTTTTCCCCATTTTGGAATCCCACGCACTGTGATATCCGACGGAGGTTCTCATTTTTTTGGAAAGAAGCCTTGAAGCACTATTAAGGAAATATGGTGTTACACACAAGGTAGCGTCCCCCTACCACCCACAAACAAGTGGGCAGGTAGAGGTTTCGAACTGTCAACTCAAAGCTATCCTGGAAAAGACATTAGGACGCAACTGAAAGGATTGGTCAGTGAAAATCAATGACGCTTTATGGGCCTACCGAACCGCATTCAAAACTCCTCTTGGAACAACACCCTTCAGACTCATCTATGGAAAATCATGTCACCTGTCTGTGGAACTGGAACACAAAGCATGATGGGAAATAAAATAGCTAAATTTTGACATTAAGAAAGCTGGCGAAGCTAGGATTCTGCAACTTCAAGAGTTAGAAGAACTCCAGATGATAGCTTATGAGAATGCACTAATCTACAAGGAACACATAAAACTTTGGCATGATGGCATGTTGTTCAACTCGAGACTGAGATTATTCCCAGGGAAACTCCGTTCTCGATGGTCTGGACCATATATTGTCAAGAGCATCTTCCTACATGGTGCTTTTGTTTTATGGAGTGAAAAGTCAGGTGATTTTGTGGCAAATGGCCAACGCTTGATGAGATATTTCACCACAGCTAATACTAGCACTTATGAATCAATGAATCTTTCCAAACTAACATATCTACCAGAAAATTGAAGGAATCACGTCAAGCCATAGACGTAAAACAAAGGTGCTTGTTGGGAGGCAACCTGATCAATAATTTTGTTTTTACTTTTAATTTTGAATTAGAATTTTTCCTTAATTTTGTTTTTACTTTTTAGGAAATTTTGCACCTGGTAGACAATGCATCACAAGATGCAGTCTTAAGTTTTGATAGTTTCCATTTTTGAGATTTCAGATGGAGGATGTGTCGCTAAAAGGAATACAACCACATCTGGTGGACCAACCGGCACGAGTTTTCCCCTCCATCTCAGATTTAGAGTTTGTTCGGGATGAGAAAATTTCTAAGTTTGGGGTGGAGGGTGGGTGGTACATACTTTACTTTTCACCCACTCCTATCTGTTTCTGACTTAAGATTTCATCATTGCAATTTTGAGCAATTTTTTCAAAAATTTTCAAAAATTTTGAAGTTTTGAAAGTAGTTTGTATAGAAACTTGATGAAGTTTTGACACTTTTTGTTTTAATCAAAGCCTTTATCTAGCCGGCTATCCCATTTTTCCATGCAGTCTTAAATCATTATACCCTCCTCATCTGAAGCAAATCCTCAAGGGGGACAATTTCTAAAACTAGCCAATGGTTAGATATCACCGTGTGAAGCTTATGAATCCTAACATCATGTTCAGTGAAAATGGCAAGTATCTATCAAACAGAGAGGGATCAAACACATTGTTCTTCCTAACTGACTAGTGGAACAATAACATGGAATCTCGACTGGATCCACATCAAGTCATTATTTGAGCAGAGTATGATAAGGAGAACAACTCGGTGCACTGAATTGTAAATCAACTTGCATTCTGATCTGAACTCTCTTCTACACTTCTTCCATCATCTTCTTACCCCTCTGTCCATCAAAAAGAAACAAAAAACAGCCAAAATAGTGCCAAACCCTATGTTCAGGGTGGCACACCTCCTCCCTCTTTATTCGCTTCTTCCATACCTATCGCTATGTAATAGGGGCGTACCACCAAGAAAAGATGCCAATGTGCACACAAAAAATGCAATCTCGAGTCAAATAGAGGAGAGATTCACACACAAAAAATGCAATATGGAGTCTAATAGAGGAGAGATTCGCACAAAAAAATGCAATCAATGAAATTGCAACCATATAATAAAAATCTCGAGTCGAATAGAGGAGAAATTTATTTCTTCCTTCCATACCCCCCTTCACTCCCTATTCCACCTACTGGCACAATGAATGCCTACTTTGCCAATATCTTGAAAAATACCAGCGTCAGATCAGGTGCACACTTGTTGTTCTGTGGGCATCTCTGGACTCTTATGAAATTCTTAGACATGCTTTATGTTGGAAAAAATGGAGAGGAAGTGATGTTGGGAAATGAACTTAGGAATGAAGATATGGTAAGATGTGTTCAGTGGTATCAGGAAGTTGAGATGCTTAGTCATACGGAGTAGAGAAGAAACAATCGTGATGTGAAGATGAGGCAATCACATGAGTTGAAAGTATTCATTTGGCGACTATTTCAGATTTTGTGTTACTCTAGGATGAGCAACGTTTAAGTTCAGGGTATTTTGATGAGTGCATATTCATCTTGGTCCAGTCACCTTGTTTGGCCCAATTTTGCTCTGTTTATTCACTTTTATTGCCTTAATATCCTCATACACAGTTATACTTAGCTTATCTGATTCATCCTCATTTTAATTAGATTTCTTTGCATTTTTATGCAGGGTATTTAGGGCCACACCAGTCTAGTTGGGCCCAAGAACCCAAGAAGCTACGACCCATCCTCTAATCACTGGTCCTTTTCTCCTTCAGGTCAACTGAGGGTCAACGCCCTTTTTAGCTACAAGTTGTGGCACCTTCTGCCTTAAAACTCTACAGACCACGGGCCTCTTCATTCCTTTCTCATCTGCAATCACCAACTCTGAACACTGCGACCCTGCCAAGTAGATAACCGCGATCGCGGTTTGTTGTCCACAATCAACCGCCAGAGAGAGAACTATAGACACCTGTCTGCGATTCCTAGATCGCGACCTCCCCTACTATTAACCGTCGTCTCTTCTCTCTGCCAACAATAGTGACCTTCCTTTCTCTCTCACAGATCGTGACCGCAATTACACATGACTATGACATGCTACTCCTGCCCTACACCACGATCACAGTGTCCCTCTCCATTGATCACGATCATCGCCCACTATCCTTTCCTTATTCATCACGACCTGCAACGTCGTCATTTCCTTCTCTGTTCATGACTTCATCGCTTCTAGCAGCCATCGTCAACATAGCCACCTTCAGGTCGTGATCACTGCCTCCCGTCATCAAGTCATGATCCAACCATCTCTCTCATGCATCCACCTGCTGCCTACTTGCTGAGACCATGATTCCAAGATCGCGGCCGTGATTCCAAGATCGCAACCACTTCCTCTAGCAGTGCCTACACCTTCACAATTGTGACCTGCATCCTATGCCTAGACAATCCTTCTTCAGCAGACCGCGATCGCGGTGCCTTCCACCATACCGCGGTTCACGTCCTCCTAGCTACAACCTCGATCGCAGCCACCAATCATGACCCGCGATCTCCTCACCTACAGTAGAACGCGAGGCATCCTTCACTTCCCACCACCTGCAAAACCACGATCTAACCTGCAAACTCGAGCAACCGCGGTTTCCCTCCTAAACATCACGACCCACAGTTTGTCTCTGCTCTCCTAACTGCGATCACGGTCTTCTCATCTCTTCCTCTCCTACACCCACACCCTCTCCTCAACACCACAACGTCGACCTCCTACGTATCGCGACGTGGTCTCTTCCTACAGCAGCGTCGACCTGCTCCTCCACACTAGTACATCCATTGATCACGATCAGTGCCTGCTGCGATCATCCCGCCTTCCACCAATATTGCGACCTCCTTCATTGTTGACGCCAACAACCATCGTTGCGACCAACCTCGAATCACGACCGTAGTTTCCATTTACCGTGACCTCATAGTTACCACAATCTCAATCAAACTCTGCCTGCGGTCCCCTGCCAACAAATAGACCGCAACCCATGCAATGCAAACAGACCACGGTCTGTGCTCCGGGAGTCATGACCAACCAGTGCAAAAAGGGAACCGTGACCGAGATTCTTATGACCTCGACCGAGGTCCCAGCTGTGCCCAAGAAGGCCTATAAATAGGACCACACCCCTCACTCAAGACATCATTTCCTGATGCCATTAGGCTGCAGGTCCATCCTCAGCCTAAAGAGACGATCTTCACAGCCAAGAGCCTACCTCCATGGTGGTCTTGCACCCACATTTGTCCAGATCTGAGGTGGAAACCCATATCTACAAGCCACTCCATCTAGATCTAGATCTAGATCTGTTGCATCCACACCGTGCCTACGCTGCCATCACGTCCACGAGCTGCCCCTCCTACTATGAGCGAGGACTACGAGAAGAAAGAGAAGGTGGAGAGACAAGATCTACCCCATCTTCCGTGGTGTTCTTCCCTCCTCATCTAGATCTGCCTCGACGTTGTGTAGAAGACCATTTCTCCACTGAGCTGCGATCATCTTCTTCACCATGCTCATGGTGGAATCTTCTCTCTCTCTTTTTCTTCTTGTTTCTCTCACCATGAATGAGTAGTTTCCTTTTGCTGGGGTGTGGGGACTAGCCCCACTTCCCATGCTTATATGTCTTTTCATTAAACATTCCATGCCAATGTATATAACTTTTCATTTCATTATTAATCGTCGATGCATGCTTGTGGATTGATCACCTGCTTGCATTTATCTTGTTCATTTCCTATGTTGCAAGAACTTCAATGCGTAGGTTTTGAATGTTGATTAATGCAGTTGACTCCCTGACTAGAAATAGGATGGGATTCCCTGAGGTTGTAAGTGTATGATCCATGTGGGGATGAGCTATCTAGCCCACGGTGACGCTTCTATGTGCCTAAACGTCCTAACAGAGGGCCACAACTTCAGTTGGATATCTGTATCTTCATAACCATAAGTGTGTGATCTGGATGGCGATGAGACATATGATGCCTAAGGTGATGCTTATGTGAACCTTAACATCCCTCAGGGAGGGTTCGCAACAGTTCTATTTGGATAGTTTGATCTTGCATGGATGTTTGTGATTGGATATGTTTGCATGTGTAGTGGCAGTGAAACTCGGTACCACCCCAACGATCTTCATCATTAATCTTTAATCAACTTTTAATCCTTCTCATTACTTTCCTGCAATTAGCTTAATTAAACTCAAACCAACCTTGTTCTAAATATTAGTCTTGATTCAACTAGATTCGACTAGTAAAAGATGCTTAAAAACATTGTCCCTTGGGATTTGATCCTCAACTATACTGCGATAAGACCTGTCCACTTGCGGGTGGTATTATTGCACAAGGTTTTGGTTAAAAACTCAGGGATTTCAGCCCTGGGTGAGTTTTTTGGTGCGACAATAAACCACGTCAACCTGTCAGGCTCGGGTCAAACACAGGGAAGCATTTCTCCATAAACTACTACTAACTACAAATCAATCAGCTAAGCTGATGATGGTTGTTTGAGTTGGGTTGAATTACTAAATTAATACTAAAGCAAACGAATTAAATGAATAGAGTAAATCAAAAAGAGAACAAGTTCCTTAGGATGATGGTTTCTCCACAGATATCGCTTACAGTCTATCCTGCACACCAATACATATTATCTCAATTCCTGGATAGGGAGCCTGTAGCCAGAATTACCTACTTCCATTGTGTAATTCACTACCTATACTAATGTCAATCCCACTCCCGTGGTTATTGGTTTGATTAGTTAGGTGTTTTACATCAATACTCTAGGTTTCTCCCCCCATCTATTTGCCACTTTTCCCAAAGGGTACAATAAATGAGTAATTCTATGTTTTCCAACCCTTAATCCCTCTCCCGAGATGATTAAGTGTCTATTAATCCATTCATGGTGATCAAGCATAAATAGAACAAGCAACATCCATAAAATTATATCCAGTAACGGGAGATAAATTGATATTAATGCATAGAAATCAACTGTAGTGTATATCCGGGCTACTCCCGGGTCCTAAAGAGCAAAGGTTTTTAGCCTTGCATGGTTTTCATGACAAAACATAGAGAAGGGAAGAAGAAAAACGTGGGGAACATAGTAAAAACTAAGGTAACCCCTAGATCTTTCGCTAACTGGATGATCCCCTCTGTAGTACGTGCGGTCAACTATCTTCCAACGATAGACTTGTCCTTTGTAGGTGCTTAGATCACTCCCGATGAAACTTTTTGTTCTCTATTCTTCTCTTCTCTCTCTCTCTAGTCACCATACAATGAAAACATGTCACTCACTAGGTCTGGCCGTCATCCTCCCTAAGTCATAGGCATGACTTAGGGTGCGAAATTTCATCCACCATTAGATTAGAAGCAAATTTGTGGCTGGCCTGATTGGGTAGACTCGGTGGTACGAACTTGATGTGTCAGTGGTACCGAGTCACTTAAGTTAGGCTGTGCAATCCCGATCCCGTCGATACCATCGACAATTTCTTAGTGGCACCGACTTCTTGTGAATTCAAGCTGCCTCTCGGACGTTAACTCGGTGATACTGACTTTTAGGGTTGGTAGCACTGAGTTTTCTTGATTCACACAGGGCTCTCTGATGGTATCTCAGTGACACCAACTTCTTTGATCAGTAGCGCCGTGATCTGGGTTTTTTTGGGCGGCTCTCTGAGTTCAAGTTGGTGCCACTGACTTTTGTGGTGTCAGTATTACTAAGCTGTGTCGATCTGACTTGCACCTGAAAACACATAAAGCATCATAAGTGCTCGAAATGCATAAAATGCTAGTAAAAAATGATTGAAATTATATAATTTGACGCAAACAAGGAAATATAGGCTAGCTATGACATTCCATGCATAATAGGTCATATAAATGTCCAAACTACACATGAAAACAAAGGAAAATGAGCCTATAAAAGTGACTAAAAGCACATGCATCAGTGGTTCAAACAAGTTATTTTGACATTCCATTCATTTTAAATGATTATTTCAAGGTTCATGTCACATATGCACATTTTAGCGTCAAAAAACTCATAATATGGCAAACAAGGTCATGATCAATCAATTCATGAGGTCCAAGTATGAAGTATAATTTATATTAAGAAATTAATGGCATAAGGACATTATTCAGTATAGGTGGATGTCCCTTATAGTTTAGGCATCAAACAACTAACATTGGACATCAACACCTCAACATACATAATACTATTCACATGGTTCATCATCATTAGGAGTCAAAATGTTAATTATGGAGGAGATCCACATCAAGGTGATCTTAAGGAAGGACATTTCTTGATTCGGTAGGAGGGTAGAAAAGATTAAGACTTGCATTAAGATTAGGTCATGAGAGATATAAGCAAGACATGAGTGTCACACTAGGTCCTCATAAGTGGACTTAGAGTCACATACAACCTCATATTAAAGCATAGGATGAACCTGAGCATTAAAGTTTCCAAGCATCATGGAGTCACTAACTTCAAGAATAGAGGGTCATTTGTTGCATAGTTAGGTCAAGCACATCCTTTGATCTAAGGTATAACATGCATTCACATAAAGTGGCATAAACATGCATTTGGTGTCATATGAATCAAAACATAGCAAAAGGGATATTAGGGCTTATCTTAGACTCATGGAGGGCACAAGGATACTAATTTCAAGTAGGAGATGCTTTGATGCCACTTCATGAGCATAAAAGAAAAATGAACAAAGCTCACATGTATATTCAATTCAAGTCAATTTATGTAAATAGAGTCATCCATGAGTAATAAGGGTGATTAGGAACCCCAATAGCTCAAAAGAACATAAAATGTACTGATATGATAATTAGATAGGTATAGATGATCAAAGGTCTAATCTTTATCACAATCATGTGTGTAATGTAGTCAACATGGTCAAAGATCTCATTTTTGAAAAATAGGGAAACTAGGAGCATATTCAGGTCATGTAACCAATCCTAGGTTTACATCTTTTTGAGAGAAACAAAATGGTACATGTATTTGATATATTTAGACAAAGGGTGAGAGAGATATGCCTTTTGTGAGTTCTTACATTAGGACTATAGAAAAACAGAGACTCAAGACTATACCTTTATCTCACAAGCTAGAAGGACCCTTGGATTCCAGAACCACACCCCTGATCCCCCGATGTGGCATCAACCTTTGTGATTAGGACTGGCTAAGCCCAAATAGTGGCTTTGGGGCTTGGTTGATCCTGACCATCAGCCTCCAGATCCACAATTGTTCCCATCTCCTTGCCACCGCCCCTCACTACATGGGGCCACTAGCCATCACAGTGTTTGGGGGCCTCTGTGGTATAATATTGTGTGACACTCTAACTTTCTCTCTCCTTTATTATACCCATTTCCTCCCTATTAGTGACTCACATTACTCAATTTGAGTTCAATAACATAATTTGAGTGATTGGATGCTTAATGTAGTCACCTTGTGCCTATGTTCCTATATATGACAAAAATATGCAATTTTGAATTGTGTATCATTTATTAATACATCCCTATTATACAAGTGAAAATGATCCTCACCAATGATATATCCTTACTTCCCAATATATTTCACATTGTATATCTCTCAAATACGAATCCAACGGTGGAAAATTGCCTAAATTTGAAAATCATAACCTAAGATACAGGCATTTAAACTTTTTTAATTAATCATTGATTTAATTTTACTTCAAGTCTTGATGGACCATATCTTGCCGCAGCCCAAATGGGGTGGCATCCCCTTTCATTTGTGAGCGTATCCGGCTCTCACCCTCATAGCCAATTGGGGAGCCAGATCTTGAGCATTGGATTATAGTTTGATCCAATGGTTAGCATATCACCCTCTTCCTCATGCACTATCTACGTAAGTGGTGTTGACCACTACCTACCATGCCCAAGCTCCACCTATATTACCATTCTAGCCCCCTTTTCAACATCTAGTTCTAGTTTTTCCTATAAATATTCTTCTACAACTCGGATCTACTATTTTCTCCCATTTGCTTACTCTCTAGCCCTATTTTCTCCTGCTCCTCAAACCTCCTAACCCTAGTTTCTCCTTTGCACCGCCACCTTGGTTTCCTATGCCACAACCACCATTGTGCCCAACCGAGACCGTAGGTGAGTCCATGGGGTTGATGTTTGGTGGGGTGGCATGTTTGTTGGGCCACCCCATTCCATCTTTACCCCATCCACCTCATGCTCTAGCCCCAAGCAGGCAACAGTAGCCGCAGCTTGCATGGGCAGGCGCAGAACGGAGGGCCCCAGCTAACTTTATGGCCAGTGATGGTAAGTGGCCCCATGCAATAAGGAGATGACAAGGAGAAGGCCGAAACCATGGATCCATAGACTGATGGTCAGATCATTCGATCCTCAAAACCACTGTTTGGGCCTAGCCCGGCCCAAATCACAAAGATCGGCACCACATGGGAGAAATAGGGGCATGGTTTGTGGCACCACATGAGCGAATAATTATGATTCAACATGTTGATTATATGGAACATCCATATCAAGGTGATCTAATGGAAGGATACTTCTCGATTAGAGATAAGGGAATACAAGATTAAGACTTACATCAAGATTATGTTGCAAGAGATATAAGAAAGGCATTGGTGTCACACTAGGTCCTCACTAGTGGACTTAGGGTACATACACCCTCATATGAAGGCATATGATTAACTTGAGCATTTGGATTTCTAAACATCACGAAGTTACTAACTTCAACAATATAGGGGAATCTTTTGCATAATTACATCAAACACATCCTTTGATCAAAGGTATAACTTACATTCACATAAAGGGGCATAAACATGCATTTAGTGTCATATGCCTAAACAAAAGGGATAGTAGGTCTAATCTTAGAGTCATGGAGGGAACATGTTGTAAAGGTTAGGTCTTTATGATCAAATATGTACAAAATTGTAGCAAAAGTATAAACAAATATTTATTACCATCATGCTTTTACATTGAAGTCGTGGAAACTTTAAACATAAGATTACAAGATTAAGAATAAGAATTTACTCCTATATAGTCTTCAATAGGGGACAACTCTTACATGTATCTTCTAGTCCATCTTTGTATCACATGTCCATGAGATCCTAGAGGGAACAAAACCACACATGGACCCTAAGAAGGAAAATATAGATTGCTGAGGTTGGTACTAAGTTCAATTACTGAGTTGTTTTAAAAAATAAGGATTTATAAAATCAAATATAGGCAAGTTTTCTTGGTGGACTATGGTATTAACAAGAGAATAGTCTAGCTTCCATGCTAGTTTCAAAAGGTTACCATAATTATAATGGTGAGTAGAACAACAAAGAGATTCTTCACACCAATATCAAAATTTCAAAATGAAATGATTTTTCTCAGAATTAGTATCAAGATATCAAATTATCCAAAATGAAAATATTTGTCCATTGGCACAATCAATATAATATTTTGTCTTCTCCAATGGCTAGGAGCCTAGTGTTCTCCTCTCTATGAGAAAACAACACTTTGCATGTGGTGTAACCAGTAATGGGGGACCACTAATTGTCCATTGTTCATTGCACAGGGTTGCATGATATGACCCTCCGAATCTTGGGAGACAACACTCTTAGACAATATTTTGAATTTGTGTGCCAATATCAAAATAAAATAATATTTCAATTATTCAACAACGTTCAACATTCAATTTTTTTTTGATATACTTCAACAAGAGGGAACAACTAATAACAAAAATGGTCACCACTTCAGTAAAAAATAACATAAACGAAATTCAAGTGGGAGATAAATAGTTTAATAATAGAATTGAGAATTTAGCACATGTTCTAGTACAAGATCTCCAATTTTATATGTTTACAAGAATTAATGGTGTCATTAATCTAAAAAAATAGAATGTACTAGGGTTATTTGATGTTTCTTGGCTTGGAATTTCTTATTGAATGGTATAAGGTGATGGTTTATTATTCTTTCCATTTGTTTGTATCTTAGGTAATCATATTACCTCCCCATTATAATCAAATATATCAAGGTTATATATGCAAAAGAGGGAAGATGTTTTAGGTACCATATTATTCAACATAATCCCCCAAACAATGAGGTTATTAATGAATGTATTAAAAATGGGAGAACAACAATACATTGATATGTTAATAACTAAATCTAAATATGCATATGAATATAATTATACATCTACTAACATTTGGATGGAGAAATACCTTGTATATTCCAATTAATTAAGGATCATCATATGTTTCATTTTGTATTATGAAATTACCTAAGATCGATAAGGTTCTCTAGTATGGTTCTCCATGTTTCCATTAAGATAGTTTGATCTAGGTTAAAAAAGGGGTTCATAAGTCAATCTCATATTTGTTTATACTCAAGCATGTAAGCTTCTAGGGTTTGTACTAATAAGGAGGGTAGATTATTCATTGTAACTAACTTATTACTCATTTGTTTATTAACATATATGTACATAATAATATGGCTAATATTTATATAATGACTCAACTAGACTTGGTTATTACCCAAACCATATAATGAGATCATTACTAGATCTTTTGGTCTAGCTTCCTTTACTATTGGGTTTTTTATAATCACCATTTATGGATTGTAACTTTACTAATGGACTATTAGGTAATTATATACATATATGTATCTATATGATACAACTAACTATAATGAATCTATATATCTCTTACATCAATATGGTTTTGCATCCTAGGTATTTAGTTTCTTCACTGATACGTTATCCACCCTTTTCTATTATATATTCTATTTTTGAGATTTCAAAATGCATTCAGGAAGTGATGTTTACCTAATCGGTCAATGGTTGATACTTGATTGATTGTTGACATATTATCTCTTCACTCGACCACAGATAAGAGTAGCATAGTGTACACATCTTGGGATCTTTCTAAGATCTCTAATGGAAGTTTGAGTCTTCCATGATTAAGGTTTCTCTTTTGTTGGTCCTTGAAGGTAGGTTTCCCTATCTTAGTTTTGTGTATGTTTTTATAAACCCTAGTCACCGTGGGGAAGAGGTCAAGACATCTATGAGATCATTGCATGTCATTGGAGTATGGTTGAGGGTCAATATCGGGACTTTGATACTTGAAGACAATATTGGATGGTGAGGACCCACTACATTGTGAATTGGTTGTGGGAGTTGAAGTGGGAACTGATGAGGTTGCATGTCAGTGGTTGCAAGCCTATGGAACCCTCTCATCATGTTCATGTAGTCATTCAAGAATGTATACGTCTACTTTCTCTCTGCCTCTAATGGGTACAATCCATTTTAAATAGTACGTCAAAGCTGAAATGCGATCAACTTTAGGAGGAATTTCTTTCAAAAAACTACATAGACATGAGCGTTCCACCAATTTATTAATTTTAAACTAAATAATTTCAAGATAAACTCATCTCCATGAATATAGTACAACTCCAATTGAATGGTTTCTCAAGAACTTGTATGTGTTTGTAAATAAAATGGTGGATTAGTGAGACTTCTCACAAAACAATATAGAACTGCATCAAAACTATATCACTTTTTACTTTTCTTGTTCACAGAAACATTATTCTGCACTTCTTCTTCCATACAATTACATAAATCAGTTTTGCATGTCTTTAAAAGTGATTCTCCCATGTGACCATTCAATATAGCCCTTTTCAATCACATCGCACAAGACTTGGTTTTTGTGATCCTCAACATCATTTCATATTGTTACTAGGAGAACCCGCTTTGCTTATCAAACCCTAAATGATTATTAGGATGAATCCCCAAAACTAAACCCATCTTACAATTAGTAACTTATCAAAAATTCCAAATTATATTTTGAATAAAACCATCTGCATACATATATGATTACAAATGATCATCATAAAACATCATATGGTGTCATATAAAAACATACTATTTCTCATTTAAATCATCTCAAGAGTAGAAAAATATGAAGGAAAAATGAAATCTATGTATTCAATTCAATAAATAGGTTTACAATATGATCCATATCTATAAAGACACAACATAATAAGATGTATCAATCATGTCACAACTCATAGTCCTAATGAAAAATCAAGGAAATAAACCCATTGTATCCAAGATAAACTACCCAACCATCACTTAGGAAAGTGAGAGTACATGGAAGTCTAGACTCAATTATGTTATATGTTGTTACATGTTGATCACCATATCCTTATTATTGCCCAACATTCTTAAAGAAATCATGGAAGAACCACATAAGACTCTTAAAGAGTCCCAACAAGAGGTTTAATCCCATCGATATATAAACCTATATGGATATCTTTTGATATGGACTCTAGGTAACTAAAAGAACTCTATTATATAATTTAATTTCTAATTATCCATATCACACCAAAACTCAGAATAAGGTATTCCATAATAATAGTACAATACATTTTATACTACAACAACAATATTGTCATAATATAATCATCTTGAATGCGATTAAACTCACATTATTTATCGTAGATTTTATAGATAATTCATAAAGAGCCACAAAACTAGAAGATAATTAGAGCACAATAGTAACATCGAATGTAATTTGTCAAAATAACCCTAATTGGATATATGATTTGGTTGAGTTACACAATTTGTTAAGCCTTGAGTAGTTTGAGATGTACCATTTAAACTACTAGTTGACCACTATAAAGTCAAGATTATCCACATTATAAAAGCTTGAGCCCACCACTCAAGGATCTAGTAGAGTTTCAAGAATGATGAATGGCCCCAAAGACCACCATTGGCCTTAACCGTGTGCTTTGTCCTCACTCATGCACAATACATGATTAACTTCTCAATTGGTCACCCATCCTAGTATTACTTTGGGCCAAGCATGATTGACTATAGAGTTCTTAGTGATGGGCTTCATGTAAAGGAGGTGCACCTTGTGATATGGGTAGTCCAATCATTCCATTTGAGATTATTTTATCCAAAGCCTGAAGTCCTAGGATGTTGCAATATTCCCGCTTAGACTCTTGACGTCCTCGTCAAGGTTGAACTATATATCCATATAAAGTTTCTCCATTTTAGTGCAGACCCATAATGGTTCATAGACACTCATCTCCTGATCACGACTATCGATGCAAGGGTGGTTACATCACCATATATATCCCTTTATAACATGCCCTCACTACACGGCTCAAAACTGTCGTGTAGCATACCCATATGGGCCCCATCTACTAGAGAGGTTGTGTCTTTGATACCATTTGTAAATCTATAGTCCACCATTTAAGGCTCTAGTAGAGTTTCCAAAATTATGATTGGACCCACAGACTACAACTGACCTTCAATGCAAGATTGTTCCTTACTCGCGCATAAGACGGGATCAACTTCCTGACTGGTCACCCATCCTAGTACTACTTTGGGCCAATCACACTTAACTATAGATATCTTCAGGGTGGGCTCCTTGAAAAGGAGGTGCACCTTAGTGATATGGGTAGTCCAATCATTCCTTTTAAGATCATTTTATATGAGGCCTCAAATCTAAGGATGTGACACATGGATAATATATTAGGATTACTAGACTCCTTAATATCTCTTCCCCTAATCCATACAAGTCACAAACTGTAGTGGCACAATGAATCAATACTGATACAGCCACAATAGCTATCCAACTAAAAACTTGGTCCGTCATGGGTACATAAGCCATAACATCAAAAACTAGGGTATACAACCATCAAATTCAAGTTATGCCTACAACCACTAAATCACATATGAAACAAGACACAAACACAAATGTTGTCAAACACCTTGAAGTCAAAATGATTGATTAAACCCTCCTTGCACCAACATATACTCAACAATATATGATTCTAGGCTC